>CM074180.1:54571800-55171800 GCA_037179385.1 Holothuria scabra
TGTTAAATGCTACAGACTTATCATCAAGTTGGACAAATTACAGCTTCACTGACATTTGTTGAAATGGTGGCCACTGAATTGCTCTCATGACCCTCTGTCCATATATAGGAAGTCCATGGATTGAAAGGACACAGTGAAGTTTTCAGTTAATTTGAGGGACTGCAAACTTAAATGTAACTTCTACAGCAGTGGAGCTTTTTAGGGAATACTGGTAACTAGAGGGTTCAATTCTCATCTTGTTAATAGCTCAGTGCAGTTTATACGGTAGGACAGATTATACAAAAAAAGATGCCACTGAAGTTTTCCATGGCTATGGCTTGAATACAATTAAAAACTAGCTCCATGATTTTTTGAGAGAACCAGAAAAGAGATCTGATTTTTGCCTCTGAGCATCATATGAGGGTTTCTCCTGGTATTCTGCCAATCCACAGATTATGGCAACCACCTCACAGAAAATTGCTCTGATTGCTGGTATCATTTTACACAATGGATTAGTACTACTGCACAACCACTAGACCTAGGAGAAACCATACATGTCATATTTTTTACTGTACTTAATGTTAAGTGACTTGATGATGTAAAGAGAGAGATCATGCAAAGAGTGAACTAACAATTTAATAACCAGGATAAAAATGGCAACTATAATTCTTACAAAGTTTGGAGAGAAAAGGGCATTTTACATGTAAATTCAACCCAATTCAAAACCCAATTCAATTTTTGGAGAACATCATGTTATGTTTTTATATAGTGAATGTGCTAGGGGACTTGATATTGATATTAAGAAGTAGGTGAAACAGAAAGGGTTTTTTCAACACAAAAGGAAACAATGCTTGTAAAATTTACACCTTAAATTTCTCAAAATTTGGAGTCTCAAAAAAGGTTCTAATATTCAAAAAAAAATTGGATAGAAATCAGTGTTAAATATTTAATTGGGTGGCACCAAAATTGACAGCAGTGTCTCCTTAGATTAATATAGAGTCTGTGACAATATACCCTATGACCTAGTGCAGCTGTAAAATGTTATTACTCAGCATTGGAGATTTAGAAGATGATGTGCATGAGAACTTTAGTTATTTTTAAAACAGTGACAAATACAGTTTTTTGTTCACACTGTATTGAAACATTGGACTTATGCATAAATGGCGGTATTTTATTAGTTATAACTGTATTGGAACATTAGACAGAGACCTAAATTGTTTCATTTTATATATTTATTATTTTCATATAAATCTATGATCATATTTATGAGAACGTTTTTACACTTTGAAATAAAAAGATGTATGAGACATGTATGTAGTGTGATATTTCTATATTTACAACAGCCTTTGAATATACATATTGTTCAGAGACTTTTTCTCAAGTCCTCCCAACCTTCTGGAAAAGGGTCATCCAGCGAAACCAAAACTTTCACCGCTTCCCTCCACTACCTGACCAACCTCACAGCCCTCAGACCATTTACATTATTGTATCTTGCATGGCTCAGTGTATTTACCCTAAGAACCATAAAACAGAGATTACTTTACTCAACAGTTGTTACTTTATCACAAGGAAAACCAAACATTTTGTGGGTGTAAAATAGCAGACTTGAAGATACATTATTGCTAAAGCAAAATTTTGTACTTGCTGTCATGACAAAGACATACTCATGTTCACAATTAGTTAGTTTATAGATGAGAATTAATGGCACACCAACATGAATGTTTTATATAGTGAAGACAAAATTAACAGGTTAAAGTTAAAGAAACTTTTGCAGTTTGGTATCAAAAACAGTTAAAATACTGTACAAGTCCTTCCCTTAGTCACCTTGTATGACAAAGCGGGAAATACTGTGTGTACGTTCTACAACTCCCACACCACCAGGGGAGTAATCAAAAGGAGAAACACTTCTCTTGTACTATACTTGCCAACATTGTCATCAAGGAACATATATATAGCAGATTATCCACTATTTGCCTAAAGGGCACACTGCATGTACTGCACATACAGCACAGCTTGCCTCAATGCATAGGGTCTTAAGGGGGGGGGGAGCAAAATTTCTCTTTAATTTCCCTTGCAATTCTAAGCAATATATGTGGAAACCACTTACATGTATGCAGAGACTGATGTCATTTTCCCTGAGCTGTTGCTTCATAATTTTTCTAATCATCGTTTATACTCAGTATATTTGTTAAATGCACAGTCAGAAAATTGGAACAATATGATTTTTGGTGAGTTCAAAAGATCACAAAATGGATGTTGCACTCATGCTTATGGCAATGTATTTGCACTGCAAGACATTACTGACCAATATCTGTTCATGTGACCATCACAGTATGAATTTGTAGATACCTTTGGTAAAAGAGTCCTTGAATTCATATTTTCTACCACTTGCTCAAAATGTAAATCTTACTATTCCTGGCTTGAAGCTCAAGTTACATATTATCTACAAACTCCCTGGTTTAGGAATCTATGAGCCCTGATACTTACCTCCTATTTACCGAAATTTTTCATAATTTAAAGCGACTTTTTGAGTTGGTTCTTGAAATTTACCAAATTTTTCTAAACCTGTTAAGTTTTCTTCATAAACATTCCATTAACAAATGGTCTAACTTAGTCACTCCTCACATCCTCCATATTACATACAAACAACTGTTTTATGAGTGAGTACTTAACATGAACAGTTTTCAAAAATTCATGAGCAGACACTTTTTCAAATAATGCACAAAACAGTAACAGTAACAGCAACTTTTTTCTGTAACTACTGGATATGAAACTTGACTCATTATGCTAACTGTAAACATTGTCACGTGGAAGTTACCCTAACACACTCTCAAAAGGTTATCATTGTCAACTCAACAAGTCCCTTTAAAACTCATTTTGGGGAATACAGTCTCACCCTAGATCATAACAGTGCTTTACTTGAACCAAGTTTAGTCTTGGTTTTATCAGTATTTAGCACAGTACTTTACTCAGCACAGAACTGGCATACCTTAATCCCTTACATCATGTGTTCCAATTTATACATTTAAACAATACATTAATTATATGACATGAAGGATGAACTGGTTTTATTACTAGTTTTAGAAACTGAACCTAGGTAAGTAAGATGGTATTTGCCATAGCACTGTGACAAGGGGTTCACATACTGGATCAACTTTATTGTTGTATGGAAAAGGGTTACAGGGGAGGGATTTTGTTACATGCTAAAGTCAGAAGCCTATAGGGAATGAGGTAACTTTCTATTCAGGAGAAAAGTAACACTTAAAAGATACGGAAGGGGGACACCTTAAGGGAAACCTTAGATATAAATAAGTACTTACATAAGGATATGTAACTTTTTCATTTCCAAAAGGGGAACATTTTACAAATTTCAGGAGAGTAGAGACATGTGTTTGCCTTTTTCTCTTTCTTTGCTCCTGTGTTCATTTAAATAACTTGAATCTGACTGGATAATTAACTATTCATAATGAAAATTCTATTTAGGATATTTCATGATCATGTATGAGTTTGTTAGTTAGAAATGGATTTAAAAATCAACTTTTACAACCTTCTGGTTTAATCAAGCACACAGCCTTCTTTGTGGGGCACTGGATTGTTCCCCTACCCCATCACTTAAGTCAACAAGAGGTGCAAAATTACCTTGACATTCAAACCTTAAGGCTTGAACTACTTCATCAGCAGCACCAACAGATGTCACGGTTGTTCCTTGAAATATTTAATAAGCACCCAAAAGCAGTTGTCAACTATATAAAAGATTCTGCAAGTAATAAATCATTGCTTAGACAAGCCTCTGCTTTTCTACACAGTGCACTCAAAATTTCCAATTTCCTCACTCAGGATAATTTCTGTGCTTTGCAGTCTTTCTAAGTTTACAAACAGAAAATATTTGTGAACAGCTTGTGCTAAGTTTGGACCTCATTCCTATACAGATAAAATAAAATATTGTATTGCAGCTGAATGGTGCAAAAAGCTATGCATGCATGTCTTTTGTTTTCTATGTTCCTTGGTCAATCTCTCACTCCTTGGATAAACTGCTACCTTGAATACCCAGATGTAACTGCTGCTCTCTTATAGTCGGTGATAAACTCTTCCATGAAAATCCTGCAAATGAAAAGAACTTAAGTATTTGAAATGTCTGAAGGAAAATATCTTATTTACTGGCACATATGGATGGTGCATGAATCATGAAACCATAGTGGTTCCATTTCATCATTTGAGCTTTTACTAAAAGTTAACAACAGTTTTGTATCAGGTGTGCACACTGTGGCCCACAGGCCAAAATGTGGTCCATGGCTCATGTCCAGACTGCCCCGATGGTCATAATGGTCAACCTATTACGAGAAGGATTGGGAATGGAGTTTGAAGCCACCTTCATATACACTTCTTCACATTTCTCTGTTCCAGTGTGGATGATCGGTCACAACAACATGAGTTGGCCTAGTGTTCCAAAAGTTAGTACAACCTTGCTTGCTATCATTCATAAAGGTACATCGTGAAAATGGCACAGATTCTACCAAACGAGTGGTTACATGATAACAACTCCAAAACATATGAACAGTTTAAACTTCAAACTTTAATGAGCTGTAACTACAAACATGGATCAACATAAAAAATAGAGACCAACTTGAATCCACCTGGATTATGATCCAGGAACCATTGCCATTTACATGCATGCCAGACTGCAGTTCCTCTTCCTACCCTCTCTTCCCTCAAAATGCCCACAACTCCTAGATATTGGTAGTACTTGCACATTGAATCTGAAGTTTGTATTCAACTTTGACATGAAACTTTGTGTTAAGTCGTACTTCACGCAAAGAAAGCAAGGTTTGAATAACATTGACCCTTTGAATGCCAGAAGCACCTTAGTGCACCCAAAGCAGCAACCTTATTTTCCTTCAGTTTATCAGGAGTCCATGGGCTACTGTAGAAAATAGGAATACTTCTGCCCACATAAGGTGACAGTCAGTTATGATTTATATAAAACAAGAGCCCAATGGGCACTGCGGTTCCTTGCTGGATGCAATGAAAGTATACGAATGAAGTATTGCAAATATGAAGATTGCTTAAGACTCTAGTCTGGCATCCATATAGCAAATATGAAAACTATTCAAGGTTCCTATCTTGTGATATTGCATTGATGAGATTTACAGACTATGACCCCTTATCTGAGATATCATAACCAAAAGGTTTCATTTTTTCACCTGGTGACATCAAATTGACTTCCACCAAAAACAATGGGGCACACCCCCTAACAATGGCAGTTCTATACACCAAGTTTTAACTGAATCAAACTGTCCATACATTGTACCCAAGCTAGCGCCAAAGACACACACACATACACACACATACACACACCAACCTGACTGCACTGGTTCCTTTTGCTAAAGCAAGGAACCAAAAAATGGTATGCATGTTAACTGTTTGGCAGGTTCAATGAATGACAAGCTGTGTAATCATTGTACTGTTGAATGCACAACTAAGAGCTCTACCATTGCAAGATTTTTATATGCAATGCTAATAATACAGACATGCAGTCGATGGTCACCCCAATATACAGGAATAAATAGAGCATTGACTGCTTGGCATACTTTGTTTCATGATCTGATCGATAACTTACTTAGCCCTTGCTGCCATTTCGTTGCCACTCCATCTAGGACTGTAGGGGTAGTCCTTCACAGTCTGGGTGAAAGGTCTACCAGAGGAGGTGGTGTGATAGACAGACTGGAAAGTAAACTCAGGCTGTTCCTTGGGAAAATAGATGGGGATGAAGACTAAAATAGAAAAAAGGGAGATATTAGTCAACATGAGAGAGAAGGGGCAACATTATGCAACATGCAAAGCATGAAAGCCAAAATACCTCTAAAATATGAAAGGTGTATGTACTAAGTGGAAGGCTAGTTATGGGACAAAGAACTCTCAATTTTTTTTCTTTTAAGTAATCATAAGTAATCCATTACCTCCACATTTCCCCCTCTCCACATGGAAATTTCCAAATTTCCTCTCCTCATGTGGAAGACTGCTGCATAAAAAGTTACATTTCATATTGCAACTTCTCAACAATACCCATTTGAACTGAAATCCCCCAATGTTTCAGAGAAATCCTGCTCCCCCCCCCCCCGACTCATTTTACAAGGTGTACCCAACCGTCCAAGCCATGCCGAAAATTCCCCGACTCATTTTACAAGGTGTACCCAACCGTCCAAGCCATGCCGAAAATTCCACACCATCAGCAAAGTGTTTCAAATTTGCCCCTTTATTTTTTTTGTCCATTCATAGGCAAAATTTTACATCAAACAAACAGCAATACAGAATGACTTCCATAACCTTATCTCCGAACCATAGGCTCATTTAAACCATAGGAAGGCATATTACCTGTACATAGTTACAAAATGCCAAATTGCAAGCCAGTATGGTTATGTACTTCCAGTTGATGACATTCTTTTTTTATTTTAATGTTACCACTAAAACAGTGTTCCATCACCCAGCTATTTGTATCTAGGACATATACTCAATGGGGGTGTTCCCAGTTCTTTGGTATACATATCCAGTTCTACTGCTTTGGATGCATGTAAGTCATCTAATAAGTTTGAGTGATGTCAAATGTTTTTTAACTTACAAGGCAATCTCTGCATCTGGTTCAGTAACAGAGACCGCAGAGACGGGGTGAGGCTGGGGAGGCTTTAGCCCCCCACATTTTGTGCCATGGACACTTTGGGTTGCCCCACATTGCTACCATATTGTTGAATAAATTGGGCCGATTTGGTGCTTAGTCCTACCCCCCCCACCCCCTCCCCCACTTCAAAACTTGTTTCCTGGCCCCTGGGTAATACTTGTACACCAGGAAATTTTAGGCATCCCTCGGAAACATGCCTTGGATATACATCTAGGATACACATTGCTGTTTAATGAAACTACCATGTACTTGTACTTTCAGTTGGTGGCGTTATTTCACATTGAGATGTTAGTACAAATGTTGATCTGCTATGGAACGATGACCATGTACAAAAGGATGATAACACTCTTTCATATTTGTATGTTAGCACACTACTTAAATTAAATGAAATCCACCAAACAGTGATCTGTATCCAGGACGTGTATTCAAGGCCCAATTCCAAGAGGTGTTCACAATTCTCTGGTATATATATTCAGTGAAGTTAAATAAGTGCTATGGAATCAGTCAACATGATTTTCTTGTTAAGTTAGAAAATGTACAAAATCACTGAAACTATCCAAGAGCCTTGTATGATCCAAAGGAGTAGTAGCACTGAAGATGTTTAACAGAATATTGAGGACATGGAGTAAGACATCCTCCAAAAATATTAGACATGACCAAAAAATTTTGAAAGGGGGAAGTTTCCTCCTGATATTCTGAGCCCTAGCTCCACATCACTGAAGCATCCAGTGATGGCACTTCCAAGCAAAAGACAAATACAGTGTAGATCTAGAATACTGTGACTTACTGTGCAATATAAAGTGAAAGTCTTGATTCTCAAAGAGAAATGAAATCGTCTCAAAACTCTCTGCATCATATTCCAATACTGACCTGAAAAAATACCAGAAGATCACACTACAGTACCCTATGAATATTCATGAATCCATACTGTAATAACAAAGTTACTGTCTACAGCATCTCAAATAATGCTTGAACTAAAAAAGCCCATGTTATTTAAATATGGTACATAATTCCCACTTAAAAGACTAAACCCAATGGGGTTGGGACCAAGGTTTGCCCAAGAGGGTTCAGTACCCTGACAAGAGGGAAGTCTTACCAACAAAGAAAGATAATTGTTGTCAAGGAGTCATCCAACAAATATTTTTATGAGAATAAAATGATAAAAAAAATTTGGGGGTTTTTCGTGGGAATAATTTTAAAATTTTGATCATTTAGTACAAGAAATTTTATACTTTATTAATTCAGGATTTAAAGGAGGAAAATTCCTTTTTTTATTACAAATAAGCAATAGCCTTCTACTCTATCCAGACTGACAATTTATCCAAGGTGGAAACACCAATTGTTCTCTATCAGATGAAGATCATAACTAGTGATTCCAAGAGCAAGATGAGGGAGAATTATGTATGGCCTCTGCCAATTTAGCTTCTAACAATTTATTAAAAGAAGTAGGGTCCTAAATTGATTAACAAAGCTACACTTGTATCTCTTGTTCCTAAAAGTGATTTCAATAATTTGATTTATAAATCTTCTTTTCCCATAAATGAGTTTGATAATGTGATTGCACATGTGCATTAGACTGACCTTGAAAATTTGTTCAATTATACTTTCTTTAGCGTAATGCAAGCATAAGAGTTAGTAAGTTAGATGAAGTTTTATGGCTGTTTCTAACCAATTGGTATGAGCTGGGCTGGCCATGGCCTTTATTTAAGTGGCTTTTTTTCATACCACCAAGCAGAATGGCAGTAGGTTCCATTTTTGGAGTCTTCAAGTATAAGATCTGTTTTGTGTAGTTGAGTAATATGATATGTATACAAACTGCCTTTAATAGGTATTGAACCCTGTATAATGCTCTGCCAGAGAGTAGGATGGATAGTCATATTTTCATGTAGTTAGGCTGACCACTAATATATAGATGTAGGCT
This sequence comes from Holothuria scabra, assembly GCA_037179385.1. NCBI lineage: Eukaryota > Metazoa > Echinodermata > Holothuroidea > Aspidochirotida > Holothuriidae > Holothuria > Holothuria scabra. The sequence goes on from CM074180.1 coordinate 54,580,374, forward strand.
TAATATAGGTATATACTGCATGAAAATTATGGATAGACAAATAAAGTAGATCATATTATATTGTGGCCCAAGCTCAGTTTCTTTTCCCATATGTATCCCACAATTCCAATCTCTAAAGGAATTATTGAAATCACTTACTAAAAAGTGCGAACTATTTTTTCAAATCTTAACTTCACATGATAATCTCTAAACTAGATAGAAGTGTTTAAAATATTTGTTTTCTGATAAATTTATAAGTGTTTCAAACCTTCCATAATGGCTAAGAAATGCAGCAATATACTCTTTTCTCTTTTTAAATCCTTTAGCAACCAATGAAATCTGCAAAAGAAAAAGACAAGAGAAAGAAATTTTGCATCATAAAACTCTCTCCTTAAAATGTATTCAATTATTACTGGGACCTGTAGCAATGTAAATATTTTTGAAACAAAATTCAGTGCTTAACTTCTTAAGTAAATTCTAGGCCAAATGTAGACACAAACATAGCCCCAAACAGCCTAATTTTGGGAGAAAAGCTAGGTGGCTAAGGAATTTAAAGCAGCAAACAGAGGTTTTTTGCAACATTTGCACATCTTTAATTCTGCACCACATTTGACCATTGACTCAAAACTAACAAAGAAGAATCTGTGATCACTGTCTTATGTTGTGATTGGTAACAGTGAAGGATGGAGAGGATGTCTAATCTTACCCCCAAAAAATTCCAAAATCTTCATTTAACAGTTGTTAACACAAAATTAATGTCTCTTCTACCTGAATGACCTCTTCAATGTTTTTATATCCTGGTAAACAATCAATTCAAAAAGCGAAAACAAGGTGCTGGAACAAAAGTTTAATATTCTCTGTCAAACTCTGACAGTTCCTTAAATACTGCACAATAAATTTAGTGGAATAATTAACAATGAAATTCAGATAAAACAAATATGAAATTCTATAATAAAATACAGGATCTGACATAGTAAAATCTCAGCAGGACTGAGTTTTCTCAAAAGGGTTCAACTTACAGAAAAGGGGATAAATAAAATCTTTTCACTATCAAAATTAAGGGGACAGCATAGGCTGCTTTAAAAATATATCAGTGCATCACAGAACAGATTGTTAACTGTTAAGAACACACGACACTATATCCACTTGAAAGCTAGCAGAATTATATTTAGATAACCTTGTCTTAGAAACAACATCATTCCACAAACAATATCTTTTTAATCCAATGAAGAGTAATCTTTATAAATAATACTAGATCATACCATGTTTTCAAGCAGATCACAAACTTGTGGCACGTAGTTGAATAGAAACCCGTCACTGGGGAAGACAGGTATCCGCAGACTGTTTGCACCACCTAATGCACTATGGATAAAAAAAAACACACATAATTACTGGCATTTTAAATATCATTATTAATATCACAGTTACCAATCCATTTATTAAAAGATATTGTTTTGAAAACAGAAACACAAGTTTATAGAATAGAGTTTTTGTGCACATCCAATTGCGGCCAATGTGACACATTCCAAAACCCTTTCCCATAATTCTCTTATTTGAAAAACGTTTGATTGTCACTACATTCATCTTCTTTTGAATGATAACTTACACATTTTGTTGTCTTCTTCTCTACCTCCCAGGCAAAAGATAAAGAACTGAAGCCTCATTATCAATCAGACATAAATTGCAGTTTTGATTCCCCTTCCCACCATCCCCATACTGGACCAGCTTTCTATCACACATCATGTGGTTGAAACATAAATGTTGAGGGACACTCTTCCCCTACTGGACAGTTTAAGTCACTTCTAGCATCTCCCACAACTCTGTTTATCTTTTCCTTGTTGTGTTAGACTTGGCCAAGTCTCTCGTGAGTGTTCCGCGGGGAGTTGACATTTTTCTCTTCAAAATTCCCCTACTGCAGCATAGTACAGAATATCGCATTTCCTTTTTATCTAATACGCCCTCTACCGGTCAATTAATTCTATCGTTTCTCAACGAGAGACTTGGGACAATTGGTTTCTATGACGTCATACTAATGAAGCTATTTATTATTCATCTTTAAACTGTATCAGCACTACCAACCAATCAGCATTCTCAAACATAAACTTTAGTATCACCCAATTGAAGGTTTGTATAGAAACGTGTGTGAATAATATTGAAGACCCTGATCATACCCATAATATTTAAATATTTAAATATATTTCAAATTATCCTTTCTTAAATATTTAAGCATATAAGGGGTAATGAAATTGATATCTCTCGTGGTAAAACGAAAATACGATCGCTCTTTATAACCTTGAAAAGTAGTATCGTCTTCCATTGAGGCGTAGCAGAAAACGTAATGTTTTTGAGCCCGTACCATACCATAGTGGAATAAATTCGCATGATGTAAAATAAGTGATACAATGTATGTGACAATTCGATCTATCCTGCGGGCACGAAATCGGAGTTTACAGCGACGTTACACATTGAATTAGTACTTGAAGCAATTATGCGAATTGATTACAGACACTAATCATTGAACTGTTATCGTCACATTGTAGCCCACAAAAAATGAACAGTATTGCAACGAACGAAACCGTCTGAATCCAAAAAAGTACTCAACTGAGATTACGAGATTACAGACAGATAAGTCAAATGGGTAGGAGAAGAATATGCCGTTATTTGATGGATGAAGGATAATTTTGCTGTCAAACCTAAGGGGATATGTCTTTAGTCTCATCTCTTTACTTCCCCGTCAATGGTCCCCATCCTTGATACTACTGTAGTAGCAGTCAGGCGCATAGCCAGGATTGTGTCATCAGGGGAGGAGGTTGGTGTCATGGGGCACTCAATGAGGGAAGAATAGGGAGAAAAAACCGCTATTTTAGGTGTTTATTTGCATTGCAAGGTTCTGACTCCCCCCCCCCGGGGGGGGCATGCACTGGCAGCGGTGGTGCTAGACTGTCAAAACTGGATGGGGTGGGGACAAATAAAGGGCACAGGATAATGTTGGGGGGAAAAATTGTGGACGCAGCTCCAAACAGAATACAGATCCCAAAACATTCATTCCCATTCAGGCTGGTGGTAGGCATGTTCAGGGGGCGAAAACCCAAAAGCTTGCAAGGATATTTCTCAGTATGAAAAATTAGATCTGGAGAGTTATATTATCAATTTTTTTCTGTCTACTCAGTTCTTAACTGACCTAAGTTGGGGAGGGACACAGGCCAAAATCTTGGGAAGGGGGACAAATAATGCATGCCTGGGTTGGCTCCTCTGCAGCTGCACCAATGGGTGTTAACTCTTTTCATGTGGGCCAATTTCAGCTGGGATTAATAAGTGGCCTTTTTATGATAGCCCACTTCACTGATATGAGAGAGCTCTTGGGCAAACAACTGATATGTGGGGAGAATATGGGTCAGCTGCCCAATTAATATCCCTACCTGTGAGCTACCCACATGGTGGCCTTGTTAATCTAATATAGTCTTGTTACCTGTAACATGCATTGGTTCCCCGTGGCATTGTTCCCCTCATATTTTTAAGTGCATGCCCAATAACCATATCTCTAACCCAAACCCCTATAATCCCAATGAGTTGATTGGTTGGGGAGCAGTGAGTGAGACATGGGACTTTTGAGACAGGGGACCAAAACAAGATGGAATATATGAAAGTGGGATTTATGAGACATGGGAACAATATACCCTATGTGATAAGGTAGAAATAGCCAGCCATCTTGTAGAGTATTGACCACAGTGATTCTTTCATACAGCCAGCAGCACTAGGTATGACACTTAATTCAATAAAAACATGTGCTTTAATTTGAATCTGATAATTTTTATTCCTCCTTCTACTGATTGCTGCCAGTCTCAAACAATGATAAGGAGCTAAGATAAGACATGCATAGCCTACTGAAAGAGTGATTCAAGCTCAGAGAGAAAGAGAGAGATTAACATGGGTATTTTGCAAATCTCTCAGATTATGTATCATGTGGGAGGCACGGCTCGATTTTCTTGGTTGTGCGATTGTCTGGGACAACTAAAGTTCCATAGGGACAACCAGAAGGTGGAAGAATTATATTCCAGCAGCTTGCTTTTATCTGAATGAAGAAGTATGTTGTACATGCTGACTGATCAACTCGTTGCAAAATTTTCCATCATAGTTTCACACTTCAAGTGCCTTTGTCCTGCAAAAATTTTATCATTTCATTCTTCCAGACCATTTATACATAAACGCAATTACTGTTTTGTGTTGTAATTGGTCAAAAAGTGTTTTGGACACAAAATGTTTTGGACAGCCAAATTTTCTTTCGGACAACTAAAAATATGGAATTGGTTGCCCAAGGACAACCACAAATTTTTCTGAAAATCGAGGCCTGAAGGTAGGCCTTTACCTTCCCAGGACCATGAAGGACAAAAATATCTTGTCTCAGAGAAGCAATTCATAATTTTAAATCCCACTTGTAACCTTACATTACTTAAATTAAACACTCTATCTGCATGGCCTGTCTGGTTGCAGTTTTATGGAGACCTAGGTCTCCTAGGTCCCCCCCCCCACCCCCACCTCACCCCTTAAAAAACTAAGTTGTCCCTGAAACCATTTGCATAAGCCTGCCACTTGTAAGGCTTTGGCTGAGTTTACACTGTCTCAAGAGGTTATGGAATGTAGAACTAGACTGTTGTAATGCAAGTTCTACAGGTACTTACCTGCAATGGTTTGTAACAAGGCTGCATGTGCTATGCATTACAGTAGTTGTAATCCTCCAATTAACTTAGCTGTGATGATGGGATTATTGCTAATCCGAAGTGATCACCCAGACGCATGTCAGAATAATGCTCAGTTACAGATGGTAATGTACAAAGTGTCTCTCCACTTGTCACATTTGTGCAACACTTGCCAGATTCTTTTCCATCACCCTACCCACAAACACACAAAAATCCAAGTACACAAAAATATTGCAGGGGCTAGTAGTGGTAAGGACATGCTGTGTATACATCATACAAGGGTGCTGAGAAAATATCCCATAATTTGCACTTAGCTCCCCCTACACTTTCTCCCCCAACCCTCCACAAAAATGCTCCTAAAACCATTGAGTTGCTATCATCATACCACATTTGTATGTAAACAGTGCAGGTCTCAATAAGCTCAGTAAAACTGGAAACATTTCTCAATCTCAGGAAGCTGTATACTACTATAAGACTTCTACAGTTGTTGAAATCATCATGCATTACATGACACCACCTCTATTAATAAAGAATTTGTACTCATTGTACCCATGGAAGCAGCTTACTTTATTAAGCAAAATAAAAAAATCAACAAAATTCCTGCACATGCTATTAACTAAATCATACTGGTTGTTGAAAGCACCTCTTCTGTGAACAGCTAGAGTAGTCCTTGTTTTTCTACTACAGCAGTTGAAAAATATTTTCTTTAATGTTTAATTGGTAGGTCCCTGTTTAAAATGTAACTCTATATGTACCAGTTATTGCTTTGGAGGACAAGTGCATATACCAATCACGACAGTCAATGATAATTTCAGACTGTTCTCTAATTAAACACCATAGTTGCACCAACTGGTTGTACTGGTACTGGTATCTCAGATGATTGTCAAGTGCAGTCTATCTCTCTTTTCAAAAATTGCAGTGAAATATTTTCCAGGCCAAAGATTTTATTTGCATATAGTTCATGTAACCACTCATTCCATGTAAAATTGGAGTCAACATACTGCAGGTTTTCAACACATAAACTATACATTCCATGCCTAATATACTCCATGTACCGTGCTAAGCTTGGTGTTAAATGTTTAATGTACTGCACAGCCTGGTTGCCTGCTGACTCTGCCAAAGATGGTGGCTTTGCAGTATGTACAGTACAGTCCCACTTACTCCAATGGCTCAAGTTCTGTGTAAAAGAAAAATGAAGGAGAATTAAGTACACTTTAAAATGTTCATACCATTCACACTTGAAGCAAATATTCCACCAAGGAGACTTGATAGAAATGTTAGTGTTGACTTTTGTTTTTCTCTTCCTCTCCCTTCAGGATACTAGGTGGGGTTTTTAGTGCTATAGTGAACAGCAGTGTCAGACAGTTAGCGAAATTAGTGCAAAGCTTTCAAGAGCGATCTTAGTGAAGTATATACCAACTACAGTGTATTGATTTAGCGATTTAGTGTATGAACTTTGAACTTTCTCATTCCAAATACTGAGTCAGCTCCCTGAACATATTTTCTCCAGCTATAGAGAATCAGCCAAGGACTTTACAGGTAAGCATTCTTTAGAGGCTTTTAACATGGTAGCAGAGCCTGGTTGCTAAATCCCATCCTCCATATACAGAGTCATGGCAAGTTACAAAACCCCACCAGTATTTAGTGAAGCGAAGCCGTACGCCAGATGGATCGAAGAGGTTAAAGCCTGGCAGGTAGTGACAGACTTAAAGAAAGAGAAACATGGCTTGGCCATAGCCTTAACCCTTCCTGAGGTGGGAGCCAAATCTATAAGGGATAAGGTCTTCAGTGAAGTGGATATAGAGGAACTTAAGAAAGATACAGGTGTTGAAACCCTCATAAAGTTTATGGACAATGTTTTCAAGAAGGACGAATTATCTGCTGCCTATGAGGCTTACACTAAATTTGATCGTTACAGAAGGAAAACAGAGACGACCATGGAGGAATATGTTGTGGAATTCGAGAAGCTGTATAACAAAACCAAAAAGTATAAAGATGGAGCTCCTCAACCAGTCCTGGCCTTCAAACTTTTGGAGAGTGCTCAATTAGAGCATAAAGAAAGGCAACTAGTACTCACAGCTGTGAATTACAAGGAACCAGACAGCATGTTTTCTCAAATGCAGATTTCTCTTAAGAAGTTCTTTGGAGAACAGTCGATGTCGTCAATGAAAACCAAAGATGGACTGGCCATCAAGGCTGAACCAACATTTATTGGTTCTGACGAAACTGCATTTGTCACTGGAAGAGGAGGTTTCAGAGGTAATGGTCGTGGAAGGTACAGTAATTCTCAGTATGATCGTGCTAAAAATTTTAACAGAGGTCGTGGCAACAGAGGAGGAAGGCGAAATTCTCAGAGTATAACCAAGCGACTGAATCCGCTTGGACCTGATGGTTACCCTTTGAAATGTAGCAGTTGTGAATCAATCCGACATCTTCTGAAAGACTGCCCAGATTCATATGAGAACCTGCAAAGGAGTGTATTGCAAACTGGTAGTAAAGATGAGGAAGCTGTGTTGTTCACTGGGAACAAACAGTCAGAGACAGAAGTTTTATTGACAGAGGCTTTGGGTTCTGCTGTCTTGGATAGTGCGTGTAGCTCAACGGTTGCTGGAGAAGCCTGGATGGCTCATTATATTGATATGCTTGAAGAGGAAAAGAAGGCTCATGTAATTAGGAGCAAAAGTGACACAGTTTTCAAGTTTGGGGGTGGAAAGCGCTTGAAGTCTAAGGAGAAAGTTACTATCCCATGTGATATTGCTGGTGTGAAATGCCAAGTGACTACTGATGTGGTGGAAAGTGATATTCCCCTGCTTTTGGGAAAGCCGGCAATGAAGAAGGCAAAAGTGAAACTTGACTTAGAAAATGACTGCGCAACCATTTTTGGGAAGACAGTTGACCTTCAGTGTACCTCTTCTGGTCACTACTGCATCCCTATTGTTGAAACAACAATTCCTGTCAGTGACACAGTAGAGGCCTTGGTGTCAGAAGAAGAGAGTTATAGAGAAAAACGAAAGAGAATTGAGAAGCTGCACAAGCAATTTGCCCATCCAACTGCACAGAAGCTGAAATACCTGCTGAAAGATGCCAATATTTCTGATCAGGAAACAATGGATTTAGTGGAAGAAATTGTATCAAAGTGTGATGTTTGTAAGAGATACAAGAAAACACCTCCAAGGCCTGTAGTTGGATTGCCTCTAGCTAGAGAATTCAATGAAGTTGTGACCTTGGATCTCAAAGAATGGAAAAGTGGCGTATATTTTTTACACATTATTGATGTTGCTACACGTTTAGCATGGCTGGTGTTATCTACAGAAAAACCCCTAAGGTGATCATTGATACAGTGATGAAGTTGTGGATTGGCAGTGGTTTGGGAGCACCAAAAAAATTTCTTTCTGATAATGGTGGAGAATTTTCCAATGAGGATTTCAGAGATATGGCTGAAAACCTTAACACTGAGGTATGGAACACAGCGGGTAGGAGTCCCTGGCAAAATGGTCTGTGTGAGAGAAACCATGCAGTTGTTGATAATTGTGTTCAGAAGATTTTGGAGGATTACCCCAACATGGATATCGAGCTAGCTCTAGTATGGGCAGTGAATGCAAAAAATTCATTGCAGATGGTGTATGGATATAGCCCTTACCAGCTTGTGTTTGGTAGGAATCCAAACCTGCCATCAGTGCTCTCTGACCAAGCTCCAGCCCTTCATGGAACCACAGTGAGTGAAATATTTGCTAAACATTTGAACGCCTTACATGCAAGTCGTAAAGCGTTTGTTCAAGCTGAAGCATCAGAGAAGATAAGGAGAGCCCTCCGACACAAGATTAGAAGTTCTGATGATTTTTTTCAGCCTGGTGACAAGGTGTATTACAAGCGTGATGAGAGTAACAAATGGAGAGGTCCGGGCAAAGTTCTTGGACAAGATGGTAAAGTGGTTTTTGTCCGTCATGGTAGTGTGTATGTGAGAGTGCATCCCTGTCGACTGCTAAGAATTGATACAGAGTTTGATATACCACCTATGAGGGACCCCAAACTTCAAATTCTTGGGAAGAGGGGTCATGATAGTTCCCAAACAAGTGGCAAGGCAGATGGCTTTCCTGAACCACAGGAAGAGGAAGATGATCATAGTGATAATCCTCAGGCAGTGACTGATGACATAGAAGAAGGAGAATCCAACCAAGATCATAACCAGTCTGACCAAAGAACAGAAATACGATCTGCCAAGACATTGCCCAAAGTGAAACAGAACATCACTTACTTACCAACTGGTGGAAGCTCATGGATTGAATGCGAAGTTGTACAAAGGTCTGGAAAGGCCACTGGAAAATACCGTAATTGGTTTTATGTAAAGGAGAAAAGTGATTCTTCACTTAAAGAGCTGGATTTTGGAAATGATGTTCAAGATTGGAAGATTGTGGAAAATAATTCAAATGAAAGGGATGAATCTGGTACCAGTGAAGAGGCCAATGCTGTCTTTATTCCCTTACACAGACATGATGAGCCAGAAGTTAGACTTGCCAAAGATGAAGAACTTGCTAATTGGAAGAAGTTTCAAGTATATGAAGAGATTGTAGATTGTGGCCAGCAAGCTATATCTACCAGATGGGTGATAACAGAGAAGTCAGCTGATGGTAAGAGAACTGTCAAAGCCAGACTTGTGGCTCGTGGGTTTGAAGAACAGAATTGTGTTCAAGCTGACTCTCCTACAGTTTCTAAAGAGACAATGAAGGTTTTTCTGGCTCTGGCATCTACTCTCTCCTGGAAATGTCACTCCATAGATATTAAAGCTGCATTTTTGCAAGGAAATGAGATCAACCGTGAGATGTTTCTGAGGCCACCTAAAGAGGCTGATGTTACTGGCAAAGTGTGGAAATTAAAGAAGTGTGTGTATGGTTTGAATGATGCCTCAAGAAATTGGTATTTCAGTGTCAGGGATGAACTCCTTAAACATGGATGCTCACGCTCAGAAGTAGACCTGGCATTATTTTTCTGGCACAATGAAGGGAAACTGAAAGGCATTTTCATTTTGCATGTTGATGATTTCCTATGGGCTGGTACAGACAACTTCCAAAGAATGGTGGTAGACAGGGTAAGATCATCTTTCAAAATTGGGAAGGAGGCAGAAGGTGCTTTCAGATATATTGGACTTGAAATTGCTCAAGGAAAAGATGGCATCATGCTCACACAGGATAATTACGTAGATTCCCTTTCAGAGATCCCTGTTCCAGCAAAAAGAGTGGCGCAAAGGAGTTTTTTGCTCAAACAAAGTGAAGTGACAGAGTTGAGAGGAGCCATTGGTCAAGTGCAGTGGGCATCTAACCAAACAAGACCTGATGCCAGTTATGATGCCTTGGAGCTTAGTACTGCAACCAGAGAACCTAGAGTAAAAGATTTGCTCCAAGCCAATAAGGTGATCAAGAAGTTAAAATCAAAGAGGAGTAACATCCTCTTTCCTAACCTGGGGGAAATAGAGCAGTTGAGTTTGACAGTATTTTGTGATGCCTCCTATGCAAATTTAACTGATGGAGTTTCCAGTGCTGGTGGTCACATTGTGTTTTTGACTGGTGAGGACAACAAGTCTTGTCCCCTTACTTGGCGATCTGGAAAAATTCGAAGAGTGGTACGGAGTACTTTAGCGGCAGAAGCTCTCTATGGCTGATAGCCTTGACTCAGCATATTGCCTTGGATATCTTCTGTCAGAAATGGTCTTTAACAAGCCTAAGGAAAATAGAGTGCCTATCAGAGTGTGTACAGATAACAAATCCTATTTGAGAACATTCACTCTACCAAAGCAGTTAGTGAAAAAGCGTCTTAGAGTGGAGATAGGAAGCATCAAGGAGATGCTCCATAAAGGAGAACTTTCTAGTGTCAAGTGGATTGAGAGTGGTGCCCAAATTTCAAATTGCCTAACAAAACATGGGGCATCTTGTAAGGAACTAATGGATGTCCTACAAATGGGGAGCTTACAGAACTATGGTGTTTCCCATCAGTATCCTACCAGAAGTTAATTTGTTTCCAGAAAAAGAAAAAAGGGGGAGATTTGTTAGTGTTGACTTTTGTTTTTCTCTTCCTCTCCCTTCAGGATACTAGGTGGGGTTTTTAGTGCTATAGTGAACAGCAGTGTCAGACATTTAGCGAAATTAGTGCAAAGCTTTCAAGAGCGATCTTAGTGAAGTATATACCAACTACAGTGTATTGATTTAGCGATTTAGTGTATGAACTTTGAACTTTCTCATTCCAAATACTGAGTCAGCTCCCTGAACATATTTTCTCCAGCTATAGAGAATCAGCCAAGGACTTTACAGGTAAGCATTCTTTAGAGGCTTATAACAAGAAACCCTGCACGATGAAACATGCAGTGCTACAGCACTAGCAGGCTATCACGTCTGATGACCTAATTTTTTTTCTCAGATTAGTACAAGAAAATAACACACATTTAGCCTGGGCTACCTCCAATTTATGGTATCAAAATCTTATTAAGTCTTCAAGTTGTACCATATTCTTTGTGTAGATATTCACATTCATAAAAAACACAACCAGTGCAATTTACTCAACTGTAGCTGTTCCTGAAGTTACAAAATATAGGCAGTAGGTCTACATATGAATGCTCATTTATCGTAAATTATGCTAGGGCTAAAAATTAGCAGTTGTACATTTCATAAAACTTGTCAAGTGATCTTTCAGTGCCTGGGTAATTAAAGGCCCAATTTTCTCATCCCAAACAGTACCAATTCTTTTACTGTAACCTTCTTAATTAAGCCCCTCCCACAATTGTCTAAAATTCACCCTCCAGACACAATCTCATTTTATTGCTTCAGGGGGAAAAGAAAGCTCGATGTGTACAATCAAAATTCTATCAGAACTGTTCGTGCTGTGTAATATAAGTTTTGGTACTCTGCATTATTTGAATTAGCAGTCAATCAAAAAGCTGAGCCAATTGAGAGTTTCTGTTACCCTATACTAGAAGTGTAGTTTGGGGTGAGAGGATTGTCCCTTTAATTTCCTGGTTTTCTACAGGATTGACAATCCCTTGTACAGTAGCACAGTGTTACACCTAGCTTGTATAAAGCAATTATTTTGTTAGGAAGCAAAACTAGTCCCTTCTGCAGGGTTCCTCTAAAATGTATGCATGCAACTCTCTGACTAAGTAAAAGCCTGAACAAAGTTGTAAGCAAGTTTGAAGAATTGTTTTAATGAAACCCCTGGGTAGAATTGGGGCAACCTGAATTATGCAAGGCCAAGTAGAAAATGCCTTTTCATGGGTCTGGGACAATTGATTTTGACCTATGCAGCTACCAATGCCCCAAGTCCTGTATGTTGTGGTGCCCATAGCTGTCAACTAAAAGGGCCTGGCTGCAATAATCTTGCAATGCCATGAAGATTTATGCACTTATCAATTGCAACACTGACACTTCCTAGACCTGGGGTTGGTAAAATCTTGCCCGGGAACTTTATTTTTGAAATTGTTAAATCCCCACACAGAGCCTGGCCATATCCAAGCTGGGTTGGGTATACACTGATCGAGGGTAAATCCCCTGCCAAGTCCCCACTGTCAGCTATAGGCACTATGCATATCACCAGAAAAAGACCTGCCAGATTACCCCGGCCTTCGGATCCAGACTGATGGAGTGAAATCCTAGCACACTCAAGTCTCGGCCGGGTGGGGACAGAATGACTGTGAAATCCGTCCCCAGTCAAATCCCACCCCTGGGTTTAGGAGACTAGGCGGGGGTCGAGGTTGCAATTGGAAAGTAGCCAAAGTGCATTAGTTTACCTCAATTATACCAGCATGCCGGATATGTCTTCTTCAATTTGCAGACTCCCAGTAGTTCCCCTTGCCGTCCTCTATGCTGAACAGTGCCTCATCATATTCATTAATCATAAGTTATAAAGTTGTGAAATTCCTCTGCTACACTTGCATATGTCCAACACGGTCAAACTTCATTGTTATTGTAGAGCACTAACGTTACACACATCAACAGCCCACTTGGTAGAATATTATAACTCACACATTGTCTATGCAGTGTTTACGAAATAACGTTAGTTAGATCTCGTAGTATTTACTTATACTGTAAGCGTCATTGCCTTCTCTGCGCTTCGTGTAACTCAACCGCTAAAGGTGGTCGAACGATAAATTTACTTCTTAAATCCTGCCGGTGATCAAACTTCGAGGTCTTCTTGGTGTCCCATATATTAATAATGACTCTTTCTAAACCCATGCGAATGTCTTTGGGAATAATTTCACATGTTATTGCAAAGAAAATAGTCGCTTCATCGTTACGGTAAGGGCTCTACATTTGTCGACTGCTAGCACTGCTGGCTGACAGATATGAATGACAAGGTCATGTGACCTAATATATGTTTATTCATATGATGATTTACAGACTGCCAACTTTGATTGGACTAGATATTGAGAAACTACTACATATTATTCATCTTAATGAGGGATGAATAAAGTAAAGAAATAACATAAAAATTATGACGTCATAGAAACCAATTGTCCCAAGTCTCTCGTTGAGAAGCGATACCTTTACAGACCGATAGAGGGCGTATTAGAAAAAAGGCAAATACGGTATGCTGTACTGTGCTGAAGTACTGGATTTTTGTAGAGTTTGTGTTGTCAGCTCCCCGGGGAACACTCACGAGAGACTTGGCCAAGTCTATTGTTGTGTAGACCTAGTTTGTGAAATGAGGACTTCGAGCTGGGCAGCATACATGGTCCAATAAGTATAATCAGAACACTCTCTGTGCAAGTTGTGTAATGTGAGCTTCTCTGCATCTTTTGAATTTGATATCAATCAAAGTGCAAATCACCCACTCATTCTTTTTTTTACAATTCCATTAAAAATGTACTTTGGATAGTTGACATGGTAAGTGTCTGTCTTTAGCTACCCCTTGTGTTCATCAACTGCTAATTTCCTGCCCTCAGATGTCAAATTTTCTGTCTGATCCCAGCCCCAGTATGCCTGGCTTGTTTGAGGTTAGCTTTTTTCCACTTTTACAACCCCCAGCAGCCCCATAATAATAGAATCTTGATTCATCATAGCTGTGTAGGCTATAATTTTACCATTTTATTCAAAAGTGATCACTAGGTTTAAAACAAGATAATGCCTTCCCAGTGAAATATGAAATGAAACTGAATTTTTTGGAACAATTGAGTTGTTCATACACTTGACACATAGGAGGTTGATGAGCTAAAGCTTCAGCCACTCCAAGAATTCCAATAGTAGTATAAAACTGATGATCTTCACAATTATTTCTAAATCTCAACTTCAAGTTTTTATTTTCATATGTAATGGACAAAAATTTCTTTGAGCTATGAGAAAGTAGGAGCAGATGACTCATTTTTTTGCAGTCTCCATCCTTGCTCCTCTCTCTCCCAGTCTCCATCTTTGCTCCTCCCTCTCTTCCTCCCTCCTACTTCTACCCATAATTTTCAGCAGCCATACACATTACACACTTTCTATAGGTAGCAATGATGTCACCACAAACATTAACAGACAACAAGATTGAATTGATTACTTACAGTTCAACTCCAGGTGAGAGGTAAAGTTGCGGATAGACCTTTTCTCCCTGGTTCTGATAAGTCACTACCAGGATGGCTAAGTCTTCACCAGGGCTTTTCTATGGTAACAAAAAAATACAATCATTTGCAAGAATTTCTACTATGTTTTCTGCGTGTAATAGTGGAGTAGACCTAGCAGAAGAAAAGCCAGAGAAGGGATTGGAGATGTTTGTTTCTTGGGTAATCCTTGCTCTCTGCCATAATTTAATAACAAAATGTACTATGAAACTGTTAAACAGAGCTTATTCTACAAAAATACCTACTGCACATACTGACATGATTTCTACCAGGTTTTTTGTGAGAAATCAACTGAAATCCAACAGTATTGCCCATATTTCACATTCATATGACAAGTCTTAACAAAATACAAGATCATACATATACATATTCATATTTTGTATCATTTCCCTACATCTGTACTTACACATACACTTCAGAATCAAAATTATGCTTAATTTTTAATTGTAGTGTTTAAGTACGAGGGGTTTACTCTTTCACTCTAAAACAGGAGTAAATTCAGAAAATACTGTGTGTACCTTGCTACCACTACCAGCCTATGCTTAAAATTCTTCCTAGTTTAAGGAAGCTAGGAAATATCCTTTTTTCTTTTTGGTAGGGGAGGGGGGCTAAAGCCATCACCCACAGAATTGCCCCTAGGAGGAGAAGCCATCTGAGGGGAGCACATCATGTTGCCTGCATAATTGCTCAATGTGTGGCAATTGAGAGTTGAGGAAATAAACCTTTCACCTTTGTGAAGTATTCTGGTATTTCTGAAAAGTCTACAGGCAAACGTATCAAAAATTTCACCATAGTCTCCCATGATTGCTGGAAATGAGAGAAAAGAGAGGAATGTCAGTAAACTGAGCTGGTAAACAGTTTTATAACCAACTAATTATTTTATAACTAATTAATACTCAACAATGGAATTACACTGGCATTTGATAATGATCAACAACCACCCCTACAGTACAAATCATGTTTGATAGACGGCAAGTGAAACATTTTCACTTTTTATCAGAGTTGAAACAATTCAAACATAATTTTCTCATAGAAATAATAAAATGACTTGTCACTGTCAAGTCACACTGAAAGTAGTATTAAAATGACTAAACAGGACTACAAACTATCAGGACTCATTACAACTCTGCTGTTTGTGCTGAAAATTTTATGTAATATTGATTTATAAAAGAAACAAAACTTTCATCCTTGTCTTCCTCCTTTTTTTCCTTCCCCACCAAACTGTTTACAAACCAGAATGCAAAAATGCATTGAGGTTTCGATGATACATACATGATCTTTTCAATAAAATGCTACATTTCTTGTAACAACTGGTGACCCAAAGTGACCTTTGACTCCACCTGTAAGTAACTGGTTTTCCTTTAACCAAAACATTTCTATATTCAAAAAGCCAAATTTCATACTGTGCCTTAAGATATTCTGCAAACAAGGTTTTCAAAGTTTGATGCCAGGTGATACCAGATGAACATTGACCTCCACCAAAAACAACAGGTACAGTACTTTCAACTCACCATAACACATCCACATACTAATTACGAAATCCATCCCAGTTTCCTACCTTGAGATATCCAATTTTGACAAGTTTTTCAAAGTTTGACCGATCATGACCCCAGACATCCTTTCACCTCCACACAAAAAAAACCTTATACAGACCATCTTCTCACCATAATTCATCCACATACTAATTATGAAAGCCATCCACGTTTCGTACCTCAAGCTATCCTAAACAGGTTTTTCTGAGTTTGACCCCTTATGATCCCAAATGACCTTTGACCTTTACCAAAATCAATAGAGTTCACATGGTAACGCATCAACATATCAAAGTTTGAAATCAATCCAAGCTTCCTACCTTGAGATATTGTGTTAAGGAGGTTTTCAGGATTTGTCCCCTTCCGACCCCAAATGACCTTTGGTCTCCACCAAAATATATAGGATTCTTCTATACATCATAACGCATCAACATATCAAGTTTGAAATAAATCCAAGTTTCCTACTATGGAATATCATGTAAACAAGGATTTTGGGGTTTGACCTCACGCGACCCCAAATGACCCTTGACCTTCACCAAAATATATAGGATTCTTCTTTACATTATAACCCATCAACATATCAAGTTTGAAATGGATCCAAGTTTCCTACCTTGAAATATAGTGTAAACAAGGATTTCAGGGTTTGACCCCATGTGACCTCAAAGGACCTTTGACCTCCACAAAAATATATCAGCTTCTTTCTTACATTATAATGCATCAACTTTTCAAGTTTGAAATTAATCCAAGTTTCCTACCTTGAGATATAGTGTAAATAAGGATTTCGGGGTTTGACCCTATGTGACCCCAAATGACCTTTGACCTCCACCAAAATTAATTGGGTTGTGCCTTACATCATAACGCATCAACATATCAAGTTTGAAATGAATCCAAGTTTCCTACCTTGAAATATAGTGAAAACAAGGATTTCAGGTTTTGACCTCACATGACCCCAAACAAACCTGGACTTCCACCAAAATATATAGGATTCTTCTTTAGATAATAACCCACTAACATATCAAGTTTGAAATGGATCCAAGTTTCCTACCTTGAAATATAGAGTAAACAAGGATTTCAGGGTTTGACCCCATGTAACCTCAAATCACCTTTGGCCTCCACGAAAATATATCAGGTTCCTTCTTACATTATAACCCATCAACATATCAAGTTTAAAATTAATCCAAGTTTCCTACCTTGGGATATAGTGTAAATAAGGCTTTCAGGGTTTTACCATATGTGACCCCAAATGACCTTTGACCTCCACCAAAATTATCTGGGTTGTTCCTCACATCATAACGCATCAACATATCAAGTTTGAAATGAATCCAAGTTTCCTACCTTGAAATATTGTGAAAACAAGGATTTCAGGGTTTGACCCCATGTGACCCCGAATGACCTTTGACCTCCACCAAAATCAATAGGGTTCTTCCTTACATCATAATGCATCTATATATCAAGTTTGAAATTAATTCAAGTTTCTTTTCTTGAGATATTGTGTAAACAAGGATTTTGGTTTTTGACCCCTGTGACCCCAGATGACCTTTGACCTCACCCAAAATAAATAGGGTTCTTCCTCTCAGTATGGGGTATCTGTGTACCAAGTTTGAGAACTGTCAGATCTTCCCTTCTCAAGATATTGTGTAAACAAGCAAAGTGTCACAAACACAAACACATACACACACGCACACACGCACATACACGCATACATACACACACACGCCATCATGAATGCATAGGTTTCTCTTTTCATCGAAACCAAAAAGAATCACATTTTTAGTTCTCTCACCCCATCAGACTGTTTACAAATAACCAGAATGCCAAAATGCATTGAGGTTTCGATGATACATACATGCTCTTTTCAATAAAATGCTACATTTGTTGTAACAACTGGTGACCCAAAGTGACCTTTGACTCAACCTGTAAGTAACTGGTTTTTCTTTTAACCAAAACACTTCTATATTCAAAAAGCCAAATTTCTACTGTGCCTTAAGATATTCTGCAGACAAGGTTTACAGAGTTTGATGCCGGGTGATACCAGATGGCCATTGACCTCCACCAAAAACAACAGGTACAGTACTTTCAACTCACCATAACTCATACACAAACTAATTGTGAAATACATCCATGTTTCGTACCTTGAGCTGTCCTATACAGGTATTTGGAGTTTGACCCCCTGTGACCCCAAATGACCTTTGACCTCTACCAAAATCAATAGGGTTCTTCTTTACATCATAATGCATCAACATATCAAGTTTAAAATCAATCCAAGCTTCCTACCTTGAGATATTGTGTTAAAAAGTTTTCAGGATTTGTCCCCTTCTGACCTTTCACCTCCACCAAAATAAATAGGGTTCTTCCTTACATCATAACGCATCAACATATCAAGTTTGAAATGAATCCAAGTTTCCTATGATGATGTATCATGTAAACAAAGATTTCAGGGTTTGACCCCATGTGACCCCAAATGACCTTTGACCTCCACCAAAATCAATAGGGTTCTTCCTTACATCATAATGCATCTATATATCAAGTTTGAAATTAATTCAAGTTTCTTTTCTTGAGATATTGTGTAAACAAGAATTTTGGTTTTTGACCCCCTGTGACCCCAGATGACCTTTGATCTCACCCAAAATAAATAGGGTTCTTCCTTACATCATAACGCATCAGCATATCAAGTTTGAGATTATTCCAAGTTTTCTACCATGAGATATCGTGTAAACAAGGATTTCTGGGTTAGACCCCACGTGACCCCAAATGACCTTTGACCTCCACCAAAATCAATAGGGTTCTTCCTTACATCATAACGCATCTATATATCAAGTTTGAAATTAATTCAAGTTTCTTTTCTTGAGATATTGTGTAAACAAGGATTTTGGTTTTTGACCCCTGTGACCCCAGATGACCTTTGACCTCACCCAAAATAAATAGGGTTCTTCCTCTCAGTATGGGGTATCTGTGTACCAAGTTTGAGAACTGTCAGATCTTCCCTTCTCAAGATATTGTGTAAACAAGCAAAGTGTCACAAACACAAACACATACACACACGCACACACGCACATACACGCATACATACACACACACGCCATCATGAATGCATAGGTTTCTCTTTTCATCGAAACCAAAAAGAATCACATTTTTAGTTCTCTCACCCCATCAGACTGTTTACAAATAACCAGAATGCCAAAATGCATTGAGGTTTCGATGATACATACATGCTCTTTTCAATAAAATGCTACATTTGTTGTAACAACTGGTGACCCAAAGTGACCTTTGACTCAACCTGTAAGTAACTGGTTTTTCTTTTAACCAAAACACTTCTATATTCAAAAAGCCAAATTTCTACTGTGCCTTAAGATATTCTGCAGACAAGGTTTACAGAGTTTGATGCCGGGTGATACCAGATGGCCATTGACCTCCACCAAAAACAACAGGTACAGTACTTTCAACTCACCATAACTCATACACAAACTAATTGTGAAATACATCCATGTTTCGTACCTTGAGCTGTCCTATACAGGTATTTGGAGTTTGACCCCCTGTGACCCCAAATGACCTTTGACCTCTACCAAAATCAATAGGGTTCTTCTTTACATCATAATGCATCAACATATCAAGTTTAAAATCAATCCAAGCTTCCTACCTTGAGATATTGTGTTAAAAAGTTTTCAGGATTTGTCCCCTTCTGACCTTTCACCTCCACCAAAATAAATAGGGTTCTTCTTTACATCATAACGCATCAACATATCAAGTTTGAAATGAATCCAAGTTTCCTACGATGATGTATCATGTAAACAAAGATTTCAGGGTTTGACCCCATGTGACCCCAAATGACCTTTGACCTCCACCAAAATTAATTGGGTCTTTTCTTTAATCAAAGCCTATCCTATCAAGTTTGAAAGGAATCCAAGTTTTTTACCTTGAGATACAGTGTAATTAAGGATTTCGGGTTTGACCCCATGTGACCCCAAATGACCTTTCACTCCCACGAAAATACAACAGGATCTTTCTCACATCAAAACGCATCACCATACCAAGTTTGAAATGAATCCAAGTTTCCTACCTTGTGATATAGTGTAAACAAGGATTTCAGGGTTTGACCCCATGTGACCCCAAATGACCTTTGACCTCCACCAAAATCAATACGGTTCTTCCTTACATCATAACGCATCAACATATCAAGTTTGAAATGAATCCAAGTTTCCTACCTTGCGATAAAGTGTAAACAAGGATTTCGGGGTGTGACCCCATGTGACCCCAAATGACCTTTGACCTCCACCAAAATCAATAGGGTTCTTTGTTGCATCATAACGCATCAACGTATCAAGTTTGAAATTAATCCAATTTTCCTACCATGAGATATCGTGTAAACAAGGATTTCGGGGTTTGGTCCCCTGTGACCCCAAATGACCTTTGACCTCCCCCAAAATCAATAGGGTTCTTCCTTACATCATAACGCATCAACATATCAAGTTTGAAATTAATCCAATTTTCCTACCATGAGATTTCCTGTAAACAAGGATTTCGGGGTTTGACCCCCTGTGACCAGAAAATGACCTTTGACCTCCCCAAAATCAATAGGGTTCTTCCTTACATCATAAAGCATCAACATCATTCGTTTGAAGTTAATCCAAGTTTCCTATCTTGAGATATCGTGTAAACAAGGATTTCGGGGTTTGACCCCCTGTGACCCCAAATGACCTTTGACCTCCACCAAAATCGATAGGGTTCTTCCTTACATCATAACGCATCAACAGAATACGTTTGAAGTTAATCCAAGTTTCCTATCTTGAGATACCGTGTAAACAAGGATTTCGGGGTTTGACCCCCTGTGACCCCAAATGACCTTTGACCTCCACCAAAATCAATAGGGTTCTTTCTTACATCATAACGCATCACCGTATCAAGTTTGAAAATAATCCAACTTTCCTATCTTGAGATATCGTGTAAACAGCGTCACAAACACACACATACACACCAACACACACATACATACACACGCACATACACACACACATACACACACACGCCATCATGAATGCATAGGTTTCTCTTTTCATCGAAGCCAAAAATCACATTTTTAGGGAACTTATGTGGAAGATTCTAAATAGGGCTGTGAACGTGTAGAGATTAATCGCTAAACGATCGCATGTGGAATAAACGTTTAGTACAAATTTACAAGCGATTAATCGCAAAACATGTTTTTAATATTTTTTAGAGTATAAAAATGGTTAAAAAAAGTTTTCATCCATTTGTATTTTCTGATGATCCCTGGTTTTTTGTTAAATGGAACATTCTGGGCATATCTGAACCTTGTAGGCTTCAAAGTTTCAGAATGATATGATTTTATCATGCAAGATAACAACTATTATTACTTCTGCATTACATTCAGTAATACTGAAATTGTTTTTTTTTTGTGAAAAGGTAATCCCGATTAATCCCTAAACAATCACAAATTTTTGAGGTTAAACGTTTAGTTATTTTGCCAAACGTTCACAGCCCTACTTCTAAATCGCTGAAATTTTGTAAATTCACTTGTAGTTATACCAGGGTTCAACATTTTGGGGATGTCAATTTTCACGACTTTCCCAAGATAAGACTTTCCCAAGAATAAAAAAGAATTTATGACCTTCTTCTTGACATTCTACACGAAAGTTGAGTTTTAAGACATTCGAAGATTGAGAATATAACAAGTGAGAATGGTACAATGTCACTTTGGGAGAATTTTCATGAACCTTCCATGACTTCATACAATCTCCCAAAAATTTCATGACTCTGCAAAACCTTTGAATAATTTTCCAAACTTACAAAACTTTTCCAGGCTTTCCATGACCACAGGAATCCTGATAAAGATTTTGTGCACCATTCAACTACAAAAACACTCATCTATTATTACATATAAAGATCCATGGTCTAATTAAGTTTTGATATGCTACAGGGATATTTATTCTAGGCAATCTTATGTCCAATGTTTGGTTCTCAAGATGTCAGCAGTTAAAGTTGTCACATTTTCCTTCCATATCAATGTGATGATGACCTTCTTGCCTCAAATCCTCGTTGGGTCACAAATGCACCAACGTAATTTGTTGGTATCTCAAAAAAAGGAAAATCTAAACTTTTCTTGAACACCTTCCATTACAGCAAATACAATGATGCATTGCTACTACACTGCTCAAAAGAATAATAGCAAAGTGTTTGAAGGCAATTGATACTTACTGTACTTATAAAAATCTTAGAAGTACTCTCTCAGAAATTAACAAAATAAGGACTTCCCAGTTTCACAGTCTTTTTTATTTTTTAACATTCAATACTTAAGTCTCACAAAGATTCCTGCACAGACATCCTGAAGACTGCATGAATATCACACTTGCAGGTAAAATTTTACACATACATGGGTACAGAAAATGCAGTCCTATTTAAAATTCTGGTCAACTTATATCCACAACTTTATCAATCTGCATATCTTCAATGATTCTTCTCATAAGATAACTCACCATTAGCCTCCTGTGTGGCATGTGAATCTCCATATCTTTAAATTTTCTGGTATTAATTAAAGAGTTGTATTCAAACTGGAGCCGGTTATGCTGGTTAATTTCTTCCACCTGAAATGCTTTGTACATTTCTACTAGTTCACAGATGACATTCTTAAGACTCAAAGGATCATCAGGGTCCCAGTTGACAAGAGACTAAAAAGGATATTGAACAAAAAATATAAAAAATTATGCTTAAGTTAATTTTCTCACTTGAAAATGGTAGATCACACAATAATTTGTGATGTGATTCCTGTACTAATTAAATTATGGTGGTTCAAAGAATTTTTTAATCTTTTTAGCTGATATGTCAGGTTTGGCCAATGCAGAAGTTACAATTGGCCACATAGGTGACAAAAACACATCAAAAATGTATCAGACTCACCAAAATTTTGTTTTTAAAGGTAGTGTGACACGTCAGCAAATTAACCTGACTTTACTTGGCAGTTATGGCATGAACTGTTCTAAGAAAAAAACTGTTGGAATTATTTCAATATCTTTAATGGTTCTCTAGATATACCTCTTCAAAGTTCGAATGTTTCTGAAGAAACTTGTTGCTAATGCAAAATAATGGTGGGGAGTGTTGCATAGTGTTGACATTTCTTTCGTTAACACTATATGAATTATCTCTTAATTACTCATCAGATAGTTTGTGGTTTGGTAATTGATACTGATGATTTGCAAGGACACAAATCAAACTTCCAAAATAAAACCCTCAGGGGATACAAATGTTACAACTGTCCTTGACATGAAGATTGTAAAAACAAAAGATAACATTAGCCATATATGGTATGTCCCTCCCATGACATCACAAGATTTGCATATCTGAGCTCACATTTATTAATGATTAAGTTAAAATCAGAAATTGATGTGTAAAATGGTCAATTTTAAATGGATTTTGATGAAAATTGAGGCTACTTTCATGGTTTTTAATGCTTTTTACATCCAATACTCAATTTTGTCATTTTCACGTCACACGACCTTTAAGAGCAAAAAGAAAGACAGAAGGCATACATACTGGAGTATGTGTAAAACCCACTCATAACTGTAGTGAACACAAACTAAAGGACCAACATCATCATTGAGTGGTGCTCTGACATTCATGCAACTTATGAAGTAGCCCATATCTACTATATCTATTTGTAAAGTGAATTCAATACATACACCATGAAGTCCACCAAATATCCCCCAATATAATGAGTGAACCAAGCATAAATCATGTGAAATACTGTGGGTCCATCGTTTGAACCTTGACAGCAGAGGTGTGGCATCGCATGATTTCCACAAATGTTTTCAAAATCTCTTCCCCCCCAGGGCAAATAAAATGCATGGGTAGGGGGAATCTTTTTATGAATGAATGAATGTAAATCGGTTACTTCTGGTAAGCATCAAATAAACCTCTGAGCAAACTGTTTCTGACCAACTGCAAAACAAAAACAAACTCTACAAGGAGACATTCCAAGTGATTGTTGAAATTCATCCAATCATATTGAAGTTCTTGTGCATTTTTCAGTACAAAAGTCAAAGAAATCATCCTCTTAAAAGTACAGAGGAACTAGTGAACCACCCCCCCCCCCCCAACATATTGTAACTACCCATAAGATATTGTAATTTGAATGGGGAAAATCCCCCTAAATTCAATTCTTTAGTGAAAACAATGCAGCAGAGGAAAGATGACAGGAACAGGAAGTCTCATCTATTACTCTAATGCATGCATACTCTATAATTTTCTTCAAGTTTTCCCTTCTCAGCAATATAATTTTCTTCAGTTAGGTGGATTAAGTTTTAGAGCTCAGTCTCTGACCAACTGGTTTTACTTCGGTAGATGACAGTCTTTTTTCCAGTAGTGGCTCACTGACTTGTTTCCCTACTCCACTGTTTCATGCTTATACAACACCCAATAGGAGAGGGTTCCATTTTTGCAGTATGACATGGACAGGCCAGGAATTTAACTCCAGTCCTCCCTGCTGTAAGTCAGATGCTCTAACCTCCGACAGTAGTCAGTCTTCAGAGTTCCAACAGTGAAACTGTGCTACTGCTTAGGCCTCTTTCATAGGTGGTGCTCTTTAGTTAAAGAACATTCCAGGACATTTCATATGTAAAACAGGATCACATTCACATTCACCTCTCTCCAGATATTAGCAATCAAATTTGACATACTTTCAACAAAAAGTGAACTTGAAGCAAAGCAGGTGTGACATCATGGATTCACACAAATGTTTTGATTTCTTTGAAAAAATACTAGCAATTTTATACAACAAAACTGAGTTGATACCATAAATGCACCCTAAGCAATGTAATTTTGAAAACAACTTTCATGTTAATACTGTGAGAGTCAAACATGAAAAACAAATGATTTCACAGAATGCTTCTATTCCTTTTTTAAAATATTAAACCCATATTTTAGTGGTGGACTATTTTTAATTCATTCCATTACATGATTCACCTTAATTTCTTCAAGACGGGGTACAAAGTCACTATCAGCTGGTGCAAATATAAAATCTGGTGGATCTTCTGGATACATGCTATTAAAGAGAACTGTCCCTGCATGGTGAAAAAGAACAAAATTGAAGCATTGAATTATTGCCTCAAATTAAGGAAACTGATAGGAAAAAGGAACATAAAACTGAATCATGAAAAAAGGTCATCCATATCTTAAAGTGGTACTGGCACCAGGTATAGTTTTGTAGGAGTATTAAAAGGTCCATCATTTCTCAAAATTATGAGAGTCTAAGTTTCTAACATCAAAAATTGGAGTTACATTTAAATATCCCACCAACCTCTTTCTTAATTCAGGATGTTGCTCACATGAAAATAATTTCCTTCCCCCCCCCCCAAAAAAAAAAAAAATTAAAAAAGAAAGTTAAGTTGGTGTAGATGAAAACGGTGTGATTTTGCAAGTTTATTGCAATTAGAAATGTTGGATACATGAGTGATACATTGCAAAAATAATGAAATTTTATTAGTGCAATTATAGAGTATGAATAATTCCAGGAATTGAAAGATTATTATATGTTCTTCTCAACCTATTCAGCAAGGTAAAGATGAGTTGAACAGCATGATAAATCTTTTACAGGGGCTCATTGAGTTGATATTGATAATTTATTAAGAGTGTTAAAGGGTAATACACCACATGGAAATGCTTATACTTAAATGTATTTAGTCACGTTTTGTATCACGTACTAGTTACAGAAAAATTTAAAATTTTGAATTTTGTGGTATACTGACTCTTAACAGCTGAAAATGTGCCTGGCCACCATTTTTTGAAAACCAAATTTAATCGTTACATACTCACTCATATGACAGTTAGGTTTACCAAAGATATGGGCGTTGTCTAAGTTTGACCATTTGTCATTGGTATGTGAAAAAAACTTGACAGGTTTGGAAAAATTTGTTGAATTTCATGAATCATGAACCAAATCAATGCGCTGATTTAATGCAGAAAATATTCATACTATGACACAAATGGAAAATATTCATTTTTTTTTCATTAACACTAACTTCCTTAAAGGTAGTGTGACACCAAAATGACAAAGTTGGGTATTTAATGTAAAAAGCATTAAAAACCAAGAAAATTGCCGTAATTCCCATCAAAATAGGTTAAAAATTGGCCATTTTACAGGTTTATTTCCGATTTGCACTTAATGACACATAAATATGAGCCCAATATGTAAATCTTGTGATGTCCTGGGAGGGACATACCATACAGTACCGGTTCGTCGAGGTTAGCGCGATCGTAAAGTTGCGAATAGTCCAAGTTAGTCAAAGATCGTCAATGTACGTCAAAGCCCAAAGTTTCCCAAATGCCCAAACTGAGATCGTCTAATTTGACGATGTTGGAAATGTTCGTCAAAAATCGTCAAGATTAAAAACAGCCGCACAATAGCTTGCGGTTGTTTGGTAATAAGCTTTGCGGTTTACTACTTGCGACATTTTTACCGACAACACGACAAAAGAAACAAAAGACCACAGCTGAATAGCAGTCTAATTCCCTTCACTAGTTAGCTCCACGCGCACGGCGTAGTTGAAAAGATTTTATATTTTTGGCAAAGCACATTTTAAGTACACAGAAATCAGTTAGCTTCCTCGGCGATCGTAAAGTATTGGCTTCCATCTTTGGGTGCACGTCACAACATCCCAGAAGTGCATGCAGATTGTCTTCAAAAATTTTGCATTTCTCATTTAAATCGCCACTTTTTATTTTTAGATCGTAAAAGTTATCGTGGCCTTTCTTCAATGTTTGTTTTGCACCTTCATTGCATTTTTCCGTATTGCTGTTTTACCAGCATACTTGTTTTGTTTGTATGGCGTTTTGTTTTTTATTTTTTTTCGCGCAAACACTCTGGTCATTAAGTTACAGGTGTCAGGAAATCCAAATCTTTTCAGAAATCGTGTTCAGTCGCTCCATACAGCTTTTGGTTATTTTTTTGCTTGC
This sequence comes from Holothuria scabra, assembly GCA_037179385.1. Lineage (NCBI taxonomy): Eukaryota > Metazoa > Echinodermata > Holothuroidea > Aspidochirotida > Holothuriidae > Holothuria > Holothuria scabra. The sequence continues at coordinate 54,607,118 of CM074180.1, forward strand.
ATGCTTTGGGTTTTTTGTTGTTTTTTCTTGTTCTTGTTCTTCTTCTTCTTCTTCTTTTTTCTTATGCATGTGTGCCTTTCAGTTTTTGACGATCGTGGAAAACTTGAAAGCGATTATTGTTGTGTTCATATTCTGGGAATACACTTCAGTTCCCCAACAGAAAAGTTAGAAATGAACTTTGGGGGAAAGTAAACATATACACAACTGTTTCCAGTTCGTGGATTTACTAGCAAATTTAACCTTGCAAGCAGGAAACCGCTGACTTGTACACTAGCGTTAAAAAGAACAAGTGGGTATATTTTCTCCCGTATTACCCCATACTCACTGTTAACCCAATGATCTCGCCGAATTCCTCCATTGCATGTTAGACTAGAGCCTAGCTATGTACATATAAATAAACCGAACACACGGTTAGCAAGAGTACTTAGCTTAGTTAACCCAGCTTTTGCCGAGAATTTCCCCGCAAAGATGATCAATATTGCACTAGTCTGCTCTCCAACCTGTGCCGTCGACCGGTAAGCCGACACAGTTTTATCGGACAAAACGATAGGCCTAGATCCAACTAATTATCGAGAGAAAATTGAAGGAAGGCCCGAGAAGAACAGCAAAAATTTCTTATGTTGCTTCATATAAAATACTATGAAACAAGCTGCAAACGGGCAGAATGTATCGCTTAAATGTGTAACTTTCACTTTTCCACAAAATAAAAAACCTCTTGGTCAAACCATCGATTAAAAAAGAATTTTTTGAAGTTTTCCAGAAGTACCCCCGACTCTCGGTAAAGGGTCAAGCCGCTAAGCCAAACCACTGTGTAATGCATCGCGAACGGGTGTACCATCGGTTCTTCCCTCTTTCTGCCCGTAAAGAAAATGCCATCTATCATTAATGTTTAAGCCTACCTTATGCAGCATAAGTTTATATTCTGTGCCTCTGTTTTTTATAATCCGAAGTATTAATCCTGCAGGTTGTGCCTTTAACCGTATAAGGCCTGTTACATGGACGGTTCCCAAAGCATAATGGAAATAATATCTTCGCAATAAATATTTACATAGAACTCGTGGAGCCAGTTGCAAAATAAAGTTTTAAGGCCCGTCTCATAAGTATTAATACAGGACCCACTATATCTCCGCATCGGTGCAATTAGTGTTGCAAATTTCTGCACGGAAGTGACAGCTCTTTGACCTCCGTCAAAAACAGTGCTTAGGAATTCGTTTACGTTTTTAAAGTTTTTGTAAATTGCACAAACCGTTTTCGGTGAATTATTGTTTGAACCATATGTCGAAGCAATTAAAACCTCCCCCTCTGTAACCGATGTTGACAAATTGGACTCGCCTTGATCTGCCGACCAATCACGCGCATATTTATCACGTACACAGAATAACTTATTTGCATGTGCAAAAATAACTACTGCCGTATATGGCGCCCAAACTCGATCACCGCGAGGTTCACGTGGCCATGCTTGAGAATGAGATAACTGGACTCGTTCGTACTGTTTCAATGCTGCTATACTGTAGGACCGCAGTACACTCAAAATCATGTCCCAACATGTTTTAAGACAATACTGCATGGTCCCGCACGGCTGTACAGTTCGTTTTTAGCTTCCGAAGGTTCCACGTAAAACACACCTACGCATTTATCCCGCCAATGACCGTGGCGTAAAACGTCATGTGCTTCGCCGTGACAACAACTACAGCAAATCAGCGGCGAGCGTTAGTGGGACTTTCCAATGACGTAACCAATCTCTGTTTCTCAGGCCGACGCAGCCCGCTCGAGCTGTCGGCCACTTGTACGACTCGCTCTCTAGTTTAATCGTGCACACTTTGTATGCAAGTAAAATTTAGTGTAGAAGTATTTACGAAGCACTGTTCAGTAGATCAGTTGTTTTCGTTAAAATGCATGGACCAAGTCAGCGAGTACTGAAGTCGGTCTCAAGAAAAACTGGAATGTTTGTAACAGATAGATTTGGTGGAGTGATGTGGGGCAATAAAATTATACAGAAATATCTGTCAGAAACGATTGGATACTATTGCTTCGGCCAATGTGGTTTTCGTTCATTTTTTTGTTTTGTTTTGTTTTGTTGTTGATTTGACGAAAGGAGATTTAGCGGATAAAATCCCCCTCTTGGATCCGCGCCTGGGCAGAAAAATCGGGTAGGGAAGAAAGGCAGGAAAGAGAGGAAAAGAAGGGGCCACTGGTACGGATTCGGGAACCTCTTGAGCTTTGTCCCCCCTACCAGACGGCCAAAACGGACTGGTTACACCCTTGGTGTTTTCGGAAAGCGCCCATAGTTTCTATGTCCATGCCTCGCGTGCGTGCATCCACTATAAATTCTTCCTGCGTCAGGTGCGCAAATCCCGGGGCAAGGGGGACCTTCGCCCCCGCAAGTGAAGAAGTGGGGGAAAATTGTAATTTACCCCCCCCCCCTTAGATGTCAAACCCCACACCCCCAGCCAGACAAATGTACCGAAGAGTGGCCAATACTTTCCAAGGGGCATTTTTTCAGGGGGGCACGTGTTCAAATGAACGACGTCCCCAACAAAGTCCCGCACGGGCCTTTTGGTTTTGCAGGATATGTAAAACCCAAGCCAAGAAAATACATGGCACAGTGACACGACCTACATCTGCAACAAGTACGGCGCCAAACGTATGACAAATTCTTGACAAACGTAGAAGATTCTAGACAGCCCTCGCGTCATCTAGTCTACTCGGCGGTAAACATCAAACAGGTGCGCATGAGAACACAGGTCATTCACCCAGCTGCACAAAATGGTAACATATGATTGACAGATTCCTCGATGTTTTTGAACCCTGGGAAAACGGGACTCAAGCATTTGTTTCAAACATTGGAGACAGCGTAAAAACAACTTGTGCTTTTTAAATCGGCAGTTAGTGAGCGTAAAGCTTGTTGTGGAACAAATTCCCAACAGTTAGCCTAGGCAATCGAAGTTGGTCTACTGAATATTCGGCTATACTGGTACAAAATGGATTTTATTGGGATATATAACCTTTCTGTGTGGAATAAAAAACTTTTACAAAGGTAAGACACTTTCCGTTTAGCATGCGTAATAAACCCGGGTTTGTTTAGGCTTGCGGGAAGAAATGCAAGGTCCCTCGTTGGGTGGACTACATAGGACGGGGGACATGGGACTAGATAGAGCGCGGAGAGGGCGCACCAGGGCCAGGCTTTTAACGGGGGTGCTCAGCCTTCTCCCAATTGGGGCTTACTGTTGGGAACATCTGCAAATCTCGGAACATCTAACCCCGGGAATAACGAACCTTGTAACCATCGCCAAATCATTGAGACATACGAAAACGGGGAACATCGAACCTCGGGAAGATCGGGAAGGCCCCTTGGGGGTGGGGGGGGCATTACCCTTAAAATAACAAGCCAACTAATCCATTTTTTACTTAATTCGAAAATCTCTCAGTAGACTAGGGTCGGTACGATATTATAATGCATTGGATTCTATTCGAAAAACGATCACAAGATTGACGCTGTTATTATATTATTTTTCCCCGTTGGAACAACTGCACTATAGTATAACAAACTTCATTTATCTTGTGAAATTAACGAAAACCTAACAGTTTAAGGGCCCGTTTGGTTTCTTTTTTCCTTTGCATGTGTTGGAGCCTAAAACAATTCGCAGCATTTCAATAAATATCGGAAGAACTAGTAGAGCTGCAACTTTCTTAAGAGAGAATACTTTATACTTAAAAAAAAAAAAAAAACTTCTTAAGCTTAGCAGGATTTGCTCGCAATCAGAATTTTTACGCGAGTTTGGATTTTTTCAAACATTTTTGGCTGTTAAGAGCCATTTCAAACATACGGAAACATTTTCACACGTAAAGTTAAGAACTTGTACAACTCGTCGGATTTTTTTCTTCCTGTCGGAATCCGAACCCATCTTGAGCTAGTGGGAGAACTTCAAGAGCTCCTCTTCAACTTTTGAAAATCTTTGTTGTATTAACAGATTAAGGGAAAATCAGCACAGGTCATTTGGAATATTTGAGCTCGATAGGCCTTTTCTAACTGTTTGAAGCTTTGTTGCAGTTTGGAAAGCTCCCCATAAATAAAGGTGTGAAACAAACCAAACAAAGTCGCGATCAAATTCCTAAATCTCCATTTTGAAAAAGAAAAAAACACCCAGAGAGAAATGTCACAAGCATCCCTTACAGAGGAAGAATGTAAGACAAAAAAAATTTGAAATACTAAATCGAAATTAAATTTTTCAAGTGCACCGGCCTATCTTTACTGCTTATAGATAATGTCTCTCATGATAAGGTATACAGCTAGGGGGATAAAGAATGTATCACCTAAAACATAACGATAAAATTTTCGATCGGAATTCTCTTTCTTCCTTTGACTGCCTGCGCGATTTAAATCTTCTCAATTTTGTGACTAGTAACCTTTAACAACTCCTCAGATATTTTTTGTCATGTCCAAACCGGGAAACATTCTTGCGCGAGCGGGAGAACTTGCAGATCCCTTCCTTAACTTTTGGAATCTCCGTTGTAAAAAGGAAACATCGCACAAGTCATTTGGAATATTTCAGCTTGATGATGTTTCTCTGCATGCTTGAAGCCCATTGCCCTTTGGAAAACTGCAGACATCCTTCCATACAAAATGGGATAAAACAAACAAAACCCTTATCAAATTCTTAAATCTCCGTTTTGAAAAAAAAAAAAAAAAAAAACGCACTAACATACACCCCAGAGAGGTTGTCAGAGGCACTCCTTACGGACATGCAGCGTAAGAATGTAGGAAATACAAATTTTTTAATGAATATCGATCGCATTTGACTGTTTGATGTACCGGCTCATCCTCACCCCTTCTGTCTCTCACGATAAGGCATTCGGCTTGAGGGAGGGAGAATTTATCACCGACAACATAACGAAGAAGTTTTCAAATGATCGGGATTATTTTTCTTTCTTTTGATTGTCGGAATTATTTCTGAGCGATTAAAACCTTCTGGTCGGAACCGGGAAACATTTTTTTGCAAGAGCAGAACAACTTTCAGATCCCCTTCTTAACTTTTGAAAATCTCCATTATAATAAAAGAAATTCAAAAAATCGTACGTATCATTTAGAAGATTTGAGGTTGATCGAATTTGATATGTTTGAAGCTTCCTACGCTTTGGAAAACTCTGTCCACTACAGTAGCTCCTGAAAATCTCCGTTTTGAAAAAGAGAAACTACACCTTTAATGATCTTGCATAGGAATACCGTAGGACAACATTTGTGGAAGATTTGTTGAAGGGGTTTGTGAAGGCAGTGCAGGGTTTTGTATGTACATTACACATTAAAAAGCTGTACACGCAAATTACGGTACGTGTGTGATTGGATCGAGTAGAAAATTTGGTTCTGATTTCCCTGTTAGGGTAACATTTTCCATTTTAGGCAAGATCTAGTATCTGTTCAAGTTAGAACCTAGTCAACTTTCTGTGGCATTAAAAGCCTAATGTGTCGTGCAAGCTCTTTTGTCACGATGTTACTTCCGCTGAATGGCGGCCTGTTTAGTGGTCCATTCATGCACGCTATTGTGCCAAAGATTACGGAGTACAGTTTTGCTGGTATTGAGAGGATTATAAAACACGCACAATAGATCGTCAAGCCGTCGGGATTATGACGATCTTTTTCATTGTATGACCGAAGTGCGGTCGATGTAATCTTCTCATCAATAGATGTTCTCTAGGTAAGGATTACTGGAGTTGATTTGACGATATTTGACGATTAGAAAATTAGAGAAAAACTGCTGGTCGTCAAAGTTAGTCTCTGATAGTAAGTCATCGTATCGTGCGTCAACGTCGGCTAACCTCGACGAATCGGTACTGTATATGGCTAATGTTATCCTTTGTTTTGCATTCTTTATTTCAAGGGCAGTTGTATTCATTAGTGTTTCCAGAAGGGTTTATTTTGAAAGTTAAAATTGTGTCCTTGAAAATCATCAGTATCAAACACCAAACTATAAACTATCTGACGAGTAAATAAGAGATAATTAATATAGGGTTGAAAAAGAAATGTCAACACTGTGCAACACTCAACATCACTATTTTTGCATAACCAACAAGTTGCTTCAGAAACATTCAAACTTTGAAGAGGTATATCTTGAAAATGGTAAAAGACATTGACATAGTTTCAATGGATTCTTACTAAGGAGACCTTGCTCTGTAACTACCAAGTAAATTCAGTACTTTTTGCTGACATGTCACACTATCTTTAATAGAATTTGGTCAAAATTCGATGCTACAGTATACACAGTACCACAATGATGGCTGACATCAACACCATGGGTTAAATTAATTTTCCACCCATGATTGTTGTTTAGTGCCAAATAAGCCATAGCATGTGATTACCAGTCCTTCATCCAGCTTTACGTTAATTAATTAACCCTTTACCGTTGTGCTCCAATTGGGGCATATTTGCCCGCCTCAGGAGTGGGCGGAAAAGCGGACGTAGCACACCCCACATCAGCTTCCGTAGGCCATTGACCCTGTGACCTAAAATTATTGTCCCCCTCGTTATTGTGGCCGAATTTTCGGGTACCTACTCGCAGTTTCAAGCTCCATGTGAAACAGTAAAGATGGGTGACGGCTGCGCTCTCCGTATGGGTCCAAAAGGACCCAAACAACGGTAAAGGGTTAAAACAATAACACCATGGTAAAAGGTACATTAGACTGGTGAGTTGTGTAATTTCAAATTACACAATTCACCAGTCTACTGTACCTTTTGTGAATTTTCTGAAACTAATCTCCTTATAAAACCAGAATCTGATTTGTTAGAGACTTACATGATAAGCTGCTGGTAGCAAATGGAATGTTGACCTGTATTCTGTCATACATTTTTTTCCCATCAATGGAGTTACAGCTGAAAAACAATTGAAAACACATAGCAATTTTGGCATATGCAGCTTTCAGGCACAGACCACTACTGTTCATCTAGCTTTAACTTGCAAAAATTTACCACACATACTAGACTCATATATTTCACAACAGAATTTGACATTATTCCAATTCCATATGAATTTATTACAGCACTTTCAGTAACACTTTACTGTTAATGATCTTATTGCTTTTAGTTAGTTTGAAGTAATTTATGTAACTATACACCAACACAAATGTGTTACACAGTGTCATCTAGCAAAGAAAAAAGTTAAATTTTGGAGCAAAGTTAACTAACAGAGATAAAGGATGAATAGAAATTCCCATTTACTGTCAAGGCAAAGGCAAATGCAGGATTCATGTCAAAAATTCCTACAAAGCTTTATTTCCTTGAACAATCGAAGAATAGGAGAAGGGGTACGAGTTTTTAAATAACATAGAGTTACAGTAGTACTTCCAAATATAGGTATGTACTGTCCAGTTTCTAATTTGAAGTTGTTTGCTTAATCAAACACAGTCCAGGCTAAATTTGTTACTAGACACTCAGGTGTCTTATGGAGGGAAAACCACAGACTGTTTTTTCTTTTGACACAATAGACCCTTTGAGATGGTTAGCTCGATCACTCGTCTTATCATCACAGGGTCCTAGGAAAAATGCATGCATGAAATGCAAGTACAGTATCAACACACTAGTGAATCCAATAATCCTGTTTTACAGTACACTCAACACGACCTGCAAAAATCAAAACAACAAACATTCCTTTAAAAGATTGGAAGTGAACCACCTGAATTTCTCCATAGCAAATGTGGGGGTATGCAACTTGTCTCTTAAGCTGAAAAGCTGTCCTATTGTTTACAAATCACATAGCATTCTAGATGTCACTAACAATGCTTTGACTTCTGTTCTATTCAGCCAGTCTAGAGCAGGACAACACATGTTTGCCCTTTCGAGGGCGTACTTGTCCATTTGGGACGCTTAGCTCCTTAAGGGAGCAAAACTCCTCAGGGAGTAAATGTTTCGTTTTCACCCCTTGGCTCTTCGCCAGAGTCGAGGGGGCTTTTAGAAAAAAAAAAAAACACAGCTTGAGGTGGCATCAAGTAATGGTTACTTGACCTGTTGAAGTTTACCAAGTGTAATGGCCAATGATTCAGTAGCTTAGGCTAGTATAGATCTATTCAGAAATTTTAGTAACATGATATCTTTAGGTGAAAGCCTGGTAAGAGCTAAATCACCTCTCCACTCACTGGGGCTGCATCACAGTCATCACCCATAGTTCTGACTGCTGGTTTTACTTGGTGCAATTTGTTCTCAGGAAAGCTTTCACACAATTTCTAAAATTTTAATTTTAAATAGCCGTTGATCTTAGGCAGTTTGAAGCAAGTACAGGTTGGTATGTCCATCTGGGGCAGGGCTTCTTCCATTAGCAAAGGCATACATGTACCTTTTCATTTCCATGGATATGTTAATGTCAATAAAGTAAATTGATTTTATGTATGTCTTAACCAGATGCCAAAGATATTTGATGCAGCATACATACTTTCCAGTATGGGACTATGGGAATCATAATGTGGATCAAACACCCATCCTGCATTAAGTGGATCAAAAATATCTCCTGTCCCCATTGTTAAGCTGTACTCACTGCACTGTATGAAACATATTGCCAACAAACTACTTCTAGCAGAGCAAATTCTCAAATTCATTAACCAATGGACTGTTACTCTCAGGCTACACTACATTCAGGACAAAATTATTGGGGTAAAACCTAGCCTAGGCCTAACAATACATTCCACCCCTCACTCCCTTCCCTTCCACCCCTCACTCAATGTTGAGAAAAAGATGGTTGCACGTTTTGTAAAGCAAGCAACTTGTAGTTACCCTCGAAACCACAAGTTTCTTTTATAAAATTTGTTCAGTACAAGGCCAAAGAACCCTGATGGTCCTTTTTGTACTCAGTGACCAACTCAAGGTACTGACTGACTCAAGATATAGTCACTATATCTAAGGGGCAAGCTGTGTGGTTTAGTCCTTGGCCTGAATCAAGTCAACAGGGTATTTAGCAACAGAGCTCCTTCAGCAGAAAGGCATTCTGTTTTCTTACACACAGTACCATACAAAACTTGTGTCACTTGTCGACGTAACCTGCTGTCCCTGGTAAAAATTCCAGTTGAACCCAGTTGACCAATTCAGTTGACCAGTTCAACCCAGTTGACCAACCCAGTTGGACCCAGGGTTCGATTTATAATTTTTTTTTTCTACATGCACTGGTGCATGTAGGTAAAAAAAATCTACATGCACAGCAAAATTTCTACATGCACCAAATAATCTGAAAATTTAAAGAAAAGCCTACGAGAAAAACACCTTAAACACCTTGCTATACTGTAGGCATAGGAAGGGTCCAAAAACACCATTTGCATTTTTTCTGTTTTGAGTAAAAACAAATGAGCAGATTTTTATTGAACCCTTTTCTTACGTGGCATGTTCCACCAGCCTGCTCCATCAGCAAAACTGACGCTCGCATGAAGCGAGCAATGTCAATGGACCTTAAGTGTGTGTTTGTCCGCTTCAAGGGCAAAATTTCCCCATTACCTCACTGTGTGAATTAATGGACCAGTTCTCTCACCCCAAACAGCACCAATCCTCCTAACCTTCTTACTTAAGCTCCCACAATTGTCTGAAATTCATCCTCATCCAGATACAATCTCAGTTTATTGCTTCTAGGTGAGTATAGACAAACTCAATTTATATAATCAAAACAGTCTCAGTACCATTCATGCTGTGTAATATAAGCTTTGCCACTCTGCATCGTTTGAATTAGCTGTCAATCAAACAGCTGAGCCAATTGGGAATTTCGGTACCCGGGTTCCAAAACTGCAGTTTGGGGTGAGAGGTTTGGCCCTTTAAAGGATCGTAAAAGCCAGGATAAGGGCCAGCTCAAAAATTGCAGGGTAGTATAATTCCCCCTTGGTTTAAAAGTTTGAATCTTGGGGGGGGGGGGGCAGGGAAACTCGAGCAAAGTCAAATCTTGGAAAAAATGACACATGCCTTCCTGGGCATAAACCAAGAGTGTTGTAACACATGCATACCCCCACGTCCCCCCCCCCCCCCATCTCTCCATCTCTTCCTACTGCATGTAGCCAGAATTCCAACTTAACCAGTTTGACCTTTTGACCATTAACTAGTAATCGTCACAAGTTCACAACCAGACCTTGTCTATCAGCACTGATTCTGAAGGAAAGCTCATGTTTTTTGCATAGACTACGTATATTTAGCAGAGCTAAGCTTGAAGATACATTAGGCCGACACAAAACAGCAAGTGACCTTACCCAAATAAGCCCAGCCTACATAATGTACTTGAGATCCCAAGCCTACAGTTTGCATCAGCTTTCGCCAAATAATCCATTATTAGCTACAGCTACAATTTTACACAATCTTTAGGTTATTCAACTCTTTTTTATGGTTGATTATAAGGTTTTGCCAGTTTAACCCTTTACCGTTGTGCTCCGATCGGGGCATATTTGCGCACCTCGGGAGTGGGCGGAAAAGCGGACGTAGCCCGCCCCGCGTCGGCTTCCGTAGGACATTGACCCCGTGACCTTAAGCTATTGTCTCTCTCGTCGTTGTGGCCGAATTTTCGGGTAGCTACTCGCAGTTTCAAGCTCCGCATGAAACAGTAAAGATGGGTGACCGCCGAGCTCTCCGCATGGGTCCAAAAGGACCCAAACAACGGTAAAGGGTTAACATGCAACTAAAATTCTGACATTGTGGTTTAAAAAGTTCAAGTCTCTGATCATCCAAGTCCTTTCAAATTTCAATGCCACTGTGGTACACACTGAATATGAAAGGCTGCAGTCTTAGAAGCAAACCACATCGTGAAAATTAGAGGATGCCAAAATTACGTTGTTGGCATTTATCTCTCAAAACATGAGTGAGACATGTGTAAAATACTTAAAATTTGCCCTTACCAACATTTTCAAAACTTTTACTACGCTACTTTTGATGAACCATACTTTTTTCTTTAGAGCTGCTGGCACCAGCTCACACGCCATCCTAACGTATTGTCTATATGAATACTTACGTTAAAAGTCACCTTCAAGTTGAAAGCAGCCACATGCAACATTACTTGGAGAAGTTGGGACAGCTATATTAGGATTACTTTGTGCTGCAACTTGACTTGTAACATGTATTTGACCATGAAGTTTGTAGGCTAGATGTGAAGTCTACATGCACGAAGTGCATGTATGCCTGCACAGTTACATGCACGTAGGAAATTCTACATGCACCCGTGCACGCGTGCACCCGGGTAAATTGAACCCTGGTTGGACCCAGATGGTCTTGTTCCAGATCCCATATAAAACCAACTGGGCTGAACTGGTTTACCAGCTTTCTACTAGATTAACTACATGCAACCCAGTTGAATTTGTTCCAATTCCTTTTAACTGGGTTTAACTGGTTTTCAACTGGTTTCTAACTGGATCCAGTTGAACCCAGTTGAACCGTTTTACTGGGTTCAACTGGAATTTTGACCAGGGGTGTAAAGTTTGGTCAAGTTCAGAGTTACAAACACAGCAAAATAACCAAATTTCCTAGCCTAGGTTTTGCACTCCTCACGATCAACTTCATCAGATGAATGAGTTCTTTGGGGCAGTGTATACTAGAATGAGGTAACTTTTGTTGCTTTGTGGAGTATTATTTCAAATGTTAAAAATACACATAAATAGGATTTTGGCTATTTGGAAAAAGCTTGACAAGTTAATCACTAGTGTTTACACCGGGTACCCGACCGACGTTCTTGCTACCCAGGTAGAAAGTTACTACTCGGGTAGTGTTTTCTATGTTTTGTTTTTGATCTTTGCAAAATAACATGGTTATTGAAAGGAACAAATTTATTAACCCACATATCATTCACAATTATTTGAAATTAAGTTGCTTAACTTGTTTGTTTCCATAACATGCTTTTGTTAAATTGCACTTTTGCAGAAACAATTCCAGCGATGTGTGTTTCTAACATCCGCTCCTATACCATTTCACGAAACAGCATAGGCCTACGTACTATAATGTGCACAGCCTAGCCCACAGGGCGGACGAAAGATGTTGCAAGGTTTACGATCAGGTACCCGGCAGGTAATACGGTCCAGGTACCCAGGTCAAGGGAGGTACAAATTTCCTACCCGGTGCAAACACTGTTAATCACAACTCACATTTAGCCTAGTTTAGTCACTGAACGTGACCGTATAATCCGTTCCTTGTAGTCACTCCTTACTACGGTCACTGGCCTACATGTACAAAGGTAACGACGTTTTAAGCCAAAACAACAAACTGAGCTCTAATTACGATGGTATGGTTCATGGAACAGATTTGAGTTAACATAATGATTTTGAGCATTCTTAAATACCACTTAAATCCTCTGGAATGTTTAATACCAGCGAATTCATAGCAAAAGGCAGGAAAAATGTGGTGCCATCCTTCCCAGCAACATCGATATCTTGTCAGCTTGATCGTCTGCTACTGTGTTGCATGATGGGAAGGACTTCCGCTTGACAAGCTATCGAAGACCAATTAGTAAGCGCGGCTAGTCAATACTTGTACGTCATATAGTAAGCTCTCTGTACATTACGAAATTGTACAGTCACTGCGTAGGTTTCCCCGTTTTATATGAGATCACATGACAAACACTGACTTCTTCGACTGAAAAATTACTCTGCACAGGCTTAACGTTACTCGCAGAATTATCCTGCCAAAATTTCCCTTTTAAAGGTCTTATTTCGTTAACAGACTTGTGTGGAAGATGAATGTGATGACAAAGATCATCTGTGGAAAGTTTGGTGAGAAAAGGTATCTTTTTGGGGACGTGAGGGATGCCTACTCACGCGTGAGTAGGCAAATGAGCTGTGTTTTTGTGTATACCGGGCAAGGGCCCAGAAATGAAGTGTATAGCATAGGAATGTAATGCTGGGTCCTGTTCAAGGGCTAGCCTAGTTTTAGCCCTTGAACAGGGCTGTGTGTTACGTTACATGGCCTAAGCTCATTACACTCCACATCACGTTCAGTGACTAGCCTAGTTAGGCCTAACATTAGCCTAGATACAAACATACCGGAAACTGATTAATTGTCGTGTAACACAATTCACTGAATAGCTCCAACACAGTTGGGCTCGTATTACGTAGGTTAATAATGTGCTACTTGGTAGTTTTTGCGGGTGCGTCAGTTACAATATTGTATTAGGCTACTATAGCCTAGTCCTAAGCTCTTTTTAACAGTTAGCACATGTAGCAGTTGTGCGAGAAAGGCTCTCTCTCGGGTTGCAATGGTCAATGCATTGTATGATTCTATGAATGGGTTCAAACCTTGTTCTAGGTTCTGCAAGTTGAACGTGCCCACCAAGAACGCCTATGTCGCTGTTATTTTGCAAAGCAGCGATGAAGGTCGCTATCTTGGGATGAAATTCTTCCAACATTTCGTCATTCATCTCGAGGGCAAGAACCTCTTCAACGTCCTCTTCTTCAATGACGTCCAAGGCTCCAAGCAGCAGGAAGTAACAGTTTTTTTTCAGGGTGCCAATGACCAGGTTGATTTTTCAGAAATTTTTGAATTCGTTTCAAAATCATGGTTACGGTTAAAATGTGACTTAGAGTTACGTTGTAATAGGGATATTTGACCTGTTTATCCACAATCGGGTGTCAGAGTTACGAAAACGGTTGAAAACCTGTTACAGTCTTTATTTAGTGTTGTGACTACTTCCAAGAAGATGATATTTCCATTACCATGATATTGCCATTGCAACCCTGAGAAAAAATAGTACTCGTAGGCCTTCAAAATTCAGCCTTCCCCTACGCGCAAGGGTTATTTTTTACAGCAAATACAATTATTGTACAAAGAATTGAAGACGACAGTAGATGATCATCCATGCTAGCCTGCGTAGTGCCTCTGTGGAGGCGAATCCCCAGGCTGCCCCCCCCCCCCACTTGATTTTTTCGTAGCGATGAGCTGGACGAAAAAAGTTCGTCCGCCACGCGGGCTACATCCATGCAGGGCGTTCCAAAAGGATAGGTCCGGTCCGTTGAAAAATATTTTAAGGTTTCATGCCTGCATTAAGCGGAGCCCCACCCATTGATTGGCGCGGAGCCAAGAGCGAAGTACGTGCGCAGGTGCCTGATGGAGGGATCTAAGGGGAGGGGTGTGCTTTGAAAATTTTTGGCCTTTTCAAGGAGCCTAGATGCCAAATGGTAAATTATTTTCGACTTCGACGGGAATAGTGTTGAAAGTTGAATTGTGGTGGTTCAGTTTGGATAAAACTTTTTGTGTCTTTTCATACGATGTCATGTACGCTACCTTTCGAAGTAAAATTTGTTTTTAAAGGGCAGGATCAGTCATCCCAAACTGAAGAAGTGTAGTAGACTGTCCAGTTTCATGATTGGCTGTTGGGAGTCACGTGACAATGTTTTTTCTCTTCAAATGTGAAATTTACCAGAAATAACAGCTTGGTTTACCTTGAATATGCAGCAGTAAAGTAATAAAATGTAATGAAAGATACTTTGAAGAGAAATGAGATGAAATTGTGTTATTTAGCTTTTCTTTACAAAATAAGTTTGGGGGACTGCTCGATCACCTTAAAATGAACTTACTTTTAGAAATTTCTTGACCGAAAAACGTAATTCTTCCATAGTGTTCATCAAAGCGGAGCGCCACTATCAGTTGATGCGGAGCGTACTGAAAATTTCGAAAAATCGGGCCCGGAAATAGCACTTTCCGGACTTCCCGAAGAATCTAACCCAGTCGTTTTTTTTTTCGTCATCTGTAATTAAGTGCTCACTTCAAAATAAGTTCGCAAACTTCAAAGTGATCAGAAGTTATTAAAAAATACTTTGATCCGAAAATTGTGTCCAAAGGACTATCTTAGCGGAGCTTCATAAATTGACGCGGAGCGTAGAGAAAATTGTGAGAAATTTGTGTTAGAATAAGAAAATTCTCAAATTTCCCCAATTTCATAAAATTTCCCCAAATTATTTTCCGGGGGGGGGGGGGCAAGTAGGGCCGGTTCATGCGGCACTGACGAAATCTTGGTTAATTTGTTGTATGAAAATACGAATTATGTATGAGAAATGTCTCAAAATTTCTTATTCTAACAAAAATTTTGAGAAATTTGTGTTAGAATAAGAAAATTCTCAAATTTCCCCAATTTCATCAATTTTCCCGAAATTATTTTCCGGGGGCAACTCGCCCCCCCCCCCGCCCTAGTAGCTACGCCACTGGTTTAAAGGGAGACAAAGCAGGCAATGGTGAGTTTTACCACGAGAAAGTCAAAAATTATTGCGAAAGGGACTAATTCGTTTAAGTGAGTAAATTTCAACATTTTATATCTTGGCTCAAGAATGTCCTTCGAAGGTGGGAGTTGAACCGTTAGAGTTCTTTTAATAAATTTTTGTAATAATGTCAATATATATTTTTTAATTTTTTTTAATTGAGTTACACTTTATAAAATTTTTGTCAATTGACACTCCCTCTCTAGTGTATGAGTATGCGAATTGAGCCTGGAAGAGTAACTTGTGCTGGATGTTCTGCAATTGATATAGTTTATAAGTCTGCCTTCTGACAACGCGAGGTCTACCCTGAAATGCCACACCTGACCCCAACCACCACCACAAAAAAAAAAAAAGAAAGAAAAAACCCACAAAAACATAGTCGTTTTTCCATTTTCTCTTTATCTCTAACCGTCATTGCAGGGCCCATGTGAATTTAATGAAGCAACAAGAAATAGTTTAACTTTTATAGGGACATTAGCTATACCTAACTGCTTTATAATTCTATCGTAAGCTCTGAAGAAGAACAACAGGTTGGTTACCTAGCTAGTCGTGGCCCTGACGCATTGTCTGTTGGATGCATAAATTCCTTTAAGAGAATCTTGAATTAAAATAAAAACATCATCCTCCGCGGTTGCAAAATACAGCTTTTAACTTTTCATTTACCTTAAAAACATCATTCGACCAATAGGAGCGCTCACACCAGCCCATTTTATGCCGCTTGTACGTTATAAGGCCTTAGTACACTGCGAACGTTTTGGGACATATGGGCGTATGTGTCATTGTGTTGACATAAGTGGACACAGTGTCTTGTACACTAGACACATGTCATGGACACATGTTGAGACTTACATGGAAACATGTTGCTAAAAATAAACGCGAAAGCGCGATTTTAGAAGGTACATGGATTATTCAGAAAAGAAGACGTGTTTGTAAGAGCAGCCATGGGCGTCAATCTTCACTGGGATGTATTTATGAATGATTATGACAGGGAAAAATATGTTTCACAGGACAAAACTGCAACGAGAACATACTATAAATACATTACATATGTATTACAAAATATATTATAATTTTATAATAAAAGCCTTAATATTTTGGGGGAGTTTGATAATAAGTTTTGAGCTTAAATAAAACTGTTATGATATGATTGGAGGCACGCGACTGTGAAATACAATGATACAATTTACAGTTCTGTTCTTGTGTGGTATGGTCTGTCAGGAAAGTGATGTGTGAATCCATATAGTATTCAGAGACAGAGTCGGTGTTTATTTACCTTTCTGTATAACATGAAGCCATAGGGCACTAGGTTTCACAGAGCAAAATACTTCCACCCCAGTATTAAATGATATGGAGTCGCGCCCCTGGATACCCCTCAGTAAAATGGTATCAGAGCGAAACAGCCTAGACAAGAGTCCCCGCAATCATCCAAGACGGATCCCATCGGAATGGGAGAAGAGGGCAAAATATTCTAAGATAAATTACAGTGTATTATTAACTGTGTTGTTTTCTGAAGGGTCATTTTTCCATGCTAGGTATCTCCTTTAAATCCTGCCCCTAGCATTGTCCAACTGGAAAAAGGCAGTGACCGGCTCGACTGGAACCAACTAACTAACTAACTACCTAACTTAGCAGTGCCCCTCCCCTGGGGCGGACTTGTGAAGCCTAGCGAGCTAAACCTCCAAATGTCTGGCACCTCTGAACCTCGGTCATGTTTTCGTACTGTTGTGTAATCTTGGTGTAAACGGATTACAAATAGAAAATCCCGAAAATAAATATGCATATAAGGGCACCTTGTGATGAAGATAAAATGTTTCGTATTTAGTTTCAGTCGGAGACCATTACCTCAAAAGAGAATATCAGACTTTGATGAAGTGGTAATGGTGTGAAGTGGTAATGGTACATGAGCTGTTTCTTAGAACATAGATCTAACAATAGATCATATCAGATTTATTATACGAGTGATTGACAGACGGTCATAAAAAGTGCTGAAAGCATCCTGTATCCGAAGTCTTTATGAAACAAATAAAGTTCTCTTTTTTTCTTTGCCAGCTGTAGAAAAGTTTTTGTTACTATACAATACTTCTGGGACACATTTCACTGCTTGGCTCTAACCTATTTACGCTATGAATTATTTGTGAGTTATTAAAATCGTCATATTTACTAAGTTTTCATTAATCGTTTTTTTAAAGAAAGACACGTCGAACACTATCACATGATGGCATAATTTAGTGAGGTGCCACTTGTTAATGAAACCTCCCTAAATATAATTTCTATAGGCTTGGTCCATTAAGACAGTGGAGTCCATTTTTGGGGAGGGGAGGTTGACGAGGGGGCGTTTCTGCTTAAGATTTAGGAGAGGGGACACCAACACAAAAATATTGCCAAAAAAGCTACATTTAAGTTATTTAAGATAAGAAGCGTAACTGAGTGGCAATTTTAAGTGAGGGGTGGAGATGGATACAGTGTAAATGTACGGATAGCATATGCTCAGTGTACTGATTTGTATCAAATTGGGGTCTTACTTAACAAGTAACATGGCATCCGTGTGGCCTTGGTCCTCCCCCTCCATCTATCCAAAGAGATTTTAATATAGAGCCACTACCGCATACGGGCACGGAAAAGTGTAATGTTTGTTGTCATTCTGTCAGTTTGGGGGAACCACATTTTTAAAACTATACCTTGACCGGCGTCGGGTAGGCCTATGTGTACACAAGCGCGCGAAACGCGCGAATTAATATTTTGCCATGTTGGTCAGTTGCTTGGAATCTACAATACTTTTACTATACAGACAATCCGACATGGAAAGTTTCAAAAAGAACGGAACAAGGCTATAATCACGATGCTGTTTCTTCAGCTACGAAATCAAATGCAGGTAGCAGGTTAGTACTACTCGCCAACAGAGACGGGACGAGGGAAGTTTGTGATGGTGTCGCAGGATTTTGGTATCATATAAAGGACAATTCCCCAAATGTAAAAGAAATGCAAACACTAGCATGGATTTTTTTATCAAGACTATAAATTTCAGGGCGAATTCACAAAGTAGAAATGGTATTTTCACTTTGAAAAAATCCACGGCGGGAAAAGCCTAATTTCTTATGAATTCGTGGTGGGTTAGTTAGTTAGATAGAGTTTTACGGTCCAGTTTCCAACCTATTGGTTCAAGTCGAGCCGGCCACGGCCTTTTTCAGGTTGTGTCTCACTGGCTTGTTTATTCGTGGTGGGAGAAAAGCCTAACTTCAAAGTCGCAGTGAGCATATATAATGTTAAACTTGTCAATAAAGGTTCTTGTCTAATGCAGAAAACAACTTGATGATGCAAGGTAACTTACTTTGAGCCTTTCCCTAGATTTGATATCGTTTGCTGGAACTATTTTTCACACACACTTTATGGGTCGTACTAGTACTACTGCTACTACTATTGTCGTGACTATTGCTCACGAATAAAAGTTATCTGACATGATGAAACCTGCTAAATGGACCCAGCTAGAGATAGGGAAGGGATACATCTGACGAGTAGGTCAAGCTTCCGTTGGGGATTTAGGAACCAGAAGCTCGCCAGTAGAAATTTTGAGTTACTCTGAGCTAGTATGTAAGATGTCATCCGTTGCAATCCATCACGATTGATTATCAGTGTTTAATCAGGGAGATGTTCAAAATAACAGCTCATTGAGTTAATAATGGCGTGGGCTTCCGTTAGGGATTCAGGAACCCGATGCTCGTAAGACGGGATGGTTTGCCTAAAGGATGCTGAGCACAAAAGTTTGGACGTTCTAAGCGCACCGAAAAAGTGGGGCTAGTGTTTAAGATGTCCGCTTTTACAAATCATTTCGACTGACTGTCAGTACTAAAAGTCATGGTGTGGGCCTATATTCGTGATTTGCAAGCCTTTCGGCCACTATATATATTTATTTTTTCCTCCATTTATTCAAATAGTTCAAAAAATAATTCATCGCAGTACATAAAATACAGTAAATAAATTACACGTACAGCAACTTTTCCAACGGTAATACATGCAGTTACAAGTAATAAAAATACAATAATTCAGCAAATAAGTATCTATGACATTGTTCCACTACACAGTACAAACTTATGTCACGTTTTAGTTCATGGAGCAATTTCTTACAGAATCTTGCAATAATTGACACCATCATATAGACAGGCGTAGTTAATTCAATAGTAAGAAGTTCGTAGTATTAAAGGGTAAGTTATCGAAATTAGAAAGAAAAAAAACATTACACATATTGAAAGCCTCTTCCAACTCTACATAGCACTCCGCAATTTTCTTTCTAGTTTTGTTTTGATGAGTATACTTTTCAATTCTCATTGCAAATTTAAATTTGTGAAAAAATTATCTATTTTTGGTACCTCGCCCTGTATCTCGCATTGACAAATGTAATACTTCATATTTATAATAAGATAATTAAAAGGGTGAATAATCCCTTTCCCAAATCCGAAAAAATATCATATTTACAAAAAAGAATTGCTTCCCCAAGAACCGAACTCAACATCTAGAATAAATGCTGACGTGATACTGCAATCCCCAAAAAGATGTTCAAGGCTTTCAACTTCGATTTTGCAAAAGGAGCATTGGCACTATCCACCTTCCCCATCGCATACAAATTCTTATTTGTGGCAACTATTCTATAAAGACAACAGAATTGGAAGTACTGTAGCTTAACTTCAGAAACGATCTTTCTTAGCATGTTGAAAAAACTCTCCCAATCTTTTGTTCCAATATCTACAAATTTTTCTTTCCATTTTTTAACAGCTGTTGGTTCAGTAACTTTACGTTTAATTTGTGAGTTATAAATAAATTGGGACACCCGGGTAATGTGTAATATTTTCTCTAGTAAATTATCATTTCTTGCTGGGTTAACAAGTTGAAACCCTGCCATTTTCCAGCTTCGAGGTATACTATGAACTAATTCAAAACACAGGGGGAAGGGGAATCTTTAAATCTGGAAATAATGTATAAATCTATTAAAATATAGAAGTATTCCTTCATCATCAGAAAGTCCTCTTACATACAATTCATTCTTTTTATAGAGCTGGTGATACATAAAAACAGAATTATTAATTCGTATGAAACTATTATTCCAGAGAATTTGATCGCCGTAATATATATATTTAACTAGAATGGTACGTTATTGGGATACCCCTTGTCTACTCTGTCTGTCTGTCTGTCGATTTATGCTCTGTCAAATTGTGAGCTAACTTGACCGCAACTATTTGGCCGTAGGTCATAAGAATTAGTCTAAAATTCAAGGTAAAGGATCGCCCGAATGAGCTTTAAGTGCCCAATTTGCTTAAATACGAAACCGCTTCTTCCCCATCACATTGTACAGTGTTGAGACTTGGGCTCCGACCGGCCACAGTTCGATGATGGTACATTTCACGTACATTTGACCCACGAACTTTGTGAGACTTGTTAATACAGCTGATACCAAGTAGTGTCATGCAAAGCCGTCTCGAGCGGGGTGCGGGGGTGTCTCACTCTCCCCCTCCCCAATTCGTCAGAGCGACGATAGTTGAAATTTTGAAATTCCAGGTTGAATTTTCTCATTCTCGCTCTAGCACGCTTCTCCCGACTGGTCCCATATCGACTTTGCCAAGTACGTCAAGTGCCGTAGACTTTTCTCACTTCAATTAGCACCATTTAGCCCCATTTTTGCAAATTCTTCATTAACTGCTAAAATTTTCGCGTGCTTCAGTTTTATCGATTAAGTAATTTTAAGTAGTAGCATCTCAATCATATCTAAGTTATGCATCGGTCCCGTCGGGCCGCCCAAGTGGTTTTCCCCGTGCTTCCGACCTTACCCAATGTTGCCATATATACCAATATTCATTCTGATATAGTAACTCACGCAGACGCATAGCAGCAAAAGTGAAAGGCATTTAAGTATTCGAAAGAGGAATCGCCTCGTCTCCTAGTGATTTTCAGATAGGTTTTGTTGTGGAATCCAACAATCCATGAAGACTCTGAAACTGGCAACTTTCTGTCTTGGGTGTGCAAGCCTAGATTTTGTAGTCATGCGTGTTAAAAATGTCATCGAATGTAGGAGACTGCATTCCATTCTTTTTCAAAAAGCCAAAATGGGAAGTTAAGTTGTCCAGGGATAACAGCGATCTGTCAGTCATTGCGTCCCTATATTAAAACTTCATATACACACACGCAACGGGGATGGGTCAGGTGGGAGGAATATACACACATGACCCCTGTATTGGTCGTCTGACAGATTGTAAGCCTGTGTAGAAAGTCTGCCTGGGTGTTTAGGTACATGGAGTACACGTTCTCAAGAACTAGAGTAGCCGGAGCAAGGCACTGCTGTATCACCCCACCCCTCACAGATATTCCTTTCAATATGTTAAATATGTAACAAAAAATTTAATTAAAAGTCAGCTTATGGTGCAAATCTTAAGAAAGCTATACGGAGGGTGAAACCCCTCCTCTTAAACCCTAGGCTCATGGAGCAGGTAGAAGACTGCCTACTAAATTTTCGCAAGATCTGAATTTCGGGCAGAGGTTTAAAAAAACTGGCAACCAGTTAAGTCCAAAACAACCAGGAATGCTTTTAATCACTTAAAACTGTTAAGGGTGCCTGAGTTTTTTTTTTCCAGATTTGGTCGAAAAACAATCAAAACTGAATTGTGAAACGTTTCCCGAAAGGATAATTTAAAAGCATATTCCTGGACACAAAATTCATTAACTTCAAGTTGTGCAGATAAATTTTCTTTTTTTCTGTTTTAAGGAGGCGAAAACTTCATTTCAATAGCATATAGCGTTTAGAAGATACAAATTTTTAAAGTAATGCAACCTTTTTCTTTTGATTTGGTGCATTATGTCAATCCATGATGTCATCGCGGCTCATTAATTTGACATTACATTCAATAAATTTATAATTTTGATGCCGCTGCAGGAAATATTAACCAACAGTGGTGGTTGTACTCAACGTATGGTGAAGGGTAATGCTTGATCTAGGCTACATAGGCGAAGATATTTAAACATTCCCACAATATAAAATTTCAAAGACAAAAGGAATTTAACTCATAAAGAAAGACAAAACGAATCAGAGACAATGTGCCCACTTTACATAACTTTTTGTGGCTTTGTGGAAAAGCACCAGTATGTTTTAATAAAATAACCAATCTTTAAAATGTGATATGTTGAGGAATTGCGACAGGGTTTCAAGGACACTGTCTGGAATATTTCATTTCTTTTTTACAAAATCCCTGTGAAAAGCCACCAGAAGGCCCTTAAATAACTGCCTAGGGAACGAAGCCTTCTCCCAAAGTGCTAGCGCATATGCATTTCTTCTGTAAGCTTTCTCTCAGCTTCCATGCGTTCTTTATCTTATTTGAAACTCGATAGATACCTATTACCTTTTTTAATTTCCTTAACTAATGCCCATTGAAGTTTAGAAACATTTCAAAGGAGATAAAAATATATCTCTCGTCAAAAGTTGCTGTTCCTCAAAGTTTAAACTATGAAGTAAAAATCTGTTATAATAATACGCATAAAACGAATCAAACAGAATACAAAATGTTCGGGTTTTTTCTTCAATTGCAAACAATACTATTTTTCTAGAAACAGAGCACACACAATTTATTGCCCACGTTATAAATGGTCTCGTCTGGCCGACTTATCGCAACCAATCTTCGATAAAGCCGGTCATTGACTTCAGACAGTGAACAATATGTATTCGCGTAGTACTTGTGTACCAATGTTAAGAAAGTAGAAGAGCCATAGCATACACCAAAACTAAAATGCACGATCCTACACATGTTTTGCAAAAGTCTTGTCTGCATCAGTCGATAGGTTTTTCCTTTCGGGTAACCAAAATGGCATCATAGTCATTTTAAAATTTCTATGAAATATTCCAAAACAAAATGAAACTTGGCCACACATTCTGAGAGCCTACACACAACAATTACACATACCTCAGTTTCACTCAGAGTTTGGGCATGATTTTGTCCTATGTGGTAGAATATCGGAAGGAAGCTGCAAAACGTTGTTGGGATGATTCTTAACAGGGAGTTGTTATGTCTGCCTGTTTTTAGATAACACATGCAAAAAAGAGAGTACCCAGGTGTAAAAAGAACCCAAAGTTTTGGCCGGAAAATTGAAATGGTACTTTTTATCAAGTAATTTTCTGATCGTATTGCAATTTGTTCATTTCTTATCAGAAATGAAAATTTTATTGCAAACCACATTTCAAAGTAACGACTACTTAGAGTTACCCCCCCCCGGAGCAGTTGCGGAGCTATCGATTTCGGCCGTTCAGAGGGGTCGAAAATGGGTTTAGGGGCGCTGTTTTATGGAAGATAGATACCGAGTGAGCCTTCAACCTATAGACCAACATATAAGCCAACTTCCTAGATGGTCCAAAATATCTTGCACTACAGAGCTTGCAAAGTTGCATACAAAGAATCGAATAATTTAAAATTTAGCTGCAGCTCAGGGTACCCATCTCACAGTCTCAGTTTTAGGTGTTGTGTAATGTGTTGCATGTGGGTTATAGCGCAGTCTCTGCATAGGACCACAAACTTAACTCTGTGAATGTAACACTTTCTTAGGTGCCCATGTTAAGAATCTTTGCCTTTCTCAGTGGCCGGTTCATTTGAGCCATAGCATTCCACAGATGCATTATATTATCACATTGTGCCGACGGTTCTTCCCTGCTGTATTTCCATTAACAGGTTTAGGGGCTGGTATGTGCAAATTGGCCTACCCAATTTCAAGTATGTTTAGATACTACCGTACTTCACTCAATAGTCTTACCTTCAATTTCAGTGAAATGGGGGGGGGGGGGGGTGGCGGCTCACTATCTGACGTTACCTACTCGGTTAAACGCTTTGTTTTTGAGGAATAGCACCCATCGTGTCAATATATGCATGATTTAAACAAAAGCTTTTTTAATTCCACTCTTTTGGAGGAATGTGAGTCGTTCTCAGAATTACATTTTAGCGGTTTTTTTACAAACCAACTAGACCGGTTTCTCTTCTTGGCTCTATACGGCAGAACGTCATCAGTAGCAACCATTTCACAATGGTGGGATTTGTCATGAGAGTTAGTAATGCAGCTAAAAGCGCGTCTACCAAAATTTCTTTGTACCTTTCCTCTGTCTCAGATACCGACTCCGGGTCTGTCAGACCCTTTATTTAGAAAGTCAAATCTTTCAGATTTGGTTCCATTTCATTGGCAACAGTCGGATAATCGGGAGACAGACGGAGTATAGTTGCTTGTCAACATGCAGTAAGAACTCAGTCGCTTTATTAAAGCTCGCTTTTAGATGTCATAATTGGATGAAGGTTGTTTTGAAACGAGTGGTGGTGGTGTTTTAATTTTCTCAAAAATGAAGATGTACACCCTGTGTTTAGAGTCACTGCAGTTTGCGGCTGCAGGTGATCTCTTCAGATAAGTATAGTTTCTAGTAAAAAGTTCCTCTGTAAAGAAATCCCCTTTTCTAGGAAATCAATTTTTGCGCCGCATATAGTTTAGCGCATTCACGCAAATTCCTTTTCGAAGCCTTTGAATGTGGCGCATATGTGGGTACTATGCAGAGTAACGATCGAGTTATATTGAAAAGTTTCAGTGAGCGCACGGTATTGACTTTAGTGTCACGGAGGCCGCTTAATTGAAACTTTCACCCCTTAGTGGATTTTATCATCTAGGTAGGTTACTTCAGTTTCAGAGATTCCCGTTGTAAGTAGAGAAAAAATAAATTTTATCCATTACTAACCGCTTAACTCGAAAGTTCAGGTGCCACTTGTAAAAGGAATATTGAGAAAAACCCTTGTTTTTGTTTTGAAAGATGTAGTACAGTCTCATGTTTCGTATCAGGTCTGTCATTGACAGATGATTAAATTGCTATTTTTGAGCAATAATTGTTTGAGTCCGTCGGGAGGGGGGGGGGGAGACCACCCTGACTCTATAGCAGCTCCGCCACTGTCATGGAATTACTTACAAGTCTGGAAATGCTATTTCGGAAATTCGCGATTTTCCAAAATTTTCCGCGCGCTCCGCGCCAACCATACTTTTGGTGGTACATATCATTTTAAGAGCATAAAGTAATAGGTTAGGTAAGAAGGTATTCAAAAGTTTGGGCAGTTTATTTTCGCACCTATGCAACATGTACATTCGGTCTCGGTGTTGGTCTCGGTCTCGACACCCTTTGGTATCGGTTTTGGTCTCTGTCTCAGATATGCTGGTCTCGACTACAACACTGTCTTGGTCACATAGATTACATAACCAATTCTGAAGTGGTGGAATGGGGAATAAACGTTGCGCTTGTTTAATCCCCGTAACTCTCTCAACTCCGTCCTCTGTGTTGGAGATGAAACTATTATGACTGATAGGGTGTATGGGGCGAGTATTTTTTACTCTTTGCGGCTATGTTCTGATGCCCGATGACCGCATGTGGTCCAAGCCGTCAATTGATACAAGAAATAAAAAGTAAATGTTTTTCTAAAGTCCTCCCGACTCTCTGGCAAAGAGCCGTTCGGCGAAACCAAACTTTAAACTGCTTCCCGAAAAAGCTATTACGTCCACTGAAGGAAAAAACTTGACCAAACTCACTACCCTCAGACAATTTACATCATTGGTCTGTCGTGTTTGGCTCCATTCTAGACCGGATAAAAACAGATACTACACACAAGTAAAGGTTTTTATTGGTATACAAAAAGCGCGCGCGTAACAGAGAATCGAGATTTTAATGAGTATTTGTTTTGGACTTAATAGTTCAGGTGACGTGTTCAGGAATTGTTAGGTGGGGATAGGCGCGTAGTCAGGATTGTGTCATGGGGGGGGGGTGGTGTCTTGGGGGGTTGGGGCACAAAATGAGAGAAAAGTCCAAAGATAGAGAGAAAAAACCGCTATTTTAGGTGCTTTTTGCATTGCAAGGTTGGGCCGTGGGGGGTTCTGACCCCCCTCCCCCGTGGCTACGCCACTGGGTGGGGTGGGGTGAGAGCCCACTGACATGGGGAGAGGTGTAAGGGGACCGGAAAGTTTTGACTGTCGAAACTAGCAAACGTATGGTGCCCTCTAACCGACCGATATGAATGTAGTCTCCAATGAAGGGCAAGCAGTCGCCACAACTTGAAATTGTATAGTAGACTGTCCTGATTCCTGATTGGCTGTTGGGGGTCATGTGACAGCATTTTCCTCAGCAATCTGTGACGTTTAATAGAAATAACTTCTTGATTTACCTTGAGTATGCAATACTGAGTGATATCCTAAAATACAATGAAAGATACTCCGAAGAAAATTAAGAAACTGAAAAAAGTTTGGGGCGACTGCTCCAACCTTTTGACAATATAGATGGGGTCCTGGGAAGTAAGGAACTTCTCTTTTGTTTTGTGTGTTCGTAAGGCTTGATTGTTCGCCGTCATTGGCAAGGGGTGAAATATTCTCAAAGAGGGGACGTCTCTCTACCCCCTCTGGAAAAATTTGTACCTTTTAGGAAGACTGAGATGCAAAATGGTGCTATATTGGGACATTTTGAAGCTTTTTTTGAAGCACGCATGACGAAACGCTCCTGTTGCTTCATTAGATTCGATGAGATTGCTTTCGAGGGATTCTTCCCCAACAAGCTGATTTTTCCCCAAACTACTTGCAGCATCATTTTGGGCGCATGAACCCCACCATCATTACGCACGCTACTCATACAGGCAACTAATTGATAACCTGAGGGGTTTGGTCTCATTCTGCTAACTCTTCATCAAGAACGATACAGCAGCAATCCAGTACTTCATGAAATTTTGAAAAAATTGATTTTTGCGAAGATAAATTTGCACAAAAGCAATTCGTGCAGTTTGACAGGAAGTGAATTGATATTGTTAAGATATAAGAGCTGGTACTTCTAGAGATCTAAAAATATTTTTCCAAACATTTTATAAACGACAACTATAACGGTGAAACTGCTGATTGTTTCTCCCAGAGGAGAAGGAGATACATTACAAATTAAAGGCAGTCATTCGTCACCCTACACTACAGTTTCAGTTTACATATATCAAAACTCTCAATTGGTACAGCTCTTTGATTGGCATCACATTCAAACAATGCATCATAGCTAAATTACACAGCATGGACACTGAGAGTGTCTTGATTACACATTATGGACTTGTATGGCCACTGGGACAAGCCATGAAACAATAAAAAAGGATTGTGTCTGGATAAAGATGAGTTTTAGATAAATGTGGGACGGGCTAGAAGTAAGTAGGTTGGGAGAATTGGAACTGTTTGGGATGATGAAAATATGCCTTTAATATGGTTTGACCTCATCATAGCGGGGTACAACTGCTGAAATACCATATGTGCGGCATTTCTAACAACTAATGAACTGACCGTAATCTTTGTATGGTGGTTGAGTTTAGTATGTATCGTAAAAAGCGTTTATGTGACTTATTCGACATGTGAGTAGACGAGAAAGCAATCAGGAATCAATATCCACCGTGGAAACATTTTACTCCAATTCTCAACAGGGGTGCAATGTAATAGTTTGTAATGTCAATCCCCGTCACCAAAGAAACCCATCACCAATAAAACGGGGCGTTGTGTTTGTCCACCAATGTCAGTGCATTTTGTTCCAGTCTTTTATCTTGGGTGGTACGTAAACCATGCCTCCCTGCTCCAGTTTCATATGTTATCGTTGTCAGTAGAGGCTGCAAAAACAAAGAATTTCGCGATGAGTTGCAAAAAGATACACCACATTATATAAAACATTTGTGCAGTGCCACAGAGTGAGTCTCAATATGTCAGGCATAATCAGGAGACGCACTCTGGAAACTTGTTCAGTTCAGTTAATTTCGTTTATACACATGGCCGTACGGGCTGGGGCTGCAGCCACCCTCTCCCCTGGCAAAAACATTGATATTCGGGCAGACTTTGATTCTTCAGTGGGGCAGAGATCATAGGCGTACAAGGCGGGAAGAGGGGCAGGGGCAGACTACCCCATTCACAAAATCTAAAACTTGGGAAGGAATTTGGAAAAAATTTGGACAGCCACTTGCGATTTCAAAAGTGGCGTGGTTTTTCATTTTTTAAAGATTCATCCACATATCGGTAGCAAAAAGCTATTTTCGTGAGTTTAACTGCACAGTCCTCCACAACAAAATGTCCGAAATGGTCGAATATCCAAATGCTTTCAAGCATTTGTCCAGAAAATAAAAAGTATCACAGTCATCAGGGTAACATGCTTTTAAAAAATCAAAGAGATGGAAAATACATTTTAAGCCTCTCGCTTAAAAGAAACAATCGTCCTTAGGCCTGTTTTTTAATCTTTTGCAACATAACATAACAGGTAACTAATCGCTCCCAATCCTGCTCCCCGGACCGCCATTTAACGTCCCCATCCGACGGACGTGAGCTTATCTCCAGTCTTTAGCCACTTTCCCAAAGCGGACAACTTCCTGAGTCGGACAACTTCCTGTAATTCACCAATTTTTTTTTTTTGTCCAGCATCACTGTGAACAGCTATGCTGGACAAGCTAATTTTATACCCTGGAAAATTTCCAAGTGGTTCCACCGGGATTTGATCCAGGGACCTTCAGCCTGCAAGGCAGTACGCTCAAACCATGAAACCATCAAACCATCTCCACCTAACGTAATGCCCGACATGGCTGATTATTTAAACACTTCCAAATCCTTGTCCCCAAAACAGAAAACGATATATATTAAAATCAAAATTTTCAAAAATAAAAGTGATAAGAAACATTCGCAACACATTAAGATAGCCTGTAAAAAATTCTGATCATCAGTCCCACTTCATATTGTGGTCTTGCAAAAGCTTTGCCCGAAATGGGAAAATATTAAGACAAAGGTTGAATTTGCTGGGAACTTATCAGTTGCCAAATTATTTACACCAACAGACGAGAGTGTTCCTGGGTGCAGTGCACGATGGCCATCCATCCTGCCCCTCTAACCCAATTAGGGCCATGGTTATGAAAATCGCGTAATTTGTTTTTCAATAATATAATGATACAGTGTGAGGATGTCTTCCCATTTTTAAAAAAGTGCTACTAAAAGGGGAAAATCATTTATATTCGGGAGATGTGGCAGCCACATAGACATTTTCATCTAATATATTTATTGGATTTAGCCAAGAGTCACAATAGAGTAGAAAACAGCATGTTTTCAATTTCGTTGTGTACTTCCCCCCCACCCCCCCCCCCCCACTAATTTTCTAACAACTATAACTGTTCATTTACTGACCACTCAGAAGTTGCTGACTTTTCTATTATTGCAATCAAAAACAGCAACTGCTTAGAACCTCCTTATGAGCCTGGAAAATGCAATTTCCGGCTTCCTAAGGGGTCGATTTTTAAAATTTACTGTACGCTTTGTGCCAATCGATAACAGCGATCCGCCCAGATGGTCTTTTTGCCTGAAAGTTAGTTCGAAGTGAACATATTTCTGCAAACATAACTCCAAATAGCGACTACTAGAATCCTCCATGTAAGCCTGGGAAATGCCTTTTCCGGGTGTCGGAGGGGTACCATACGATTTTCCAAATTTCTGTACGCCCGCGACAACCCGTGGGTGACTCTTCCTTTCGGGCCGAATTACTTTTTTTGGTCAAAAAATCTTCTACCCCCAAACTAAAATGCATCCCTACGCCTATGGCAGAGATTATGCCCTGGTTCGAATCTGGAGTCGGGCAAAAAAAAAATCACAGGCAAAGCAATCTAAAGTTTGGTCTCGCCGAACGGCACTTTGCCAGAAGTCTATGGGGACTTTAGAAAAAGTCACATCCTCCTGAGAGAAAGGGTCCTGTATGGTCATGTTTATATATATAGTCTTGCATACATGCATATTTTGAAAACAATATTATATGTTTTGCTTTTAGAATATGTCGCCCGAATATTGGATTTAGTCTTTCTAGATGGCTGCAAATCAGACCAAACCCCACCCTACATCATTGGCGTAAGAAAAACGGGGGGGGGGGGGGGGCAGCGGGGACAATCGCCCAACTCTAAACTCTTGATGGCACGGGTGGATACCATTTTGCCCCACTTTGGATAGCATGATATGGGTTTAACTTCATTAACACACTAGGCCTACTCTTTCCTGAGTGCAAAGTGGCCACATTCAGACATTGATAGAAGCAAGTGTATGCAAATGACATTTGCAATAAGATAGTAATCAGACGTAAGGCTTAAGGGCTTTGCAAATTCCCGGTAAAAATTTCATGAAAAATTACTATTTTAGGATATTGATACATATATTTCCCGATGACAAGCTAACTGTAAATTCCCTTGTAATGAGACAATACACTTAGCCTTGTAATTTACTGATCAACTTTGAAATTTGAATCTCACGTGCACTGATGAAGCATATCACCAGCCAGATTAAGCTGTACATCTACACAATTATACTCAACATTTAGAAATTTGGGCTTAACATCCTGCATCACTATGCAGTGACGTAGCTTTACTTTAATTTACTCCAATACCCAAGAACCCAATTTTTCTGACTTTTTTAAGTTTGAATATCACTATCGAGGCGTTTTTAAAACAAATATTCGAAAATATGGAACTTAAATTGCAGAATATTTTGGATTTAGGGTTTCCTGTAAGGATATTGGACAAGTTGGGGAGGGATTATTAAAGAATCTGCCTTTCTGATTAGCTAACCCGAGATTGCACGGGGATTGAAGATGGTTGTTGTTACATATATACATATTGTCTTAGTGTTACGGGTGGAGCTTTCACAAATGGCAGATTTGCCATTTTGTTTTCTCATCTGAAGAGCCAGGGAAATTATCCAAACCTTGTAACAGAGTAAACATATAGTTGCACCAGGGACTTCAGCTTGGGACGCCCGAAAACGCACAAAGAAGCGTCGAACATTTCGCTTTCTTAAACAAAAATTTTATCCAGACACAGTCTTAGTTTATCGCTTTATTGCACACTATTAAGGTACGTTCACACTTGTCCGGCAACGGCAACGGCAACGGCAGCGGCAAAAATATCCCACACAATAGAAAATGAAAGACTGTTCACGCTAGCACGGCAACGGCAATGCGGCAATCCGGTAAAAATGCGTCCGGAAAAAAAGTAATCGCACATGGAGCGATTCAACGCCATTTGCCCTACGGCAAAAAAACCTACCAACTTCAAAGTGTACAAGCGTCTGGCTGTCTGACCAGCGGGAGCCAACAGTACGGGGCAGGGAAGTTCTGTGATATCCCGCCCAAAACAGTGCACAAATTATTTGGGTCCGTACAACTACAAGATGCCTCAAAGATCTGACTTATCTGACCCGATTATAGAAAAACCGGTCATTCTTTTCCAAAAGAAATCATTCATATACGATGTGACAAATCCTGATTACCATGATAAAGTAAAATTATTTAACATGTGAGAAAAAAAAAGCAAAGCAAATGGAAAAACCCCAATTCATTGGTAAGTATTGATATCATTTACGTTGATGGCATGTATTGTTAGTAGTATTGCAACAATAAGCCACCAATCATAAATTCTGTTTTGTCCGTGATGTAACGTATGCCAGACTTGAAAAAAATACATGATTAGGCTATAAATTATTTCCTCTTGAGTACAGACCTAAATTGCATTACAATGTTTACTGAAGGAACACACACTAAAAAGTGTTGTGTAGAATTTACACAACATTGTGTGACTAGTCCACCAATCAACAACACATGTTGTGTAAATTTATTACACAAACATGTGTACTTTCTACACATTTGTTGATTGGTGGACTAGTCACACAATGTTGTGTAAATTCTACACAACATTTTTTAGAGTGCATGGGTCGCTCATTTTTTTCTTAAAAGGTACACCTATTTTGCCTGGGCCGACCTGACTTCTAACTTAGACTAGCATGATGTAGTCACGGTGGGAGGAAGAAATATGAAAGTGGTAGTGGTGGGGGGACGGCAACTTTGGATTATGCACGTCAACCTACGCTATTCACCAAATGGTACACCTTTGATGCTGATTTTTCGCTTTTTCTACGAGCAAGAAAGATTTTTTATTAAAAACTATTAAATGCCGTACCTCATTTTTTCACATGAAACTGCGCACTGAAAAAAAGTGGAAATATTCGTTTTTTACCAGCCATGCTATAATAGACAAGTAAGTTTATCTATGCCCTCTGCAACAGTGCGACAGTGGCTAAGCTAGACTTTTTCCAGGGGAGGGGGCAAGCACCCACATTTTCTGATAACAATGTTACGAAAGTATTTGATTCAAGTTCTGTTCAGACTCTTATTTTCAAATTTAATTATTCTGCTGTAAAATCTTTTCCTCTTCCGCCCTTTCTACCGGTCTATTTGATACGCTATTGCCATTAAAAAATCAGCTCCTCATCAATGTCTGCCATGTTCGATAATCAGATAATGGAACAAATTTGTCAGGTTCAAATTCCAGTCAGCATGATCATCCGGTAAATTTTTTACCGTATGCTGCAATAATTTTTGCCGTCATATGTGAAGAGCTATGCCGGATTGCCGTTGCCGTTGCCGTTACCGTTGCCGTTGCCGTTGCCGCTGCCGCTGCCGCTGCCGTTATATGTGAACGCACCTTTAACCCTAAAGGTGCGTTCACATATAACGGCAGCGGCAAAGGCCCTAAAGGTGCGTTCACATATAACGGCAGCGGCAAAGGCAACGGTAACGGCAACGGTATCGGCAACGGCAACGGCAATCCGGCATAGCTGTTCACATATGACGGCAAAAATTATTGCCGCATACGGTAAAAAATTTACCGGATGATACTGAGGGGAATTTCAAGCTGACAAATTTTTGTTATCTGATTATCGAACATGGCAGACGTTGATGGGGAACTGAACTTTTTAATGGCAATAACGTACCAAATAGATCGGAAGAAAGGGCGGAAGAGGAAAAGATGGTTACGGCAGGATAATTAACGTTGACAATAAAAGTCTGAACAGAACTTGAACCAAATACTTTTGTGACAGTGTTATCAGAAAACGTGGGTGTTTGCCCTCCCCCTCCTTGGAGAAAGTCAGGCTGAGCCACTGTTACAGAGGGCATAGATATACTGGACTTGTTGTCTATTATAGCAAGCCTCGCAAAAAACGAATATTTTCATCTTTTTCAGTGAGCAGTTTA
Organism: Holothuria scabra; assembly: GCA_037179385.1. Classification (NCBI taxonomy): domain Eukaryota; kingdom Metazoa; phylum Echinodermata; class Holothuroidea; order Aspidochirotida; family Holothuriidae; genus Holothuria; species Holothuria scabra. The sequence continues at coordinate 54,640,389 of CM074180.1, forward strand.
AAATTGCGTATGGCATTTAATTCTTCTATTTTTGAAAAAAAAAAGTTCTTGCTAGTAGGAAAAGCGAAAAATTTAGAATCAAAATTTTACCTCCTTGTCAATAGGGTACGGTGAGGTACATAGTCCAAACTTGTTCCGCCCCCCCCCCCCCCCCACTTTCATATTGCTTCCTACGCCAATGCATTAGGCTAGTTTAAGTAAGAAGTCAGGTCGGTCCAGGCAAATAGGCGCAGGTTTTAAGAAAAAATATGCGACCCATGTTCCTTCAATGGACATTGCAATGCAATATAGGTCTGTACTCAATAGGAAATAATTTATAGCCTTATCAGCTGTTGTTTTCAAGCCTGTCATACGTTACACCATGTACAGAACAAAAAGTTATGATTGATGGTTTTAGCAAAACCACAAACAGTACCTGCTATCAACGAAAATGATATGAATAGTTACCATTGAATTGGGGATTTCCCATTTTCTTTGGTATTTTTCCCATACGTCAAATAATTTTACTTTATCGTGGTAATCAGGATTTGTCGCATCCTATGTGAATGATTCCTTTTGAACAAGAATGACCAGTTTTCCTATAACCTCGGTAGATCTTCGATGCATCTTGTAGTTGTACGGACCCAAGTTATTTGTGCACTGCTTTTGGCGGGATGTAACACAGAACGTCCGAGTACCTGCCCCGTACCATTGTCTCCCTCCGGTCAGACAGGCAAGTGCTTGCACACATTGCAGTTGGCAGATTTTTGCCGTAGGGCAAATGGCGCTGAATCGCTCCATGTGCGATTACTTTTTTGCCGGACGCATTTTTACCGGATTGCCGGATTGCCGCATTGCCGTTGCCGTACTAGTGTGAACAGTCTTTCGCTTTCTGTTGTGTGGGATATTTTTGCCGTTGCCGTTGCCGTTGCCGTTGTCGTTGCCGTTACCGTTGCCGTACAAGTGTGAACGTTCCTTAATTTGTAATCAAAACACACCATTACACGAATTTTTAATATAATCTGCTCTGCATTTTTTTTTAATTTGATGTCAACAAAAGTGCTGTGCCAATTGAGAATTTGGGTATACTCCTCAGAGCGCATACAGCAAGATCACTTAATTCATAGGCAACCGTTCCTTCTACTCCTGCGAAAATAGGATTCTTTGAAATGAAATGGACCAAAAATATTCGTTTCAAGTTGATTTCAGCCTAAATCTGATTTTCAACCCGTATTTTTAACTCTTGTGAACTTTCGTCTTCTTGAGAAATATTTACCTCTAAGAATGTAGCCTACCTGGTTAGCAGCTTGGGAAGGCTAATCCCAATAATGTAAATGTATCGACAGAATACAGTCAATGTGCCAGGCCAATGTGCCAGATCAAAGGGTTGTCATCTAGAAAGTCCGAGTCATGCACCCCCATGTATAACAGTGAGACCGTAATCACTCCATGCATCCGTCTCAAATCTTACTTGCATGATTTTCCAATTCCTTCGCAGTTCATAAAATTAAATAATACTAATGAATCCACTACTTGAGCTAGAATCGCTAGTATTGGGGTTAATTAAGAGAGAACATGGGTGGTGAAGGAACGTTAAAATTAAGGTCAGTTAAAAAATCCTGGAGCAATTAGGCCTATTAAATGCCGTGCACTTATTGAGTTTGTCTCCATAGATAACACCAGGGGGATCAGTGTGAATGTAGCTACAAACCATATCCCACAACAAGTTTAGGGATCCTATACGACCACCCCCCCCCCCCTTAAGTCTGAATTATCGATAAAGGACACATCGACGAACCACTCCAGACTACCGGTTTGGCAACGGTACCTCAGTCAAATTGAGAGAAGATTTAATCAGTAAAATATTTATAAACGAATGAAGTATACTTGTACTTACCTTCCTTTAAAACATCAATCGCATCAGCAATCTCTCTCTTTTTCTTTCCACACCCAGGGAATCCTGAACATCCCGGACACCATTTACCACTGCAAGCTTCAGCTTCAGCAGTACACATAGTCATCGAGATCAGGAGACAGCTAACTAACACCACCGTCAGAAACCTCATCTTTCAAAATTACAAAGAGTTGCTTTGGTTGACTTGCAAAAGCGAAAGTTTGAAAACCCAGTTCTCACATGAAATGCTGCTATGAATCTGTTCTTTCAACAGATTGATCGGTCTATTATATCTTGGAAGTACTTCCTTGAAAGAAATAGTTATACGAGCATAATTACACGAGAATAATTGTACGTATTAAGTTCTTACTCTATTCAAGAACTTTAACGTACATGGTACATGTAGGCTTCAGGTAGTATGATCCTTGACTGCAAAAAGGTGAAGTTGTGTAAAGTTCACCAGTCAGATACAGTATTTTTGTACTTATCCATTTTTAAAAGTAACTTTATGACAAAAATAATTTTGCAAGCATTAAACATCCTGACTTTTCGTCACCCCATCAATACCTCAACACACTCGGCAGTTCCGACTCCACGAACTTACGGTATGACAACACCCTTTTCTCTGCGAGTGTTTACATGGGAAAATTTTACAGAATTCCAACAGCAGAGAGCCTAGGAGGGAGGGTAGGTGAACTTAGCAGTGGCAGAATCTCAAAATTGTGGGGGGGGGGGGGGAACAACTGAGGGCAAAGGATAATGTTGGGCAAAAATTTTCGGGAACAGTCCGAAACCGGGTCCAAAGCACCCGTTTGTCAGGTTGGGGGTCCATGGGCGAAGGCCCGGGAAACTATGAGGTTTTGGTATATTAAGGATAATGTTGGGGGGGGGGGGCAACAATTTTCGGAATCAGCCCGAAACCGAGTCTAAAGCACCCGTTCTTGGGGTTGCGGTTCAGAGGCGAAGGCCCGGAAGCTATGAGGTTTTAGCATATTTCTGGATGAAAAAATAAGTCTCTGAACAGTTATATTATTTAGTTTCTCCGGTTAACCCAACTCCTAACTGACCTAACTTCGGGGAGGGGCAAGTGAGGGGAAAGGGGAAAATCCCCTCTTCCCCCGTAGCACCGCCACTGTGAACTAGATAGTAGTCACAAAGTACGGTATATCAACATGGAGAGAGTCACCAAACTAAACAAAGTTAACAACACAAAACGTTCTGGGAGGAATTAATTTTACAGTTTGTCTAATTTGTACCCTTATGAACTTTTCTACTTCTTACATAAAGTACATTAAAGCTCAGACCGCCATTTTTGAAAAGAAGTCAGAAATACAATGAAAAAGTTACTGTAGGCCTACTTCAAAAGGTATCATGATCCTCAGTATTGGTGAAGGTTACTCTATATAGTCTCTGTAAAAATGAAATATTTTCCTTGTAATACAATGAAAATTTCTAGAAGCCACCGCACGCAATGAAATATGAACTTGGTTAGGCTGGTATTGCCACTATTCCGACCCAACGCCGAGAAAACAGCGACTTAAGTTACTTGACCTATGACCGCCATCTTGAAATAGATATAATTTTAGGCTACTGCAGAAACGTTTACATTGCAGACATGTTTTGACATGTATATTCACTTAGAGATTTATGGTTCTATGTAACAGGTTTTTATTGCTTTCTTGATGCATAATAAGGAATTTCTGCACAAATATAAAATCAAAGAGAAATAGTAAGAAGTGCATTGAATCCTAGCCGCCATCTTGACACAGAAATAATATATGCAATTTGTGGAATTAAAAATAACTGTGCCGTAATAATTATGTTGCCCATATTTTTTCCGAACACAAGATTTACATGAAAGTGGAAACCATGGAATGCACTCTTGGTAACTTCCGAGGGATAAAGGGGTCGGTGTGGAGATGGTATGTCTTAATCAAATTAGGAAGCTGTAAGAGGTGCAAAGTGTTGACCCGGTAGTTAGGGGCAACTTTTACGAAGTCTTGCACCAAATTTTGGGAAACTTTGGTCAATGGGTCGGCTTTAACACCAGTGACGGAGCTAAAGATTTCGGTAGGAAGGGGCGAAAATGGTTTGCAGGGGCGCTGCGAAGAAGTAACTACCCCGAGCCTCAGCCACGGCGGCTTTTCAGACTTTCCATTTGATTTTCGCACCTGGTAGAAGAATACTTTGCCATTTCTCCTCAGCAAGATTTTCTTTTAAAACATATTTAAAATTTTCTATCCATGGGACTCTGCAGAAGAAAATGCCCATGGTTCTATCCCTCTTTTTCACATTCTAGTAAATAGCAAGCAATCTTACAGGGAGGAAAAGTTATGGAAATTTAATACTGTTAGGTGTACATTTTTGGCATCTGTTAATCAAGATAAGTACACGAAGAAACATTAATTGACGTAATTTACATCATGTGACCACACTGAAATATAGCCATTAATTAAGTACATTGAAAGACGTAGCCAATACAAAAGGTCTGCTTGGCTCTCTAGATATCGAATTCATAATAAATGAAACTAGCCTAAACCTAGGCTCTTTAGATGCAATTTTTTGGCTTTTGAGACCACGAAAGTACAGAAATAAGCATTTACATGGGATTATCTTGCAGTGTCAGAAATAGGCATTTATCATGAGAATGGTCACTTGAAGAAGAGCAAAATGGAAACTGCTCATTAAAAGTCTTAAACCATTACCACTATGATTACAGTTTTATTTTATTTTAACCAGAATGTTCTTTTCAAATGATTTTGAAAATGTGGTGGAAGCTATTTTGGTATTTTTACAAACTCTTTTTATTGTATATGTTGAGAATTACCCCGACAACAAGAGGGCTATTTGCACTACAATTATTGTTGCGCACTTTGCAACATCTGTTGTTGTCTGGGAGGGTGGATTTAATGTCAGTCTGTGTATTTTGTAAGCTTGTAATCACGCTTGGTGCAGATAGTCTCGTTACTGGTGGCTGTTTGAGCATTTTGTTACCTGGGCCTTAAAAAAACGCTATTAAATCATGTCTGTTACCAATAATGGTGTAAGATTATAATAAGTATGTTAAAAACCTAAAAAGGGCGCCGACAGACGATTTTGGTCCGTGAGGGGGGCGGGCGACGCCTCCCCCTGACCATATGACAGCTCCGCCACTGTTTAACACCACTGGGGAGTTTGGTGGGACGACGCAACGGTCCAAGCTGAAAATTTCCTTTGGAACCCTTTGTGGTAAAATCCTTTGAAACTAAAAGGTTTCATATGGAATTACCTGTTAGAAAAACCCTTTGTCTGGAAAAGATTTGGTTGTTGATCGAAATTGGACAAATCACTAAGGGTATTACAAAATTACCCTTCGTATTTTTAAACCCTTTAGAGCCATTTGGAATCTGTTGAAACCCTTTGGTCAATGGAATTTGGGCAAAGGGTCTCAATTATAAGGAATTTTCTTCTAGGTGGTGTTCAGTGGGAGCAACAAGGATTTGGGGTCAATTACGAAATTATGGGTATTATAAAATGATGTATTGAGCATCCTTCAAATAACATTGTAAGCGTTGGAAAAAGACCATGAAATCCCAAGTGCACGGTCGTTTAACTACACACATTAACTTTTCACTGATCATTTGGTTTAATCGGTAGTATTATTCCTATCTTCGGAGCTTGCCGGTAGAAAATTAGGTTTAGGAGGGGATGGGTTACAATACGTTGATGGTGTCTAAGCTAGGGGCTTGTAACATGTCACCCAAGCCTTCCCACAAGAAACAATAGGCCTGTGTATCTGATAAGAATTGGTGATTTGAAGAGTCACAGTAACCTGCAGTGGTTTTCAATTTCTCGAAGCCACACTAACACACAATTAACACAAATTTTGAAGATGTGTTGTAGGTGTGGCAGTGTTTTGTTCATCCTGATGATTTGGTGACTGTGCACATGTTTACAAGAATTTCTTAACTTGGTTAACCCATTTGCGGCGGTATTTTCGAAAAGCTTTGTTAGGCCTATACTTTTACCAAACTTTTTAAGAGTGTCGTGTACATTATTTCAAACAAATGAAGTTATTTTACTCTCCAAATGGTATAAACGTCTGGAAACACTTTTATTAGGCATTTGGATGTTGAGAAAGGACGAGTACATTTGGCAGATATTTTTCACGTATTCGCACCAGTTTGTTTTGCCACAAAAAAGAATACCTAAATAATAATGAAAATAATAATAATAATAATAATAATAGTTGAAACCGATAAAGCGTCTTATACAATTAAAAGATTAAAAGCACTAAGGCGATCATACAGAAGTAAGGGACTAAAACTGCTTTGTTAGCACTCTCACACTTCCATAGGCAGCTGAATATTTTAGGTCGAGTGAATACGGAGTACACCTACTGTCCATCTCTTCTACTTGTATGCTTATGTCGATGAAATTTTGGTCGAGATGGAAATAAATTTGTATTTCTCAGCTTTATTTTTCAAATCAGGGCGTTTGCCAACTAGGTTATATGAAAAGGCACACCATGATAAAGTGTCAACTAGATTAACTTAAAGTTAGAGATGCTCGGATAGTCCCTATATACTGGCTTCCCGACCTTTTGGCTAAGATCATGTGTAGTTTCTGTTCTTTTCAGCCAGTCTAGAATGGAGCCATACATGACAGACAAATGATGTGGTCTGAGGGCCGAGAGGTTGGTCGAGTGTTGTCCTTCAGTCAGTGGCGTAGCCACGGGGGGGGGGATGGGGGCCTAGGCTCCCCCAGATTTTCTTCAGGCCCCCCAGATTTTTTGCGTTCAGATAAAGTAATTGAAAAAAATAAAGTGTTTGAACGGAAATAAAATTTGAAGTATTTCCTTCAAAACAGTAAATAAATAAAATGTGTAAAAATTAAACGAACTAATTAAATTAACTTAAAAAATGCCTACTATCACTAAATTTGATACCGTTTGTGATCTGCACTGTCGTTTATTGCATTTCACTTCGAAGATGAAACGAAAGTCTCGACGACAAGCTTTAATGTGACTTTGTTAGGTTAAGACCCTTTTTGCCTTTCGGATGGCTGATTAATTTACTGAAAATAAGGCAATCGTACACTGGAGACCACCCTTACACGACCATTCCTATACTTTATAATATACAAAATATGCCGTGAGCAGGTTAGGGCAATGTACTGCCTTCGGATAATTCTTACCTTCCATCCTTAACAAGTAGGCCTATGTCGTGCCTCACTCCTGCCCATGACAAGTGCCACTGTAGGACGATTTTTTCGACGAGTCCTCTTTTTACTAGTTGGCACTGGCGTCCGGGGGATTTGTAAAATGTCCACAAGGTCCAGATTTAATATGTTTCCCACATGATCCATACTTTTGCTTTGCGGTTCAATTATTTTGAGAGATTTATTCGTAGTATTTTAATTTTGACTACATAATGTACCGATGAACAAATACTGCGGCATTTTGCACATTGTTTCTTTGGTAGTATGTATGTCTCTTGTAAAATCTCTACAAAAACTAAAAGTATTTTGATATTTTTCATGCTCCCCAAAAAGGGAAAATCCTAAAACTTAGGCCTACAATCAGTTCAAAGTTTTGACAAACATAGCACCATTTTGCATCTAGGAAATCTAACGCAAAGAAAGAAAGGTACTGCCTTAGGTAAGCTGAAATCCATTCAAAAATTGCCGGCTGGGTACAGCCAGTTTAAGACACGCGGGAAGTGCCGTTTCCGGCCATCTGGAGGGGTTTTAAAGCCCAAAATTTTCTTGTACCCTCCGCGCCAACTGATGGTGGCGCTCCGCTTAGATTCAAATATTGCAACATTTCTTCTGAAGTTTACAATTTTTCCCAAGGGGAAGGGCGATACCGGTTCCTCTAGTCTCATCCCCCAGGCCACAGATCGGAAGTTCCCAGTTTTGGGGTCCCTAAAAAGTGTATGTATTACCATTTCTCATAGACTGATTTTTTTTTCTCATTATTTGAGAAATCGCAGACATTAGATTGGTATTTCAAGGCTGGGTACATCCAGCTTAAAACACATGGGAAGTGCCGTTTCCGGCCATCTGGAGGGGTTTTAAAGCCCAAAATTTTCTTGTACGCTCCGCGCCAACTGATGGTGGCACTCCGCTTAGATAGTCTTGCCGTGCCCGACCCTTGAAGGTACCAGGCCCCCCATTTGCTACCTAGGCTCCCCCCCCCCCCAAAAAAAAAAAAAAAATCCAATCCTGGCTACGCCACTGCCTTCAGTGGACGTATAGTTTCTTTGGGAAGCAGTTTCAAGTAAAGTTTGGTTTCGCCGAACCTCCCTTTGCCAGAGGGTCGGGAGAACTTTAGTAAAAGTGTCAAATAGATTAAAAGTAAAAAGGTTTCATATACCGTTCAAGTTCATGCTCCTTTTTTAATACTTTTCAAACACGTCCAAGTCCTTCCCTTAGTCGCCTCTCACGTCAGGGGAAATACCGTGGGCAAAGGCTGTTCTAAAATCCCAAATCCGAAGGGGGGGGGGACTACCCTAGCCTGAGGACAGGATCAATGTCAATCGGGAAACCTTATGGAGTAATAGTTTGGTTCTGCAGAAAACACTGACGTCAAAAGTACTTTAGAAAAAGAAATTAATCATTTAAGCAACTTTTCTCAGCCCAACACTTTTCCATCAAGATATGTACATCATAATACATTTTTTTAGGATGGCTAGCCACGCCCAATCCTGATCATTTCGATTCTAAAGATCCACAAGCCTGCATATACTTTTGGTTTCGGAAAGTTAATCGATATCAAATGCTGTCGTTAGAAGGTAGTGCGCTGATGTTGTAATTATGACATCAAAGGTCTGACGAGCGAGCATGCCCCTAACAGGTTGGACGGCAAACTATAGCAGAGACGTTTGCTTTAAATCTTCTGTCACTCCTTCATCATGATATCTATAGCTTTAAGTTTTTCATGAGTCTTTAAGTAGATAAACGTCTTGCAGATCCAGATAATAATAGCATCATAATTGAAAGGAGCTCATGCTTTTCTGTGTTTTTTGTAAGATCTCATTGACAAACTAAATAGATGAAACATGCAATGAAAGACTCGTTGTATTCAATAATGACGTCACGTGCACAGCTTTTATAATTGGTTAATCACCTCCGCCCTTTCCTGAACCTTTTTATCATTTCATGTAATGTCTCTATACTCTCATGTAACCCTTCTCCGGTTGCTGCACTGGTCCCCTGAATCATCCATTCGTTGCAGGTAAACTCATGGAGACCTAGCGCCTCGGTAAGTTTTGACGGATCCACTGATTCTGAAGAAAGAGAAAAGATGATGATTTATTAAATCAAAAAGGACAAATACAAAATTTCTTTATTTTTAGTGCGCGCTTCCTTGAACACCTGCAGCGAGCTGTCCGACAAGGACTAACTAGCAAAGATTGAGAATCGGATACCCGTTCTCTTTATCTGGTCGAGTAACATGTACCCTTAGCTTGAGATCAACTCTGAAAGTCCCCGGAAGAGAAATGTTGTAGGTGACAGACTGTTATGTTTTGATGTATTGGAGACGGAAAGGAATCGCCTAGGGTAGTTCCATACCCCTGTTCCGCAATTTTCTGAACAGATTCATTTTGTTCATTTTACATTTAGGTATAGACTCATTCATGTTTACAAACAAATGAAGTCGCTGCTGCTTGACAATAGAAGTTGAAGAAGTGCACTTACACCACAATGGAATTTACGTAGACTTGAATTTTCTACATTCTGGGTGCAACCGCGAGATCGCAAAATGTAACATGCACACATATATTCCTGCGTATGCTCTATGCAAACCTTAATGTAACCGTGAATGGTCTAATACCAGTATGTTCGGTCGGGTAACTTTGTCCTCGAGTAAGGCCTATTCGACCATTCCACCGTGGTGCTGTTATACTAATAAATCATATCTGCTCCCAAAAATGCTCCTGTCCTGTACTTTGAGGTATATGTCAAATTGTAAAAACGAAACTGTATTTTTGTTGTTACGCAACTTACCAGGGAGGTCCTGTTTGTTTGCCATAACTAAGAGGGGGATTCCGCACGGTGTTGGGTCGGCTAGCATTAGACTTTTCAGCTCATCTCGAGCTTCTGCAAATCTTTCCTCATTGTTGCTGTCCACCACAAATATTACACCTGAATATGCAAATTGAAAACATAACATAAGTTATAATGAATCAACTTAGTTCTTCGTCATGGATTCTTTCCAAATACGCCTTAGCGCTCATACAGAGATGACATTTAGCTGCGGGGAAGGGGACATCATCACTAACATTTTAGGCTATCCCACGGCCCGTTGTAAGTGTTACTGGAAATTGGTCTATTGCGTCTTAGGTGGTATACTTTTATGGCAAAATTGTATTAATAGCGGTACTTTTCATCTTTAAGAAGAGAAACTGAAAAGAAAGGAGCGATATTTCAGAAATCTTGCAAAAGCAATAATTCTTTGGTTGTTTGTCATATGTTGTTAATTTAGCCGGTCTTGTCGTGTCCGTTTTAGCACGGAAAAAGATCACAAATCTTTGCGTTAGAGACTAAAATAAGTTTGCGCAGACAAAAAGACCGCGGCTTACGTACAAAACGAACACCTTTGTATCAGTAAGAAAAACACAAGAACACACAAAACGAACAACGTGAGCGACGATAAAAAATGCATAATTCCTGTACATCAGGGGTGTGCCACGTGCTGCCATGTCGGCCCCATTCTTTGTATAGCCCAAGGAAAAAATTCCATTTGTGCCATTTTTGGTTCTCTTATGTTTGGTATGAATTATCTGGACCTATCATTAAATGTTTGAAACACCCGATCCCAGCCTAATGAAAATCTGAATTACAGTTTTTTTGTAGACAAATCGATATGTGGCCTAGCCTGCGCGGAGCAGACTCTGTAGTAACCGAAAGATGGCGCTCTCTCAAAATGAAAATACACTTCTCTAAACAGTGTAATATACATATTGTATACCATAGTTATGCCATGTAACTTGGAAACGTCAACTGTTCAACAGTGAAGCCGTTGAAAGACCCATAGTGTTATTAATAGTAGCGAAAGTAAGATTTTTGATATTTGAATGTAGTAGTTGAAACGCAAACACAATAGCCTGCTAATTACAGCAGGCTAGCCTATATGTGGCCACACAGGAAAAGTTGCGTCAACAGTTAGTTGGCTCATAATACAGTACTATTCGAAATGTGCTGCATGGATGTCTGCCTGTAGACGGGCACACTGGTCACTTTGACGGGAAACTTGATGGAGGAAGCGACAAAAGTACGACGTTACTTACAGATACTGCTACAACCCTCATACCAGACTCCAACAACAGAATCATTTAGCCTATGTCTCCATAGATGCTCATCTAGCTTCATAAAACGCTGTAGTGAGCCCTGCAATCTTCAGACTATCAGGCACAGGTTTTTTCACAGTGGCGGCGCTACGGACGGGCAGAGGGGATTTGCCCCCTCAGATTTTGCTCTTGCTCCCCGGTTGCTCCTTCAAGTTAGGCCAGTAAGAAGCTGGGCTAACTAAAAAAATAAATGATATACGGATATACGTTACCTGAGACTTAATTTTCACCAAGAGAAATGCTTACACTCAGAACTTCTGGGGGCTTTCCCCTCGACTCTACGCAAAGGAGGGCGAGCTTCACCTTCGGTTTCGCCCACGCTGCGCGCTATTTTTTCTTCTAACATTTTACCTTGACCCTAATTTCCCCCTCCCCGTTTTGACATTCTGACACTACCATTGGATTCCCCGCAAAAACATGGTCGCCCAAACTTATTGATTTCTTGCTGTAGGCAGGCAAGGAATCTATGCGATGGTGACGTCGCGTGTATGTGTGTGTGTGTGTACGTGTGTGTTTGTACGTGACACTGCTTGTAAACACGGTATCTCAAGATAGTAGTGACCGACACTTTCCATATTTGAGATATAGATTTGTCATGTTGAGAAAAAGAACACTATGTATGAGTTACCGATACTTTTCATATTTGGTATATAGATTTATCATGTTGAGAGGAAGAACCCTATGTTTTTGGTAGAGGTGAAAGGTCATTTGAGGTCACTGGTGGCAAAATTGCGAAAAAGTCGAATGTGGCTTGTAAACACGACATCTTAAGATAGGAGTGGCCGACACTTTTCATATTTGGGATATAGATTTATCATGTTGAGAGTAAGAACCTTATTGTGAACAGGTCAAAGGTCATTTGAGGTCACCAGAGGTTAAACTACAAAAAGCTCTTAAATGGCTTGTTAATGCCATAAGAGGCTTCTTGTTTTTGGTACAGACGAGAGTTCACGTCAGGTATTCAGCGGTCGTGAGAGAATCGAAGAACCCTTTTGATTTTGGTTGAGGTCAAAGGTCACCTGGGGTCACTGGGGTCGGTGCTTGTTGGGACCTGTAGGTTATCAACGTGATATAAGTGTATTTTGATCTTTGCTAAATGAATCCTTGACATTCTGTGCCTAAATTGTTAGGACAAATCTATCAAACACTATCAATTTGAAAGAAAGAGGGCATTTCAGCGACAAGGAATCACTAAGCGTTTTGGCTTTCTGGTTATTAAACTTATCACATGTAAACTTGCTTCTGCCCGAACTGACGAAATTTGATGATGTGTTACATACGTAGTTTACGGGCAAATGCAGACACCCTAAGTTGAATTAGTGAAGAAGGCTACCCTGTTTCATGGTTGGCTCTTGAAAATCACGTGACAACATCTTCCTTTTCAACTGTGAAATTTACCAGAATTAGATGCTGCATGGTTTAACCATGTGTATGCAATATTTAAATCCTAAAATACCATATAATAGGTTTGGAAGAGAATAGACGAAATTGTGAGATTGAGCTTTGCAATAGTTGTTGTTTCAAAACAACTGCTTTTGCACTTCAAGTTGATAGGCGTCACTCTTAGCCATTTTTGTCTCTTCAGTTTTATGTATAATCAAGGATGGCTCGCGTGGAGGTCCTAGGGGCCATGGCCTCCGTCGGGGAAGGCTGGATCCAGTTGGGGAGACGATCCGATTTCGTAGGGGAGCCTTCATCCACACGGTAAAAGAAGTTCAATCTCTTCACCTTCCCCGACGTTCTTACTCGTTTTATCTTGCGAGAAGACCGTATTTTCCAATAACACTCTCAAAATCTCAGTTTCCAAATTTTCAAAATTTCAAAATTTTCAAAGTTTCTTATAAAAAAAAATCTATTTTTTCTATATTATCTTCAGTTTTGCAAACACTCTGAAAAGAAAGTAAATCAATTTCCACATTCACCGTACCGTCGACAAAATATGGAACCTCTACCATCTTAAGTTTTTATTTTCCTACACAAAATTGGGCAGATTAATCTTCATAAAGACTTCAGTTTTCCAATTCTCCTCTACAAATAAAACCGTTTTTCAAATTTAGCGTAGACGCTGTGGGGGTGGGGGGGGGGGCTTGGCTTTTTTCAGAAGATGTTAGAAGAAAAAGCATTTATAGTTGGGTGTTTTGGCAGTCACACCTATACTTTATACAACTTTATCAATTCAGTGGACCTCGCATTTAGCCAAGAGTCGCAATAGAGTAAAAAACATTAACATGTTTTCTATTTCATTGAATAGTTTTTCCTCGAAAAGGTACAAACCCATTTCATCCAATGGTAGTGGTATATTTTATCTGATATTTTTTCTGAACATCTTGCAATTAATAATTTTGCTCTTTAAAGTGAAAATTTCCTTCCAAACAAAAGCGCAAAATAACGACTGCTTCCTTCCTAGTTTTAATTCTTGGAAATGCCATTTCCGGCTGTGTGGAAGGTATAAATTTTCAAATTTTTCTGTGCGCTCCCCGCCAACTAATGGTGGCGCTCCGCTTAGATAGTGTTTCAGTAGAACAGTTTTACTGAAGAGAACAAACATTGCAGACTTACACATAGGCCTAGTATTCCGTTTTGTATCAATATGAAGAATTATTTCCGATCACTTTGATATTTTTTGCAATTACATCATTTTATTGCTAAAACTTAGAATAGCGAATGCTTAGATCCTACTTACAAGCCTTAGAAATGCTGTTCCCGGCTATCTGAGGGGTAGCGGTTTTTAATTTTTTCTGTGCGTTCCGCGCCAACCAAAGGGAGCACCCCGCCTGGAGTCTTTCTGGCAGGATTACATTTTCGTGGAAACATCTTTAGCCCAAACTGAAATGCTTCCGTACGTCTATGTTTCTGCCATATAAGTCCTTTAATATATAAGCTCCCTGGCAGATTTTCAAATAAATGTTGAGAAGAAGCAAAATTTTTCTGGAAATTATCAGTAGCGTCCAAAGTTCTACCCTGCAGGATAATATTTACTTAGTAGCCTCAACAAAACAGAAATCGCCCCGGTGACCTACTTGATCTTTCAGATGGGAAGGTCGGATTCTTCAATGAAACCCCAAATATATCATAAAATTGCAATACTCTCTCCAATAAAAGCATCAGGTTGTAAAATATATGTGAAAAGTGGTAAAATATTTTTCGGAAAATTTTCCAATTTCGTTCAATACTCCTTACATGAAAACCCCGCGCCAAATTCAATCACGCAACATTCGGGTTTCGCTCTTAAAAGACAGATCACTTAATAAAATCCCCAAATTTTTCAATTTTACCTCACCAAAAAGCCACATTTTTTTTCTTAAATTCCAAAATATCTCCAATATAAGCTCTTAGTTATCAAATCTTTGTTCAAGGTAAGAAGTTTTCGAGCAAATCGAAATTCCAGTTTCGTCTGAGAGCATAGTATGTAGGCCTGCAATAAAATGTGTAACCTCAAACGAATTTCAGTCGCCCATACACCTTTGTGGAGTTTGATCATATATGAAGGGCAGATTCTTCAACAAACACCTCAATTATTTTAATGGTCTTTAAAAAAAAAAACCAAATTCTTTCGAAATTTCGAATTTTCTTCAAAAGGAGCTCCGCATGTTCTAATAGTTGTAAACAAGAAAGCGCTCCTCAAATTCTGTCAGTCACGTCCCATCAGGAGCTCATCACCTTTGTCGGAACTTCGAATGGCTGCCCCCCCCCCCCCATCGGGTAAATCCTGGAGCCACCCCTGTGTGTAACTTCCTCTGTGTACCATCCCCTACCTTACAGTTGTGATACTCCACTAAGAAGCCTGTAGCTCAGCTAATGAATAATTTACTTAAAATATCATTACCTTCACACCCTGTGCAGTACATTGCCCTGTTAAGCCTTCTCCCTCCAGCAACGTCTATCACTGAAAGTTCCATTCCAGAAGCTGTAGTAAGTTCTTCTATATTGAAACCGCATGTAGGAATGGCCTCTACGGGCTCGTTCATTTTCAGCCTGTAAAGGGCCGTTGTTTTTCCTGCAGAGAAATGTAAATTTTTCACAGAATACTTAGTGTGACGACAAAGGGATCTAAGGTTTCTTTCTACATTAATAACAGAATCTCGTCAATCCCAGATTCATTTTGTAAAGGATGGCAAAATTCAATTGGTACTGGTTCAAGTTTTGTTTGGAATTAAATACAAATGATCGAAGTGCTTTTTAAGACATACATAAAAACAGGCACAACCCACAACCGTCCTCAATACCAACCACCGCCCTTAGCACCAACCCCAAGACCCCTAACAAAACCAAGAACAACCCACGCCGCGCCCGAAGAAGGCCATCCCACGCCCGGAGGCAACACCACGCCCAAAGGCCACACTACGCCCGAAGGCAACAACGCGCCCTAAGGCAGCAATGCGCCCAAAGGCAACAACAGTGGGCAAATACAGGTACACATTGCTCTAAGGTGCCCCGGAGGCAGTTGTGGCAAAGGGTTACCGTACCTCATTATTCCCACGTTTAAACAAACTTCACAACCGGGTGCAGTTTAACGTTCTAATCAAGTTCAAGTTCAATTTATTCTCTATAACTCCCCAATATGGGGTACAAGAGACTGGGAAAAGGATATAAAAATCAAAGTGAACACAATATTTACTTAGGAAGAAAAAGAAAAACAAGTGAAAAAAGTGAAAAAGTGAAAAAAAGGGAAAAGAGAAAGCAACGCTCATAATTCAAGAAACTCAAGAGAAATAATAATGAAAATAATAATAATAGTAATAATAATAAAAATGGTAAAAATAAATTAAAAAATATAAATCAATTAATAAAAATAGATACATAAAAAATAGTATTAATAATAACAGTTCGGGGTCGGGGATTAAGGCTAACTAATAAAACCGTTGAAGTATTTCTCCACAGAATGAACTGGCCGGTAGTAAAGTCTTCCTATTACTTGTCTGAAATAAATCTTCCATTTTCAAGGTGTTTGGGTTTTTATAAAAGTATGGGGGTATATACTTTTTCCTTTCTTGAAATAACGCATTACATTCGAAAAAATAATGGAACTCGTCTCCTAACTTTTCCTGATTACACAGGGTGCATATTCTGTCATGAAAAACTATATTCCTAGGCCTATATCTGCCGGTCACAATTAGTATTTTTCTATTGCTACAACGAAGGCTACAAAAGCCAAGCCTGATCCGAAAAGGGAGATTAACTAAATACTTTTCAAATGTAAGATTCTTTTTAAAAATAAGGTAACTTTTACACTGAGTATTGCTATAATGGAGAAGCGTACATAGTTCAAATTACACAAGATATACACAGTGAGTGTTCTTATTACATATTAGGACCTTGCATACAATAGCAGAGCCGCCATGTGGGCTATGGGTTGTCGAATATGCCCACGGTATTTCCCGCCTGTCGTGACAGGCGACTGAAGGGAAGCCAAAATTAAACTTAGGCATTGTTGGAAATTAATTTAAACTCTGAACTTTTTATCGAGTTGACTGACACTATATAAAACATTCGTGTTGGTGTGTCTCATCCAACTACATAACAATAGCGGAGCCAATGGGGACAAACTGCACACCCCCTTGCGAGAGTACATGTAGGTAAAATCTGGAAGATGAACAAGAGAAAAGAGAACAGAAGTAAGAGAGTAAGAAGGAGAAGGAAAATTAGAACGGAATCAGAAAATGGAAAATAAAAGTGGAAAGGAGGGGGGGGGGGGTGGGGAAACATTAAAATGTGAAGAGAAGGAAATCGTATGTTGAAATAGAGGACTATTTCAAATAAACAAGGGGAATGATGTGAAATTGTCACCCTTTCGGCTAGGTCTTTAAATGTAAGAAAACATTATATGGATACTCATAACTAATGAATTTATCCACTTACCCGAGTTATCTAATCCCAGCATGGTTATTTGGGCTCGTGGTTCATTGAAGCAATCGCTATAACACTTGCTAAAACAACAAAAACCGTGGCCTCTGAATTTTCCAAATTGACAAAATGTACTCCAGTGAATGTACCCAGTTTCCATGAGCTAACTAAACAATCCTGCCAGCGAGTAGTGCGACCTTAGTCCTCTTACCACGTATACTTGAGAGTATATCAGCCCTGTTAACAGAGCACTGTACTGTAAAATGTAAAAACGTTTATATATACATCCCAGCAGACCTGTTGGTGTGTAGGGATAAGCACTGCGTTGGTAAGTAGAGACACCGTGTATTGGTTCACGTGGAACATGTTGTAAGGTCTAAATTGAGGCCACGTACAGGCTTCTGGGAAACAGAACGTCCGGACTGGTTTCTGGGAAAAGGGACTACCCGGCCAAGACTGACTAAACCTGTATACATTGTGAAGTACTCTAACAACCTCAGACTGGAAAGTGTACTTTTTGACATATAGCCTTACCTGGATAAATCCGAGGTCGGGGCGACTTAACTAACATTGAAGATTATACATTCAAGCCGGCGGATTGGGGAGGCTCCGACGTAATTTAAAAAAAAAACAAACATACATACAGACAAACAAACAAACAAACAGAAAACACAACTATATCGTCAGGTTTTAGACAAATAGGCCTATATGAAAAACATGAGAACATTTCGAAGGAAAGTTGGATATTTAAAAAAGACTAGTTTGTTCAGGGAGTGAGAATTTGAAAACCTTGGGTTATAGTGAAGCCTTAGGCTCAAGTTTCAATTAAGCCTGTAAACATCTGAATATCAGTGGCATTTGAGTTCAAGTCATCATATGGATAAAGGCTATTCGAAAAAATTGGAAAATTTCCCGGAATCTTTCGAGAAAAGAATAGGAACTATTGCAGAAACCGTTAAACCTTGTGTTTTCCTTTGTAACAAAAAATGTAATATTGTGTAAGTTTCAGAAGAGTCTATACACTTGCTACAAGCAAAATCATCAAGCTCGTAGGGACAATTTGTTAATTAGTGCATATTTAGGCTTTTCTTGACGAAATTGCAACAAATTTGTACCTTCCTCTCCCCAAATTCTTAAGTCGGGAGCTTGCTAATGGAATTTTGGAACCACCCTCCAAAAGGAAAAATGTTTCAGAAGCATATTTGGGTTTTTTCTTGGTAACTTGAAGAGTTATATATAACTGAGGATATTTGTTTCCTTTTTCATAATCATTTGCAAAAAAAGGCGAAAAAGCTGATTTTTTTTTAAAGTAGTGTGCCCAGGGTGCACACTACCATTACTAGCGGAACGTCCTCCCTGAGTAAATTTAGGTGTTCTAAAGTATACCATTAATTTGAGGTTCTCCTTGAGTGTTAACTGCTCATGTTAGAATAATCAGTTGTTGCACATCTGTATCATGAAAGAGTGAGTGCTGCCAGATTGGGATGGATTGGACGTGATTCAGACAATTTCAGAAATGGGTGTGAAAAGAGGTGATTTCCGTCACATTGTACAGAAGTCGTGTTGAGGTAGGGTATGAGGCGATCAAAGCCCGAGAAAATCTTGGAAATAATTTGAGCCATTTGTGATCGAAACATGATTAAACTAAAATAACATTAATATAAACTTGGTGGAAGACACTCCTCATCCTAGTACAAGAATAAAGCTTAAATGCCCTTGTGAATTTGAGGAAAATCAGAAATTGATGGGAATAAACACCCATTAATACACCGCCCATGCACCACTCAGGCCGTGGAGTGTAAATAGTAAATTGCGCGCGAAGCTCGACGAAATTTTTCATTAGAACTATTATCCACTACAGTTGAACACTCTAAATGCAATTGAGAAAGATTTTAATTTATCAAACAATAGAAGCAAAGACTGAATTGATCGCATAAAAAATGGCAAATTTGAAAAACAAATGTTAGATATTTATAAAGATGCACAAATTCTTCCTTCCAGCAACATTATGTACCATACCTCACCGAACTCCTGCAGACAGAGGTTAAACATTTTTCGTTCAGATATAGTCTGATGTATTAAAAATCATTTTATTTCCATGACGGACTCTTCGTTTGGACATCAGATAAAGCTTTAAATTTTTATTGAAGATAATTTCTCAAACTAGGAAGGCAAAAGTAGGCCTAATCCTCTTGCGTTGCATTCTTACAGTTTAATGCTGTGCTCCTCCATAACGAAACCCATTAGCCTATGCCCTCAAGTAACCTACCTAACCGAGTCTATGACTGATAAGAGTATGTTCAAGACGCTATTGATAACAACGGCAACCATAAGAGTAGCAGGCGGGCGACGGAAAGCGCAAAAAACTGGGTTTATTTTCGAAGAACCGGTGAAAATAGTACTCCACGTGTCAGCACGGTGCTAGGGAAGCAATGAAACACGCAAACTACCATGGCATAAGAAAGATATACTGCAAGCATCGGGCACAAACATGTAGAAACTTAAATGACAGTTTTCTGTCAATAACATTAGGAGATGTGTACGTGTCAAATGTTTTTTTTTTTTTTTTTTTTTTGGGGGGGGGGTATCCCCTTGGATCTACGTTTACGCCACCAAATACTGCCGTATGCTCTTAAATCGAGTATTTGGCTGGGTATGGGTCTATATGTTCTATGTATCGTCTTTGCATTCATTTCTTAGTTCCCTTTTTATCTTACTTTCCGATTTCTGTTCTCTTATTTGATTACTTCTGTGTTGCTAAACCGTATTCATCATTTTTTGAAATTTGAAAGGTCTTTATTATTAGAATTTTAGAAAGAAATCAACAAGAGGCAAAGGGTGACAATTTTTACATTGAAGGTATATTTTTTCATCTCTGTTTTGATAAGTTGATAAAATACAATACAAAAATACGAAAAATAGAAAAATATTTACAATTATAATATATAGTTAAAAGTATCTGATCAACTTCAAAAATGATATTGATGGAGTCCACATGTATACCATTTTTACAATACAAAACACAAAAAGGATAGATCTTTATTAAATATCTACTTTCACTACCAATCGAGGAAAATGTAACTCTAAACAGTAGTACACGGAACGCCAATTCGTAACATAAAACATTGCATAACATATCAATTTTAGAAAAACTAACTGAAAAAGACTTCTAAAAATATATTTACAAACTTTGTAACGGTCCTACAACTTTCTGACTACGGTCTGAATTATAAACCTGTTGAATATGTAAAACATGCAGAAGGGGGGGGGGGCGAAGGGGACAGCTAATCCTTTGAGCATATTTTGGTATTTTTATTGTCATTTTTGGATAACATTGTCTGTATAGACGAAGTTAAGTGATGGTCTGATTAGGTCGGCGATAACTGGGGTCCGTCGGTTAGCTTTAAAAATTCTTTGCTTGAAGAATGGTCATGGGTGATTGTACACTAAAATACCTCTTGATTTCCCCAATTTCGCTGAATACGAGGGTCTAGTGTTACATGTAGACCATAAAATTAAGACGATTTAACGCTGAAGGACCCCACTAATGATCGCCTTGACTAGCTGCTCGAATTGTCTGTATGCTTTATGCCAAGATGATGGCACTACGCTGGCTACGCACCCAGAGTCGTACATAAGGCTCTGTACGCGCCTGACAACATGTTAACAGTGACGTCATTCAACCTGCTTTTTAATTTTTTAAACGTTTGAAATCTACTGTGCTTTGTTTCTAAAGAGGGGTGTGTGGTTGAAAGGTTCGCCACGTAGGGATATTGCTGCCCTACTTTAAAATGTTTTGTGTTATTGATCTCATTCATCCCTGGCTTTCACCCCTCCCTCCTTTGCAAATCCATTGAAGCCCTTCCCTCTAACCCTCCCATCCGACAGACTCAGTACAATAGACGTAACATTTAATATTTCTGATATGAATAAATGATATATCAGTGCGTCATTGGAATTATAAATCATTTTGTATATACACGGCATTGTAATGCTCGTTTTGGCTCACTGAATACCAGTTTAAAAAGGATAATAAAAGCTTTCCTAGCTTTTTGTGCTGAAACTTTTTGAAAGAAAGTATATGTATTCCTACAACAATTTATTGCAATTTTGCAGAGTATTTCCACTCATAAAACTAGCATTACATTGGAATGTAAAAAGGATAGATTAAATACACTTCCTGGATTTGGTTAAATTTGAAAATGTTGTTTCCGGAATAATTTAACATCAGAGGGCAGTATTAGTGAGGTGACATCATCGATTGCACTTATTTTTAATAATTTTAATTTCCATCAATTGAATTATTTTTCTCAATGGGTCACTATGTTCTAGTAGTTTTAAAAACACCTGCATGGGATAGAACTGAAAAAATACACTCAACTCCCACCCTCCTTGCCTTTGAGTAAGCGGTGTCGAGGAATACCCAATGAAAGATGAATATGTCGGATTCTGAATTAGAGATCTCTTTAAAACAAAAGAGATCAAAAAACAAAAATGACCCCACTCTTCCATACAGTAGAGTTCCTACTTTGAGTACACATCATGAATTTTTGGGATAAGGTACGAAGTCTCTCCCCATATTCGTGATCGCTCAGAGCTGTAAGGCTCTAAGGCCTTTTATTTTAGGCCCACAGGACTTTCATAAATCGTGTTCTTGCTCCAGTGAATTTTGCTTTAAGAGGTAATTCAATTCCTTTGTCATAGACCTGTTTGTCAATCTAGCGGTTTTCTTTCTTGTAAGTTCTTATCATTTTACAGAGCGCTTCCACACTCTCATAGAGACCGTCCCCGGAAGTGGCGCAAGTTCCTTGGATGGACCATGGGTTGGAACGAAACTCTCGTAGACCCAGAGCATCGGTAAGCTTGGATGGACCAACCGATCCTGGTAAAAAAAGATAAATAAATCTGTAACGAATAAACAGTACTTATGACCTATGTATCCAATATGAATTCTCTAACATATCGAAAGTTTTCAGTAAGGTTTTATGAAAATATCGCTGAGTCCCATAAAAATGGAATAAATCAAACTGTTAAAATGTTTCGGATTGAGCAGAGAAGACGAAAGGGTCAGTACCTCCCTGAATTAAGTATGTGAAAGAGACGGGGCCATTGAGAAAATGGAACAGGTAGCAGGTTCGCAATACGCAATCTCCCTGATTCAACCTACGTCCACTAGTTAAGTTAAAAATCGAATAGTATTATATGTACTAGGCTACTTATACAGTAGTGCATAAACCTATGACATGAACATGCGGGGCCACCCTCCCGCCTCCAATCCACAAACTCCCCCCTTGTTGACCAAAAATGCTTGGTAATTGCAGGTGACAGCTACAGTTTTAGGATAAATTTATGTAGAATCATATACACCACCGGAATTTTCAGATCAAACGATTCCTTGGCATCCTACAAAAGCACAATCGGATGGAACATATAGTCGACTTTGCCTTTGCTTCGTCAACAAAGACCAGAAGAAGATTCAGCCAGGATTTAAAGCTTTTGATGCAATGAAAATTTACAATGCCTACAAATTCTTAAAAAATATGGTGCTGTATGATGGGACCTGGTTGGATGGTATAAGTAACACATAACGCGAACCAATGACTAAGACCAAGAAAACTCACCAGGGAGGTCCTGCTTGTTAGCCATGACTACGAAGGGGATTCCCCTCTGTGTTGCATCATCTGTTAAAATAGCCTTAAGTTCTTGCCGAGCTTCTTGAAATCGCTCTTGGTCACTGCTATCGACAACAAATATTAAACCTGCGATGTAAAAAAAAAAAGAAAAAAGAACAGGTGAGCTACCGAACTTCAAGATCCTTCGTACCCTAAAAAGTAAAATTTATATTTTTTTTCTTTCAAACGATGTTAATTCATTGTTTCAATTGTTCAAATACAAAGGCTTAAGAATGGGGTCCGATGGAGAGACGAGTGGATTTACGTCTATAAGAAAACTCAAATTTACTATTGCATTAATGCAATGTATGTTAATAAGATGCACTCCTTTTTGAATTCCCTTCTCCGAGTAACTATCTCACCCCTTTTCATTAGCTGGCCTTGCAATTGCCCTGTGTGGCTACTTTCATCGCATACTCCTTGTAAGCTATACGGACATCAGGGGTAGAGCCATTGTTTGAAAAGGAAGCTGTAAACTCGGCCGGTGTCAAGCCAACAACCCGAAGACCCGATAAAAGCGATGAATAAACTGCTACAAATAATGGAGGTGAAATTTTTGTTTTTGGTACAGAAAATGAAAATTTTAGTTTCATCGAAGAAATTCGATAAAATTAGATTTTATGGAAAGACATCTGAAATAGTTGGATAAATCAAAGGGCAATAATCTGGGTGCCTTATTGAAAAACTTGTTCTTCCTGTGAGAAAAATCAAGCATAATATCGGGCGACTTAGGGTTGTTGGGATTACAAATTTTATCTGTAGAGATTAAGGTTCCCCATTGAATTCGGAAATTTCGCCGAATCAGACGGATTAGTAGACACATCTCCCCTTTCCCCGATGGGGTCATTCCTGATGGGCATGCAAAACTAGGGTATGATACGAATGTCTGAATGTAAGCTAATTCCCCTACATAAATTTACCGTACCCTGAGCCCCTGTGTAGTAATGTCGCCAAAGTTTCCTAATTTTTTCCTGACCGCCAACATCCCATACCGTCAGCGTTAGGCCGGGTACCGGGCTGATTTCTTCGACATTAAAGCCAATCGTCGGTATCGTCGTCACAATCTCGTTTAGTTTCAGTTTATACATCACTGTTGTTTTTCCTGAAAATAAAAAAGAGAAATTCTTTAGGAAATTTTTGTGGTCCAGGACGGATCAAAGTAGGTAATACTTATGAAAAAAGAATGAAGTTGGCATAGTTGTTTTTGACTATTTCTGTGTGTGATTTTCTTCTACCTCATTAGATTTATATACAAATCTTAAGAGGATCAGGAACTTGGTCCAAAATGCAAGACATATTTATCCAAAATGGAAAAATGTCGCAACTATGGAAGTTGGTCCAAAGTGTTACAACGTGAAGATTGCATCAAACAGTATTGAAAAAATGAAAAAAAAAAAAATGGCCCACACATTTTTAAAGTGCAGTGACTTGACCGGGTCGTGATTAAGAGTTGGTAGGAGTTTCACAATTGAACTTGTCATGACGTAATCGCCACTTTTATGCATGAGATTCCTAACTTCAACATTAGAAAAAGTGTATTCTCGAAAAGTGGTACGGTACCAGTAAAATGGATATTATAGTAAAGCGCAACTTGCCTTCTGTCCGATGAAATTATAATGTCATGCACCAAAAAGTCCCACACAGAGCAAAAATAAGAAGGGATATAAACAGGGAAGTATTATTACGAGTCTCAGAGCCCAAATTTCAAATGCTCATAACATGAGATATATATAGTGGCTACTAAGGTGGTGGTTTGCCAGTTACGTTAAGTTTATCTGTTTATTCAGCGTCAAATTTTACTTTGAATTGATATTGTTTAAACTTTTTATATTTTGTTATCTACTTTGATAAAATTTGCAAGGATTCCCATACCATTTTTCAACATGAGGACCTATTCTGTATAGATCCGTTGGAGGACATGCGAATTAATGGAAGTTTGCTGCCTACAGTGCAAATCGTTTCGTCACATGCGGTATTGTTCCGTTTTGAGATAATTCGCAGTTGTACATCGAAAATTTCGCATTTCTGGGTGGCCTAACTCATTAACGCAATACGAAGAAATTACTTATTGACGTGACTCCGGCTTGCCGAATTGCATTATATACAGTTTATCATGTCTCACTTGGGTATATCCCTGTTAGTCCTTCGAAGGATCAGTGAAACGAAAGACACCACCGGACATTCCCTGGCCTCACATGGACCTAAAAATATAATTTTTGAGCGGATTCAATGGGGGGGGGGGAGGGTCAATGGGGGGGGGGGGTGACGGCCTTAGCCCTCCCTTTTCTCCAGATCAACGATAAAAAAAAGGGAAATTAGCAGTACAACTCTCTCACTCTCCTACTTTCCCTTAAATCAGCCCCTCTTTTTGGAATGCCTGGATCCCTGTTGGGTGTTTATTTGATATACGAAAAGTACGGATTGGGACACTTCAAATTGAAGTGTTGCAAATTTCATCACGGGGAGCTCAGATTTGGAGTTTCCACCCAAATTTTTCAGTCAGTCATTTTTTCAGTCATTTTTTGTCCACCATCTTGGATAATAGTTTTATGCTTCACAGGAGACACCCCCAAAACGGACAGTCCGAGTCACCATTCGACGTATGCTGAATTCACAGGCCGGCCCGATTTTGTTTGGCCAAGTTAACGTGACGGTTAGTTAATTATTTTCGGCTATTTTGGATTTTTGTGACGTCACTGAAGCATCCAAGTGGGTAGTTAATAGACGTTCTATATGTTTTAGACCATTCTGAATTCGACGGAGCAAGTTTTAGCCCGAACTGAAGTACAGTACAGCGCCATTTTGTAACCACACAGAATACCCAAACCCAAAATACCATGTATTCGGGCCGCCAGCAGGCGTGCAGCCAGGATTGTGTCATGTCGGGGGGGGGGGGGGGGTTGGGGCACGAAATGAGGGAAAAGTCTTTTAGGTATTTTTTGCATCGCAAGGTTGGGCCATGGGCAGTGGCGGATCCAGAGGGGGGGGGATGGGGTATGCATACCCCCCCCCACCGGGATGGTAAAAAATTGTATAGATAGCCAGGCTAATTGTAACCTAGGCCTAATTACTTTTTAAAAATACAGTGATAGTTGTTACATTATTTGATTACAGTATTTTTGTGTCATATTCTTCAATAAAATGAAAAATGCAAATACACATTGCGCAATGACGAATCCTAAATCCAGTGTTTGCCGCCAACGGCCGTTGGTAACGCTGTTTGTGACACTGCATATGTGTCTATGTCAAAACGTGGGGCTACGACTACTGTCGAATAATGGGCCAATCGTTGATAGGCTTGTACGTGGATGTTGCAGAGTGTGTAGGCGATACGAGTTGAGATATGAATACACAGGTGAGAAGAAGATTTAATTTTGATTCAAAATGATTGGCGGTTTTATTCCGTTCGATTAACAGCCGGCACAAAAAAAAAAAAAAAAATTATTAAAAGTTAACTGTATACAGATTGACGCAGGTGTTCGTCGTCTGAGGCCTGCTGCAACAGTGTTTGAGTGTGACCAAAACTTGGCAAGTTCGGAGCTTTCATGTCTCAGGGAGATCAGAACACATACAGTCCCTTGATTGGTTAAAAGTTGTGACGCACCAAATTAGATAAATATTAAGTAATGTGCTGATTTAAATGATCAATGAGGAGGATGTAGAGGGTGAAATTGGCCAGACATTGAAAATATGGGATACAACATACACGTGGAACTAGGGCGGGGTAGTTTGTCACGTTCACCGGTAACACGTGGCGGGAAACAGGAAGGGTCCTGGGAATCTAGGACAAGAGGATGGGAGAGTTGCTCAGAAATAACAAGATGGCGTTCCTGTTAAAGCTCAAGGAGGCTACACCATACTACATGATACTACGTACAGTTAACACATGACATAGCCTAAAACCGCGTGACGGTAATAGAGTACACCCGTATTAAATTCAATTGACCGAGCAGTCCGTTGAAATAATGATTACCCACACTTTCAAGACCATGTTTTGAAAACTTGGGAGTTTCATAGTGGCTTAAAATATTGAAACGTTTAGCACCATTTTGCATCTCGCCCCCCCCCCCTTTTGTTAGACACCCAGGCGGGGCAGGGGGCTCTGAAAATGAAGAATTCGGAAATTTGCCAATTGTGAGACCAGTCTACTGTGTGGTTTCCCAATCAATTTTCTCTAATAAAAGCTCCATATTCGTCATTATTTGATTCAAGAAAGTAAAATTTTCCGCGCGCTTTGCGCCCCGCAAATTGCAATTACTTACCAGAAGTGCTTACTCATACCTTCACTTTGGTAAACATTTCCGAGCTCTGCAGCTGGGTCTGACAAAATCGGCAATTTGCTACACTTGTGACACCATGCAGATCACCAGGTGACACCGTTAACTATATAAAGTGCTATTTTCATAAATTTTCTCTCATAAAATTCCATATCTTCTCCAATACAAGCTCAAAAAAATTTCGTCGGAGAGCCTTATTACGTAGGCGTTGGATAACATTATGTAGCAACAACGATCTTTGGTCGCCGCCCAACCTCAGATTTGCCGATAGAAAATGCAAATTCTTCAGTAATTCCCCAACTGTTCAAATTTCCTTGCAGGAAACCCAGCATTCAAACTTTTCTGCAACACAAGCTCCATATTTTCAAATATTTGAAATGGGCGAAAATTTCCGCGCGCTCCGCGCGCTGCAAATTACGCCCTTAGTACAGTGGTAATCATACCAAAAAATATGGTAAAATTTGGGTGCGTGCCTACCACCCCATTTCCTAAATTCTTATAGGCATCAGAGACTAAACAACATACATACATATGGTGGCGCTTGGCCCAGTCTACATTTGATACCCATCCACATGCAGACCCCCCCCCCCGGAAAATTCCTGGATCCGCCACTGCATGAAATGCCGATTTTCATTCGAAACACATGACTTTTGACGATTTCAAAATGTTGTGACGCCATAACTTGGGAAATTTCCCCAAAATAATGGGCCATTTTATACCTTTACTTCACGCGTTTTACAACAAAAATATAGTTCCAAATAAACCAATTCTTCTCCTCCTGTTAGGCTACCTGTGACAAGCAGCTCCCAGAAACACGTTTAGCCGTCACGGTGTCAGTATATTCGTGGCTAGAAGTGTTAATCCTCTAAAGTACGGTAAAATTGGGATGAAAACGCCTTCTTAGCCCATAGACATCAAATCCCAAAATTAATGAATTACGGCAAAATTAAAGGGTGCGTACAGTCAAAAAACATTCACTAGATGTGCAATAGTACGAACATCACAAATCCAGTTTAGCCAGACCTTAAAACACAACCCCGAATACTACATAAAGCGAAAAACCTAAAAATGCAAAATGCGCCCTCACACTGTACGCACTTGGGAGGTTTATGATCGAAACTTTTCGATATGCAAGAAAATCCTGGCTACGCCCCTGCACCAGACCAATAGACTGAGACATCGAGTGTAAAATTAACTCCACTAACTTGGGCAACATGCCTATACAGGAGTATACGGAATGTATTTTGCAATGCCATGAAACCGCAAACCGTTCGACTCCATGTAGTACGTACTGTGAACAATATTTTAAAAAGCTCTTCTTTTCTTTGTTACGGATAGTTTATAAAAATCATATTTTTGGGGGGAGGGGGGGGGGAGGGGTATCCCCCTATCCCCCTCGTAGAACCGCCCCTGGGTCGCGCCACACTTAATTTCCCAAGTTTACGATAAGCCTCTTTTACAATTTTATGGTTCAGAATCAGCAAATTTCTCGAGCCGTTCATGCTTAGAAAATAACCTCCTGGCAAAGTGATGCCAACGGAACTTGAATAAATCATATTTCATAAAAATCATCGGCAGTCTGCATATGTAGATTTTACTGACGAATTTAGTGGCAAATATTAAAGGGACAATCCTCTCACCCCAAACTACACTTCTAGCATAGGGTAACAGAAACTCTCAATTGGCTCAGCTTTTTGATTGACTGCTAATTCAAACAATGCAGAGTACCAAAGCTTATATTTCACAGCATGAACTGTTCTGAGAGTGTTTTGAAATCAACCTTGAGCTTTCTATACTCACCCTGAAGCAATAAAATGAGGTTGTGTCTCAATGAGAGTAAATTTCAGACAATTATGGGAGGGGCTTAATTAAGAAGGTTGGGAGAATTGGTACTGTTTGGGATGAGAAAATTGGGCCTTTAAACTTATGTGCACTACTGACCTGCAGCGTCCAATCCAAGCAAAAGCACTCTTGTCGGGGGTCCACTAGAAAACCATTCATTGTAAAGACTGTATATCTTGGAGAAAAACAGACCCATTCTGCTAAAAAGTATAGGGCCTAACTTTAAGTCTGCAGGCAACAACTCACTCAGGTGTCTAATCCGGACAAAAACTTGGCCTATGGCGATATAATATGTCGGTATATCTTCGTTCAGCTCCTGCGCTCACTCGTTTGCTTTGATTCTCGGTTTGAAATGTAGACTAGTTGTTTCACCTATCGTTCTTTAATTGAAATGAAAAGTTTTCCGAAAATTCCCTTATATATGCTTAACGTTAAAGAAATGTGGCATCTCACACGTTTTATGGTTTACGTCAGAAATGTAATTCTCGATCAATGCCGCTCTCCAAACTTCCAACCACAGCACTTACACGCTGGAACCGTCACTCGGCTGCAGCGGATTCCCCAAATGACGTGTTTTGTTTTGTTTTGTTTTGTATATACACAATATTATGTTAGTAGCCAAATAATTGCATGTTCATTGCTTATGACGGTATTTGGTCTCCAATTGCAATATTGCTAGGAAAAGGGAAGGTTATGAATATTTCAAGCAGTAAATATTTTTATCGTTTTTAGAAGTGTTTGTTGAACTTGTTTATCATTTCTCAACACATTATCTAAGAAATTGCACTTTTGTGAATGTTATGAACTCATATCATACCCAGTCAGTGTGAATTGTCGCCCTTCACAAATGCTGTAACAAAGAATGTTCAACCATGCTCATACTGACAAGACACAGATTACACTGCACACCGTACAGTTAGCATTAGCATGATACATACGTACGGTGGCGCGGTGCGACAGTACAGTGCAGCATCGAGAAGGTACATACTACACAGTACTATACTGCTATACGTACATGTACAAAATACAATCAATTAACCACTGACTAGATCTGTGCAGTTTCGATGGAGGAGACATGACGGATAAACCTGAGAGCGAACAATTAGTGAAAATGTCGGAAACATACGGTAAGATGAAGGTTATATTATCGAGTGCGTGGTTATTTGTGCCACTGCTAATATTTTCGGTAAAATTTACCAGATGAAACCCAATAGTCGTTTGGAATTGATAGATGATGATGTGGGCTAAGGCAGTGACTAACGTTAACCACAAGGGTTGGACCAACTGTTCAGTCAATGTAGATTATGTGCTGTGATACGTGTATTCGTAGGCTAGCTAACGTTAGGCTGATCACTAACATCATAGTGTCGCCAGTCATAAGACTAAAGGGTAGGCTAGGTTTGTATAGCCCTCGAACAGGGCTGTGTGTTCGTTACATGGCCTAGTCTCATTCCTCCCACAACACAGCCCTTGCATACGGAAGCGTAGAAGGGACATGCAAAAGAAAAAAAAACTCTCCCAGCAAAATGACAATTTTCGTAGAATTGACATTTTGACGACTGAAATTAAGTCTTCAAAATGACAAAAATTCGAAATTTGGCGTTTTAATTAACTTGTCATAAACGTTAAAATTCCGAAAGTCGTCATTTTGCCGAGTTAAAGAATCTCGACAAAATGACAAAATTCTGAAAATTGTCACTTTGGTGAGTTAGAACATTTCGTCAAAATAGCAAAATTCAAAAATTGTTATTTTGCCGAAATAGATCTTCTCGTCAAAATGGCAAAATTCAGAAGAATGTCATTTCGGCGAGTTTGAACATCTCGTCAAAATGGCTAAATTCAGAAAAATGACATTTTGACGAGTTTAAACATCTCGTCAAAATCGTAAAATTCAGAAAAATGTCTTATTGGCGAATTAGAACTTCTCGTCAAAATAGCAAAATTTGAAAAATTGTCATCTTGCTGAGTTAGATCATCTCGTCAAAACGGCAATATTCAGAAAAATGTCATTTTGCTGGGTAAGAACTTTTCGTCAAAATGGCAAAATTCAGAAAATTGTCATCTTGTCGAGGTAGATCATCTTGTTTAAACGGCGAAATTCTATGGAAGCGTTAAGGTGCCATCAAGTTAAGGACTTAGCCACTGCATTATCTTTACATGTTGTAACAAAATGATGAAATGTTTAGTTATTATCTTATAGAGGGCATGACACGGCCAAAGTAAGTTTCTCGGTAAATATTCTTTGGGTACACCTTGACATAAAGTGAATGTTTTCCTTACTAAATTATGTCCATAAATACCAAAATGCGACCTAGTTAATTCCCAATTACAGGCCAGACTCAGCCAATTTGAAATCTGAGAGCAAAAAAACGTATGTGAGCGCGTCTCAAGATGGTGACGTCATTGGAGGTACGGTTTGCAACACTGTACCAGGGAGCTCACAATCATTGAATCATGTGCACCGTAACGCGTGTTAGCGAGTACATCATTGCAAAAACCGGTGCTACGATAGCATAGAGCGTGGCCACTGACTACATTGTGAATTGTGCATTGCGTGGTGACTGCATAGTATTCGCAATAGCACCTTCACCAAACAGCTCATACAGTAAAGACGCGCTTGTAGTAGGGACGTGCTTGTTGTGGATTGTCCATACATGTTCTGTACAGTGCCCGAACTGCGTCTTTCTTGCACAAAACAGAACTGTTTTTACACGCGCGCCTATGCACGCGAACATATAATTGGCCAATGATTTGCTCCGAATCCCCACCATGGCCCGCGCCTTTCGCTCTGTATGTTGGACGAGTATTGTGATGCAATTGTTTTCATGAAGTTGCTAAGATAAGATAACTTTACCGAGCGTTACATTAGTTCCACATCTAGATAAGCGTTCTTAAATAGGGCTGGGTTTGTGCCGCCAATAGCGTCATAAAAGTCAGGCGACCTGTTGCGGCATTTTTCGAAATTGGATTTTGAAGTTTTCCTTCAAATATCATTTATGCCAAATTGTACAGGTTTTTAATCGGGTATGAGATGATATTTGTAGAATACTGTATCGAATCTTGCAATACACAAAAGTTTTTGTGGCCGTGTCATGCCCACTTTAACATTTTGCAGACAATGATGAAATGCAAACTTAAAATATTTCAACAATTCAAAATTTCACAGAAAATTGATGACTTACGCATTTAACGAATGTTATTAATTCCTCGTTTTGCAGTAAATTAATGAATTACTCATGTATACCAAATTTTTTGTATCATAGTTATGCTCTTTTCCCAATTTGGTGAGTTTATGGTACAATCAGGAGTGCAGGCGCTTTACCAACAAGAAGAAGAAATATGTAAACAGTGTAATATGACCCCTATCAGTGGCGAATCCAGGGGTTGGGGCAGGGGGCATTTGATTCTTCTTTTGTCGAGAAAAGGCAGTAATTTTCATGTTCATCAAATGAAGTTATCCCAAAAACACCTGGAAATTCCGTCTGTCTGATGAGTTGTGTTTTTCCAAAAATTTTTGCACACTTCCGACTACCGAATTGAAGGTAACACACACTGCTGAGTTTAGGCTTCATTACAGTAGGCCTACATCTCTCCTTTCTACAGTAGTTTCAGCTCTACTACTTTTAAATGTTAGCCGAATCTGCTCTTGGTGGTAGTTTCACTAGATTTGTGAACAACAACATTTAACTTCGAGTTGCCCTACGAGTAATTTTTAGACCAGTGTAAAGACAAAAGAATTACTGTTAAATGAAAACTTTAATACCCCACAAACACCCTAAAACTCAGGAGCTTCCGGGGCTTCGCCCCTGGACCCCCACCGAGACTCACATTGAACTGTCCATTAATTCCTTTCTGTATAGTTCATCTCCCCTTTTTCAAAATGTCAGTCCAATTCCCTCTTGGTAGCTCAGAAGTTTCACTAGTTTAATTTTTCCGGTCTTACTTGAAGTTACCCTGGAGGTTATTTTTAGATCAGTGATAGGTCAGTAGAATTACCCTTACATAAAGACTTAACTACCTCATAAACACCCCTAAACCCAGGAGCATCAGGAGGCTTCGCCTCCTGGATCGGCTGGACCCCACCACGGGCTCTAAGGGTCCAGGGCCCCTTGACTCCACCCGAAGAGCCTCGCGCTTTGCACTAGATAGCGCCTCCAACGTCTTGAGTGTAGCTTAGCAATGCCCCCAGTGCCCCTCTAGAATGAAAAGTGGTGACGCCACTGGTTCTATATCGAAATTTCTCAAGTTGTCCCACATTGAGCACGCCTCTCTGCAGGCATTCTTTCAGTACTCCTGTTCTTCAACTGCAATGAAGGCATGCTGTGAGCAGGTAGTACTTCCATGCCGTGAGGGTGCAAGTAGTCTATGTTCATGTTTGGCCCAACGGAAAACTTGACAGTAACTATATAGAGTTCTGTGACTTATATTTCTGTGGGTTGGAAAAACTCACTTCATGAATCAATCAAATTCACAACACTAAACCCCTGTAGCACTGACTGACTCCAATTTGATGAGTAGGGCCACCTGGGCCGTACGGGACGGGCACGTTAGGGGGCTGCCACCAGCAAATGGCCATTACCTTGCTGAATCGGGCAGACTTTGGTGCCTTAGTCAGGCAGGGATTATTCTCTGGTTGGGCATCTGGAGTCGGAAAAAAGCACCACTCCCGAGGAGAAAGAGTCGGGTACTGCCATGTGAGCCACATGAGAAAAATACTTGGATTAAGTTTAGTCATTAATTCTATGTTTGGCATATGGTGAAGGCCGTATGGGACTCTTTTCTCAGGGGGGACTTTTTTTACCCTATTCCAAATCCCCAACCACGATATAATCTCTGCCCTACTGAGGAACCAAAGTCTGCCTGATTAATTAAGGTTTTGGCCAATTTGGGGGACTGCAGCACCCCGGCCCGCATCCCATACGGTCATGCATAAGATAAAATAAAATATTAACAAATATGAATAAAATAACATATGAACAAATGGAGCATTAGGTAATAAAATTATGCTAAAAAGTATTCAAAATTTTGGACAGTTAAATTTTCTATGTAATATGTGCATTCTGTCTCGTCTCGGTCTTGGACTTTGTCGGTCTCGGTCTCGAATTCTGCCCTGGTCTCTGTCTCGACACCTTCTGGTCTCGGTCTTGGATATGCTGGTTTCTACTAAACACTGGTTCAGATACCCTGCTTCTAAAAGGATAATTAAATCATAGTTGTTGTTTTGGTCTTAAACCAAGCGCGGATATAGCATTCCCATGACAATTAAAAATTATGACAAACTTTAGATTTTTAGCTGTTCAATTTTAAGGGAGTTTAGACTTTGCTAGCCCGCGGGGCGGATGAATTTTTTTGTTCAGCTCATCGCTACGAAAAAATCTGAGGGGCGGCAGCCTAAAGGGGGCTTCAACCACAGAGGCGATACGCAGGCTAAGACTTTGCTGACATTAACGTCCCAATAACAACAAAAAAGTAACTATAGGGGTCCCTTTGAGAAGGTAGCAGAGAATAGAAAGAAAGTGATTTAATTGCAGAGTCTGATATGCTGCTACTCCTTGTACACATATCAAACTAGTAGCATAGCAAGAGGGGAAGGGGCAAAGTGCTCCTGGAAAAAGTCAAAGGTAAAATCGTTGAGACAGTAAAATGAAAGAAAGAGATTGCCCCAACCCCAAATTCGAATTTGAGGGGCTCTCTGAAGTCTAGAAGTTTTACCCCCGCCTCCTGCTTCAAGAGGTCAGATTGCCCCAAACACACAGATATACAGAAATGTTTCGTTATGAAAACGTGTATTTAGTTTTAATGACGACGCATTTTATTCTACCTCTTTAAAATGTGGAAATAGGATTCTAAAGCAGATCCGTAATCCGTCATTTTTCTGCAAATTGACAATATGCTAAATTTATCACTTGCAATAAGTGAGTAATTCAGTGCAAAAATGTTGAACTGTTGAAATATTGTACGTTTGCATTTTATCATTATTCTGCAAAATGTTAAGATAATAAGACAGATTTCATCATTTTGTTGCAACATGTTATGATAATGCGATGACTAAGTTCGTAATTTGATGGCACCTTAACGTTTCCATAGAATTTCGCCCTGAATGTTCTAACTAGGCGAAATGGCAAATTTCCAAATTTTGCCGTTTTGACAAGATATATTTTCTAAGCAAAATGTCAAATTTTCCGAATTATGCCATTTTAACGAGATGTTCTAACTCGGCAAAATGGCAATTTACCGAATTTTGCCATTTTGACAACATGTTGTTACTCGGCAAAATGACAATTTTCTGAATATTGCCATTCTGATGAGATGTTCTATTTCGGCAAAAGGACAATTTTCGGAATTTCGCCATTTTGACAACATGTTCTTTCTCGGCAAAATAACAATTTTCGGAATTTTGTCATTTTGACGAGATTTTGTTTGGTCGGCAAAATTTCAGTTTTCGGAATTTTGCCATTTTGACGAGATGGTTTATCTTGTCAAAATGACAATTTTCCGAATTATGCCATTTTAAGGAGTCCATTAAGTCGTCAAAATGTAAATTTTAGGGAAATTGTCACTTTGCCGAGACAGTTCTTTTTTCTTTTGAATGGCCCTTCTACGCTTCCGTACTTGCACAGGTAATGCTCACAAAAGTAGTCACCAACATTACCCAGGACGTCTGCGGAACGTCATCTCGTGCGTCCCCAAATATCAAATATTCTCACCAAACTTCAAACAGATGATCTTCTTCTTCTTTCGGATCACGGTGATACATCCAAAGAACATTACTACACCGCACATGTGTTAGGGGTGCCCTAATCTCTAATAAAACTAGTAATGTATTGGACAAGGTCCTTATAGTCCTCAGTAAAGGACTAGGCCTATGTATGGAAGGTCCCGTAATTGCTCCCTAGCGGGATCATCTATGGTCCGTATAACAATCCAAACAGTTTTCTGCTTAAGACGACAGTCGGTCCTTAAATCTCTATTTTTTAACTTAAAACATATCTTGAAAATGATACCGATGTTTCGCCATAATATTTACTCACAATTAACTTACAAAAGAATTCAAAATCCAGAAAAGAAAAATTTACTTTTGTTGTGCATCTTAATTAGCATGTATTGAGGCAAAACTTTGTTATAAGCTGAAAACAGCGGTTTGTAATATGATGGCGCTCTAGATATAGACCTTGTGCATTGACGACATTTTTGGTTTTGATGATAAGAGTAACCAATGCATTCATGATGGCATGCGTGTGTGTGTGTGTATGTGTGTGTGTGTTTGTGACACTTTGCTTGTTAACACGATATCTCAAGATAGGAATGTCAGACTGTTTTCAAACTTGGTACATAGATGCGCCATATTAAGAGGAAGAACCCTATTGTTTTTGGTGTAGGTCAAAGGTCATCTGGGGTCACCAGGGGTCAAAGTCTGAAAACCTTGTTAACGTGATATCTCAGGATAGGAAACTTGGATAGATTTCATATTTAGTATGAGGATGCTTTATAGTCAGTAGATGGTCCCTATTGTTTTTGCCAGAGGTCAAAGGTCATCTGGGGTCACCAGGGGTCAAAGTCTGAAAATCTCATTAACAAGATATCTCAAGGTAGGAAGCTTGGATAAATTTCATATTTGGTATGTAGATGCATTATGGTCAGGAGATGGTCTGTAATGTTTTTGGTGGAGGTCAAAGGTCATCTGGGGTCACCAGAGGTCAAAGTCTGTAAACCTTGTTAATGCAATATCTCAAGATACAGTAGGAAAAAAAAAATTGTTATTTTGCCGAAATAGATCTTCTCGTCAAAATGGCAAAATTCAGAAAAATGACATTTTGACGAGTTTAAACATCTCGTCAAAATCGTAAAATTCAGAAAAATGTCTTATTGGCGAATTAGAACTTCTCGTCAAAATAGCAAAATTTGAAAAATTGTCATCTTGCTGAGTTAGATCATCTCGTCAAAACGGCAATATTCAGAAAAATGTCATTTTGCTGGGTAAGAACTTTTCGTCAAAATGGCAAAATTCAGAAAATTGTCATCTTGTCGAGGTAGATCATCTTGTTTAAACGGCGAAATTCTATGGAAGCGTTAAGGTGCCATCAAGTTAAGGACTTAGCCACTGCATTATCTTTACATGTTGTAACAAAATGATGAAATGTTTAGTTATTATCTTATAGAGGGCATGACACGGCCAAAGTAAGTTTCTCGGTAAATATTCTTTGGGTACACCTTGACATAAAGTGAATGTTTTCCTTACTAAATTATGTCCATAAATACCAAAATGCGACCTAGTTAATTCCCAATTACAGGCCAGACTCAGCCAATTTGAAATCTGAGAGCAAAAAAACGTATGTGAGCGCGTCTCAAGATGGTGACGTCATTGGAGGTACGGTTTGCAACACTGTACCAGGGAGCTCACAATCATTGAATCATGTGCACCGTAACGCGTGTTAGCGAGTACATCATTGCAAAAACCGGTGCTACGATAGCATAGAGCGTGGCCACTGACTACATTGTGAATTGTGCATTGCGTGGTGACTGCATAGTATTCGCAATAGCACCTTCACCAAACAGCTCATACAGTAAAGACGCGCTTGTAGTAGGGACGTGCTTGTTGTGGATTGTCCATACATGTTCTGTACAGTGCCCGAACTGCGTCTTTCTTGCACAAAACAGAACTGTTTTTACACGCGCGCCTATGCACGCGAACATATAATTGGCCAATGATTTGCTCCGAATCCCCACCATGGCCCGCGCCTTTCGCTCTGTATGTTGGACGAGTATTGTGATGCAATTGTTTTCATGAAGTTGCTAAGATAAGATAACTTTACCGAGCGTTACATTAGTTCCACATCTAGATAAGCGTTCTTAAATAGGGCTGGGTTTGTGCCGCCAATAGCGTCATAAAAGTCAGGCGACCTGTTGCGGCATTTTTCGAAATTGGATTTTGAAGTTTTCCTTCAAATATCATTTATGCCGAATTGTACAGGTTTTTAATCGGGTATGAGATGATATTTGTAGAATACTGTATCGAATCTTGCAATACACAAAAGTTTTTGTGGCCGTGTCATGCCCACTTTAACATTTTGCAGACAATGATGAAATGCAAACTTAAAATATTTCAACAATTCAAAATTTCACAGAAAATTGATGACTTACGCATTTAACGAATGTTATTAATTCCTCGTTTTGCAGTAAATTAATGAATTACTCATGTATACCAAATTTTTTGTATCATAGTTATGCTCTTTTCCCAATTTGGTGAGTTTATGGTACAATCAGGAGTGCAGGCGCTTTACCAACAAGAAGAAGAAATATGTAAACAGTGTAATATGACCCCTATCAGTGGCGAATCCAGGGGTTGGGGCAGGGGGCATTTGATTCTTCTTTTGTCGAGAAAAGGCAGTAATTTTCATGTTCATCAAATGAAGTTATCCCAAAAACACCTGGAAATTCCGTCTGTCTGATGAGTTGTGTTTTTCCAAAAATTTTTGCACACTTCCGACTACCGAATTGAAGGTAACACACACTGCTGAGTTTAGGCTTCATTACAGTAGGCCTACATCTCTCCTTGCTACAGTAGTTTCAGCTCCACTACTTTTAAATGTTAGCCGAATCTGCTCTTGGTGGTAGTTTCACTAGATTTGTGAACAACAACATTTAACTTCGAGTTGCCCTACGAGTAATTTTTAGACCAGTGTAAAGACAAAAGAATTACTGTTAAATGAAAACTTTAATACCCCACAAACACCCTAAAACTCAGGAGCTTCCGGGGCTTCGCCCCTGGACCCCCACCGAGACTCACATTGAACTGTCCATTAATTCCTTTCTGTATAGTTCATCTCCCCTTTTTCAAAATGTCAGTCCAATTCCATCTTGGTAGCTCAGAAGTTTCACTAGTTTAATTTTTCCGGTCTTACTTGAAGTTACCCTGGAGGTTATTTTTAGATCAGTGATAGGTCAGTAGAATTACCCTTACATAAAGACTTAACTACCTCATAAACACCCCTAAACCCAGGAGCATCAGGAGGCTTCGCCTCCTGGATCGGCTGGACCCCACCACGGGCTCTAAGGGTCCAGGGCCCCTTGACTCCACCCGAAGAGCCTCGCGCTTTGCACTAGATAGCGCCTCCAACGTCTTGAGTGTAGCTTAGCAATGCCCCCAGTGCCCCTCTAGAATGAAAAGTGGTGACGCCACTGGTTCTATATCGAAATTTCTCAAGTTGTCCCACATTGAGCACGCCTCTCTGCAGGCATTCTTTCAGTACTCCTGTTCTTCAACTGCAATGAAGGCATGCTGTGAGCAGGTAGTACTTCCATGCCGTGAGGGTGCAAGTAGTCTATGTTCATGTTTGGCCCAACGGAAAACTTGACAGTAACTATATA
Organism: Holothuria scabra; assembly: GCA_037179385.1. Classification (NCBI taxonomy): domain Eukaryota; kingdom Metazoa; phylum Echinodermata; class Holothuroidea; order Aspidochirotida; family Holothuriidae; genus Holothuria; species Holothuria scabra. The sequence continues at coordinate 54,679,597 of CM074180.1, forward strand.
GAGTTCTGTGACTTATATTTCTGTGGGTTGGAAAAACTCACTTCATGAATCAATCAAATTCACAACACTAAACCCCTGTAGCACTGACTGACTCCAATTTGATGAGTAGGGCCACCTGGGCCGTACGGGACGGGCACGTTAGGGGGCTGCCACCAGCAAATGGCCATTACCTTGCTGAATCGGGCAGACTTTGGTGCCTTAGTCAGGCAGGGATTATTCTCTGGTTGGGCATCTGGAGTCGGAAAAAAGCACCACTCCCGAGGAGAAAGAGTCGGGTACTGCCATGTGAGCCACATGAGAAAAATACTTGGATTAAGTTTAGTCATTAATTCTATGTTTGGCATATGGTGAAGGCCGTATGGGACTCTTTTCTCAGGGGGGACTTTTTTTACCCTATTCCAAATCCCCAACCACGATATAATCTCTGCCCTACTGAGGAACCAAAGTCTGCCTGATTAATTAAGGTTTTGGCCAATTTGGGGGACTGCAGCACCCCGGCCCACATCCCATACGGTCATGCATAAGATAAAATAAAATATTAACAAATATGAATAAAATAACATATGAACAAATGGAGCATTAGGTAATAAAATTATGCTAAAAAGTATTCAAAATTTTGGACAGTTAAATTTTCTATGTAATATGTGCATTCTGTCTCGTCTCGGTCTTGGACTTTGTCGGTCTCGGTCTCGAATTCTGCCCTGGTCTCTGTCTCGACACCTTCTGGTCTCGGTCTTGGATATGCTGGTTTCTACTAAACACTGGTTCAGATACCCTGCTTCTAAAAGGATAATTAAATCATAGTTGTTGTTTTGGTCTTAAACCAAGCGCGGATATAGCATTCCCATGACAATTAAAAATTATGACAAACTTTAGATTTTTAGCTGTTCAATTTTAAGGGAGTTTAGACTTTGCTAGCCCGCGGGGCGGATGAATTTTTTTGTTCAGCTCATCGCTACGAAAAAATCTGAGGGGCGGCAGCCTAAAGGGGGCTTCAACCACAGAGGCGATACGCAGGCTAAGACTTTGCTGACATTAACGTCCCAATAACAACAAAAAAGTAACTATAGGGGTCCCTTTGAGAAGGTAGCAGAGAATAGAAAGAAAGTGATTTAATTGCAGAGTCTGATATGCTGCTACTCCTTGTACACATATCAAACTAGTAGCATAGCAGGAGGGGAAGGGGCAAAGTGCTCCTGGAAAAAGTCAAAGGTAAAATCGTTGAGACAGTAAAATGAAAGAAAGAGATTGCCCCAACCCCAAATTCGAATTTGAGGGGCTCTCTGAAGTCTAGAAGTTTTACCCCCGCCTCCTGCTTCAAGAGGTCAGATTGCCCCAAACACACAGATATACAGAAATGTTTCGTTATGAAAACGTGTATTTAGTTTTAATGACGACGCATTTTATTCTACCTCTTTAAAATGTGGAAATAGGATTCTAAAGCAGATCCGTAATCCGTCATTTTTCTGCAAATTGACAATATGCTAAATTTATCACTTGCAATAAGTGAGTAATTCAGTGCAAAAATGTTGAACTGTTGAAATATTGTACGTTTGCATTTTATCATTATTCTGCAAAATGTTAAGATAATAAGACAGATTTCATCATTTTGTTGCAACATGTTATGATAATGCGATGACTAAGTTCGTAATTTGATGGCACCTTAACGTTTCCATAGAATTTCGCCTGAATGTTCTAACTAGGCGAAATGGCAAATTTCCAAATTTTGCCGTTTTGACAAGATATATTTTCTAAGCAAAATGTCAAATTTTCCGAATTATGCCATTTTAACGAGATGTTCTAACTCGGCAAAATGGCAATTTACCGAATTTTGCCATTTTGACAACATGTTGTTACTCGGCAAAATGACAATTTTCTGAATATTGCCATTCTGATGAGATGTTCTATTTCGGCAAAAGGACAATTTTCGGAATTTCGCCATTTTGACAACATGTTCTTTCTCGGCAAAATAACAATTTTCGGAATTTTGTCATTTTGACGAGATTTTGTTTGGTCGGCAAAATTTCAGTTTTCGGAATTTTGCCATTTTGACGAGATGGTTTATCTTGTCAAAATGACAATTTTCCGAATTATGCCATTTTAAGGAGTCCATTAAGTCGTCAAAATGTCAATTTTAGGGAAATTGTCACTTTGCCGAGACAGTTCTTTTTTCTTTTGAATGGCCCTTCTACGCTTCCGTACTTGCACAGGTAATGCTCACAAAAGTAGTCACCAACATTACCCAGGACGTCTGCGGAACGTCATCTCGTGCGTCCCCAAATATCAAATATTCTCACCAAACTTCAAACAGATGATCTTCTTCTTCTTTCGGATCACGGTGATACATCCAAAGAACATTACTACACCGCACATGTGTTAGGGGTGCCCTAATCTCTAATAAAACTAGTAATGTATTGGACAAGGTCCTTATAGTCCTCAGTAAAGGACTAGGCCTATGTATGGAAGGTCCCGTAATTGCTCCCTAGCGGGATCACCTATGGTCCGTATAACAATCCAAACAGTTTTCTGCTTAAGACGACAGTCGGTCCTTAAATCTCTATTTTTTAACTTAAAACATATCTTGAAAATGATACCGATGTTTCGCCATAATATTTACTCACAATTAACTTACAAAAAGAATTCAAAATCCAGAAAAGAAAAATTTACTTTTGTTGTGCATCTTAATTAGCATGTATTGAGGCAAAACTTTGTTATAAGCTGAAAACAGCGGTTTGTAATATGATGGCGCTCTAGATATAGACCTTGTGCATTGACGACATTTTTGGTTTTGATGATAAGAGTAACCAATGCATTCATGATGGCATGCGTGTGTGTGTGTGTATGTGTGTGTGTGTTTGTGACACTTTGCTTGTTAACACGATATCTCAAGATAGGAATGTCAGACTGTTTTCAAACTTGGTACATAGATGCGCCATATTAAGAGGAAGAACCCTATTGTTTTTGGTGTAGGTCAAAGGTCATCTGGGGTCACCAGGGGTCAAAGTCTGAAAACCTTGTTAACGTGATATCTCAGGGTAGGAAACTTGGATAGATTTCATATTTAGTATGAGGATGCTTTATAGTCAGTAGATGGTCCCTATTGTTTTTGCCAGAGGTCAAAGGTCATCTGGGGTCACCAGGGGTCAAAGTCTGAAAATCTCATTAACAAGATATCTCAAGGTAGGAAGCTTGGATAAATTTCATATTTGGTATGTAGATGCATTATGGTCAGGAGATGGTCTGTAATGTTTTTGGTGGAGGTCAAAGGTCATCTGGGGTCACCAGAGGTCAAAGTCTGTAAACCTTGTTAATGCAATATCTCAAGATACAGTAGGAAGCTTGGATAGATTTCATATTTTGTATGTGGATCCATTATGGTCAGGAAGTGGTGCCTTTTGTTTGTGGCAGAGGTCAAAGGTCATATGGGGTCACCAGGGTCAAAGTCTGAAAATTTGGTTAATGCAATATTTCAAGGTAGGGGACTTACAAATATTTCGTATTTGGGTATGTGGATGTGATGTGGTTAGGAAATGTTACTTATTGTTTTTAGTAGAGGTCAAAGGTCATCTGGGGTCACCGGGGTTCAAAGTTTGATTTTTTTTATGCATTATCTCAAGGTAGGAAACTTGAATAGAATTCATATTTGGGTATGTGGATGGCTTATGGTCAGGAAATGGTCCATGTTGTTTTTGGTGGAGGTCAAATCCAGAGATACCAAGTATCCCCATTTAGGCGGAATAGTTGCGATTTTCCACCCTCGATTTAGCCCCATTGCTTTTGGCAGAAATGAAAGGTCATCTGGGGTCTCTTTGTCATTATTTTTTGAACATGCTACAGTACTGTAACATTTGAATGAGAAGATAATGGTGCATGATGGCACTCTTTGAAACGGAACATTTATGTATCATGGAAACCTCAATGCATTTTTGCATTCTGGTTTGTTCTGTAAAGTCGCAGTGATATTTAGCCATTTTCGCAGTACAGGCATTAAAAGAATGAATAGTGGTGTAGTGTGCTGTGCACAGAGTGTGCCAAAAACTTTTGCCTTCTTTAACATGTTTCAAAATATGAAGCCTCTGGAAAATTTTGAATTCTGGGTTTTCTGCCAGTGAGAAAATTTGAAGTGTTTGGGATAAATGGAGAAACTGCCCTCTCTTTAAACAAATCTGAGATTCCATGATGACTATAGATCATTTTTGCTGCATACTTTTACCTTTTAGAGGACAACCCAGAGGACAACCAGTATTAAAATTTGGTTGTCCTTTCTTCAATTGGTCGTCCCCCACGGAAAATGCAAAATCGTTTGTAGGCTATAGCAGTACTTCATAGTAATACATTGAAATGGAAAGTAAAATAAAAACAGCTGCTGTAAGCTACAGTATGGTGCTGAAGTAACAACCTCAGACACTATAGGAAAGCAAAAGAGGCTCATCCAGATGTGACCCTTTCAAACCTTATGACACACTTGTCACTTAGGCTATTTAGGTGATATGGCTTTGTTAAATTGGTCTCAAATCCGGCTGATAAGTTTAATGTCTTTTCAGGAATGCATTGTATAAAAAAAACCCTCTTAGTCTAAGAGCAGTTTAAGTTAACAATCAAGGCAGTCATGTCATTCTTATTTACAAAAAACCTCTCCTATGTTATTTTCAGCACAAACTCCAGCTCTAACTTTTATAAAAGTGTGAACACATATCATGAAACTAGAATATAAAGGCAATTTATCTACTTTACCTCTGCTTTCACCCTAGGACCTTTCAAACACCCACTTCAGGTTGAAAGGTCAAGTTGAAAGTCATTTATTGGATTTTCCAGAGCTACCCTTGTTTTGTCATCATGATCTGATAGCTAATCTTTCATGAAAAAGAAATTGGTGGTGATAAATCACTCTACCTTTAATAGCAGACTTGTGGGCATTTGCTTTTACTTTGCTTTTGAGGCAAACACATCTGGTTGTCCCAAGTACTACCATGACATGTTTTCTAGTTGTCCCTCATAAATTTTGATTGTCAGGGACAACTGGAGGACTGTTATAATTCATACCTGGTCCCTGTAGTGATTAAAATATCCACTGCATGGAGAGTGATTTTCTTAATTCAATGGATTTGAGCTTCAGCACAGATGATGCTCTAGTTCTCGGCTGTTGTTAGTGAACAACTGCCAGCTTACTCAGTGGTCCATTACGGAAATCCTGAAAATATTTTAAGTCATGATGTAAATTGCGCCATTCCTTTGGTTGCTTGTGATCACTCCCGAGAGGCTAGATGCGGGTCCAACTGATCTGTCCATTGGTGGATCGCCAGCCTGGGGGAGGGGTATAAGGGGAGGGGGTGCCCCCTCCCCTTTTCGAAATTTTATGAATCTAGAAGTGTCTACACGCAAAATAGTGGCACTTTTATTGGCAAATCAGTAAACACAATGTCGTTAGGTTACTGCCGAAAAAGTTCAGTGAGATTTGCCAAAATAATATTATGCAGATACTCACAAAAGCCCAATGATTAAAACCTCTGCTAGTGACAATATTCAATCGTTATTTTTGAGGTAAATTTTGGTGCGGTACCGGCAGAGTTTGCAAACGTCAACTCCTTGAACTCGGTATGTCACCGGCGATCGTACCATGCTGCAGGTGATTTCCAATATACATCTCCGTATCGTACAGCTCGCATGGCATTCTCGCGATGAAAGCATACAGCCAAACACGTGAAGAACTGTCAAGTCCGGGAAACTCTGAGACAAGCCCTGCCTGTAACCCGCGAAGTGGGCATTTATTTTCCCTATTGAACACGTTGTTGCACGACGTTATTACACTATTTTCGCGGTGACAGGAATATATTCCATACCTGCTGCGAAGGTTAGCCGATAAAGATGTTGCGACAGCAAACATAGTTGAGTACGTACCAAGGCCTATGCATTGTGAAGCAGCGCGAGCAATCGACTGTTCTGTGAGATACGATTTACTGAATCTTTAGTTATCGGTAAGCTGAATTATTTGCTAATTTGTGTGGTTCTCTAACTAAGAATACTTCGGAGATTTGGAGTTTTCAGAGGGCTTGGCGGGTCAGCGGGTTTGGGTGTCCAAATGCGGGTCAAACCCGCGAAATGCGGGTCACTTGGAAGGTATGTACCTAGTGTGTGTAATTTTGCAGTTTTACAACTAACATCAACTATTGTTCCAGCCAACATGATAACCCTAATATAAAGCAAAGCAAGAATTTTCAGCAGATTCAAGTTAAGACACTGTTGATTTAGCATATGTAGCTTTAAGGGACATTTCATCAATGGTTGTAGAATATTTCCAATTTTTAAAGTTGCATGCGCAAAATTTCACCCATCCATGCTACATTGACATGGCGTGTTGGTATGCTGGGCAACTTGTCAAATATTTACACATTTTACTTTTAATACAATACCTTATGGACTGGTACTGTAGAGCAAGAGAGGCATTTGATGTCGTAATTACTTCCTGGCAGCCATGTTGGAGTAGCAGAGAGCAAAGAGAGATCGATTTAATTCGGAATTTTCTCTGTTGTCAACCTTGAAATAGCACCGATAGTGACAAATTTTCCATATATGTAGTGTGTAACCATTTACATTGACTTTGTATGGTTACGTATAGGTACCTACGTAGCAAGCCGTATGGTTTAGTCCTTGACGCGAGTCAACAGTGTAGCACAGAAGTGTTGAGCAACGGAGTCTGCTCAGCAGTAAGGCGTTTTGGAGTCTTACACACACTACCGTGCAAAACTTATTTCGCTTGTTTACCTAACCTGCCTAAGAAAGACGTTAAGTTTGGTCAAGTTATAAACACAGTATTAATAACCTAATAACTTAGTTTATGCACTCATCACATTAAACACGAGTAACTATGTCAGATGAAGGAGCACTTCGAGGAGTGTACACCAGAACGAAGTAATTTTCGTTATTTTGGTGGAGTAGTATTTCCAAATGTGAAAAATAAACATAAATGTAGGAAGTAGTTGGGAAAACCTTGAAAATTAATCACATTTAGATACAAACGTACCTGAAATGGATTCATCATTGTGCAAAACGAACCACTGGATAGTTCCAACAGGGTTAGGCTCATATTACTTATGGTACTAATGTGCTACAGTACTTGGTAATTTTTGAGGATGCGTCATTCCTGGGCCCGCATCACTTTCCGTGCCTTTACTATACATGAAACTGATGTAGCAGATTGTACTTGATGTACTTGCTCAATGAATGTGTTCACAATGGGCATAACACTGTGTACACTATGCAGTGTGTTCAGTAAAAAGCCTAGTGGCATTGCCATGATCATACAGTGCATGTAATACCATGTGTACTATGGGATGAGTTTAGGCCTGCCATTGACCCCTAGCTGAATTAAATGTCATATGCTGCTACTTTTGAATGAAGGTTTCACTTTTGCCACAGTTTCCCTGAAAAATTGAATTGATTACAAGTGAAGGGCAAGCTAGAACCATTGTAAGCAGTAGAGTCTTGTCCTATTGAGACTGACTGACTGACACAACTCCTGTATGGTTATGTCTCAAATGAATTGTAAATTTTCTATGCTCGTATATAGTCTCCATTACTGTTGTCACACTTTTGGACCCCTACTGTAAGTCATGGATTGAGCCAAATGTCTTGTTAAATAAATGCTGTACTGTATTATGAGAAGGTTGCAATTATGATGTTATTGAACCATGTTTTATGTAGACTTCCAAGTACTGTAGGCATACAGTTGAATCATTTAAAAAAAGACTCATTAAATCAAGGAGCAGTGATTCTGCCAGAAATGCAAAAAGGGATGGATTTATTACTGCTAAACCCCAAGTCCCAGTGATTCTGTTCTGGGCTTATATTATGGGTGGGTTAAGGGCCCGGACAAAACCTATAAGGCATAATTTGAATGGTTTTGAAGCTAACCATTTATGTCAGTTAAAACATTTCTGCAAAAATTTCTTTGTTTTAACTTATAAACAAATATTAATTTTCTGGTTTTTATGGAAATGAAAAAGGAGATTTCACCTACCTTCTTTTGGAAAGGAAGGATTTGCTCCCCCCCCCCTCCCCCCAACTTCCCTCTGGCAGAAACAGTGTCAAGTGGTGCACTGTTAAATTTGCAGGTTAAATCTGAGATCATCATATTACAGTTGTGCCTGTTCTTTGCCTACTGTAAATGGAGGAAGAAGCACTGCTAGCAATTCCTTCTTTAATTAGGCCTGGTATTCACATTTTTCTGTATCACAAGTACTGTATTATATCAAGTTCCTTTAACCTGATGCTGCATACAGTGCAATTTTTCCCCATGTCGCAGCCTGAGGCCTTGAATTTTGAGGCATGCAAGTTCGAGCACACACCATCACTCTCCACAAACCGCTGTGGGGGAAGGGTGTGATTTTTTTCATACCTGGAGGAAGATGAGAGCCTATGTAAATCTGTTAAAGTTTAATATAACAGCATACCTACCACACTCTTTACTTCTCTGAGGAGAATGATATGTAGAACCCCTGGAAAATCTAAAACTCAAGGCCTGCCTAGACAACCCACATAGAACAGTATAAATGAGGTAAGCAAGGCTAATACAGTACTGTAGGTCCACAACGTAAGGTAATGTAGGTTTTGCAGGCATGGATCCAAGGGAGGGGGGGGGCTTTTACGGCCTCAGCCCTCCCTTTTTCATCACGTTAATAATAAACCGTACAGGAAATTAGTGGTGGAACTCCCTAAGACACACTCCTTTATCTTAAGTCAGCCCACCTTTTTGGAATGTCTGGATCTGTGCCTATTTTGGGTTTATTTAAAGTAATGCCAGATTTTCCAAAAGTGTTTACACCTCTATATATAGTTTGTGCTTTACTTTCTTTCGCACACATGCTATCAGTAGATGTGAAAATATCTATGAAATGTCATAATGTCACATGCTGTATTTAAGCATTTAGAAGTCTGCTTCATACTTTATAGTACAGAAAATTTCTGGACCGGTACACCCTGCATAAACCAAATTATAAAGGGTCAGTAAGTGGGGATTCTGGAGGGGGCCACAATAGGAGACTGCCAGAGTATTACAGTAGTTGAAATTGCAAGAGGATTGGGGGAAGGGGCCTTTTAAGTTGTTTCTGGTGAGTGCTGATGGACTGTTACAGTATCCAGACTGTACTGTACACACAGTACCTGCTGTATGTTTACTGTATGTGTTAAGTCTTGCACTGGAAAGGCGATCTGCTTCTCACATGGGAGAACCGGGTTATATTCTCTGGTGGAGTCATTCCAGAGACTTTAAAAATGGTGTTACGATATTTCCATACATTCCAGGGTTGCAGATCTAGAAAGAACATTGTAGTATTGTACTTGATTTTATGATGACTTGTGAATGCAAAATAAATAATGAATTTTTCTTGTTATTTTTTCTTTCAGATTTCCTGTTCAAGTTTTTGGTGATTGGAAGTGCTGGAACAGGGAAGTCATGTATTCTTCATCAGTTTATAGAAAATAAATGTAAGTTAGTAATGTTAACATAAATAGAATAATATAAATAGCACAAGTTTTTTGAAGGAAGTCAACCTTTAGTTTTTGTCAAGGTTTCCTCTCATGCATTTTCTTATAAAATAATGGTAGGGTGCCTCTTGAAGTACTTACAGTACCGGTTCGTCGAGGTTAGCGCGATCGTAAAGTTGCGAATAGTCCAAGTTAGTCAAAGATCGTCAATGTACGTCAAAGCCCAAAGTTTCCCAAATGCCCAAACTGAGATCGTCTAATTTGACGATGTTGGAAATGTTCGTCAAAAATCGTCAAGATTAAAAACAGCCGCACAATAGCTTGCGGTTGTTTGGTAATAAGCTTTGCGGTTTACTACTTGCGACATTTTTACCGACAACACGACAAAAGAAACAAAAGACCACAGCTGAATAGCAGTCTAATTCCCTTCACTAGTTAGCTCCAGTGCTGCGCGTAGTTGAAAAGATTTTATATTTTTGGCAAAGCACATTTTAAGTACACAGAAATCAGTTAGCTTCCTCGGCGATCGTAAAGTATTGGCTTCCATCTTTGGGTGCACGTCACAACATCCCAGAAGTGCATGCAGATTGTCTTCAAAAATTTTGCATTTCTCATTTAAATCGCCACTTTTTATTTTTAGATCGTAAAAGTTATCGTGGCCTTTCTTCAATGTTTGTTTTGCACCTTCATTGCATTTTTCCGTATTGCTGTTTTACCAGCATACTTGTTTGGTATGGCGTTTTGTTTTTTATTTTTTTTCGCGCAAACACTCTGGTCATTAAGTTACAGGTGTCAGGAAATCCAAATCTTTTCAGAAATCGTGTTCAGTCGCTCCATACAGCTTTTGGTTATTTTTTTGCTTGCATGCTTTGGGTTTTTTGTTGTTTTTTCTTGTTCTTGTTCTTCTTCTTCTTCTTCTTTTTTCTTATGCATGTGTGCCTTTCAGTTTTTGACGATCGTGGAAAACTTGAAAGCGATTATTGTTGTGTTCATATTCTGGGAATACACTTCAGTTCCCCAACAGAAAAGTTAGAAATGAACTTTGGGGGAAAGTAAACATATACACAACTGTTTCCAGTTCGTGGATTTACTAGCAAATTTAACCTTGCAAGCAGGAAACCGCTGACTTGTACACTAGCGTTAAAAAGAACAAGTGGGTATATTTTCTCCCGTATTACCCCATACTCACTGTTAACCCAATGATCTCGCCGAATTCCTCCATTGCATGTTAGACTAGAGCCTAGCTATGTACATATAAATAAACCGAACACACGGTTAGCAAGAGTACTTAGCTTAGTTAACCCAGCTTTTGCCGAGAATTTCCCCGCAAAGATGATCAATATTGCACTAGTCTGCTCTCCAACCTGTGCCGTCGACCGGTAAGCCGACACAGTTTTATCGGACAAAACGATAGGCCTAGATCCAACTAATTATCGAGAGAAAATTGAAGGAAGGCCCGAGAAGAACAGCAAAAATTTCTTATGTTGCTTCATATAAAATACTATGAAACAAGCTGCAAACGGGCAGAATGTATCGCTTAAATGTGTAACTTTCACTTTTCCACAAAATAAAAAACCTCTTGGTCAAACCATCGATTAAAAAAGAATTTTTTGAAGTTTTCCAGAAGTACCCCCGACTCTCGGTAAAGGGTCAAGCCGCTAAGCCAAACCACTGTGTAATGCATCGCGAACGGGTGTACCATCGGTTCTTCCCTCTTTCTGCCCGTAAAGAAAATGCCATCTATCATTAATGTTTAAGCCTACCTTATGCAGCATAAGTTTATATTCTGTGCCTCTGTTTTTATAATCCGAAGTATTAATCCTGCAGGTTGTGCCTTTAACCGTATAAGGCCTGTTACATGGACGGTTCCCAAAGCATAATGGAAATAATATCTTCGCAATAAATATTTACATAGAACTCGTGGAGCCAGTTGCAAAAATAAAGTTTTAAGGCCCGTCTCATAAGTATTAATACAGGACCCACTATATCTCCGCATCGGTGCAATTAGTGTTGCAAATTTCTGCACGGAAGTGACAGCTCTTTGACCTCCGTCAAAAACAGTGTGTAGGAATTCGTTTACGTTTTTAAAGTTTTTGTAAATTGCACAAACCGTTTTCGGTGAATTATTGTTTGAACCATATGTCGAAGCAATTAAAACCTCCCTCTGTAACCGATGTTGACAAATTGGACTCGCCTTGATCTGCCGATCAATCACGCGCATATTTATCACGTACACAGAATAACTTATTTGCATGTGCAAAAAATAACTACTGCCGTATATGGCGCCCAAACTCGATCACCGCGAGGTTCACGTGGCCATGCTTGAGAATGAGATAACTGGACTCGTTCGTACTGTTTCAATGCTGCTATACTGTAGGACCGCAGTACACTCAAAATCATGTCCCAACATGTTTTAAGACAATACTGCATGGTCCCGCACGGCTGTACAGTTCGTTTTTAGCTTCCGAAGGTTCCACGTAAAACACACCTACGCATTTATCCCGCCAATGACCGTGGCGTAAAACGTCATGTGCTTCGCCGTGACAACAACTACAGCAAATCAGCGGCGAGCGTTAGTGGGACTTTCCAATGACGTAACCAATCTCTGTTTCTCAGGCCGACGCAGCCCGCTCGAGCTGTCGGCCACTTGTACGACTCGCTCTCTAGTTTAATCGTGCACACTTTGTATGCAAGTAAAATTTAGTCTAGAAGTATTTACGAAGCACTGTTCAGTAGATCAGTTGTTTTCGTTAAAATGCATGGACCAAGTCAGCGAGTACTGAAGTCGGTCTCAAGAAAAACTGGAATGTTTGTAACAGATAGATTTGGTGGAGTGATGTGGGGCAATAAAATTATACAGAAATATCTGTCAGAAACGATTGGATACTATTGCTTCGGCCAATGTGGTTTTCGTTCATTTTTTTGTTTTGTTTTGTTTTGTTGTTGATTTGACGAAAGGGAGATTTAGCGGATAAAATCCCCCCTCTTGGATCCGCGCCTGGGCAGAAAAATCGGGTAGGGAAGAAAGGCAGGAAAGAGAGGAAAAGAAGGGGCCACTGGTACGGATTCGGGAACCTCTTGAGCTTTGTCCCCCCTACCAGACGGCCAAAACGGACTGGTTACACCCTTGGTGTTTTCGGGAAAGCGCCCATAGTTTCTATGTCCATGCCTCGCGTGCGTGCATCCACTATAAATTCTTCCTGCGTCAGGTGCGCAAATCCCGGGGGGGGGGGGGGCAAGGGGGACCTTCGCCCCCGCAAGTGAAGAAGTGGGGGAAAATTGTAATTTACCCCCCCCCCCTTAGATGTCAAAGCCCACACCCGCAGCCAGACAAATGTACCGGAGAGTGGCCAATACTTTTCAAGGGGCATTTTTTTCAGGGGATGGGGGCACGTGTTCAAATGAACGACGTCCCCAACGAAGTCCCACGCGGGCCTTTTGGTTTTGCAGGATATGTAAAACCCAAGCCAAGAAAATACATGGCACGGTGACACGACCTACATCTGCAACAAGTACGGCGCCAAACGTATGACAAATTCTTGACAAACGTAGAAGATTCTAGACAGCCCTCGCGTCATCTAGTCTACTCGGCGGTAAACATCAAACAGGTGCGCATGAGAACACAGGTCATTCACCCAGCTGCACAAAATGGTAACATATGATTGACAGATTCCTCGATGTTTTTGAACCCTGGGAAAACGGGACTCAAGCATTTGTTTCAAACATTGGAGACAGCGTAAAAACAACTTGTGCTTTTTAAATCGGCAGTTAGTGAGCGTAAAGCTTGTTGTGGAACAAATTCCCAACAGTTAGCCTAGGCAATCGAAGTTGGTCTACTGAATATTCGGCTATACTGGTACAAAATGGATTTTATTGGGATATATAACCTTTCTGTGTGGAATAAAAAACTTTTACAAAGGTAAGACACTTTCCGTTTAGCATGCGTAATAAACCCGGGTTTGTTTAGGCTTGCGGGAAGAAATGCAAGGTCCCTCGTTGGGTGGACTACATAGGACGGGGGACATGGGACTAGATAGAGCGCGGAGAGGGCGCACCAGGGCCAGGCTTTTAACGGGGGTGCTCAGCCTTCTCCCAATTGGGGCTTACTGTTGGGAACATCTGCAAATCTCGGAACATCTAACCCCGGGAATAACGAACTTTGTAACCATCGCCAAATCATTGAGACATACGAAAACGGGGAACATCGAACCTCGGGAAGATCGGGTAGGCCCCGTAAGGGGGGGGGGGGCATTACCCTTAAAATAACAAGCCAACTAATCCATTTTTTACTTAATTCGAAAATCTCTCAGTAGACTAGGGTCGGTACGATATTATAATGCATTGGATTCTATTCGAAAAACGATCACAAGATTGACGCTGTTATTATATTATTTTTCCCCGTTGGAACAACTGCACTATAGTATAACAAACTTCATTTATCTTGTGAAATTAACGAAAACCTAACAGTTTAAGGGCCCGTTTGGTTTCTTTTTTCCTTTGCATGTGTTGGAGCCTAAAACAATTCGCAGCATTTCAATAAATATCGGAAGAACTAGTAGAGCTGCAACTTTCTTAAGAGAGAATACTTTATACTTAAAAAAAAAAACTTCTTAAGCTTAGCAGGATTTGCTCGCAATCAGAATTTTTACGCGAGTTTGGATTTTTTCAAACATTTTTGGCTGTTAAGAGCCATTTCAAACATACGGAAACATTTTCACACGTAAAGTTAAGAACTTGTACAACTCGTCGGATTTTTTTCTTCCTGTCGGAATCCGAACCCATCTTGAGCTAGTGGGAGAACTTCAAGAGCTCCTCTTCAACTTTTGAAAATCTTTGTTGTATTAACAGATTAAGGGAAAATCAGCACAGGTCATTTGGAATATTTGAGCTCGATAGGCCTTTTCTAACTGTTTGAAGCTTTGTTGCAGTTTGGAAAGCTCCCCATAAATAAAGGTGTGAAACAAACCAAACAAAGTCGCGATCAAATTCCTAAATCTCCATTTTGAAAAAGAAAAAAACACCCAGAGAGAAATGTCACAAGCATCCCTTACAGAGGAAGAATGTAAGACAAAAAAAATTTGAAATACTAAATCGAAATTGAATTTTTCAAGTGCACCGGCCTATCTTTACTCCTTATAGATAATGTCTCTCATGATAAGGTATACAGCTAGGGGGATAAAGAATGTATCACCTAAAACATAACGATAAAATTTTCGATCGGAATTCTCTTTCTTCCTTTGACTGCCTGCGCGATTTAAATCTTCTCAATTTTGTGACTAGTAACCTTTAACAACTCCTCAGATATTTTTTGTCATGTCCAAACCGGGAAACATTCTTGCGCGAGCGGGAGAACTTGCAGATCCCTTCCTTAACTTTTGGAATCTCCGTTGTAAAAAGGAAACATCGCACAAGTCATTTGGAATATTTCAGCTTGATGATGTTTCTCTGCATGCTTGAAGCCCATTGCCCTTTGGAAAACTGCAGACATCCTTCCATACAAAATGGGATAAAACAAACAAAACCCTTATCAAATTCTTAAATCTCCGTTTTGAAAAAAAAAAAAAAACGCACTAACATACACCCCAGAGAGGTTGTCAGAGGCACTCCTTACGGACATGCAGAGTAAGAATGTAGGAAATACAAATTTTTTAATGAATATCGATCGCATTTGACTGTTTGATGTACCGGCTCATCCTCACCCCTTCTGTCTCTCACGATAAGGCATTCGGCTTGAGGGAGGGAGAATTTATCACCGACAACATAACGAAGAAGTTTTCAAATGATCGGGATTATTTTTCTTTCTTTTGATTGTCGGAATTATTTCTGAGCGATTAAAACCTTCTGGTCGGAACCGGGAAACATTTTTTTGCAAGAGCAGAACAACTTTCAGATCCCCTTCTTAACTTTTGAAAATCTCCATTATGATAAAAAGAAATTCAAAAAATCGTACGTATCATTTAGAAGATTTGAGGTTGATCGGAATTTGATATGTTTGAAGCTTCCTACGCTTTGGAAAACTCTGTCCACTACAGTAGCTCCTGAAAATCTCCGTTTTGAAAAAAGAGAAACTACACCTTTAATGATCTTGCATAGGAATACCGTAGGACAACATTTGTGGAAGATTTGTTGAAGGGGTTTGTGAAGGCAGTGCAGGGTTTTGCATGTACATTACACATTAAAAAGCTGTACACGCAAATTACGGTACGTGTGTGATTGGATCGAGTAGAAAATTTGGTTCTGATTTCCCTGTTAGGGTAACATTTTCCATTTTAGGCAAGATCTAGTATCTGTTCAAGTTAGAACCTAGTCAACTTTCTGTGGCATTAAAAGCCTAATGTGTCGTGCAAGCTCTTTTGTCACGATGTTACTTCCGCTGAATGGCGGCCTGTTTAGTGGTCCATTCATGCACGCTATTGTGCCAAAGATTACGGAGTACAGTTTTGCTGGTATTGAGAGGATTATAAAACACGCACAATAGATCGTCAAGCCGTCGGGATTATGACGATCTTTTTCATTGTATGACCGAAGTGCGGTCGATGTAATCTTCTCATCAATAGATGTTCTCTAGGTAAGGATTACTGGAGTTGATTTGACGATATTTGACGATTAGAAAATTAGAGAAAAACTGCTGGTCGTCAAAGTTAGTCTCTGATAGTAAGTCATCGTATCGTGCGTCAACGTCGGCTAACCTCGACGAATCGGTACTGTAGTCCATAAAGAGGTATGCATTGATCTCAAATACTGTAGGCCCATATGTATTTTGTGATAATATTAAGAATTATAATTATTGGGTTTTAGTACCTCACCACAAACATGTTCAAGTGCTTTACACAGTTACCCCTGGTCATCATTAACCCATCCTAGAGACAATCACACAATAACAACAGCTGGTAAAGCAGTGGGCATGATGCAAGTTACTCACCGATACCCTTTTACTCCTGTACTGAGAGAAGCAATAGAGATGGAGCATCTCACCCGAGGACATAATGTAAAGATCCCCAGGACTCAAACCAGCAATCACTGGATTGCAATTTAGTCCAATGCCTTATCCAGTAGCCCATCATGATACAGTAGTTTGGGCTGACTCATAAGCCCATTGCATACAGTAGCCACAAGCCATTGAACCACAAATGAAAAAAACACTGTGGCTAGTTTGGCTTAAACCCAATGGTCAGAAACTTGGCTGTAAAACTCCATCTAACTACATTTGGTAGCATGATGGTAGATTCTCAAGATTGCAGTGAATTGGTTGGTGTTAATGTAGCAAAAGTAAAGTATTTAATTACACTGTACTCAACTGAAGTGAATCACAGCCTATGAATGTGCAGAGTTTGGATCTTAATCTTCACCTCCTTGTTTTACATACCCCTGTTGTTGACGAAAGACCCTCTCTTGAATTTTTTTTTCAGTCAAGCAAGATTCAAATCACACCATCGGGGTAGAGTTTGGCTCCAAAATTGTAAATGCTGGAGGAAAATCTGTGAAATTACAAATATGGGACACTGCTGGACAAGAGCGGTTCAGGTAAGTATCAATGCAAGGAGTTTCCCTAAAATGATGGGTTGTTGTAATGGTTGATGCACTCTCCATGTAGTCCCCCCCCCCTTCACAGCTGCAAACCTACTCCGTCTAGCCTGTGTTCAACTTTGAAGTGTTGCTTTCTGATAAGAGGTTGGAGATCCAAACCAGGGTTGCAATGGAACCAGCCAAATTAGGTGTTCAATATGATAAGAAAACTCTGAAATGAAAATTTTTTTCTTCCTTACAATTAGAGTTTGACAGAGAATATTGACATTTGGTTCAAGCAACTCCTTTTTCCTTTCTTAACTGACTGTTTACTAGAATATCTAGGAATAGTGAAAAGTTCTTTCAAATGAGAAGAAATTTTAAATGATTGTGTTAATCTCTGTTTTCAAGGAATTCTTAACATTTTGGCCAAAAAACCCCATATTTATATGCAAGATAAGACAGCCTCCTCTTCTCTGTGACAAATGACAAAGTTAGACTGTGTTGACAAATTATATTTTGTTATCTATAACTCAGTGCATTATTTTGGTGCAGCATTATTGTAACAAAAATTGTACAAACAAACTTTGATTGTCCAGTTAAGTTGTAGACAAAAACTTGCATTCATTCCAAGGTCTCCAATAACAAAAACTGCAGTTAATGTCACTTACAAATTTTTCAAGTTTCATATCTTGGTGTTATATTGCAGTATATGTATGACAAGGATACTTTGTTATGACCCAGCACCTGAGATTCAGATAATTTAGTTTCAGCCTGCAGAACAGAGATTTCACTGTTTTGTGACTTGTAAAACCTAATAAATGGCATGTAATCCTCAGCTCTCAGTAAAATTACACGAAAGATTGTTGCCTGAGGCAGTGTCTCACACCAGCCTTGTAAATTATTTTTTTCATATTGTTGCACTTGGAGTTTGCCACCCCTCAGTAAATGCAGCTCTGTAATTTAGCTCATGTAGCAATCACTCTGTGACATCATAGTCTTCCTTGAGTCAAAAAATGAGCAGTGTTATAGTTTGCAAGCATGTCTGTTGCTATGCAGTCTCACTGTTGTCCTTATTTTGAAACATCAATTGAGGTATGCAAATCAATTCCCTTAGAAATCAATGACATTGTCAGCTTTCACATTTTTAGCTCTAAATTGCTGCATGAACAAAATCAAATAAGACATGGATATACACACTACTAGTAATTACTGAACTGAATTTAAACCAAGGATTATTATTGACTACAAGGGTTACAGTACAGTTCTAATATATGCCATTCAAAGTGAGCCTTTAATACTCATTCTGCAAATACTATGTGCTGTGGACTGTATCATGGCTGCGAGGTGAAAGAAAAACTTTATAGTCAAACCCTCCTTCCAAATGTAGCCAAAATTTAAGATGCCAACATTATTACTCAGAAACATGTCATGGAACTACCTATGATCACCCATTATGCCAAAATGACCATTCATACATCTGAAAGTAATACCAAATTGACTCTATTTGGCTGAAGGCAAAATAACCAAATTGCAACGCTGTACTCATCTTTTGAACCCCAAATTTTTTGTAACACTGTCTTGATTCTGCTCCCCCAAGTGGACCATTTTAAATGTCTGATTGAAAAAATTATTCAGCTGTAAACTTCCTATTACTAGCTGTGTATGCTGTGGAAGATCATAAGAATATTGCTTTAATGTGACAGGTTAATGAAAGAGGAGATCAAAATTTTTTACTTAACATACAAAACAGTTTTGTCATCTGACTAAATTTACTCTTTATTGATATACAGCATACAAAAGCATGGTGGCATATACAAAATAATCTGAGTGTCTGCATTTAGCTAGATCAGGATATCTTATTCCTGGAGAGCTTGACATCACTCAGTTGTTTTAATGTTAAAAATGTAGATCGGTTTTGCAAAGTCTTTTACAGTATGTGTGATACTAGGAATTCCCTGAAGATCCAATAAAGCCTAGGTTTCAAAACATCTTTGTTATGAGGCCTTTGGGAATAGATTGGTAAAAGAACAATCAGTGGATCTCTTCTAGAATAATTTTTAATCAATCAACTACTGTACAGTACTTCACATGGACAAAAACTCAACTTGCCAAATAGAAGCCTATAACTGGCTGTTTCTTATAATTTCCTTAAATATGATAGATGAGATGCCTACAGGTATATTAGTTAGGACAGTCAGGATGAGGGAGCAAATTAAATACAGAACAGGATATCTCCACTAGGGCTTATCTTCTCCACTCTGCAGGCTATTTCAAAGTGAACTCATCCCATCACACTTTCAAAAGCCTGTGCAGAACATGCAAAATGAAGCGTTGGTCAGTAGCATGTGTGGGGCAATATAGTTTTGTGAAGTTGCAATAGACAAGTTCAAAGTTTATATTAGCCAATGTGTGCCTGACCATTCTGTCCAGGTCAACTTGTAACAAAACATCTGAGCGCTGTGTTAGCCGTGCATGGTACACTGCTTTATGAGTGTTTACATCCTACCGTCAGCAATAAACAAATGTAAAAGTGAACATTACCCTTTTACCATTGACCAATTGCACAATACTGCTGCATGACAAAACTTCAAACTGGGTTACTGTGGGAGGTGGGAATCTTGGTTATGTTTACCTAATGCTTTTTAATATCATATGGGGTGATGATGGTCAATTACTATACATATATGTACAATAGAGGCCAGTGATTCTTTTAAATCAATTTTCAATTTTAGCCATCTTATGGACATATTTTTTTACTGTTTCAACTCATTTCGTCCGACAAAATGGTCAAGATGATTTACAATTAATTCAAAAATAATATAGCACTTCTTAATGACCAGATTGTTTTCAACAAGGTACATGAAGAACTTCTAAAAACCCCTGAAACTTGTTTGTAAGATACAGGTATGCAGGCTTTGGATTTCCATTTTCCAGACTCCTAAGAAAGTTAAAAGAAGGGTGTAAGGTTATTACAGAGGGTATGTCAGAGGGGTACTTATTCTAAGCATTTTGGTGAAATTTGCATTGAAATCCGATGTGTAGTTCGCAAGGTGTGAACATGTAAAGTTTTCACATTTTCAACAAAAAGTAAACTTGAAGCAAGCACATATGACATCATATCCCCACATTAGTGCACAGTCTTTTGTTTTTCCTTAAACTTTAGAGTTGATTTTCGCCTCAAAAAACCCAAATTATTAAAATGTGATTGCCTAAGTGGCATGAGAACTTTACAAACTTTGCATTCCCCACAGGGAGGTCCTATTCCAGTTAACTCCAAGGTCAACACAACAGTCTAATAAAACAAAGGAAAACAAAGCATTCCTTGTCAATGTGAGGAAGTGATATAAGCTCTGCTGCCCTCAAACTCACTTTGGAACACAAATCTACTGACTTCATTTACTGATATCTCGAGAACTGCATGTCAGATTTGAATGGAACTTTCACCACACTATGCAGTTTTGGTTCCTCTTTCACATATGAAAATTAAATTTTTGCTTAAACCTTCCCTTTAAGCAGTTTAGTAGGTGTGCTGTTTTAACTACTTGTAAACTTTAACAGATTTATCATAGTTTTCATTCTTCATGTCCTTGTAGTCATTTGCAGTGAGTGGTGGGGTGGGATAGCACTCAGACATCTCAAAATTCAAAGCCTTGGTAATAATATTTAATCCACATCGTGGTTTGGCAGGAATGATGTTGGCATTTTCTCATACTGTTTGTTGTTATTGATGAATGAAATGTTAAGCTGTCAGTTAACATGTAAAAGGAGCAATAAATGGTTCAATGTCAGTAAAGTTATGAACATAACTAAAGTTCTCAATATGTCACCCTTTTTTCTTAATATGGTAGTATTTTGTTGTATATATTCTAATACTGTATTTAGGAATGACATTTTTTAGACTTTATACAGTAATGTACAGGGTTGAGGCAGTCAGGGAAAACTGTAAAATGTCATTTGAAAATTATTCCCTGCCCTGGAAAAAAGTCTTTAAATTCAGGAAGATCGTGTGAAATTTTTGACTTTTGACTGTGTTCAGGTTATGGAAATTTTTTATTTGGTCATGGAAAAATCATGGTAGGAAAAGTTCTTAAAATTGATTCCACAGGAAGTGCAGGAACCCTGATCAAAGTAAATGAATATACTGTATCCATTCTTTTTTGCAATGACTCTAAAAAAGGAACCTACTGCCATTGTGTGTGATGCTCGGCATAAGCAATGGAGTAGGGAAAACAAGTCCGTGAGCCACAACTGGAAAAAAGGCTGTGGCCAGCTTGACTTGAACCAATAGGTTGGAAACTTGGCGGTAAAACTCCATCTAACTCTAACTCTTTTGTTTTCATCTTTTGCAGGTCTGTCACTAGGAGTTACTACAGGGGAGCAGCAGGTGCGCTTCTTGTGTATGACATAACCAGGTGAGATTTGTGGCAAAAGATTTCATAACTAAATATTTGCCTGTAAAATAGACAGCAGCAAGAGGCCTTGTAGACTTGACTGAAGGATGACTTTTGTTATCTTGAAATTGACAGGAGAAAGAAATGTTATTCTCCTCTTCCCCTTCCCCTCCTTCAGGCCTTCCCAAAGGTATTTTTTATCCAGTAGACATGGTGTTATATCACTTAGAATGAACTATCCCGCCAGATTCAATTTGGCTGGACCATATTTTTTCAATATTTTGTAACTGAAACCAGTGTCCAACATATAACATGTACCAGTGGTGCATAATGGTAAAGCTAACACTACCTCAACGTCATCCATTGGGTATTACTATACTTCAAAGGCATTTGCAGTATATTAGGATTAAACTGAACTTTTAATGATCGATGCATGTCTCCCTAAATCTCTTCTAATGAAGGAAAAAGATGCAACTGTAGATGTATTCTTTTTCCCAAGTCCTATCCAGGCAACATGAAAGATGACAGTTGTAGATTTTGACCTCCATGAATATAGAAACTATAACCAAATATGTTTTAAGTATAAAGCTTTGTTTTTCAGTTGTTTTAAAGCTGTATGTGCCAATCCGCAGATAGTATTTAAATGATATATTCTTTATATTTTTCAGTTCGATACACAGGTGTTTAGTCATGTTTAGTTTAGAATAGTTATCTGAAATACCTGGGTCACCACTTTGGGAGATAAATGTCAGTAAAACATAAGATCTTTTCTTTTGAGACATGAAGTAGTCAAAAGGTTAGATTGAGTTGATGTGAATGATTTTATGAGTGTCTTAAAGGGTATTGATACATAGCATTACTTATTATTTACATAATTCATCAAGTTTTACATCCAGCAGGATGAAAATAGTGAAAATCTTGACTATTCTATGTGTTCTGGCTTTAAATGGGTTTGTGCATAGGTTTTTGAAATTGCCTGGTAACAAATTTTAAAAGCTGAATTGGGTTTATTACTCACAACTCTTCGTATTTGTATGTAGAATGTGGGAATAAGTTTGACCTTTTGTCATTAGTATACGTACATGTATATGGACCCATCAGTTAGGGAAGTGGGTTGTTGGTGTTCCATTATGCCTACAGTAAAAGGTCTTCACGTTATAGTCTACATGCAATTATAAGCTCACATATTCTGTAAAATGGAGGGGTCAAGAGGTATTTTAGTGTACAACCATCCATGATACAGCTACAGTAAGGAAAGAATTTGAAAAGTATATGCTGATGGATGCTATTTCAGTTATAGCTACAATAAATCAGACCATTACTTGACCGTTCAAATTGTACAGTATATAAGAAAAATATTTCATAGGTATGGAAAATTTGATGAATTTTGCAAAACTGAATTAATGTGCCACTTTATTAGGTTCATCCTTATCTCAGGTTCATCTTATGTACATTTAGACTGTCAGTGTGTAATACTGTAGTTGAACATGTAATTGAAGGATAAGGTTACTCATGTATAGTACATGTGCATACAAAACACTGTTTTCTGTGCACCCACAAATAGCAAAATGTGATTATTTAAGTACACTGTAATTGATAGACACTGTGAAGGAATAGAAAGTCCTCACTGTATTTATTGTACAGTCATATCTTTCTTCATGGTGAAACCTTAACCTGTCCATTTAATCATTTATAATGTTTAATTTTGTGAGAAAGTCTGATGAGTTTGATTTTATAGATTGGTGATTCTGTATGTTTAATACCTTTACCCTCAGGGTCCAGAGTAGTGTTGCAAGTGGGGAACATATTTTTTTCTGAGAATGTGAATCAAAATGTTGAAAAACAGGATACTACAGCAGTCTGGCCATTCTACTAAATGTCATTGAGGTCTTCAGATAACATTCAATTCCAGTTTGGAAAAAAAAACCCATCAAAAACACCCATTTTGGATATTTAGCTCATTAAGGACTTCCTTACCATTGAAATATTTTCTCATAATGTTTTGCCTAATACAGCATTAGTGCTAAATGCACCTGACACACACATGGTACAGTGTGAAAACACTCCTAGCAAGCCTCATTAAAGGGTCAGTGCTTCCTTATTTATCAATGTCATATATTATAGTACAAAAGTAATGATAACTACAGTAGGAGTATTTATAATGTGAGTATAAAATATACACAAATGTGTTTACACAAGCATAGTAAGATCTTTCTTTCCATAGGTCAGAGGAAAAATTTGGCTAACCCTTCTCCCCCAAATTTGCCAAAGATAGCATCAGTTTTGTACCTCAGAGAATGAAGCTTTTTGATCAGTTAGTTACCATTAGCAGCAAATCCAGCTTGCAAAAGTGGCCAAGAGCCTCTATGAAGACTGGGACAAATATCTGTTGTGAAGTGTTGCCAGCTTGGAGTGCAGGAAAACTGGAAGTAAATTCTCATCAGGGTTGTCACCAGACCATATTAAAAGCCAGATAATTTGTGGTCACTGTCCTGAGGGAGTAGCCTAATGGGAGTCACTGTCCCACCTCCATTTTGAAAATTTTTTGCAGATTGGAGAGTGCTTACAAAAAAACAAGGAATTTTCACTCAATTCTTAAGAAATCTAAGAATTTAATTCAGTTAGAGGAAGAAATTTGTGCCAGGCGTGGATGCTGACATTGATAAAATCTCCACTGGGTGGAGATTTTGAGAGCTGGGTAGCACCGTCCGGTGCTGCCATGCCAGGATCTCAATCAACTCTAAAATGCACAAAACTGCAGTGGGTTTGGAAAGGACCCATAGGTACTAGAGAACACAACAGTGTGATGCAGGAACCTACTGTACAGCTGTTTTGTAAAGGTCAGTTTCTGGGGACTGCACAAGGTTTGAGAAATCAAAAAAAGGAATGGAATCTTTGTGGTGAACACAAGACAGCATGTTTGTACAGTAGTAATTTTCAGTGCAGTACGTGGAGTAGCAATAGCTGCTTCAATTTAGCAACATTAATTTTCATGTTTTCTTACATTTT
Source organism: Holothuria scabra (assembly GCA_037179385.1). Lineage (NCBI taxonomy): Eukaryota > Metazoa > Echinodermata > Holothuroidea > Aspidochirotida > Holothuriidae > Holothuria > Holothuria scabra. The sequence goes on from CM074180.1 coordinate 54,703,989, forward strand.
TTAAAGCCGTGAAACTTACAACGCACTTTCAAAATGGCTGACAGATGCCAGGACGCTAGCAAGTCCAAACATTGTCATAATCCTCTGCGGCAATAAGAAAGATCTTGAAGCAGACAGAGAAGTCACATTTTTAGAAGCAAGCAGATTTGCCCAAGAAAATGGTGAGAGATGGGTATTTTATAGGCCTAGCCAGGAAGCCATTCTGATTATTCTGTCCACTAACAGAGCACCTGAAGCTCTGGACCAATCACTATAGAGGGAATTCTGTGGGTGACAAGAGTGTTGTCTTCTGATATATTGGAGATGGAAAGGGACTACTCTAGGGCAGTTCCACATTCCTATTATGTGTATTTTTGCTTGGGTAAATGGGTACCCTGTTTCATTCATTTTAGTTTTGTCAATTGCTAGGCTTGGGCCTAGTTCAGGGAATAATTCAAATTTTGCATAGCAGTTTTGAGATTTTTTTCTTTCTTCTGCAGTCATTTTAAACCCTTTAGTTATGCACACAAAAAATGCTGCATTAGTGGAGCAATTTGTCCAGCTTATGGATTGCGATGTTATACCGGATAAATTATTCCCTGCTAGTCTTTTACCTTATATGGATTCTAGCTTTTTTTAGTGCATAGCCTCTCTTTTTATCCAGAATAGATGTGGGTAGTCTAATATTGGTCTGAAGTTGTTGGGCTGTATGGTATACTTTAAAGGGATTCTTTCTCCAGATTTAATTCTTCTGATAAAAAATTATTTTGAAGTCTTTCAACATAAATTTCAAAAGTGACCAATCTGACCTACAATCTTGGACAAAACTGTTGGGACACTTTGCCATAATATTCTGGAATTTCAGTTCGAAGGCTTACATGAATCCCCCTCCCCCGCTCCCCCTTTCAATGTTGTACTAAAAGAATGACTATGCCGTGAATAGGCTAACTGTGGTCAACATTGCGAAGGGGAGCGGGGGTGTCCCAAGGAGTTTTGTATTGTCTGAGCTCCACGCGTATTATTTACGAGAACAAATTCAATAGATAATGGTTAATTTTTCAGGCTGAATTTTTCGGAAAAGTTTTTTCGGAGGCTTTTAGGTTTGAGGATTTTGGCGTAATGAAAGTAGCACAAAGAGTTGTTTAAATGTGTTGTTTGATTCATTTGTTTACATTTATTTAGAGTCGGGGCGATAATAAAGATCGAAAAGACTGTTGCAGGTATTCGCGGGGGGAAGCTCGTAAGCCATGGGCGGAGGTACCGGCAGAACCCCTAGCAATTCCACCTCGTAAGCCAGATGCAAACTCAATTAAAAAACATGTTTAAACTTGGAGGAGGCAATTTTAGAGCCAATGATTTAACATTTGAAATACGGAAGGAGACTTTTGAATATTTTTCAGACCGGGGTAATCGCCAGGATACGTTTTATTCCGGTAGATACTATATATATACATATAGCCAAAACAATTTCTTCCATGGATAGAAAAGTCTGACTCCTATTGCAAACTGGTGATAAGGAGACGGAATATTAACTAAAAGAGCGCCATGATCTACCAAGCTTTTAATTATAATGATGGTAGATCGTTAGTTAAGGCTGGTTTTGGCATATTTTGAAGCAAATTGCACCCCTGTGACACCATTTTTCACGTTACGTGAAACAGGCTATGCATGCTTTTTCCCCTCTTTAAACCGAAGCAATTTCATTGCGTTTGGCTTCCAAATTTGCTTTCAAAATAAATGGTAGACCGTTTGATTAAACTTATCTTTCACTGTCGGTCTCATCAAGTTTGCATTTACGGCATATTTTTCCTTGAGAGAACATGGTAAATTACTTTAAAATGAAGTAACAGGCAGGATACAACAGTGCCTCTGTTCTCCAAAATGCACTTATCAGGTAACACGTCACTTTTTTGAACAAATTTAAATACATAAACACGGACATCTTTTCAATATTCTTTTTATTTTTACCTGCTAAGACAGTGTAAACCAAAAACAGGTCACTGTTGAGAACAGCCACCTGAACGATCGGGCGCTTGAACTTATTCCCTTTTGCAAATCAACCCATCAAGACAAAGTGACACTTTTTACTGTGTGACGCCAGTAGTTCTAACTTCTCGAAATTCTCAGACAATCTTGGACAAAACTGTTGGGACACTTTGCCATAATATTCTGGAATTTCAGTTCGAAGGTTTACGTGAATCCCCCTCCCTTGCTCCCCCTTTCAATGTTGTGCTAAAAGAATGACTATGCCGTGAATAGGCTAACTGTGGTCAACATTGCGAAGGGGAGTGGGGGTGTCCCAAGGAGTTTTGTCCAAGATTGTAGGTTTTTTGCCTTCCTTCAAGCATCCTTGAAATTAGAGAGTGAATTCCTTAGTTGATTTCTCACTAAGATCAAAACATGCAAGGCAAAAGCTGTCAAGAAGTGCCATACAAAGTGTGTATGTTATTCAAACAAATGGAGCATGTGAAAGGGAAAACTGCATCAGCGACACAGCAAGTTTTTATGATACTATTAAAAACCACGATTTATTGCCTTAAAGCAATTGTCAGTTATAATCAACTTTATCATTAAAAATGTTACAGGTTCTCTTAGTAAGAAATTCATTGCCTTCTAAGCTTTAATAGACCTTTAAAAGTGATCTAACATTACAGTTATACACTACAACAATATGTAATTTTTTTTTTGGGGGGGGGGGGAGGAGAAAAAGCTTGTCAGGTGACTATAAATTTAGACTGAATGATTAAATAAAAAAAATAAAAGCTTATTTTTAATTTATTTCTTGTTTATATAGAGTAAACAATATGGGTTTTGTGTTTTTTTTTTAGGCACACAGAATAAAACATGAACCAAAATCGCAATATTATCCAGTACATGTAAACTTGTATTAACCTTTCTCTTAGGTCTGGTGACATGAAAATAACAAAATTAGAAGCTTTATGTAAAAAAGCATTGAAAACCTTGAAAATAATCATAGCTCAAATCAAAATCCATCAAAAATTGATCATTTTACAGGACACCATAGTTCCTGATTTGCACTAAGTCATGCATTAAACATGAGCATATGCAAATCTTGTGATGTGAAGAGAATAATATACTATATATAGCTAGTGTTATTATTTGATTTTTTCCTTTTATTTAAAAAATCACTTCAAGGCCAGTTGCTATTTATTAGTATGTTCTGAGTGTCTTATTTTGAAAGTTAAATCTGTATCCCTGAAAAATGAAAATCATTACAAACTTAAATTATTTTCTTAGTAATTAAGGGATAAGGAGTGTTAAGTTAATTAATGAAATATCAACACTGTGCACCACTCCATCCACATCATTATTTTTGTATCTACACAACAAGTTAGAAACATTTCAACTTTGAATAGGTACAGTAGTATATATTGAGAACAGTTTAAGGTCTTGATTCCAACAGATTTTTTCTTGGGGAATCTTACTCTTATCTTTCAAGTAAACTTAGGGCATTTTCTTGGCATGTCACCATAACTTTAAAACAACTACACAAAGAGAAGAATGGGTTATGGTCAGATTTAAGGAAAGGGGGATAAAGGTTTAATCAGCACCAAGCAAATTGCATCTTTTCACTTGTGTGTTTATCAAGATTATAACCAGTTGCATAATTTTATGATAGTGTGCAGTGTGCTTGTAGATCAGGTCTTGAGCAAGTGGTATTTACAGTTCTTGAAAAAAGGAATATTTGAATATCAAACATAAAGAAGGAAATCTTTCGGTTCAAGAGAAATGAAAAAAAAAAAAAAAACATATTGGGACAAAGTAAATGTAGCTTAGATTTGGTGTAAAATTATTTCAAAACTAGAAGTTAGATGGAAGGATTGGAATGCTCTTCTTCTGAGGAGCAACTGTTTTAAATATGAGTCAGCAAATCTTTGGTAAACACAGTTCACTTACAATACTTTGAATTGGAACATTTCAAGTGGAGTGTCTGTCATGGTTATCAGCAAATTCTCTAAAGATAAAGTAAAGGACATCATACAATACTATAACTTGCTTTTAGTTGGTGTTCTGATACCAGAAAGAGCATTGCTATTACTATTAACAATATTTTCTTCTTTCCAAACAGAAATGATGTTTATGGAAACGAGCGCATTAACAGGAGAAAATGTGGAAGAGGCTTTCTTGAGGTGTGCCAGGTCAATTCTCACAAAAATAGAATCAGGTGAGTAAAATAGAGATATTCAAATCGTACTGAGGTTTGTTTCACTCCTATGCAATTGCAATAGGTTCCTAGTATTCAGGAAAGGGCCTCCTTTTTTGTAAAAAGTCTTTGCCTATGGAGGGAAACTTACATATAAACAGGAGGCAAGTATGGTCCCTTATAGAGAACCCCAAATCAGGTAAGGTTTTAATTTTTACCAGGTGCTCCAAATGTTGTAGGTTCATAGAGATCATTGTTTTAGCCCAGTGGTCTTACAAGAATGGGTGTCTTTCTTTGGAAAATGTTAGCGAAAATCTTTATGCAATTTGAGTTTTCTTTGATGACAAAGAACATTTCTCATTGATATAACTGTAAGCTGTTTTGAAAGGTTCCAAATTAATACCCATTAACCAGGATGGGGTTCATGTTTTTGTCAAGGTGACACATTATTGTTCATGTTATGAAACACCTATTTGCATTTTTTTCAGGCAGCACCCTAACAAAATAGCTGGTGGAGAACAGTGACATCATAAATACCAACTTGGTAGCTAAGATAGGAGAATTAGATAGATAGATCAAAATTTACTGTCCATTTTAGAAAAACGGAAAATCCTTTTCCATCAACAGTTCAACATCAAAACATAGTAAGCATTAAAAAAATAAAATGATATATTAAAAACAATAGAGATGGACAAAAACTATGTACAGAAATAGAATAAAAACCTAAAAAAGAATCAAGTCGAAAGCACAAATCAAAAACACTACCAGATGAATGGATAAAACGGTTAAAATCACTAAAAGAGTGTGCAGGAATTTAAAAGAGGTTGTAAAAAAAGGTAAAGTATAAGTATAAAGAAATAAACAACACAGAAAAACACACACAGCAGAGAAAGGTACACATCAGCATGTAACTAAGGAGTTGAAAAGGTGAATAGCTCTAGGAACGAAGAAATTATTTTATCTACTAGTTCTTGTACGGGGAACCTACAACCTGATGGCCAGATCTGTTAAACATAATAAGACTATGGAAAGGGTGGGTTTCGGGTTTCATCTTTTAATATACAATTTAATTTCCATAATACACTATCCTCATAAATTGATACAAGAGGAGGAAGGTCTGAGCCTATACAATATTCTGCTACCTTAGGTTCTTTGTCTAGCTCTACCATATACTTGTGGGGCATACTACCATAGAAACATATAATGCTTAAAGTTAGTACACTTTGAATAATTGACTGATAGAATAATTTTAGGATGGTAACATCAGCCTTGCAGTGTTTTAACTTTCTAAGATAATAAAGTAATTGACAAGCTTTGCTTCTAAGTTCTAATGGCTTTAACATGAACATTTCAACTAAATTTATCACCAATAGTTGTTCCCCAATTCTTAGTGCTGTCAATAAAAATATGTTCATGGGTAAAATGACTCTTTCTAAAATCAAACACAAGCTCTTTAGTTTTGCCAATATTTAAAATCAAATTGTTGTACTTATACAATCTAATAAACTTTTGTATCTCAACAACAAAGACAGAACTGTCATTGTGACCTGTTAAGCAGCACCTATTGAATGCTTGGTTAAAGGGGCCATCAGAGTTTATTTTTTCAAGTTTTTGTTACAATAATTCTGCAGCACAATTGTTCATTGAGTTGACATAAATAACAGGAAAATGATGTGTCGTCACCTTCTAACATTGTAATTAATCACAGTTTAGTATCTTTCATGATATTTCAGACTATGAATATAACATATGGAAGGTAAACCAATGATCAAGCTATATACGTACAGGTTTTGAAAAGTCAGGGAAATGAAAAATTTTTCAAAAAGATCCTGGAAAAGTTGGGAAGTTCTAGAAACTGACCTCGCTCTCCTGATTTTCTCAATGTTTAGATACATTTTGTGTAGAGAAAAGATGGAAGTTGAAATCTTATTGTTTTATACGCCCTGGAAATACAAGTAAAGGTCCTTGAAAGTCATGGAATTGTGTCATTTTGAAAGAGTTCAAACACTTAACTGTTCATTTTATAGCAAAAATATGATCACAGTAGTAAAAATAACCATTCATGGAAAAAGGTATCCTGGTGTACAAAACTTGGGATGACAAATTCTTTTAAGATGACTGGAACTTCTTTATACCACATGCTGAGTTGTTTTGTGAAATTCACCAAATATTTCCAAACATGAAAATCTCCCTTCACAAACTAATAAACACATGGTCTAACATGAATAATGCCCACAACCTACATACAAATCACTGTACCATGAGTGAGTAGGTTACCAATTTTAAACCATTTTTGGTTCCTTGCGGTAGCAAAGGAACCTTTGTAGTCAGGTTAGCATGTGTGTGTGTGTGTGTGTGCGTATTTATGTGTGTGTGTGTGATAGGGCTGTGCATTTTCGGTTAATTCACTATCCGTTTAACCGATTTTATTAACCGGCGGTTAACCGTTTAACCGAAAATGACGTAATGTTCACACAACAACTGAAAGTCAACATTTCCAAAGAGCGCCATCACTTGTGTACAGGAAAGCACAAGTCTAAAAATGGCGCCGTAAGTCATGTTCGCCCATGTAAGTATGTGGCAAAAATGTTGGTATTTTGCGCTGAGTTTATATCATATTTTCACAGTAAAAACCCATCCCGCATTTACTGAAGCTTTCTTCAGACCATGTGCACTTTTTAAAATTCCACCAACAGTTGTATTCCCGCCTGACTCTATGTTACATTGTCAGTTATTTCATGAAACACTCCCACACCGCTGTTTTGATGCAGCTTGCTTGCGATGCAGTCAGTGTTCAATACATGTACAGCGCTCACGTGTTTGTCATACTGTAGTAGCGATCTGTACAATTGCACCATAAACGGCCCACCAGCCGCAGACAGCACGACCAAGCCCTATTATCCTGCATGAATTAAGGAATTCCCAGCATTCCTACCGTAAAGTTATTTACAGTAGGACTTATGGAATGTTATCATATGACGTAGTTACGAACAAAAACAATAACGCACGTGGTCTCATGCATGCAGTAGACTTGCGTGGGTATCCGTTTTTACCACTAAACAAGGGACCATGTTTTGCTCGATGACATCATATGCACACGATCTATTGCAAAATTTGAATTGCCTCTGCATTGTGATTGGTTCAAATACGTTGATTCTGAGCCAGCCAATCACAACTCGCGCCATCGCCTATGGGATTTAGTGTGTGAAAATACCAGACTTCCAACGAATTTCCCCATTGAGTTTGCGTTATGACGATCGCACTTCGGAGGCTTAACATAGCTGGCATGTGCAGCCGGCCAAGCCCCGTGCTAAATTCACCAAGAAACGGCAGTACAAATCTCTGCGTACTTGGATTTTTTGGGGGTCTGACTTAAGTGTATTTCATTTGCTGATTATTTTGAAACAAGACCTAAGGTTTGGACAAGAAGTGGCAAAAATACGGGGATATTAATATCAAGAAGGAACCATAAGATAACGTTAATCGAATCCATTTTTTGCTGTCCAAGACCGCTAAAAATTAGATCGTTATTTTTTACGTGCATCGTAGGGTTAACTTCTACAGTACAGTACACTATCGAAACTACAACCCAGTTGGTTCAACGAACTGCGTATGCTTATTCATAAAAGTCAACAAGGAATGTTCCATTTTATATGATATTGGGCAAACAACAAAATGGCGGGAATTATATGGTGGTTACGATCGTATTTTTATGGGTTAAATTTTTTCCAAAGACTGCTAAGTAGCAGTGTTAGTACTTACAATGAAAAATAATGAAATTTACGGAGGTGTAGCATGATAAAATATTTCGAATAGCTACAGTGGGAAGACTTATTCAAATATACTTTTGTGCCCTAATCATGGTCTCGCGGAGGTTTAATTGCCATAGAAATACAGGGCTTGGTCACTTTTGTTACAGCCCCCTGCTTGTCTTGTAGCTTTCTTTTCGCTTGGTAATCTCTCAAACATGCCGCTAATTTCTAAAGTTGTGCTTGGGTGTTGCTATTGAAGGGATTAGGAGACGAGCACATGAAGTTCTGCCAACGAAAGTAACAATGGGTGCACCACTTGTCACTCATCATAATGTACTTAATTCGGGGAGCTGCTGCGGAATAAATCCGTTCAATCGAACGGCCGATTTTAAAAACTCATTTTACAGTTATTGTTTGAGCCATTTGTGAGAAACTGACACTGTTTGTTGCGCGATGTTTGTGTAACAGTTTACTAACAAAGCCACGCCGCGGCAACTGAGCTATTGGCAATACAAAAACGGTTAATCTATGAAGAGGAATCACGCACGAGTAACCGACGAGTCGGTCGGTTAACCGGTTAACCGATTAACCGTCACAGCCCTAGTGTGTGACACGGTACGCTCTAACTCAATAAGGGAAGGTTGGATGGAACTTGGATTTGGTACAAAGATTCGTCATAGGGAGATGTGCCCTATCATTTTTGGTGGAGGTCAAAGGTCATTTGGGGTCACCAGAGGTCAAAAACTAAAAATCTTCTCAACACCATATTTCTAGGTAGGAAACTTGGATAGATGTCATACTTGGTGTGTGGATGTGTTATGGTGAAAGCCTGAAATTGGATATGTTTGGTGAAGGTCAATAGGCCATCTGGGGTCACCAGGAGTCAAACACTGAAAAGCGTTTTAACACAGTATTTTAAGGTAGAAAGGACTGATTTCAAATCAGTCTGTGTTTGGTTAAGGTCAAAGGTCACCAAGGTCACTGGAGGTCAACCGCTGGAACTGTTATTTAGAAAATCTTGTAAGCTAGATAAAGATAGGTTCCATAGATTTTTTATCTCACCTGGTTTTTCATGCTCACACACCCAAACACCTTAGAAATTTTGCCTTTATGTTCGTTCAGTAATGATTCCTTCAGGTTGTACACATATTTTGGATCTTTTAAAGTTTTAAGAGGGCAATAACTGAAATCTGTAGATTTCACTGAGCACAGGTCACTCTGCATTAAACTGGTCTCTCTGCCAGTGGAAGCAATGCGTGGATTATACAGTATGTCTCTTTAATACTGCTGTGCCCTGTGGGGTAATCCTCATTCTATAATCACACCCCATTAATCACTTGCTTTCTGTTTAACTGCTGAATAAACCCTGTTTTCTGTGTAGAGATAGCAAACAGGACAAATGGTAGATTGTTTTAAAGTAATAGCAAGTTTTATTTGAGAGCAGACCTACTTACCAGAGAAATACAAGGGGTGTTTTTCTCTCTCTGGCCACATTGCGTATTGTTTATTGGTGATAATATCAAGTTTGATTACAAGCATAAATACATATGGAAATGAGGTAGTGTTTTTGAAGGATCACCAGGCATTGCACAAGTTGAATGTAAGTAAGGCCACAAAAATTTAATCATTGATTTCATGTAATATTAGTACTAATATATCCCTTGTGAAGATGTTACAAACATTCAGTATGAGCATTTGCTTAGCTCTATTTCAGAGACTGCCTGTACAGTTCTTTATATCCAGCAAGGAACCACAGTGCCCATTGGGCTCTTGTTTTAAAACTTTGTGACCAGACACTTTTTTAACTTATGCAGAAAACCATTTCAAACCAGAATACAGACAAACTAAAAAATTTTAACTTCTTGCATGTTTGCCATGAGAAAGTACCCTCCATACCCTCATGAAGTTATTGAGATCAAATCTACATGTCCCGTATGAATATTGTGGTAAATTGCAGTAAATTTTTGTCTATACTGTTCATTATTTGTAAATCTTTTTTGTCTTTTTTATGCATGGATCCGAAGCAGTGGGGAAAAGGGGAAAGTTTGGAAAAAGTCTTTAGTTTTATCATAGTCTTGAAAACCCTTGAAGTTTTGGTTTTTGGTAAGGAAAACTGTCCTATGGTTGTGAAGAGTGAAACCCTACACTTTTGGTAGCTGTGATCATGTGTAGTGTGCATCCATGCTGAGCGAATGTGTAAAAACTAAGGCCATTTTGTACAGTTTTTTTTTCTAGTTCTAAAAATTGACATTACAGTCTTTAAAATGTGAGGAAAATTTCAGTATGTAAAAATCATGGGAACCCTGTTAATGTCGTGTCACTGTCTGTAAATCCCTCCTTCATATCATCAACCTCCACTATCCTTAGCAGCTATTACACACTGTCTTTCATTTCTTTATTCAGGTGAACTGGACCCTGAGAGGATGGGTTCTGGTATTCAGTATGGGGACTCCTCATTAAGGAGAGTGGCAAGGACCCCTTCAAGAGCTCCAAGCAAGTGTGCGTGTTGAATGTCTCCATTCCGTATGAAGAATCCTGTATCACCTCAAAATATTGCAGTACCTGCAGCCCTGTCCTTCAACATTAGCGTGGTGTCATTCTTGCCAATGTCTCGTCCTCTTGGTAACACCAACTCCTTGATAACCTTTGAAACCATTCTGTTAAGTATTGTCTCCATGCATGTGTAAAAAAGGAAGATAACTCCATTCATGACTGTGCAACCTCATATGTGTTAAATTTTTCACATATTTCCTGGGGAACATTTTAATTTTGCAATTTAAGCTAGTAGAATTTGCAGTAGAAATATGCATATAGTATGTGTTTTTGTAAGACATACTAAACTCTCTCTTTGGTTATCTTGGAAATGGTTAAAATGCAGTCAGCTGGGGACTGAAATTTATTTCATGGTGTTCTTGACAAATAGTTCCTGAGAAGCTTGAAGAAGTCACTTTGAAGAATAATCTCCCAGCATTACATAATATGCAAGTTTGTGCTTTGAAATCAGAAGCTGTAAGGAACTAAAAGAATTTTGGTCGTTGAGAATCTTTAAAGAAACAGTAATTGAAACCTCTTATTTACTTTGGAATGGTTTGTAGGTTGGTATTGATATGATGATGCCAAAAGAGGCTTACTCGGTTGCAGTGTTGAAGGAAAACTGTATTGAAAACACAGAAAAGTTGTTTTACAGCAGGTTAGTCTGGTTATGTTCACATCATGTATTCATTAAGAGAGGATATGGTTAGGAGTTATTTCCTGCAGGCATTAGAAATTTTCAAAAGTTGTGAGAATTTTGCAAAATCATGGAATTTGAAGGATGTGAAATGCTTATGCAGAGAGTATGGAACTACAATCTTTTTTTGATCAAGAAATTTGAAAAGGTGGTGTTCTGTGAGGGGATAAAATAGGGGTTTTGCTATGTAGTGTAGTTTTGTGAAAGTCTTGCAACTTAAAAGATGGCATTCATTGCCTTGAATGGTTATAAGATATCGGATACTTGTATGAGCAACCTTGTCCCAAAATGGAAGTTAGAGGTGAAGGATAACTGAACCAAGAGATTTTTTTAGTTCATTAGTCCATTAGCCCTGTGCACAAATAACAAAGAATGAAAGAAACAAAGGAATGATTTATGGGGTATCATTGGAGAACTATTTCAAGAGTAAAACAGGCAAATGCCTTGCAGCTTCCAGAGAATTGCTTTTGAGCTAGAAGTCATTTTAATAAAAGTTAGTAAGATCTAAGATATTGTAAATATTGTAATGCAATGTAAACTTTTGCTTGCTGCAAAGAGCAAGAGAAGTTCATTGGTCTCTGTGCTTACAGCAAATTTCAGAAAACTTCCCCTTGTCCCTGCTACAAAGTTATTGACCAGCTGAAATTTTTCATGTGTCTAGCCTTTGATTGGATGTTTGTAGCATAATTTGTTTTAAAATGGGGTTTTGTGGTATAAAATTGCTTGCTAATGAAATTTTTAAGGAAGGATGACACTGAATGCCCTCTAAAGAGAGCAAGCAACTAAAAGGAGGCTATAATGAATTTCATCTTAATTTGGAACAATTGGTGCAGTATTGTACTGCATATGTCTTTTAAAATTATAAGAACCATCCCAGAGAACCAAAGCTTGTGTCAAATGTTGTAGATTGGAGCTATTCTTTATTTATGAACTAACAAGTTATATTACATTAAAAGCTGTAAATTATATTTAAAACATGCTTTTTATCAATTTCTTTATCCTCCAGTTGTTCTAAGTCTAGATGTATGTTAACTAGTCATGTATCATACGTATGGTATTTGTGGACTCTCATTGCTTACAAATGGCCTAAAACATCAAGTTGTATTCTTTTTTCATTCATTTTACAGGTTTTCTCAATGTACTGATTTAATCTTCATGATTAGACTTCAGGGTTATAATGATGTCTTGTTATTATAGTAGGCAGACAGTCTAAAATATCACATCTTTTCATTTTCTAAATTGCTTAACAGCATTACTTGTTTTACTAACTTTATAAACTGTCTCTGTTATTGGATGCTTAGGGTGCCTTAAGCCAGCAATATGACTCGCTGTCTACAAGATATCCAAAGCAAAAGGATTACCATAATTGCTGCTTTAGAGAGGAGCAGTGAAAACACCAAGAGTCTTTAAAAATCATCAGTAAAATTTAAATAGGCACAAGTCAAATTGGTGGTGACAAAGTAATCGCTTGTGAATCTGGACAACATGCCTTTACTGTCTCACTCTTGTGTGTGATATTAGTCATCTTGTCATCAGTAGCAACTGAGACACCCCAAATCCTGGCTGAAGGCCTGGTGCATACTGCATGTGTGCATCTGAATAATTCTTGACTTTACCTTTATAGTTACTTGGAACAATGTAAGAAGACAGTGGCAGTGTTACACCATAGGGAAAAAATGTGGTAACCAAATTATCTAGGGTGAGCAGAAAAGAGTCTTAAAATCACAGGTTTACATCATTCATTAGTTACCAGCATTGATGTGGCAGGTGTTTCAAAGCATTAAAATAGGGTACCCCACAAAGAAGTGAGTATTTATTAAGAGTCAAATGAAGCAAGTTTCATATTTGTTTAGTAAATAAAGTTGGACCACTGTAATGGAATTCTTCAAATATATTGGAAAATCATACGGCATAGGACTGTGAATGCAAACTAAATTAAACTGAAATCATAAATAAGCCTGTAGCAGACCGTAGTACCATTTATGATATGGTGTCTTTAAGTTCGCAAACAATAATATTGTTGAGTTATGCAATGACCAAATCATTATGATCACTTTGTAGGGGAAATAATTCATGCAGAGGTAAAAGAAATCTTGAACTATCCAGTGAGACTGTTGCAACTGAATGCGCAGTGTGTAGTTTCACATAGACTATTGATGTGGTAGCTATTCTCAAGTTGCCTTCAGGGCAGGTCATGTTACAGCAATATCAGATCAGATTAAACTCCGATTTTTGTGAGATTTACCTAAAATCTTCTCTATTTTTGGTCAGAAAGAAACATAAATTTGCCAACATGTGGAAATCAGTGAATTTGTATCACATGACTAGCAAAGTTAAAATTATGCTCATTATTCTTTCATTTGTATGGCCCTCTCATACTATTTTTATGAAGTAAACTGTTATCATTATGCACACAAATAATTCTGCATTATCTGACTTTTGGCTTATTATTTTGTGTCCCTGTAGTTTTGTGAGATTTACCTAAAATCTTCTCTATTTTTGGTCAGAAAGAAACATAAATTTGCCAACATGTGGAAATCAGTGAATTTGGCTTTTGTATTTATATGGATGTAATTGTGAATAATATGTGTAAAATACTGAATTTGGTTTATTATTTAATATAATGAATCTCCTAAGATTACAAGTGAGACATTCATATAACCAGGCTTCTGTGCCAAAACATGGGGAGGTATTTTTATGAAGTAAACTGTTATCATTATGCACACAAATAATTCTGCATTATCTGACTTTTGGCTTATTATTTTGTGTCCCTGTAGTTTTGTGAGATTTACCTAAAATCTTCTCTATTTTTGGTCAGAAAGAAACATAAATTTGCCAACATGTGGAAATCAGTGAATTTGGCTTTTGTATTTATATGGATGTAATTGTGAATAATATGTGTAAAATACTGAATTTGGTTTATTATTTAATATAATGAATCTCCTAAGATTACAAGTGAGACATTCATATAACCAGGCTTCTGTGCCAAAACATGGGGAGGTATTTTTATGAAGTAAACTGTTATCATTATGCACACAAATAATTCTGCATTATCTGACTTTTGGCTTATTATTTTGTGTCCCTGTAGTTTTGTGAGATTTACCTAAAATCTTCTCTATTTTTGGTCAGAAAGAAACATAAATTTGCCAACATGTGGAAATCAGTGAATTTGTATCACATGACTAGCAAAGTTAAAATTATGCTCATTATTCTTTCATTTGTATGGCCCTCTCATACCGGTAATGCAGTATATTTACACAGGGTGTTCTTTGGGTGTTCGTTGTATAATGGATGGAGGAAATTTCATTAAAACTCAAAAAAATTGGATTGGAATCCTTCCTGATATCTGTAGTGTGACCTGCACTTTATGGTCATGGCCTTTTTGGAAATCGCAGTAACACAGAGGGAAATCATGGACAAGACTGGTCATTAAAAGTATAGGCATTTTCCAAAAAAGTTTTGCTAAGTTATTTACAATCACCTTTTTGGGTTAATAATGTAGTCATTTGTTACAACATGTTGAAGGATAATTGCTACCTACATATTTTGTAGTGCAAAGCATAACTGTTTAATAGTGTTTATTATTGAGAAGGCAATACTTATTGGAATACAGTCTGCCTTCTTTTATATTTTCATGTTTAGGTGTGTTAGTAAGGTATACATTTGACTGTGTAACCTGCTTTCTAGTTCAGGAAAAAGGGGCAATTTAATTTTCACAAAAACAAGTGATAGGCTTTAATGTTCATGCATAGACACTTTGAATATTTATGTTACATAATCCAATATTGTTATAGTACAGGTTTCATGACCCTGATGATTAGAGGTCTAGAAACTATTGCTGTGGGCTGGAAAATTCATTTTAGAAAAATAGATCTGCTTATTTTTCATGTAGGGTTTTGGGGTTATTGATCTGTAAAAAAAAATGTCATATTTCAACTGATATGATTTGTGAGGTGTTTCTGAAATATGGGTGTTGAGCCATACTCCTTTCAACATTGCTTTCTCTTCATTTACATAGTTCATAAATATTCATATTAAAACATAAATATAATTAACTTGAGTGTTACACTATTTTGTATTAAAAGTCAAAAATAAATATTGGAAGGTTGGCTTTTGTATTTATATGGATGTAATTGTGAATAATATGTGTAAAATACTGAATTTGGTTTATTATTTAATATAATGAATCTCCTAAGATTACAAGTGAGACATTCATATAACCAGGCTTCTGTGCCAAAACATGGGGAGGTATTTTTATGAAGTAAACTGTTATCATTATGCACACAAATAATTCTGCATTATCTGACTTTTGGCTTATTATTTTGTGTCCCTGTAGTTGTATTGATATGTATTATTAACTACTGGTGAGGGTGCAGCTCTCTAACTTTGGGGTCAGGCTTACCAATGTGAAAAGCGCAAAGAGAGAAAAATAACTGATAAGGAAGGCAATTTAAAAATCTGAAACTCTCTGCATTTAGAAGTATTATGGAGCTGGAAAGTACAACTTGGATCTAAAGCATTCTTGGCTTACACCTGCATCTCTAAAAAAGCTTGTATGTGAAGAGTTGGAATTGTGTGACTTTTCTAACCAGCATATTTTGAGTTTTTTATTGGATATTTCAGGGAAAGTAGTACACTTTCTTTATATTTTTCCCTTCGCTGCTGATGAAACAATTCACATTGTCATAGTTGTATATATCTTGCCCAATTTAGATATCAGTTGGGATCTTCAGTTATTTTGTTTGCATACTCATTAAAAGGCAAAAATGCTGCCATGTGGGTGTTTTAAATAAAGCTCAATGCATCCATGCTGGTGTGTTTTAGTTCTGTACATAAACTTTGTCTGTGTCATGGTCTGGTATCAGTACTATGTCTTAAAGGATGTGATTCTGGTGGTAACCCTGTTCCAACTCTTCCCTTACCCTAACCATTTAATCATGCCTTTATTTTACTTTATCCCTCTGTATCAATATTCAAGTCTTTCTGGTCTTTTATTCAGCCCCTATCATCTCTCCAGCACCCCAGTCCCTCTGTGCCATACTCTTGTGGGCTTAGCTTGGGTTAGGATTAATGGTGTAAAAATGGTTGTGAACAGGCAAGAACAGTTAGTGAATTGCACAGAATTTGAAATTTAGATAGTTTTAGATAGGTTCCTCAAGATTTGAATCTCAAAGTTTTACTCTTAGTTTGTTGGAATTGAATAGAATATATATCAAAGTTACAGTGTTGATGTTGGAGGATTTTCATGTTGATTTACACCAATACTTTATTTTAACTTTAAAATTTAATTGAAGGAATTTGTATTGTTTTTTGAAACAAGATCTTACTTAGATGATGGTAACTTTGGTCCTCATAGAGAGACATGTGGTATGGTATAGAAGTTCAGTATCTCTTATTAACATTTCAAGGAATATGATGCTGTTGCTCTTCATTTTAGCACTGATGTTTTCTGTTGGGATTTCAACAAACTATAGCTTAGGTCAATATATTTTATTGCCTTGTGTTCTGATATGCTTATTTTTATGTTGAGCAATATATATATACCACATTTCAAAGTTGTCTAATGTGTGTCGTATGGATAGATTGCTTTGTCAGTGTTCCCTCCTTCTGTACATGACAGTGTTTCTATGTGATCATTTGGTGTTATAGGTCATTGCAGTCCATTCTTTCATGAATATCTCGGTGTGATAAAACCTTTGAGGTATCTTTTAACCAGCTAGGTGTTTGCTCTCTTAGGATTGTAAGGGTGAGGAGGTGTAATTGTGAGGAAATAAACTCTTGGTAGTTTAGATTGAGAACAACATTTCTATACAAACTTGATTTAAGTGCACTGAGCCAATGGAATTCAGAAACACATAAAATTATATGATGTTGTTATCAATATGAACTTAGTGGACAAGTTCCTCAAGTAGATGTTACAAGTAAGCCTTAATATGCTCTGCAAAAGAGTTCATTAGCCAAATTTGTTTGAAGAAATGAACAAGAGATGTTACAAATACCTTTTGTGTAGCTCAATGGCCAAAATTTTGAATGAGGAACACAATTGTTAGACTGATGAAGTGTGAAATATATTTTGAAACATTATACATATTGGGGCAAAAATACTTTAAGTTCAGTAATATTTCTTGTGCATCTCATTTGCAAAAAAGAGCACTCTTGCTTCCCCTTTGATTTTGTCAAAGCAGTTTTTACTTAGAAATATACCATTACAAAATTTTTCTTTAAAGTTGATTTCTCTGAGACTGAAAGTCTTGTAAATCATTTTTTGTAACAGAGCATATCCAAGGGAATTTGTTTTGGGAATTAGGGTAGAACTTGGGGTTGAAAGGGGGGTGGGGGTTGAGGGTGAGTGTTTGCAGAGAAGGATAACTACTTAAAGGTCTCAGGCTGGGTATCGTCAATGGCATAATGCAAATATACTTTGACATGGTATCCCTTAAAAGGACATCTAGGCAAGGGTTGCAGGGAAAAGTTGTATTAACTCTGCATCAATATAGCAGAGACAGAAACTACATTTTATCATAATTAGGTTAGTCAACCTTTAAATATTTGTCATATAACTTTTGTTCCCAAAACTGTACGTATAGCAGTTGATGATGTTTCATTTGAAAATTTGGGTGAAAAAATATTCCTTTTTTTTTTCTTTCTGTTGGTCCCATGCTCCTTGACTCAAAAAGATTACTCACCTTTATACATTATTCTGCATAACCCATTGTTGCAAATCTATACAAGTCATGATTTTAAGGTAGGAAGATTTTAAGTGTCTAATTCCCAATATCTTCCCTTTAAAGTTGTTGGCAATTCCCTTTCCTTAGTGTCTGCTTTTCTCTCACTTCTGTATGTAAAACAAAGCAATCTGGTATATGAACATGGGGATTACATTCATTACAAATGACTACAAACATAGGGTCAGACAGTAACAGGTATCCCCACAATTATATGTTTAATTTAGCACTTCCTCCCTGTACAGTGCTTAAATTGGTCAAGACCATAGCTGCAATTATGCAAGGCCTCTCCACACTTTTGCCATAGAGCTGTGTAGATGGGTCAAGTATACTCAATGATTTGCTGACATTTGCCAATCAGAGTTGATGGTATTGTTTAAATCTATGGGCATCAAAGTGTTGTTATGAACTGTAAATAGAGGTATGGGGATATACCTATACTATGCTTGGGGCCGTGCAACATCCCCTTTTATATAACTCATCCTCTTTCCAGCTGCTTCTCAGTGTTAATATGCATTTAATGTTTAGTTGCAGAACTATAGGAGGTTATGTTCAAGTTAAGATTAATTCGTCTGTGCGAGATGCAAGAGTTGACCATACAAGGGAACTTTGCTTAGTTAAGGTGGGGTAATAGTTATTTTTCTATTATAGTGGAAGGTATTGTACATTTAGCCATTGTGTAACAAAATTTCATTTGTTTATCCATGTTTTGAATTAAATGATGTGATAAATGATGGTGTGGATTTATTTCCTGTTTTGTAGTCATAATTCTACTGGGGGGGGGGGGTGGTGGTGGTGGAGGGGAGGTGAAATATTTTTGTTACCTTGACACTCACGTTGTATGAAGCAGTCCCAGAGACCTAAGCATCATTGTTCTTCCCTGGATCATTCTTGCCCTTGGGCAAATCATGATGGGGTACCCAGTTGAACTGGAGACTGTATGACCAAGGATACATTCAGAAATTGTCCATAAATGATTTGCATGTGTTTGCTACACTTAACTTGTAAAACTTGTATCTTACATGGCACAATCTGGCATTGTCCCCTTTTCATTTTTGTTGTTACATTGTTGCATGATACTGCAGAAGAAGGCTTTAAGTTTTGGCAGAGGCCAGAGGTCATGTGAAGTCACCAAAGAAATCTTGTAACACTCAATTAAAAAAGTATGGATTTTTACTTTCCAGTTGTCATTCATGATACTTGTTATTTGAATGCTTTATATAGTCAGAAAATGAACTCAATCGTTCTTTGTTGGATTTAAAACTTCAGGTAAAAGCACCAAAACATCAATGAAAACTGTTTGTAAACACGATATGGATCTAGTTTCGGTTCTTTCTACCTGTAAGGGGTATGCCATTGAAATCAGTTCAAATGTTATAAAGTTTGTTGCACTTCTACTCCAAATCACCCATGTGTTCACCAAATAAACAGTAGATTTCGTCTACTTGAATTTATTCAAATTTTGATTTAAATTCTTTTGGATCTTTGTAAGTCATGGCGCTGGTTATAAGTTTTCACATCTCATTATTCTATCAAGTGTGGGCGCTCTCCAACTGCACTGTACACGTGTCTAATCATCATTACCAGGGGCGCGTTTGTGTCGTCTCTAGCTAGTTGAATTGCAGAGCTATTGGTAAGTTGCCTAAATGACGTGATCGCCATGGCAATCAATTATGAGGTTTTCATCGAACAGTGTCCAATAACAACCTCAGTTAGAATAAGGCCAAGCCTGTCAAAGCTAACTGCCGAATAAAATCGCACTCTATAAAGGAGAACATGCTTTAGACAGGGTTTTTTTTTTTTTAAAAAGTTTAGGATACAATAAGTTGTTGTCAGGAGAAATCTTATATCGTCTTAAAGGCAAATCCTGTTGCAGTACCATTTTCCTAGCTCAAATATCTCACTTTTAAAGACATTCTTTTTGTTGAAAAATATTTCTACCCTTCAACAAAGCCATAAAAAAGTTATGTTATGTGGGCACTTTGTGTCAGATTCCTTTTGTTTTCCTTATTATTGAATGTCATGCTTGTCCTTGAAATTTGATACTGCTGGAATGTTTGAGTACCTTTTCCTTTGTAGATCTACCATTACTCTACTTCACATGTGGGGCATAGCCAACAATGTTGTCAAATATTTCCTGCAGCAGCATGGAAATTATAAATAAACTGAATGCAATGTCAAATTTATGTGCTTTGATGACATCACAAATTTGCCATAATGCACCAAATCTTAAGGTAAAATTGAATTAATTTGAAAATTAGTATCTTTAGAACACTACATGGTATTGAGATGTAGTTTTCACATTCTGAAAGAGAAAAATCTTTCTGCAATTTTTGAAGACAATGAAGTTTGTCTCCAGAAAATGCCTTTAAACAAACATTGTCAGCAGGGTGAAACAAATGAACTGAAGCATTACAGATCTGCATGGAGTTTGGGGGATTAACCTTTGAAGACGAGGAAAACAACTATCTAAGCCAAGTGTTAACTACCATTGGTTTGCGCGGAGTGCACAAAATATTTTTGAAAAGTCACTACTATTTAGATAGCCAGAAAAAGGCATTTCCCAGGCTTGTGTAAGCAAGGCCTACACAGACATTGTTAGCACAGGTGGAACTAATTAATGGGAAGCATTACTGATCTAAAGTTCAAGGGTACCGGTATATACACTTTCGAAGATGAAGAAAACGACTAAGTGGAGCGTTACCATTGGTTGGCGCGGAGCACACAGAAAATTTTGAAAAATTGCGACCCTTCAGAAAGCAGGAAATGGTATTTCCCAGGCTTGTGTAAGTCCACCCTCATCCCTTCCCCATTGTGCGAAAACTTTTAAGGTGTACCACTGGTGGTAAAATATTGATGTCGGCTTGAAATAAAGACGAAAGTATATGACGAACAAAAACATAGCGAGGGAAACCTTAGCCATCTTTTCATTTTTGATTCCTTGCAGAAGGCAGGCAAGGAATCTATGCAATGGTGATGTTGTGTTTCTGTGTGTGTGTGTGTGTGAGACGCCCGCTTGTAAACATGATTTATCTCAAAAGGGTAACTTGGAGAGATCTCATACTAAGCATGCAGGTTGCCCACATTGAGATGATCCTTTTTTTTGGTGGAGGTCAGAGGTCATTTGGGATCACCAGAGCCTGGTCAAATGGTAACTTTCTTGGAAACTGCTTGTAAACACGATATCTTCAGAAGGAAAAATGTGAGTGATCTCATACTTATCATGCAGATTGCACATATTGAGTAGATCATCCCTATTGTTTTGGTGGAGGTCAAAGGTCATTTGGGGTCACCAGAGGTAAAAAGGTAAAAATCTTGTTAACAGTGTGTCTCGAGAAGGGTAACCGTGAGGTATCTGAGACGGAGCATGTGGATTGTCCATATCAAGTAGATAAACGCTATTGTTTTTGGTGGAGGTCAAACATCATTTGGGATCACCAGAGGTCAAAACATCAAAACCTTTGAAACACTCTAACTCAAGAAGTGTAACTGTGAGGAATCTTATCATTACCATGCGGATTTCCCGTATTGAGTAGATGACCCCCTATGTTTTGGTAAAGGTCATTTAGGGTCACCAAAAGTTACAACATCAAAACCTTTTAAACAAGTTCCAACGCAAGAAGGGTAACTGTAAGGGATATTTGGCATGGATATGCTGATTTTGCCATAAGTATAAAAACATTTTTTATAAAACTCATTTCCTGCTGTTAAATGGAAGTTCCTGCAGTATCTCTGTCTGTAACATGTGAGTTCAAATAAAGGCTGTATTTGGGGCCATAGTTTGAAAATACTGGAGAACGTTTCAGTGCACATAAAGCAGAGGACTGTTTTGACTTCATAAGTGTAAACTTTGAACAGATCAACTGCTTTGTGTGATGCACAAGAAGTTCTTTTAAGCAGTACCAAAAGACAACATGAAAGAAAACATTAAATTTAGTATCAAAGATTATTATTTGGCAAACCTTATGCTGCTAGCTGTCCTCATAAGGACATGTGAGCATGCATGAATTGGAAATTGGAACTGCTTAACTAAATATACCACGGGTTATTAGTTTTATAAAAAAAAAAATAAAACAACTTAACTACTGTTCATTGGATCAAATGCCCTTGAGCATGCATCAATGGTTATTGCTTAATGGGATGAATCAAATTGTAACTGACCCTGCACCTCTATTTAAACTGATCACTGTTATCTGACATAATTTATCACAGTTGACTGCCAGTACAAACCACAGTGTCTGGATAGAATAAATCATACAGCTGGTTGAACCAGGTGCTCAATGGACTTAACCTTTTACTGAATAAACAGTGTCTGCCCCTGTTAAGTCCTCTGAGCAAGGCCTATTAAAGGCTCAGGTAATCAAAGCAAGCTTTATACTAATGCCTACAGTGTATCAAACCAGGGAAACTTGTGTGTTGTGTCTGTAAATAGACAAAAAGCAAAGTTACAAGTCTTGTTAGATTCTGGGTTAGTAGGGTTATCAGTTTTGGTTAATTTTCAAGGACATCATAGCCATTGGGGGGGGGGGGGGCATTCGTCAAAAATAAAATACAAAGAGCTGCTGCCCCTAATAGTTAAAACTTGACAAAATAAAGTGCTTTGATTTTGATTAAAATAAACATGTTCATTTCTTTGTCAAGTTATTAGACGCGACAAAATACATTCGTTACCTGCAGCATTTTATCCGTTTGGGAGTTTCCTCTTGTTTGTGGAGGTCAAAGGTTATTTGGGATCGCAAAAGGTCAAAACCTTGTAGACATGATATTTGTAAGAGGATAATTGTGAGGGATCTCATACTTAGCTTGAGAATTGTTCATATTTAGCATGTTGATGGCCAATGCAGTAGGTAGGTGATCCCTATTGTTTTAAGTGGAGGTGAGAGCTCATTTGGGTAACAAGATTTCAAAAGGTTTTGACCTTGCTAACATGATATTTCAAGTAGAATATCTGTGTGGGATCTCATGCTTGTCATGTGGGCGATTCATGTTTGTTACAATATATATCTTATGGCAAGGAATCACATGGCCTTTTGGCTTTCTAATTTAGCTGTTATTCTCATAGTAACTCTGCCTAAAAAAGTAAATGAACCTTTACTTTTTTTTCAAGGAACGGGATATTATGAACGATTGGCTTTATCGAAAAAAGGATACGTTTAGGTGCACTGGTCGAGAAAATAATCGCTTTTGATCATCTTATTTTATTTTCACATCCACAAAGTTAAGAACATCAACATTGAGCTACACTGTAGGTTATGGACAGATTATTCTCTGCAAAAATATGCAATCATTGAATTTTAAACCTAAGCGGAGCGCCACGACAGTTGGCGCAGAGCGTACAAAAAATTGAAAAGTCGCTACTTCTCAGAATTCCCGAAACAGCATTTTCCAAACTTGTGAGTCCAGGAAGATGTTAACTCTAAACAGTCGTTACTTCGAGCTGTCGTTTGCAATAAAATTTTCACTCATTTAAGAAATGAACAAATTGCAATACGATCAAAAAATTACCAGATAAAATGTACCATTTCCATTTTGGGGTCAAAACGTTGGGCTCTTTATACACCTCTGTACTCTCCTGACTTCTTGTGTAATCTAACAACAGGCAGTTGTAACATCTCCCTGGTTACAATAATTCCACAACGTTTTACAGCTCCCGCCCTAACCAGGGAGCTGCACATAACAGCTCCCTGACCGAACGATATTCTACCATAAAAGTGAAAATTTTTGAAAAATTGGACCCTCCAGACATCTGGAAATGGCATTGCCCAGGCTTTTAACTAGAAACGAAGCAGTCCTTATTTTGAATTTCCGGTTGCAATTAAATTTTCACTCCAACAGCAAAAAATAAACAACCTGCTAGGTGATCAGAAAAGTTACCAGATAAAATGTACCACTGTAATTGGATGAGATGATATTTTAACTTTTCGGGGGAACACTATACAACGGAATTCAAAACATGCTTAGGTTGTTTTTTCTCTACTGTGACTCTACCAAATTCAAGATTTATATTGAATTGATGAAATTGTCTATGTGGTTGCATTTGCCCGAACTCCCGTCTCGACTGAAAATGATGTTTCTTCTACCGACCTTTTTAAAAAAAATATCAAGTCACAAGGTGGGTTTTAATGAATTTTCAGGCACACTTATGGGAAGACATTTTCACACTTTACTGCTGTACTGCTGTATCACTGTATGAAATTGAAAAACTACATACCCGATTTTCATAATTGTTGCACGAATTGTAGGATCGATGACAAACTATGCACTGTACCTGAAAACCACTCCGCCTGTCCGTGTAATCTGATACTATTGAAAACATCCCAGAACTTTTTTCAACCTTCCCCCGTACGGTAAAAATTCAGCGGTTTACCGGGTGGTGCTAACGTAAACAACGGAATGTATTTGTACAGTATGTTGTTGGAGAACACCCATCGAGGGCTAGTTAGTAACAAAACTCTCTGTTATATTTGTAATGGCGAATCTGTCGGGCAAACTTAGAATGTTGTTTTAGTAATACCTATCATATTTTTGAAAATATTGGGGCGATGCGCACTTTGTAACAAAAAATAACCTCACTGGCTAACGACAGCTCTAATCCTAACCTAATCCCTAACTCGAACAAAGAATACAATCGATTCAATACAATGGCAACAGCCAATCAAGAAACACCTTGTTAAACAGTGCACATCAACCCAAAATATTCATAGCATTTCGGTTCCATATCTACAATTTATTTTTCGTTCTACAGGTGCCCGAAAAATTCTCAACTTGGCAAATACAGCCTCTTACGCGTATGACTTTTTTCAACTTCTGATCGAACTGAATAATACACCATTTGGGGCAAAGAGAGGCTGACGAAAATTACTTCGTAAAAGCTGCCCGTATGGAATACCGTTTTAACATTTATTCAGGAATTTCAGATATGTACAATTAATTTCAGATATCAGGCGCGGATCTAAAGGGGGGCTTTTACGGCTTGAGCCCCCCCCCCTTTTTTTCGTCACATCAACAATAGCAAATACACTAAAATAAGCATAATGCTTATCTACGAAAATATTCAAGGGTGCTATTTCAGCCTCACCCTTTCCCTCACAACACAAATCCAAATACACGAATGTCTTATGATCTTAAGCCCGGGTGAATAGGCTATCTGCCTACTTTCCTGCCGCCTTGCCTTCGCCGCAAAAGGGAGTTGCAACTCCCTTGCCACAGCAACAATATTTGAATAATGTGAATAGCTGTTGGCCAATAGGCCTATGTCATCACGTTATGAGCGCTACCGACTGAACTATGTTCACAGTCTCACGTCAGCCCATGTGTGCAATGTACCGTAGTGGCTGTGAACAGTCGGCACATTAGTCCTGTCCCAGAAGAGCAGGGCCGGGTGTGCAAACTTTTGGACCGAATCATGTTGCTGTGGTCATCTGGGGAGTGGCCCCCATTGGAACAGATATAGATGTATATTAGTAAGCGTCTTACCGTCACCCCTTGCCCACATCCTTCCCCCGTTAAATTGACCATTGTGCCAAGACCCACGTGCACACCCCTGGTGTAGAGGGACAGCGATGAAAAAAAAACAATCATATCAGAGAACCACAAAACGCATCTTAAATTTTCAGATTTTAAGTGTTCATCATAATGCGATACGAGAGAATTGAAGCTCTTGTATATTTGTTGATGCTGACAACGGACAATTGGGCTATACGTTGATTTTGATTTCTGTTTCAGCTTATCAGGCTGCTCAAACACATGGGATTCTTGTAAATTTCGATGAAACTTGTAAAGACTAGGTGGCCGGTATGTGATGCATTGCCACCCTCCCTTGACGTTCAGAAGGGATTTTCGCAGGTCAATGAAGTTACTCGAATTTACACCCATCATAATCTTATGTCGCAAGGTAGTCAAATAGTTTGAAGAATGCCCTTACCAGCCCATTTTCTCAAAGATCAATTTCTTAAAATTACCATTTCATCCAATGGTAGTGGTTCATTTTATCTGGTAATTTTGTGCTCATTTCATAACTTAATCATTTGTTTTAACTGAAGTATAAATTTTATTGCAAACGAAAGCTCAAAATAATGATTGCCTATATTCTACTTACAAGTCGGTGAGAAATGCCGCTTCCGGTGCTCTCTGAGTGATCGTGATTTTTCAAAATTTTTTGGAAGCTCCGCGCCAACAGATGGTGGCGCTCCGCTTGGTCTTCCGGGCAAGCGGGAGGCTGGACCCAGGAAACCCAGAATCCAAAGTTCCCTGCAATACAAGCTCCATATCTAGGCCTACATATATTTGTTTAAAAGGGACAACAAGTTCGGCACGATTCAGTGGTATTCATGCTTGAAAGAAAATTCGGAAAAACTTAGCTACTATTTACAATCAAGAGACCGGCTGTCTGAGGGATCGCGATTTATGCTCTCATACACATCTATCATCAGATTCCTATCCACCCTGATGGATTCTTTAGTTTTTGAAGTGTCAAAGTGTTATCAATGATCAATGTTGCAGAGCAGTGACGTAGCTACAGGAAGGAGGGGTGATTGCCCTTAGCTCCAAAAAGTGAAAAAATACGGAAATTTGACATGTGAGACACCAGTCAAATACAGTGTGGTTTCCCAACTTTTCTTTCATAAAATTCCGAATTCTTCTTAATGAAAACTTCACATTCATTTTCAGATATCTCTAATTCTATTCCAGATATCTGTAATTCAATTCCAGGTATCTCTAATTCAATTTCAGATGTCTCTAATTCTATTTCAGATATCTCTAATTCTAATTCAGATATCTCGAAATGAATTTTAGTTATCTTTAATTCTATTTCAGATACCTGAAATAGTGCTTAATTTTAGATACCTGAAATTAATTCGAGATATCTGAAATACCTGAATAAATGTTAAAACGGTATTCCATACGCCCGAATGTGTCGTTAATTTTGAAAAAATTTACAAGTCTGATTCTTTTTGCAGCGATATACCTTTAGATTACAGGAATTGACAATTTCCCGGGTCTTAACATGTGCGTTTGAAAGTCTTCATAATAAATACTTTTTAGGAGGAATATTACGAAATGGATTCAAGGAGAGGGCAAATATTTTCTTTGGAACAATGTAAAAACATATCAAGTTTATGGCAACTGGAAACATTCGTGGGGCGAAAAGTTTGAGGGGATGGGTATGATACGCGTAGCATACCTACTTTGCGTACTATTATTACGCATAATTGAGACTTTTTTTCAGTTACAGAAAACATGTAACCGTTTGGATGAAAATACAAAAATGCAACTTGAAATTATAATGAGATTATAATCAGATCCAGTCAAACATATAATTTACAAAATTCAAAATAGATGGAAACATCAAATTTTTGTGCTGCCCTATCTACATACTTGATAAAGAAAATTTACTATTTATCCCTTTCTTTTGGTTCTCACTAGAAGGTATAAAAAGCAAAAAAAAATAAAATAAATAAATACAATTAGAGTTGGCACTCATGAACAGTGGCCAGGTGGCGTTGCCACGGGGTTATTGGTGTTGGTAGTCCTATCAACGCTTCTGTGCGGCCGGTTCAGTTTTACAGGCTCATTCGACCACAGGTCATATGAATTAACCCTTTACCGTTGTGCTCCGATCGGGGCATATTTGCGCGTCTCGGGAGTGGGCGGAAAAGCGGACGTAGCCCGCCCCGCATCGGCTTCCGTAGGCCATTGACCGACCCCGTGACATTAAACTATTGTCTCTCTCGTTGTTGTGGCCGAATTTTCGGGTAGCTACTCGCAGTTTCGAGCTCCGCGTGAAACAGTAAAGATGGGTGACTTCGAAAAGTCATGATTTCAATTTATTTTCAGGCGGGTGTGCAGCTCCTTGAAACAAAAAAGTCCAGAACCAAATTTATGTGTGATATTTTGAAGAGGAACATATTCTGACATATTTTCCACAAAGACAGAGCTTGCATTTAACAAGTAGGAGTGATGTCATGTGTTCACAATGATTGGACAATGTTTAGTTGCTTTTCTCTAAAATTTAACACCATATTTATACAACTTAACTCTGATATGTTGTTACCATAAGTACATCCCGAGCAATGGAAGTTTAAAAACTTAATCTGCCTTAGGGGCAAGATAGCATCTCTAATCAATTCAAGGTCAAACAGCTGGATCAATAAATAAATAAATAAAAAACAAACAAGACATTGACCATCGATATGAATGCATGACATCGCGCCTGCTTGGTTCAAGTTTACTTTTTGCAGAAAATTTGTCAACTTCAATTGCTAATATCTCGAGAAACGGACATTGGAAATGAATGAAAATTTCTCCAGAGTGCTTAGAATATGTTCATCTTTAACATATTAAACAAAAATTTGGTTCTGGTCTATTCTTTTTAATGGAGATTCTACTTTGCGACAAAGAAAATGACAAAATGTCACAACGTCCTGTAAAGGACCCAGTACATTTTATCTGGTATATTTTCTGATCATTTTGCAATTTGATAAATTTTTTTTATTAAAATGAAGATTTTTATTGCAAAGGAAGGCTCAACATAACGACTACTTAAATTCTTCTTACCAGCCTGGCAAATGCAATTTCTGGCTATCTGAAAGGTCGCGATTTTCAAAATTTTCTGTACGCTCCACGCCAACTGATGGTGGCGCTCTGCTTAGATAGTCTTTCGGACAGTCAGTCACCAGTTCTTCATGCTCCTCCCCCCTCCAAATATTTTGCACGACTTCCCCTGATACTATGTGAGACGTCTTGGTCGCAAGTTGAGTTTGCCCCGC
Organism: Holothuria scabra; assembly: GCA_037179385.1. Taxonomy (NCBI): domain Eukaryota; kingdom Metazoa; phylum Echinodermata; class Holothuroidea; order Aspidochirotida; family Holothuriidae; genus Holothuria; species Holothuria scabra. Next base: position 54,732,608 of record CM074180.1, read on the forward strand.
CCCCCTCCCAAACAAATTTCCTTATATCCGCCCCTGGTACGTGTGTTTTCATAAAATACATTGATAAGTTGTAACGCGAATGACCTCCAGTACGGAGCATTGCTTCGCGGTAAGACGTATCCCTACTATTTCCAGTCCAATAACTGCTATTTTTACGGTTACATTATACACCTCACAGCACGAGCCGAGACACTTATTAAAAACTAGTCCCCATCCTCACCTTTGAATGGGTAAGCCGCGGCTTTCCGGTTGAATATGTGATCAAATAAGTGATACTACTGGTGAGTGCAACCACGTGTTTGAGGGCTGAATTACGGGACATGGGGTTTACTTGTCCCTCCGAGTATTCTCCATAGCCTATTTTTCATAAAACTTCTTTTATATTGTAAGTTACGTACACATAAATTTCGATGCCCCAAAATACAAAGACTTTTCTTTACGAACCAACTAAAATTTGTCTCTCATCGCAAAAATATCTCTGAAAGAATGAGCGCTGCCTTTGATACATTGCAACTTGTAACTCTAAAATAAAGGTCTTTAAAGAAAATGTGCATCACTGAAGTCAAAAGAAGGAACTTGGTCACTCTCTTATAGGGTAAATAGGGTGGAAAGTGTGAATTGACACCATTAGTTAATTTACTCCAAGAATAGTAAAATTCACTCCAACAAGAGTGAAAAATTTACTCACACGAGTGAATGCGATGATCACTCTTTTTAAGAGTGATCACAGTATGCACTCCATCAAGGGTGATCTTTCCCTCTTTTGGAGTGAATTTCACTCTTCCTTGAGTGTATTAAACTACACTTGGAGTGAAAAAACACTCTAATGGAGTGAATCCGCACTTTTCGCTCTATTAGCGTGACTTACTTCACTTTTTTGGTCATTAAACGCGCCGTGGTCTTTACAATCATATTCTCAAACCTACTACACTGTTTACATTGATATCTTTATATTGATACTTCTGAGTGTAGAAAAAAATGTAGAATATCGAAGTACTCTCCGTGGGACAAACTGAGTGAATAAGCATTTCAAAAACCTTCCCTACGCTTATAACCGCTGATTACAATTACTACCATCCGCATTATCCGCACGTTTTTGCTGTCTTAATTTAAATTTGCATTTATAACATAGAAAATAGTTTAAAAGCATTTATAATTTTACCTCTTGGAAGCAATGAAATTTTCTTCTAGAAATGATTCAGAATGACCACTAAAGCGGTCAAATTTAAGTCAAACAATTCAGTTATTCGGGGAAGACCCAAACTTTGAATGTTAAAGAATTCGCGGGCCAGAAATTCCCAGAATGTATACATAAAACAAACTCAATACCGGCGCCCGATACGGTACCAAAGCCATACTAAACTACCATTCAAAACATTTCACAGAAATAGGAAACAAACTTTTACTTTCTAAACCTTCATAATCGGCACTAAACCATAGTTTTCCGAATAAAAAAGTCGAGGACCGCACTTGCTCCTGGCAAAACAACTACAAATAAGAACATTTAGTACACGGAAGGGGGAAGCATGGATAAGGAGTTATCCTGTCCAATGAAAAACGCATGCACCAAGAGAGACGTGGCCAATCATTTTAACAAGCACTACATTTAAAAAAGGAAAGAAAAGCAAGAGACCACAAACAAATATCTCACCCAAAGATGTTGTCGGTGCACTTCGCTTGACTCGTTTAAAAGGATTTTTTTAATGTTGATCGTGGATTACTTGCCGAAGAACAGTTCGCTTGCCACGGCTTTGTACAATCTCTCCCATTACTATTGTAATAACCTGCAACCATCTAAATGTTGTGTAGGACAGAATCTCTTTCCCTCGCAAACTTTTCGCGAAATTTTATTTTAAGTTTTTTTCGATGCACAGAAAATGCCATTTCCAGTGCCAAAATCGAGAAATGTGACAAACATTAAGCAAAGGGGAACGGAGAAAGCGTCTCGCATTGAGTGACGTTTCATCTTTCTATCCCTCATATCGCTAAACTCTGAACACTGTAGGTTTTCGTCTTTGACCCGCTTTCAGGCGAAACCTCCCAAAATATTCGCTCTCCTATTCTAAAAATAATTGTATTATCCCAACACCCAAGGGGTTGGTCTGTTTCATTAAAGGGCAAGAGCAGTCCCCCAAATCTTGTTTTGAAGCAGCACCTAAATCTAACAGTTTTCCTTTTATTTCTCTGCAAAGTATCTTTTATAATATTTTAAGACTTCAATATTGCATATCCAAGGTAAACCAAGTGGTCACTCCTAGTACATTTCACATTTGAGGGGAAAAAATATTGTCACCTGACTCTCAAGAGCCAACAATGAAATAGGACAGTCTACTACACAATTTCATGAGGGACTGCTCTTGCCCTTTAACAATACAAGGAAAAGGTCGAATTAGTTTTGTTGTTTAATATTTTCTAAATACCCTTCCGAAAACTTCTCTAGCTGGTGCCCCCCTGCCTTCTCTACTGGATCACATCAGGGGGCCGTTCCACAAAGAGTTACGCACATTCTTAAGTTTGATTCACCATACTTAAGACAACAGTAAATCAAACTTACGATCGTGCGTAACTCTTTGTGGAACAGGCCCCAGGAGCCATTGCACGGCCGATATCGAACCTTGGGTGCCGATTTGCAGTCTGCCAGAGAAGGCTCCACTGAGTTTTGCCTCTGGAAACAAACAATCTGCTTCTAATTCACATTGTACGATACATCGATTCTGATGCAAGGCATAAAGCGACACGTCGAGGCACGAGTAAGTTGCCTTGAACTAAAATATAATTTTAGTACTATCGTGTGGTTTCGAGTTCACAGGTTTACATTTTCCAAGTTTCTAAGAGAAAATTTATGAAAAGAAAGTCACTATAATCAAAACAAATGACATAAATCACTAATCAGTTTTTAATTGTTCAACATGATGTGCGGATATAAGCGTAGATTGTGGGGTGGGGTGGGGTGGGGATATATCCCTGAACATCTAACTGGGATGGCCAATGTAATTATCCCCTAATGCTACGACAGAAAACAGTATAATTTTAGTTTTTATATTTTTGTGTCCCATGGTTGCAGTATCTCTCTTATACCAGTATACCGTGGTAGTTTGTGTGTTTCATTGTTTACGTTACCACCGTCAGACAGTGTAGAGCACCATTTTCGCGATCTTTCGCAAATTACCCAAATTTTGCGCGCTCCCCGCGTTTGCTAGTCTTATTGATGTCTTTGTTATCAATAGCGTATTGTAATGCAACTCTGGGAGTGCTGTCGGGGCGCTATAAATCCAAACACCCAAAAGTACTTCAGGCAGGCGCGATATTTAAACGACGGTCGGAAGAGGTAGAATAACAAACTTACCACCAGAAAATAAGAAACAGACCAGGGGAATACGGTTACCAAAATCTATTTACAATTATTTACAAGCAATCGTACTCAGTACGAGATATAAACTTGTCCGAAGACAACGAAAATACGAAAAGGACCAGTGGCGGGTCCGGGGGGGGGGGGGGGGAGATGGGTATGCATAACCCCCCCCCCCCACGGGGATGGTAAAAAATTGTATCGATAGCCAGGCTAATGGTAACATAGGCCTAATTACTTTTTAAAAATACAGTTATAGTTGTTACATTATTTGACTACCGTATTTTTGTGTCATATTCTTCAATAAAATGAAAAATGTACATTATAATGTACCTATCTTCCGTATCATTTGGGTCATTCCCGTTTAAGTTGTTTACACATTGCGCAATGACGAATTCTAAATCTAGCGTTTTCCGCCAACGGCCGTTGGTAACGTTGTTTGTGACATCGCATGTGTGTCTATGTGAATACGTGGGGCTACGACTACTGTCGAATAAAGGGCCAATCGTTGATACGAAGGCTTGTACGGGGATGTTGCAGAGTGTGTGAGCGATACGAGTCGAGATATGAAGAAACAGATGAGAAGAAGATTTAGTTCTGGTTCAAGATGATTGGCGGTTTTATTCCGTTCGATTAACAGCCGGCAACAAAAGAACTATTAAAATTTAACTATATGCAGATTGTCCCAGTTGCTCGTCGTTTGAGGTCTGCTGCGCCAGTGTGTGAGTGCGTCCAAAACTTGCAGGCTCGGAGCTTTCATATCTCGGGGAAATCGGAACACATGCAGTCCCCTGATTGGTTAAAAGTTGTGACGCACCAAATTAGATAAATATTAAGTAGTGTGCTGATCTAAATGATCAACGAGGAGGCCGTAGAGGGTGAAATTCGCCACACCTTGAAAATATGGGATACAGCATACACGTGGAACTAGGGCGGGGTAGTTTGTCACGTTCACCGGTAACACCTGGCGGGAAACAGGAAGGGCCCTGAGCCCGAATCTAGTACAAGAGGAAGGGAGAGTTGCTCGTAAATAACAAGACGGCGTTCCTGTCAAAGGTCAAGGGGGGGGGGGGGGTACACTATACTTCATGACACTATATACAATTTACACATGACATAGCCTAAAACCGTGTGACGGTAATAGAGTACACCCGGTATTAAATTCACATTGACCGTGTAGTCCGTTGAAGTAATGATTACCCACACTTTTAAGACCATACTTGGAAAGCTTGGGAGTTTCATAGTGGCTTAAAATGTTGAAACGTTTAGCACCATGTTGCATCTCGGCCCCCTTTTCTTAGACACCCAGGTGGGGCAGGGGGCTCTGAAAATGAAGAATTCGGAAATTTGTCAATTGTGAGACCAGTCTACTGTGTGGTTTTGAAAACTCATGAAAATACGAAATTCCCAATCAATTTTCTCTAAAAAAGCTCCATATTCATCATTATTTGATTCAAGAAAGCAAAATTTGCCGCGCGCTTCGCGCGCCGCATATACATTGCAATCCCTTAGCAGAAGTGCTCGCTCATACCTTCACTTTGGTAAACTTTTCCGAGCTCTGGGTGTGACAAAATAGGAAAATATCCTACACTTGTGACACCAGATCACCAAGTGACACCGTTAACTATATACAGTGCAGTTATCATAAATTTTCTTTCATAAAATTCCATATTTTCTCCAATATAAGCTCAAAAAAAATTTCATTAGAGAGCCTCATTATGTAGGCGTTGTATAACATTACGTACCAACAATGATCTTTGGTCGCCGCCCAACCTCAGATTTGCCTATAGAAAATGCAAATTCTCCAGTAATTCCCCAACTTTTCAAATTTCCTTGCAGGAAACCCAGCATCAGACTTTTCTTCTGCAACACAAGCTCCATATTTTCAGATATTTGAAATGGGCGAAAATTTCAGCGCCTTACCATCCCCATTTCCCATTTCCTGAATTCTTACAGGCATCATAGACTGAACAACACACATGCCAATGATGGCGCTTCGCTCAGTGTACATTTGATACCCAACCACATGTAGACCCCCCCCCCCCCCCACTGAAAATTCCTGGATCCGCCACTGGTTTCGCATACATTTTCCCTTGGCAAAAACTCTGGCCACGCCACTGTGTGTATGTAAAAAGTACCAATTGACCTTCAAGGTGTCAAGAGTTTATAAACGTCAACGTTGACTCTGTCTTATTGTACACACTTATAAAAACAAGTTTAGTGGGACTATGTCACAGGGCAAAAGTAAATATCAAAGAAAAAATCAGAGCACAGAAATTAGGTTTCCACATCCTGCCCATGGAAAGAAAGAGCATCTGGGTCAAGATAAGAAAATTTTTATGCACTACCAATACGCTGCACTAAAAATTAATTGAAAAATTAGCCTAAATTTCTAAAAAATAAAACATAGAAAAACAGAGAAATAATGAAACAATATGTAACAAATAATATGTAAAAATGAAATGACAATAAAATGTATAGGATGAACAACCTAAAAAAGTCACACATTTGTTAAAGAATAGAATAAAAAGTCTCAATTGCTGTCCTGATGTTACTTTCGTGGGTGTGCTTCGCGCGCACCCATTTTAAGTATTGTTTCACAGTTCGGAAATAACGTTTCGTACAACGTTCTTTTTTCAAAGTTCCGCGCAAATTCTTCTACCATCATTGAAGCAAGCAATTTTACCATACAGTGTCGTGTGCAGGAGTTTCGAAGGTGGGACACAACCTGTGTTTTCCCCGACTGGCACACTTTTCTCCACTTCAGTTGTTGGTGACCGACTCCCGTCGTCATACTTGTGCTCTCCGAATTTTCGGGGGGGGGGGCTGGTGTGTGGTTAAGGTTTGAATGCTCAGTGTGTCTCTTCGAACTTTCCATCTTCCTCGAACCCTTTAATTCCCGACTGAGTGATTTTCCCCCGACTGACTTGGGAGGTGGGGGCTGTGCCCCCCCCTTTCAACCCGCTCCTGCTACCATGAACATGAATTCTAGATCTCACACCCTCAAAAATATTGTTCTTTGACATGTAAATCTTCAAGGTTAATCCGTTTTTCCCATCCTCTTAGGTAACACGAAACGTTTTAAAAACGTGTCCTGTGGTGTTATAAAACGTCTCATAATACCACATGACAAGTTCTAAAAACGTTTCGTGTTACTTGGGCTGTCTCAAGCACTCTGCAATATCGATCCCGACCAAATGTTAGCCTTATCGAGTAAAACTGATATTTATAAAAGTCAACTGTGCTTTTTGTGTTCAGTGCAATCTCTTCTTATGCAGTCAGAACAGTACGGGCTACGCTTCCGTAGACCAGGGAGCTGTTATTAAGTAACAGCTATGATGCCCACAATTCAGCAATCACCCCCAGAGCTCTCGGGGCTTAGCTTTCTTCGAATCCGCTGAGACTGTGTCTGTGTATATGCAACCGTGTTCCCACATAACATGCACTAGCAGACAGTCAACTGAGTTGACAAAGCACAGAGAAAGCATGGAGATAGATTGAAATATTTGTCCTTCACCATATTGTATGGACTTGCAAGCTAGTTGACCTGCAAGGAGTGTATTTCAACAGGTATTTCCTTCCAAGCAAGGCATTTTGCAAGAATTTTATGGACAAACATTGCTTCTATGGAAGATTTTTTATTTGAAGTGATGTAATTGAGCTGAGCGGAGGTAATGAAATTTAGTACCAAAACCCTTGAGGCGTGCTCTGGTTTGCGACTTTTAAAAATGGTAACAATCAAGGGCTGTCAGTAAATCTTATGATTGTGCATTTTGTGGCATAACCCTCAACCTGGAACGCTTTGCGCTGTGGCAGCGCCTTTGTCACCCGACAATTGATTTTGGTTTGTTGACCCACTTTCAGAGAACAAATCCCTGCTTAAGATATCGTGTTGTCAAAACGTGTCACATAAAACAAACTAAACTTCAACCTTCTGACGTCTAAAGAGTTCATCCCGTTCTTCTAGTACACATGAAATTAAAATAAACCATGAAACCTTGTACTCCATGTACTCCATGAAACCCGCCCATTAAGTTTGTATTCGTTAAATGGTGAAACGAGTTGAAATACTTAGCCTATAGTTTACGTTGGGAACTTAAGAGTTACAGACATTGGCTGAGTCACGAGAACTCAAAGCAAAGCAAAGCAAATGTTAAACAATTTACAGAAACAATGACTGTTCGCGCAGGAATCAGGAATAAACATGAGATATCTACATATCATAATATATGTTTGACGTGAGAAAGGGACCGATGAGTGACCGATGGGGTATGATTTACGTTATCCTTTGTTTGATAAACCCCCTTATGAGTGAAGAGTTTTTCAGTTCTTTTCCAACAATTGACTTGGATGTTGCTAAACGTGCACGTATAAAACAATTACCAGGGCAAGGAGACCAATCAGTATGCAGGATATGAAAAAGAAAATGACCAATAATAGCCATTCCCACTCTACCTTCTTCTTCAAAGAAAGGGATTCGTCTATATAATTCTTAAGTTTCCTGAAATCAAAGTTCTCAGTGTTAACAATGTCAGTGACTTTTCCCCAATGAGTTCTAATTTTCTGGTTCAGGTGATAAACCTCGAGCAATTCAAACAATTGTTGAAAACAGTCGTACATAACTTTGTACTTAGATACTTCAATGTCAAAAGCGCACCAACATTCAGTTGCAAAGTGTCGGTGGATTGTTTTGGATAATTCGTTCAACCTGTTCCCCTGGTTTGTAAACACGAGAAGTTTTTGTAAGGAATACTTTCGGACGCAAGAACTTTTTGTCCCTGGGTCAATGTATGAAAGTTCTGATATCAGATGTAAACCTTTGAGTTCTCCGCGATAAAAATTGCTCAGATCTTTCCCGTTACTGGATATTTCTTTTAATTCACGATGCAATCTAGCACTCAAGTCTACTAATTCATTTAGCTTGGATAATGTTCGGCACAACTCATTTATCTCCAAGTCTGATAGCACGAACAAAGCAACCACATCGTTTCTTCTTTCCTCCATAGCTTTCGCGATTCCTGTAATAACTTTGTCGTCGAATGAAACATTTTTAGGATCCTGTCGCAAAATCAATCTCCACAGTCTCATAACCTGTTCTTTATGTTTACAACACTCTTTGATTTGTGCTGTCATTGTTTGTTCGGTCAAGTTTAATCTCTCAAATTCTTCCACTATTTCATGACATCTTTTTTCAGTGAAAGAAATGCTTTGTAAAAGTTGATAATGATGTTCTATTTTCTCAAACCTTATCTCAATTTCTTTTAATTTCCTATGTACAACACTAGCGTCGAGATCCTCCTCTAAAAGATGCCTATTCAAATCTACACAATGAGCCCTTGTTATTTCTTTATAACTTTCAAACACAGCCAAATGCTTGGTTACAACCTGTGCCCTATTGTTTGTTGGGTTGTCCAAATCATATTTCTTCAGTGTCGATAAATACGTGCGAAGAAACCTTTCAGCAAAACCTTTACCGTACTCAACGGAATTTGTACCAATAACCTTGTATATATCTTCATAGCAAGCCTTGCAGTTTTCCATTTCTTTTAAAATTTCTACGAACCTCTCTTGAACTACTGGCGGTGGCAAAAGCTCGTTTGGAAATTCCTCGTAGATTTTTTCACATGACTCCCTGATAAAATCTCTGGAAGCGAGAAATTTAAAAACCAAGTTATTGCACTTGAGCATAATTTCCTTGGAATGTCTGTCGGATCCAAAGTTCATTACGTTTACTGTTTCCAGTACTCGAAATAAATGATGAGATTCAACAATATAATTGTTTATACCTACTTTCTTCAAAAGAAACCTGTGATAGTCCTGTCTGATGTCTTTGAAATATTCTTCTAATACCTTTAAGTTTTCACCAACATCATGAAGTTTTCCCCTCATTACTACATTACGAAACGGCCCTTGCTCAAATTCTTGTGCAAGACTCTCAGTCAAGGCTTCTGTTGTTGATTTCAGACTTTCAAAGGACGCCACTTTCAATTTGAAATCACGCCAGGGGTTTTTGTAAACACTTTTAGGAAGACTTAGTTTCATAAGTTTCTGTCGATAGTCAGCAAGCTGCTCTACCATTAATTTCGCATTCCTTTCAGCCTCACGGCTTTCCCGTGTAAGTGTTTCCCTCGCTTCATCAAATTTCAATTGATCTTCCTTAGCTTGTCTTTGAAGAAGTGTCATTTTTGTCAAATCCAAGTTTTCCTTGCTAAGTTCTTGAAAAACTTCGTTGCATGCAGAATTTATGTTTTCTTTTAAGCCTAAGTAAGTAGTTGCTACTGAAGAAGTGTTTGCGTAGTGTTCATTGTATATTGGCCAAGAGGATTCGTCAATCGCTGCAACGATCTTAGACACATCTTGCCGAACTTTCTCTGTGAATTCCAAAACGGAGGTGCAGTTATGATCACTTTCAATATGTGATAGGAGCTGACAACACGAACATACTTGTTCCACGCAAGTGATACAAACATAGTCACCAACTTCTTTTGTATGGCTGGAGATGGCCGGGGACATTTCCTCCTTGTCTTCTCTTTCTTTCAACATCTCAAGTAAACCTGTGACACTGTAATTTGTTGCTAGGTCTGCGATATCTCCAGATGGAGGTAAAACAATTGATTTCCTGCAAAGTGGGCAAATGGGGTTATATCGCTTTACGATTTCTTCCAAACAAGGAGTCAAACAAAACGAATGCCCACAAGGCAAAATTTTGGGGGCAATTAAAGTTTCCATGCAAATGGGACAGATTAGGGCATCTTTATAAACCTCAGTGGCTTTGTTCATTTTGATTTCTTTCCAGCTCTCCATCGACTGAAAGAATACAAAACATGAAAATATCCATAAATGATTTTAAAATCGTATGTTGCATGGACCTTTAAAAGGTTTTATCAACTTCAGTTAATGGAATGGAACGAATTTGATTGTCGCAATTTGCAGTGCGGTTTGTTTTGGATTAAAGGGCTAGGGCATCTAACAAGGTTAATCTCTTCATTCCGGCTCATTGGGTTGGTTCATGAAATTCAACAAATTTTTCCAAAGTTGTTTAGTTCTCTTTACATACCAATTGACAAATGGACAAACTTAGACAAACCCCATAAGCCTACATAAAAATAACTGATTTATGTGGGTACTTAACAACTCAATTTGATTACGAAAAATTCGTATCCATACACTTTTTCAAATTATGCACAAATCCGCTACAAGTCAGGGCACCATAAAATCCAAAATCTTAACTTCTTCCAAAACTATTGGATATAAAACTTGACCAATCAAACTAATTAAAAGCTGTGATAGTACTCTTAAACACTTCCATCAAATTATCGATATCAACTCAACTTAATGTTCCCCTTTATGTTTACTATACTGCTTTTATAAATAGGCTAGCCTATATGAATGCATGAGAGCAGTCAACACGATGAAGTTGGGATGAACATATGTTAGCAAGGAAAGATTAACAAATGTTATGATGGCTTAATATACAGTTCAGAGAAAAAATAGCTCAAAACTAACTTCACAGTAGAAAATTCTCTGCTGATGATAAAGGAATCAAACTATTTTTTTCAAGATAAAACAATTAAACACCTTTCAACAAACTTACCAGGCTTGTATCGGTTGGTTCAATCACACTATTGGAGTTGCTTTATTCTGGTTAGTGATGTATGATAGCAGTTGTTCTATATACTGCTGCCGGTAATTCCCAACACATTTTTGTACTAGTTCGACCTCCCTGTACATTTTTAACGTAAAAAGCCCGGGAACGGGTCATACACACGCGTCTCGAAACGTAGACACCAACCAGGAAGAATGATTCATAATATTATGCGATATAGACCAAAGTGCAGAGAAACGTGACATAGGCCCCGCCTACATGTACAACATAAATATGTAAACTGAGTGGGAGGTGAAACAGAGACGGGATAGCATCAGACCATTGTGTGCAAACACAGATTTTGTGAACAAAAGAAATTGTCCATGGCACCACACTAGTTGGTACAATATTAGCCTATATACCTTTAAAGCTTCTGTAACGCCACATCAGTGTTTATCATTGCAATGTTCAAATTAGTTTAGTTACGAAAACCGTAACCGCTGTTTATGGGAACGACGATATTTATGCGGTTGCCCGCTGCCCTATTTATACTAGTTACTGGTTTTAGTAGGGCGGTGGTGATAGACTTGACACGTATGCTTAAATTGAAGCAGTGATCATATAACTAACACCGTAACCAGGGTTGGTGAAACATTTCTAAGAAAGTATGCCTATACAGTTGGCAACGTAACAGGTCGCCGAGCTAGGCAGAGCTTGCTCTCTTGACTGAGTAGACGGGTCAATTTTTGCCCAAAATGGCCCGAACCTCAAAAAATTGCAACAAAAGGGTTTTCACTGTTTTTTAGTTCTCTGGGGTGTACTTTATAAGAGGAAAAATATCTATCAAAATTTGACCTCGGAAAAGGTGTTAAACTGGTCAAATCCAAAATGGCCCCCATAGACCATGTGGAGAAGGGGGAAGGTGCCGTCACCCGAAAGCAAAATTTATGAGACCAAGTGGATTTGGTTAATTTTGGGTCGCTGATTCTGAAAATCGAGAGTATACTGGCCATATCCGGGCTTTTCTGCGCCATTTTGACGTTTAAAGTTCGAAGGGCGCCCTCCAATGTCAAAAATCTTGTTTTCTCCATATATTTACGCCAAATCTCACATCAGGCTGTGAGATTTGGCCCTTTTATACTATAAAGAGATGTCTACTGAAAAATAATGGGAAATATTAAAATTCATATTAATATGCAAATTAGATACGGTCAAAAGACAAATTATAGTGTTAGCAGAAGAATAAGCCGAGGATTGGAGTCAGGGGAAAATACATCAAACTAAACCTGCCTAACTAATAACAGATCCTCGATGAAGAATATTGACATTGGTGACTTTCATTTTTGTCTTCATGTGCCGTAGTTGCCATGGCAACACAAAATTGTTTTTCGTTACTAAACCCCATTCGGTTGTCCTGAATGGCAGGGATATTATGTATCTTAAAATCCCAGGTCTCTTTATAAATCAGGAACTTTTGAGAAGTACTAGTTTTAACTACGGCCTATATTTTTAAGTATCAGATACACGATTTAACCTTCAACCCTATCTAATTTGCATATTAATATGAATATCAATATTTCCCAGGGCTTTTCAGAAGACAGGCGGCCGTCTCTATAGGGTCTCATATTTAGGGAGTGCCATGGTCCGAAATTCCGACTGACTGGATGTTTCTACAACTGAATTGAGGAGCCACCAGGCCAGTTTCGGACAGCTTGAATACCTAAAGCATGAATACCTGATGAGTGCTTTCACGTTACGTCACAACTGGGAAACCACGCCCACTGTCGGGTAAAAATCAATACTGTCTTAGTGCAACACTCTCACAGTGGGTGGTCAGCTGCTTCTCAGCTAGCTACACTAAATGCGTATGCCCATCAAAAGGGGCGGGGCTTGTGACGTAGGTGAAATCACTCTACAGGACGAGGCTGAAGACTATCTAAAAGGAGCGCCAACACCAAATAAATCCCTTTAAATGTGGCGAGTGGGTGAGCGGAAGTCCTATCAGTTTGATAGGTTTCTGCTGGTTTGGGTAGCATTTGGTGTTCAGCAGCCCTTGGGTTTCAAAGCTCTTGAATTTGAATATCAATGTAGTGAGGTCAAAATATGTAGCCAGTTTGTAGGACGCCTCCATGTAAATTAAATTGAGACATGAATTTTATTAATTTTATTTACTAGACTAGTGCAGAGAGTTCCGAGATAATAAAAAAACGAAAGAATGTAGTCTCAGTAGCGAAACCAACGAATGTTTCTAGGATCAGTCAGTACTTTGTTTTTCAAGATAGTACCTGAAAATGTCTCATATTTCCGGCGAGACTTGCCTCCCCTATGGCGCACCCAATTTTGTAGATAAAATTTACCGTTATAAACCAATTTCTCGTTAGGATGAGTATAAAGAGGTTGCCGAGGGATGCATGTAGTGGAAGTTATTTGGTATTTCGCAGAGGCATTGCCTCGCATGTTTATACTGGCTTCCCTGCACCTCGGCGGTTGGCCCATGCCAACTAACATATTGTGACAATCATCTCCCCTTGGGCTATAATGAACCTAATGACAGTAATGAAGAATAAGTTTATCTAATTTAACAGTGACACCTTAGTAAGTTTCAAAATGTGAGTTAAGCCTTTCAGTTGTTGACATGATGTCACCTAGTGCTACTGTATCAGTCTTGCTGATCAAATATTGTCCAATATAGTGTATCTGAAGGGCGTTATTTACTAGTAAATGTATGCAATGGCCAATGAGCCAATTTATCATTTGCTATGGCCTGAAAATAACAAATAAAAGTTGGTTTAACAAGATTTTGCATTAAGAGGCTATATCAGAGCATCTGGTTCTGACTAATTGCATCCAATTTGTTGATGTCTTTAAACTGACAGCGTCTTTAAACTGGCACGGTTTATAGTAACGAACGCAGTAATCGATGCAGATGAGGAGGGCTGCTTCTTCTTGAAACTCACTCGAGCAGATTGATCATCTGAGACCTAGTAGAAATTTGACACTGTTAAGTGTGGAGTTTAACCAGCACACTGTAGCTGTAAAGAAACTACACTTTTTTCAAAATTGCGGACAGCTGCTATCTTGTATTTAGGAGTTAAATGATCGATACCAAAGCTACATCAGGTTAACCGAATTTGCCATATTAGATGTTTTCAAAATCGACACTTTATTCAGTACTCCAACTCATCAAGTGCCAGTTACATAACATTTTATCATTTTTAAAATGGCCGACAGCCTCCATCTTGGATCTAGGTGTTGGAATGATACCAAAGGTACAGCAAGTTAGTTTCCTCCAGTGCATTTATCATGTTAAACATAGTTGGAATCGACATTTTCTCATCACTCCGGTTCATCTGGTGCCAGTTTTTTTTTTCATTTTCAAAATGGCGGTCAGTTGCATGTATCTTGAATTGACTTGGGGTTGAAATGATACCAAAGCTACATCAGGCTTACTCCAATGAATTTGTCATGTAAGAAATAGTCAGAATCGGCACTTTTTTCATCACTCTAACTCATCTGGTGCCAGTTATATAATATTTTATCATTTTCAAGATGGCGGGCAGCCTCCATCTTGGATTTAGGTGTTGAAATGATGCTAAAGTACATCAGGTTTACTCCAGTGCATTTATCATGTTAGAAATAGTTGGAATCGACAGTTTCGGCATCACTCCAGTTCATCTGGCGACAGTTATTTAACATTTTCTCATTTTAAAAATGGCGGCCGACGGCCATTTTGAATTTTCTATTAAAACCACCTTTTCCGTGCTCTGAATTTGAAAGATTTTTTTTCTCTTATTCACTACATCCAATAGCATAGAAAACCGTTGAAAGACCTTTTGTTGCATTTTTTGGGGGGTCAGACTGTAAATGGACCCGTCTAGAGGCAGATCTGAAATAAAACCTAACAAAGAATATTTACTGTATGACTTTGATTTAACCCATTAGCCCCAAATTTAGACTCCCTTGAGTGAATCGATCAAAAAAGAGTGATTTTCAGTATAGTCTAAAAGTTTTGGAGAGTGATCATAAGATGATGACCTTCTGGAATAAAGTCTTGGACGAAATAACTGGTTCTAGTTCTGTCAAAACTTGAGCTCACACAGGGGTGCATGTTCCTTTAATGAATCGGCCGACGCCAAGTGAAAGAGGCATGGGGGCATTGTCTACGCGTCTATGCACCTCAGATGAGGGTTTTCGCCACGAGATATGACCAAACACCGCGACTTGTCGTACGTGGAATCCACCATGGAATCCAATTGGATACCATAGCCCTTACCCGAGTCCCATATGATAAAATAAAATATACCGATCCTGAAAATGAATTTGCCATCAATATGCCCAGCCCTCGTGGCTTCCGGGAACCCACCAGGGACCGGGAGGACCCACCCGTTAAACAAGCACCAACTCTCGAAAATTCAGTTTTGCCCTGTCCCCCATGTTCCCCACCCCAACACTTTTGAAATCCTGGTGCCGCCATTAGTGATTGGTTACTTGGTTGTAGATGAGAGAAACCAATACCTTCGTGATGACGTGTGTATTTGAGCATAGTTATTATACCTTTCCCTGGTTGGGAAACTCCGCCGACTGACTGATTATGTTTTCGTCAGTCACGTGACGTTGATTGCACACGAGAGCCTTGTTGTTGGACTCTCCATACGTACTTTAAATATGGACAAGGTAAACTGATTTCTTCGAGAGTCTCTTGCGAACAATTGTCAAACTGTAATGACTTCAATTATTGGGGTATATTATTGCGAAAGGTTTGATTAAGATTTCTGTCTTAACTACGACCGTAAATCGAGAGTAAATGCACCACGGAACTAAAATAGAGCAGGCGCGTGTCCAGGATTTTAGGCAGGGGGGGGGGGTCTGGCCTTCAGCCACCATCTAAGCGGAGCGCCACCATCGGTTGGCGCGGAGCGTACCAGAAATTTTTTGCTCCCCAGACCCCCTCAGATCGCAGGAGATGGCCTCTCCCGCGGTTTTTAACCCTATCGTACCATCTTCGAATTGTGATACTTTCAAATTCGTCTAGTTCTGTTTTTCTCATTCCGAGCAAATTTCTTCCAAATTTTCCAGACCATGATTGACTCCCTGTGCCACAAAACTTCTGCTTGCATGGGTCGATCAGTCGATCGATCGGCATAAAGTCAACCCTATTGAGCTGTCTTCAAATAGCGAGAATGTTGTCTTTTTTATATCAAGCAAATTTCTTCCAAATTTTCTGAAAATTTGTCAATCCCAGACTATGATTAGCTCCCTATGTCACCTATCGCTGCTTGCGTCATGGTCATGATTCTGTGTTATATTATAACACAGAATCATGACCATAAATCTTGCAAATTAATCGGGGTTTTTCAAGAAACTTCCTCATAAAAAGATAAAGGGACCTTTTTCTGTCTCACCCACATACCTTCTTTCTTTGAACTACATGCACCGAGCTTCACCTCGAGAATTACCAAAACAATTTTCTCAGTTTTGAAGAAAAATTACCCCCGAAATTGAACTTTCAAAATAATGGGCCTAGGTGATTAATGGTGCCGTTATTCCTCTAAGAAGAAAAGAACTGTCGAGTTTCTTACTTGCATCATCAGGTACTACAGTGTAGCCTACTCAATGTCATATAATTTGGAGAAAAGCCCGCGTGGTTTCTTCGTAATAAATCGTCGCACAACGTCCTCAGTATCGATATTGATCCTCCTATAGGTAGTCAGTAGTACCAGGTCACTCAAACGTCCCTCTCCCATCGATGACCTTAACCTGCTCTTTATACGACGGACAGCGGAAAAAGAGCGTTCTGCTTCACAGCTGGTGACTGGTATCACGCATCCGATCTGAAGCAGAGTATGGAGGTTCGGAAGTAGGTCCTTCGAACAACTTCTGAGGGCAGTAATGAGAGAATCTGGCGGATTGTCATGATCCAACCACCTCCCTCGCCAGATTTCAAGCTCAGTGCGTAAGCTCTCTAGTCGAATGATATCCGGCTCATATTCGGAAAGTGCTTCGACAATTGCTGGTATGTCCCTGATCTCCATCTTCGCTATGACTGCCGGTAACAATGAGGTAAACCCTCCCACAACAGCTACTGACTGATCGGCGAATCGATCTGCCATCTGGGTGTTCACATCATCGATGAAAGGTATCACTATGGCTCGCTTAAAGTACTCCTTCGGGTTATCAGCTGGTTGCGTAGCTCTGTACCGGCTTGCTACCGCGGCTCGTCGCATTCCTACCTCTGTCCCGAGTTTTTCTGCGAGTTGCTGGATTTCTGAATACCATGCGTCGAATCTGTCATCTACCTCTGCCCTCATTTTTTCCAGGTCTGCTTGAACAGATGAAACTAAAGTGTAAGCTGATCTGATTCCAAGATCTCTTTGCTGTAGCTTCAGAGTAATTTCTCTCAACGGCGCCAACACGTTCCTCAGAGTGACGAGGGACACCAAACTGTCAAACTGTCCGAAGTTTCCGAGTATCCCCTGCGCCCTGGCCTTGGTCTCTCCATCCCACTTCCAATTTTCGTCAATTACTGCTCTGATTTCCACATCTTCTTGGTATAGATGGGGATTGACAATGATGTCACACGTCGTCATGACAAGTGGCACCATATTGATGAAATTATCGAAAGCCTCAAATCTTTCAACCCATCTTGTCTTGCAGAGTCCCTTAAGTTTCTGCTGTCGTGAATGTTGTCCTTCATCCCTTGAATGAAGAATGAGCATGACTTTCTCAAAGAATCCCTGGCGTTTGTGTGATGCACTGAGGAACAAATGTGCCTCATTAACAGCTGTTACACAGTTGCGAATCTGTGGCAGTTTTGATGCTGATGCAATGACCAAGTTCAACTTGTGACTGTTGCAAGGTGTATATACTGCCCTTGGAACCTCTTTACGGAACAAGCCTTGGACTCCCTGTTTATCAGAAGACATGGCGGATGTGGTGTCGTATGACTGTCCTCGAACATTGGAAGGCTCCAGCCCACATTCAAGAAGTTTTGAACGAATCTCCTTAACTAAATGGGCCGCTGTCCCCCTTTCAATGTAGGAGAAATCTAGTAAGCCCTCTCGAATATTGACGTCCCCGTCGAGATATTCCAGGTATCTTATGCAAAGTGACAGAATATGTTTATTGGCAATGTCGTCCGTCAGTTCATCTGCAATGATACTGAAAAACGGGCAGCGTTCTCCTGATATGTTTTCTGTAATGGATTCCCGAATGATATCCCCTAATATGTCCAATATTTCGTTCTGGATATTGTTAGAGACATACGTCGCATTTTTCGGACATGTCTGGAGAAACGTTTTCAGCACCTCATCCGTTCTCGCACGAAACTCAATCAGAGACTGCAGGTTCCCCTTATTGATATCGGGATCAACAGTTGTTGAATTATCCCTGTGCCCACGTAAGGCTAATCCTTGACGTCCCAGATGTATAATGCAGTCTATGATACTCCCAAGTGCTGCTTTGTTTCCATCATACTGTTTTTCTCTAAGTCTTGCCAGCTGGACGTCCACACGATCTTCAGGGTTCTCTTCCATCTGCTTTATGTCAGTATATGCCGCGACTGCCTGTTTGTGGTGATGAGCTGTTTCGTGACAGTTCAGCACGCCCTCTTTTCTACCAAGAGCCTTACGGAACTGAGTGAAGGGCCGTTCAATAAGAACGCCAAAGTCGCATCCTCTACCAACTGGTTTTCGAGCAAAAAGTACACATGGAAGACAGTACCCACCGTTCTTAGCCTTTGAATAAACGAGCCATGGGAAATCCTCAAGCCAAGATGAATTGAACTTGAGGTTTTTGCCTTTGTCTTGTCTCACAGGATATTTGAATTTTTTGTTAGGGCGAAAATGGTTCTGCATCAGCTTCATCTTTTCATCATTGCGAATTTGTGATCTTTGAAACAATCCAACATCGTCATAATATTCAGATGGAAAATGTTCAACACCTGCATCAGCATTTACGGGCAAGTCTACTTCAGGAGGGCATCTTTCATTTGGTGTGTCTACATCATCCGGCCCTTCAGTGGGCACGTCTACGCCTGCAGCAGGCTCATCGACGGTGGGGTAAGGCGCATCTATCTCAGCAGCAGGCCCTACAGTGGTTGCCTCCAGCGTGGAGCGTAGGCCTACCGGTACAACTTCCTCCGATGAAGCAGCGGGTATTTGTTCACGACCGACATAGCCAGTAGTGGCTTTTGGTCGTTTGGTGAGGGCCCCGGCGGTGAGAAAAACTGTGTGATTGTCGTCTGTGGTGCTCTTCGTTTTTTCTCCATTATTGCTACCGGCACCTGAAAGAGATTCAAAAAGATACTGCATAACTGTGAGGCCTATTGATCACAGACTGAACTTGAGACTATGCGACAAATATAACAAGAGCACCATTGGTGCAGTAGCTCATACTGTCATGAATGTTTTTGTCGAGCCACTTACGAATGGGGAAGAAGACGCAAATGGCATGATTTCACATTTTGGGCCCATGGGCCCTAATTGGGGACTGGGCACAAAATCCCTGAACACTCCGAATGCACAGTTATTGGATCACCATTTATGACCAATCATCTGCTTTGTGCAACAAAATTCGTGGCAAAAGAAGTATTTCAACATTCTGGACCCTAAATTCACAAAATGGGCCCTAGGGCCCAAGTGGGACCTTGAACTGAAAATTCCAAAACACCCCATAGGTCGGGCTATTGAAGCATCATCACGACCGAACAGAAGCACTATGCACCAAAATCTGTAGGAGAAGAAGCATTTGGCGTGTTTCCACAATTTGGGCCCGATGTGGGCCCTGGGCCCAAAATTCCTGAACACCCCGAAGGCCCCCTATCATGGTCAATAACCTGGCCAAGTTTCATGAGCATCGGTCAACAACTGTGGGAGGAGAAGCAATTTGACCAATTGTGGAGGGAGTGATAGATAGATAGATAGAGTGAGTGAGTGATAGAAAGCATGATGCCAATAACTCATACTGCTGCTGATAAAAATCACCAATTCAAATCATGATTCTAATCAACGTGATTTAAATTAAACAACCCTGTTCCAGGTTCTTAAACCCGCTCAAGTGTAGGACTAGGCCCCTAGCTTATAGGTTTCGAACTGACGTTATCAGTATTTCTTGGTGAACATTGGAGAGAGAGGAACAAATTACAATAAAGAGTCAACATTTGGTGATAGGTAGCTAAATCCACCAGTGTCATTCTTTTTTACTCCAGGAGGGGGTTATTAAATTTGTTATGGCCCACCAAAGCCTCCCTAGGAGTTGAGACTCTCCATGTCACAATAACAGGGTTACAGTGAGTGACAGTCGACACTATGGTTTGGGGTTTCCCAGCATAAATGCACACAATATTTGTGTATTGCACAATCCCCTTGGAAGTCTATCTCACGGGGCTAGGCAGGCCTTCTAGTGGATAGACATATAGCCTATGGCGAGACTCGTCTACTCTTAAATCCGAGGAGTGTCCAGACGTTAACGAGGCAGGCGTTACGGTTTTAAGGCCGTGTGCATTGTTGCATTGTCGTCAGTGTGTTAGGTTTGTGAAGCTTACCGTACACGACGGAATGGGGCAAAGACTAGCCTAGCCTAAGTACGAGGCTGCTCTGTACACAGTGCAGGCCTTGCCAGCCTAGGCTATATGCACAAACGGCTAGCATTAGTTTGGCCGATAAAATACTTTTCTCTGAATTTACCATCAAGAGTTTGATGGCGGCTGCCTAGCGAAATCATATATATTACCTCTAGGCCTAATCGGCCTCTCGTCTATCGGATCCACTGCAACTGGGCAGTACAATGATCTGATTCCGTGTGACCACTCGCCTCCTTTTGATCGATCTTCGTCGCTGGAACGCCGTTACGGCCATATAGGTATTTAGACGAAGCAATGTTAACAAATAAATGATGCGTTTATTTTGAGGACAATATCGAATCAACGGACCCCCCCCCCCCCTATAAGAAAAAGTTTCAGATCAGCCTATTACCGACCGGCTAGACGAACTTTTTTTTTTTTTTTACTTTATTAAATGTGAGTCAGCCAGCGCGAGCAGGGGGGGGGGGGTCCGGACCCCTTGGACCCCCCCCTTGGACACGCGCCTGTAGAGGGACAATCGAAGGCTGGGCTAGCAACAGTAACTTGGTAAGCACACTCAACAATTCCGCGAAATTGCGAGGCATAGTAGCAGTCGCACTGTGTGTATAACGTTTGACTAGTTCGATTAAACCATTTTAACAAACGAGCGTAACGGTTCATCAAACGAGTGTATTATACAATATTTATCAGTAACTTTGGTTGTTAGGAAGCCCACCTAGCGCAATGAAGCGGTAGGTCCAGGGACGTAGCCAGGATTTTCTTGTGGGGGGGGGGGGAATCGACTCATCGTCCCCAATCTTGACCGACAGGACCATCTAAGCGGAGCGCCACCATCAGTTGGCGCGGAGCGTACAAGAAATTTGTTGGTTTTAGAAACCCCTCAGATGGCAGGAAACGGCACTTCCCGAATGTTTTATGCTGCATGTTCCCAGCCTGGAAATATGGATCTCATTTCTGATATTTCTCAATTAATGCAAAAAAAAAAAAGAAATCAATATAGGAAAAATTTTAATACATGTTTCTAAGCGGAGCTAGGCTACCATCGATTGGCGCGGAGCGAACCAGGAAATTTTTGGCTTTACAAACCCCTCAGATGGCCGGAAACGGCACTTCCCGAGTGTTCTAAGCAAGAATATGTTTAGTCCAACTTCGAAATTCTCCCCGCTTCTTAATTGGAGCACTTGACAAATATTGAGGGGCTGAACATACCTTTAGCCCAAACTTTTTCATTTTTCATCGCCGCCACTGGGGTGCGGCATTTTCTTGAGGGAGCGAAGCGCCCAAGTGAGGAGCCGAGCGACCGAACGGGGAGAGGGTGTGGTTCTCCCCCTCCCGCCCCAAGGAGATTTTGCAATTTTACATCAAAATTGAGCGATCTGGTGAACACCTAAGTTGGAATTTTTGGACATTTTCAATCTTGTATCAATGTTTTCCTTATTCCCTCGAGAGTTAGCAGGGTTAGTGTGTGACTGTAAGAGGGTTACTCGGTACGAGTCAATGGGGCCCTAGGGAATTGTGTCGCACTGGAACAAAACAGCTACTCATAAGGCTTACATTTAGTTGGCTAAACCAGCGGAATTGACATTTTGCCCTGAAAAACGCCAAAACTCCATTTAAATAAAAAAGAATTAAAAATAAAAAAAATTAGGTATGGACGGGACTAAGTGCCAACCCCCTGACCACGGGCCTGTCTCCCTGGGTGTCACCTTCTCCTTTTGGAATGTTTTGCTGTCTCGAAGAGCTTAGATGCAATGTGGTGCTATGTTTTGTTCTTTTTATACTAGATTCCAATGTTCTCCACAGGGGATTTTAGAGGACCGACACGTTCTCCTAGTGAAATTGACCGCCCCTCCAAAATAGTTGCCGCTCTCCAAAAAATGCAGCTTCCATTTTTAGTTCATTGCTTCATTACACATATACAAGTCATAACTGGAAAAATGTGACTTCCATCCAGGCTTGGCGCCAGGATTTGCCCGACGAAGGGCCACTCTCCGAACGGGGGAGGGGCAGGGTCGGTAGCGACCCAAGTCCCGACAGCCAGGATGCCGTCGATGAGTTGGTGAGCAGGTGAGGGAGGTTTGAAGAAAACCTGTGCACTATACCTGCCATTGCGAGCCACACACGACATCAAATTTGTATATGCTAGACGAAGATATTTCCGCGCTGATTTAACCGTGGAAAAGGGGGCAAAAATTTTTTGGGTTAGTACACTAAAAAGAATCTGTACTTATTTAAATCTTATATAGGTCAATAAATTGTCCCGGCATTTGGGCCCTATCGGACACAAATTATATTGTACTTTCTTCTTCGAGTCCGTACCGCACGACTGACACAAGAGATAATTAACTAAGTTTAGCGAAATGATATGAAATTCCCGACATGAACATTAATCCATTTATTCTACTTATTAATTTACATGAAAAGATGGGAAGGGTTTGTACTTTATTAGCTCTAGGTAACGGAACTGAGGAAGAGTGTGCAAAGAGTACCGAACATTTTGGGTTTTATCGCAGAAATAACTCTTGTGAAAGCGAAAGTAACTAAACCGACCATGAGAAGGCGACAGATTATCCCCGACAGGGGGCGGGCCATGCCAGCGACAACAAGTTCCGACAGCCCCTATGTCGAGGGGGTGGCATGAAGGAGCCTAACTATCCCATGTCATTGCAGCCTTGGGCACATTTTGCACAATGTTACTTAATATTTTAAAAGCCGAGTTAATGTTCTTTTGAGTCTGAATCGTGAAATTGCAAAGCGCGCAAAGCGCGCGAAATTTTTGGGTGGGCTTACAAAAATAACATAGCCTATGTAATCATTAAGAACAAAAAAGGAAAAAAAAAATAGAAACTGCAGTGGTTGTAGACCGTATCGGGGATAACATACATTGTGTCGAAACCACCTGGAATACCCGATAAAATAGCCAAACTATGCTCCGTGAGTGGCTCACCATCTGACCTATCGCATGACACACACAAGAGAACAGCAACTAGGCTTTGTGATATGGGATAAAATTTACGACCTCTGCATAACCTGTGTACTCTGCCTACCAGTTACTTGGTAAGGTTGAGAGGACTTACACTCTCTAGATATGTGGAATGGAAGTATTGAAAAAAACTGGAGTGAAATTACAGCGCGCGTAGCGCGTCGAAAATTTGGGGTTCTTATTAGGGAAATTGTCCCTTGAGAGCAAAAAACAGGTAAACCATCGGGGAGACTAGTCGCCGTCGGGGACTGCATACTTTATCGTAACGACTAAGAGCCCCCCTCCCCCCGAAAAACTGTAAAAATGCCCCCGATTCTCTCCCTCCTCTTGCCGTTTATTTTTTTTATTTTTTGGCTCCCCTTCATTTTTTCAACATCGCCCATCGCGTCCCCAAAATTTCTGTGTGGGGTGGGGGGAACTCTGCTCCCCCCGCCCCCCGCTGGCTACGCTAGTGGGTAGGTCTACTTCACCCTTACCGCACACTGACTGCGGTATGAACGTATGATAAGCCTTTTGGGCCTACTGTTGGTCCCCAGGGAAGGCATTCAAACGCCAGGCCTCGGAACCAGTATTTCACGCTTAAAAATTAGAGAAAAAACCCCGAGAATATAGGATTTCTACATTTATTCAAAAATCTTAAAAACTTTCTGATTAGGAGGCCTCTTGCAGTTCTCTTTAAGACCTTGGGTCAACTTTAATTTCACTTCCTTTGCAGGAACAGTACATCACTCAATGGAGCCATATCGCTACCGATCGATCGTGTGCATCTTCAAAGTTACGCGATGAACACTTTTGAAGAGCTCAACATGTTTTTACCATAGAGCAGGATGATAGGAATTAGAGGGCGGACTCCCCAAAACAGCTGTGATCGTATGGGCACTCGATATCCATATTCTCTCTGGGCAACAGACGTAGCGCTTACATAGAGATTCATACAAATCACACGCACATTAACGTCCAAAAATTTGATTTCTAAAATCATCTACTTCTATCAGAAAAAGAGGAGGATGTAGTATCTCTCATAAACTGTAAGTTTCTTGTGATGGTTTTGTATTTTATTCTTGTTTAAGTTGAAAAAGACGCATTTTTCTTCACTTAGTGCGGACACGTTCCGGTAACAGTATACAATAGGCCTATATACGTAGTATACAGTATATTACTCCTAACGTTACTGGATAGTTTCTGAATCTAGATAATCCACTCTCCTTCTGTAAACTTTGTGCATTGAGCCTTTTCGCGATGCAATAAGATGTTATATAAACACGAAGTCTCTTTTTACACTGGTGGGGCTAGGAATTTAGGTCAGATGGGGCAAAAATGGCCTACAGGGCGTGTTATCAAAGCAGGTTGCAAACTGCATATATACTGGGGGGCTAATCAACTTGCTTGTTCTGTTGTACTGGAAAGGTACATTATTTGGGAAAATGGTAAAAAATGTAGTGTTTAATTACTTGATGCAGTTTCACTTACTTTTACCAACACTCAAAAGAAGAAGAAGAAGAAGAAGAAAAAAAAAACATTGAATACCTGATGCCACTCATGAGTTGTAGGCTACTATGTAATGTGCTACGGGTTGCATTTGGTTTTAATACATCATGGTAAATGATAACAATGTTCACCCCAAACAGAAACTGATGGTTTCATTTTTTTCTTGCACTTGCAGTGAGAAACCCAAGGGATGCCAGATTCATAGTGCTGCTGGCCTTGAACGGTTTCCTGTACTTTACGCTGGATGTGGTCATTTCTGAAGGCATCTGCCACACAAGCAGATAATGAAGTGAACAAAGACATTTAAAGTTTGATTCTCTCACCCCAAGCTCCCAATTGGCTCTACTCTTTGACTGAAAGCAAGTTCAAAAAGTGCAGAGTACAGAACTCATACACACTGCACTGAGAATGTTTGATTACACACTGGGATCAGGTATGATCACCCTGAAGTAACAGACTAAGATTGTCTCTGGATGAGGATGAATTTTAGACAGAGGAGGGATCGGGGCTTAAAGAAGAAGGTTAAGAGAATTGGAACTTCTTGGGTGTCGTCTTTTAAGTCCAGGTTCATTTAACCTACAAAATGTCAACCGAGTTTCAATTTTCATCATGTACACCTTGAATATTTTGAAAGAAAATGTTAATTCTGGATCACCATACCTTGCAATTACTGGAGTTAAGAAAGTTGAGGGAGACATTCAACAAGCCAAAGCAAAATTATGGGAAGCAATAATGCCAGCTGCTGGTGAAAGACTGCATTTTTATTATAATTGACAACAAGACTTCCAAGTGCCCAGAGAAAAACTGTGAGAAGTAGTGACCGTGATTGGACTAAAATGGTTGGTAGATCAGAACCTATTTAACATTGTTTGAAGAAAAAGTAGATCAGACAGATACATACATGTAAGCCAATTCATCTTTTGCTTTTTACTCTTCATGCATACCAGTAAACTAGTGCTTCTAGTTTCTGCTAGTGTTGTAACAAATCACGACTCGTGTCACTTCCTCTCAAAATGATAGTGACTCGGTAGAAATCAGGAGTTATTTCCCCATTGAAATAGTACAGTGACTCTAGTCAATGACTACACTAGCGTAGCCAGCGGGGGGGGGGGGGCAGGGGGGCAGAGTGCCCCCACAGAATTTTTGGGAACGCGATGGGCGATGTTGAAAAAATGAAGGAGAGCCAAAAAATAAAAAAAAATAAATAAAAAAAAAGATAAATGGCAAGAGGAGGGAGGGAGTCGGGGGCATTTTTTACAGTTTTCGGGGGGGGGAGGGGGTACTCTTAGTCATTACGATAAAGTATGCAGTCCCCGACGGCTGCTAGTCTCCCCGATGGTTTACCTGTTTTTGCTCTCAAGGGACAATTTCCCTAATAAGAACCCCAAATTTTCGGCGCGCTACGCGCGCTGTAGATTCACTCCAGTCATTTCAATACTTCCACTCCACATATCTAGAGAGTGTAAGTCCTGTCAACCTTAACAAGTAACAGGTAGGCAGAGTACACAGGTTATGTAGAGGTGGTAAATTTCATCCCATATCACAAAGCTAAGTTACTATTCTCTTGTGTGTGTCATGCGATAGGTCAGTTGGTGAGCGACTAACGGAGCATAGTTTGGCTGTTTTATCGGGTATTCCAGGTGGTTTCGACACAATGTTTGTTATCCCCGATACGGTCTACAACCCCTACAGTTTCTCTTTTTTTCCCTTCTTGTTCTTAATTTTTGTTCTTCGCGCGCTTTGCAATTTCACGATTCAGACTCAAAAGGACACTATCCGTGCGCAACTCGGCTTTTAAAATATTAAGTGATATTGTGCAAAAGGTGCCCCAGGCTGCAATGACATGGGATAGTTAGGCTCCTTCATATCCCCTTCTCACCACCCCTTCGACCGTAGGGGCTGTCGGAACTTGTGGTCGTTGGCATGGCGCGCCCCCTGTCGCGAATAATCTGCCGCCTTTCCATGGTCGGTTTAATTATTTTGGCTTTCAAAAGACTTATTTCTGCGATAAAACCCAAAATGTTCGTTACACTTTGCCCACTCTTCCTCAGTTCCGTTAGCTAGAGCTTATAAAGTACAGAACCTTCCCATCTTTTCAAGTAAATTAATAAGTAGAATAAATGGATTAATGTACATGTCGGGAATTTTATTTCATTTCGCTAAACTTAGTTAATAATCTCTTGTGTCAGTCATGCGGTACGGACTCGAAGAGGGAAGTACAATATAAGTTGTGCCCGATAGGGCACGAATGCCGGGACAATTGACCTATATAAGCTTTAAATAAGTACAGATTCTTTTTAGTGCAGACTAACCCCCCAAAATTTTCGCCCGCTTTTCCACGGTTAAATCAGTGGGGAAATATCTTCCTCTAGCATATACAAATTTTATGTCGTATATATATGACTCTGAACGGCAGGTATAGTGCACAGGTTTTCTTCAAATCTCCCTCACCAACTCATCGACGGCATCCTGGCTGTCGGAGCTATGGGTCGCTACCCACCCTACCCCTCCCCCGTTCGGAGAGTGGCCCTTCGTCGGGTAAATCCTGGCCCCAAGCCTGGAGGGAAGAGACATTTCTCCAGTTATAACTTGCATATGTGTAATGAAGCAATGAACTAAAAATGGAAGCTGCATTTTTTGGAGAGCGGCAACTATTTTGGAGGGCAGCCAATTTCACTAGGAGGGCGCGTCGCCCCTCTAAAACCCCTTGTGGACTGGAACTGGAATCAATTATAAAAAAAAAACAAAATATAGCACCATATTGCATCTAAGCTCTTCGAGACAGCAAAAATTCCAAAAGAGGAAGGGGGACACCCAGGGAGACAGGCCCGTAGCCATGGGGTTCAGGGGGTTCGCACATACACCCGTCCAGACCTAAATTTTTTATTTTTGTTTTTATTTAAATGGAGGTTTGGCGTTTTTCAGAGCAAAATGTCAATTCCGCTGGTTTAGCCAATGTAAGCCTTATGAGTAGCTGTTTTGTTTCAGCGCAACCCAATTCCCTAGGGTCCCATTGACTCGTACAGTAACCCTCATACAGCCACACAATAACTCTCGAGGGAATAAGGAAAACATTGATACAAGATTGAAAATGTCCAAAAATTCCACCTTAGGTGTTCACCAGATCGCTCAATTTTGATGTAAAATTGCAAAATTCCTTGGGGTAGGAAGGGGAGAAGCACACCCTCTCCCCGTTCGGTCGCTCGGCTCCAATTAAGACGCGGGGAGAATTTCGAAGTTGGGCTGAACATATTCTTGCTTAGAACACTTGGGAAGTGCCGTTTCCGGCCATCTGAGGGGTTTGTTAAGCCAAAAATTTCCTGGTACGCTCCGCGCCAATCGATGGTAGTGCTCCGCTTAGAAACATGTATTAACATTTTTCATAGATTTTTTTTTTTTTTGCATTAATTGAGAAACTTCAGAAATGAGATCTATATTTCCAGCCTGGGTACATGCAGCATAAAACACTCAGGAAGTGCCGTTTCCTGCCATCTGAGGGGTTTCTAAAGCCAAAAATTTTCTTGTACGCTCCGCGCCAACTGATGGTGGCGCTCCTCTTAGATAGTCCTGTCGGTCAAGATTGGCGACGATGAGTCGACTCCCCCCCCCCCCACAAGAAAATCCTGGCTATGCCCCTGAATGACTAGAGTCGAGCCACTTTAAAATTTGAAAACTGGTGACCTGAGGCACTAGATTTAGTAACTCGATTACAACACTGTCACTGTTGCCATTATGACAAGCTGACAAGTATTTTATACAAGAGGCACATATAGTAGGCTTTGTAGTTTGCATATCATGGTACCGCATTGCAGCCTACACCTTGGAATGTAGGGTGGGAAATTGTGGAGTGACATTTAAAAAAAATTCAAAGGTGCACTGTGGCTATTGCCAGTCTTCCCTTTCCCAAATTTTGCACTCCTTTTCAAATGATTAGAGAGAAATTGGACCTGTAGCCCTACTACATCATTATTCCTTATAGCTGTAAATAAAACTTCTGTATGTGAAAAAGGAAGAAAAAGGATACAAAAATAAAACAATGTAGTAAAGATAGACTGTGTGTTCAAGCCTTCTCTTTTCAGTTTGGCACCTAGTCATTTTATTAGGCCCTATAATTCACAAGGCTGAGTGAGTCGCTTTCATGCGAACTTTTAGCTGTTTAGTCGACCGTAGAATAAGGGAGCAACGTTAAATAACTTTTTTACCCCCTGTATATTAAGCTGACTGATTGGCAAAAATATTCTGGTTCATCTTTTCAGTCAACCACTTACTACATATGTCAGTCACGTCACGCCACTTGTGCTGCTCAGTCTATAGTGCTTTACTAGGCATAGTTTTTAATTTGAGAATGAAAAAGAAAAAAATGATGAAAGCCCCTCAGTGACCCAGATATTCAGTTTAGTAGAAGAATATGCCTGCCTTTTTAATGTACATTTTCAATCTCCACAGAAAATATGTAAAATCAAACATGAGAGAAATGTTGGAATGTTAGGATAGGCCTACATTTGCGACTTCATTTGGGGACGAACTATCTCCTCTGTTCGGAGTTTAATTAGGTGCCGAGCTGTAGCCAGCTTCATTAAGCCGCCGATTTGTCTGTATAGGGAGGGCTATTTATATGCTTTTAGTAGATTCCGAGTTGTCCGACTTTACAAAAGCACTGGGAACTGTGAGGCTGTTTTGTCAGTCTTACATGGGCGAGTTGTCCTTGCCTGCATGAGTGCCTTCCTTGAACGTTACTCTTTTTACCACTGAAAAGCTTGTCGACCATTTCTGTTGACATGAAAAGTTAGAAAATATCTTTACTCGTCATAGCGAACAGTTTATGCCACTTTTTAGGATGAAATACACATTTTAAAAGGACAAATAAGTCGCAGGAATTGGGCGAATCGATTTCTGCCGTACAGTTTCTACACGCATGTTCGCGATCCGCGTGACTTTTGCCCAAGTCATGTCCAGGTTGCACATGGATACCGTGTCTCCATGCAATCACAGACGATTTACGTACGCGCCATTGGGAGCCCTTACTCTAGTTCCAATCCTGTCTATGGTTTTTACGGACAGTTACGGGCGCACCTTACAAAAACTATGAAAGAACGTACAGCTTTTACGTCTGTGCATACACAGTGAACATAAGGAGATCCCCAACAAGGGAAAGGTGTAATAACTATGATTTGAGTAAGTGTTTGTGACGCTTTCTCGTTAACACGATTTCTCAAGATTTAAATGGCCGACAGTTTTCAAACTTTGCACATAGATGTCCCATATTAAGAGACCTGACCCAATGTCGCAATAGACTATTGCACTATCTCAATATAGTGGATGACACCCATAACGTAAACAATATTTTTCAAGTGTCGGTATAAAGCTAGCTATCACCTCTGAACCAGCCAACAAAGATGTATGGGTTCTATGTAGGACCAATAATGTGGCCTGTGTGCATGGGCCGATATGAGTTTCCTATCTGAGACCCGGCTCAACGTGTCCAAGGTGAAATATGGGATTCCATATAAGCAGGAAATGGTATCATGGTGAAGCCAATATTAAACATGGCGTGGGATATAGCCTACATGAATGGATAGGTTTTCGATGGGAACCACATAGGGAATGTGGGGGTTTTATGTGGGTTGTGTGGGATCAACATCATGTAGCGTACATGTACTTTTAATATGCAGGGCATGCATGACTAACACATGGTTAATTAGTTAGGCTACTAAAAGTATGTAAACTTCCATGCGGCAGCCAATGAAATTATGCGACATTGCGTTAAAACTTCAGAAGAAGAAATTCAATAACTTACATCTCCGAATTGGTACATATTCCACATGATATAAGTGGACGTACCAGTATTCATCCTGAAAAATATAGAACGAGTATGTTTTTTACTGCCAGCAGGGTAAATACCAGGGAAGCAAATCCGGAGGGGGGGGGGCAAGGGGGGTCTTCGCCCCCTCAAGTGAAAAAGTGGGGGCAAAATCGTCATTTCCCCCCTCCCCCCAAAAATGAGTAGATCTAAAAATACGGTCACCTTTTTCGGATTACATTGGAAAATTTCCGTTCGAAACAGTTTTTCTGAAGCTTCGGAAATGCTAGAACACAATAGCTTCCGGGGGCTTCTCCCCCTGGACCCCCGCGGTGGCTTTGTCCCTGGATCCCACCAGGGGCCCTTCGGGGCTTCGCGCTTAGCGCTCGTGGTGCCCGCCACGCGTGCACAGTTTAATACTCATGGGCATATCATAAGCATTTTCGCCCCCTGCCCCCCCCCATCACCCTTAAACAGAGATTAATTACACCCCTGGTAAAACTGGCGCGTTTTTCAGATGAATCGTTTATTAGTTTAGGCCAACATCTATAATGTAATATCTCATCACCAGTTGCATGGCGTGGCATTGGCATGGCGACGGGATTTCAAAAAAAATTCTGTAAAAACCTTTCCAAATTGTCCGAAACAGCGCTTTTTGAATGAGAAAATATGAAAACTGGGAGCAATTAAATTTTGTTTTCTTCATGTAATGACTACATAAAAATTTCACTTTTCAAGACTTACACTTTCAATTGTCACTAAGCTTCTCTGCCGCGAAAACGGAATCCTGCCAGGAAGATAAGAGCCAAATGTATGGCTCTGTGGAAGATCTAAGCGGAGCGCCACCATTAGTTGGCAAAGAGGGCAGAAATTGTTTTGAAAAATTGCAACCCTTAGATGGGAAGAAATGGAGCTATGCAGTCATCATTTTAGTCACTTCCTTAAAGACTATCGGAGCGGAGCGGCAACATCAGTTTGCGTGGAGCAGAACATCTGAAAAACTCACATCTCACATTTAGATATGGCATTGTCTTGAAGGCAATTTAAGTGGAACGCCGCCATCATTGGCAAGCAGTGTTTAGAAAATTTTGGCATTGCAACCCCAGAGACATCAGGAAAAGGCATTTTCTAGACTTGTAGGAAGAATTTAAGCAGTCATTATTTTAAGCTTTCATTTTGCAATAAAATATTTGAAGGCCTAATCCTCTCACGCTTATCCAAAACTACAGATTTAGTAGTCCACAGAAATTCTCAATTGGCTTAGCTCTTTGATTGACAGCAGGTTATCAAGAATGCATAGTACCGAAGCTCATATTACATAGCATGTATGCATAGGGGTAGAAAGGAAGCCCCCCCCCCCCTCATTTCCCTCATCAGAAATCCTCGTTTTCATATCTCCAAATCTCAAAAAAGCAAAAGTGTAATTTGAAATGCAGTAGTGCTCGCTTTTAAATCAGTTTGGCAAACTTTTCCGAGCTCTAGAAATGACGAAATCGGATATCTATCATATGTGACACCACATAGTCGAGAGACACCAGCAACTACATTGCTATTTTTAAAGTTGTCTTTCACAAAATTCCAAACTCCTTCAATGTAAGCTATTGATTTTGAAATATTTTGTCTGAAAAGGACAGCAAAGTTTGGGAGACTTGAAATATCATCGGAGAGTGTCAGTTCGTAGGCCTTACATAACACGTAGCGACAACAATGTTCAGTCGTCGTGCATTCATTCTCAGATTTGCCACCTATATAGGAAGTGCAGATTCTCCAGTAATCCGCCAACTTTTTGAATTCCTTCTAGGAAACCCAGAATCAAAAACTGTCTCAGGCTGCAATACAAACTGCATATCTACAAATATTTGTTTAAAGTAAGCAAAAACTGTATGTTCACACTTGAAAGAAAAAAAATCAGAAAATTTGGGTGCTTACATTTCCACCTGAAAAAGTCTGTTTATACACCCTGCTGCTAAGCTACTACTTGCAAGCCCAAGAAATGCCATTTCCGGCTGTCTGAGGGGTCGCATGTTTGGTCTAAGGGTGAGAGCATCCGCCATTGTGCGTGATGCTCCGCATAAGCAATGGAGTAGGGAAAACAACCCAGTGAGCCACAACTGGAAAAAAGGCCATGGTCGGCTCGACTTGAACCAATAGGTTGGAAACTGGGCCGTAAAACTCTAACTAACTGACTAACTGACTAACTGACTGACTGACTGACTGACTGACTAACTGACTGACTAACTGACTAACTGACTAACTGACTAACTGACTAACTGACTAACTAACTAACTAACTAACTAACTAACTAACTAACTAACTAACTAACTAGCTAACTAACTAATTCACTCACTCACTCACTAACTCACTAACTTAAATACTAAATAATTAACTAACTAACTGAGGGGTCGCGATTTTTCAAAATTTTCTGAACGCTCCGCGCTAACTGAAGGTGGAGTTCGGCTTAAACAGTCTTTTGACTTCATTTTTGGGGCAGGGAATCATTAGCCGACCGTACTCCAATGCTCTCACGTACACCTATCATCAGATATCCTCTAACAGGGTCAGTTGAGTAGTCTGTATAGATGGATTCTTTATTGTTTGCGGAGAGAAAGCACGCGCCAGAAGATGGTGGAGCAGTGGCGTAGCCACGGGGGGAGGGGCACGTGCCTCCTCCCTCCACAGAAAAGTTGTGCCCCCCATCCCATTGCAATCTGCCCCGCTTGTGAGCCTTCACACTTACATTTTATCTGCTGAAATGATGAAAGGTGAGTGGCCAATTTCTTCGAACTACGGGCAGCCTTTCACTTGCCCTCCCTGGTCTCGCTTCGTGGCACTGTAAGCATACACCGGTTAGAACGTCGTAATCAGCCACGTGTGTACCCTTTGTAGAAAACTACTGTATGCTGCGGTCTCACAAAATCACGGTGAGTCAGGTCAAAATGCTTATAGCAGCTTGGGTATACATGTGCACTCAATCGTGCTCGGGGCTCTTCGTGTGTTAAGTCTCATCTAGAGCCCAAAACCCTCTCAATGTGAGACATGAATGCAACATGAATACTGTCAAAAGTTTACAAACTTGTCCATTTTCAAAGAGGAGAAAAATTGGAAATCAAACGATTAGGACCACATAGGCCGCAAATACTGTCTATATCGTCTTCACGTAGGTTTTCACCCAGCTGGTACACTAAGTACGAATGATGATAGGTTAAACGCTTTAGCTATGCTATCAATTGAAAAGAAATTCATAAGAGAAATTCAAATTTTAATCAACGTGTAATTGAAATGTTTGCTCATCTCAAATAAGGACGAATGCATTGTTATAGCCACGGGAACCTTGAGCCAGTTGTAAGACTAGATTCAATGAAATAATGGTGGTTTGCAGTCAGTTTAATGCTCATCAAATGCCATGTGAAGGCAGAGAAATGCTCGTTCTATAACCCCAATTTTGTAAATATCGCGGAGCTTCCAGGGACTTCGCCCCCTGGACCCCATCGAGGCGTTGCCCCTGGACCCCACCAGGGGCCTTAAGACGGGCCCTAGACCTCACGCCGTAGGTGGGAGCGCTTCGCCTTCGCCTTGGGCGCTGTTGGTTTACTCCCACCAATACCAATTTGCCCCTCCATGTATTTAGACCACGAGCCGCCACAGGCTGTCGGCAGACTCAACAAAAATGTAGTTCTAATAGTCTCACCATAGTTATCCCTGAGTTATATGTTGTTCCCCCATATAAAAAGTCTGTGCCCCCCCCCCGTGAAAAACCTGGCTACGTCACTGAGGTGGAGCACTGCTCAGAAAGTCTTTCGGGCAGAGAATCTTGTCTCTCTCCACCCCCCCCCCCCCTCCTTTTCAAAAAAAAAATGCTCCCATTCACCTATGGTCTGACTGGCAATATAGTTTCCCTAAAACTAGAGTACCCTACAGCCCTCGGCTTCTGAATTATATATTGAGCCTTTTCAAACCGGAGGTTACTTTCACTTTAGCCTAGAAAACGTAATTCAAAGTGTGTACGGATTAAGGTCGTTCAAACATTTAATTGTCACGTTTATGGTACGAAATCTCATAAACGCGCGGAGTGCAGGAAAATATGAAAACTTTAGCCTAGAAAACGTAATTCGAAGCATGTACGGACTAAGGTCGTTCAAAATTTTAATTGTCACGTATATGGCGCAAAGTCTCATCACCGCGCGGAGTGCAGGAGAATATGAAAAGCTTTAGAAAAGATTTGCTATTTTTTTTTTATAGTTTAAGACAAACTCAGCTGAATAGAACAATGTTTCGGTCAACTTGAACATTCGACAGGAATATGTAAACTGCCTTTTGATGGAAATCGAAAATCGAGTCGGGTTAGCATACTCCATTCCTCCGGTGCGGGTATCCCTGAGAAATAGGGTGTAAATCGTGACAATTGCAATCAAAACGGGTCGAAAATGTAGAAGGGAAGAATTTAAGTGGGAAAAGTGAGAGAAAATTTTGGAAAATTGAACACATTTTGATAGGAACCCATTAAATTACATCCACCATTAGTTACAAAAGTGGGGTGGTGTTAGCGTGTCATTCACTCAAAAATTGGAGGGGCGCCGTCTTCTCTCTTGATGTAGATTTCTATAGCAAACCATTTCTCCAAATATTTACCATGGATGGTTCTCTCCTTCCGAGTTTTAATTACACATAGCGTTGATAAAGTGATCTCGGAAAATCAGATTGTAAGAAAGGATATTCTTGTGGTCTTGGCTTTCCGGAGTCCGCACATTCAGTACAGAGCGAGTAAGGCGAATAGTAGACTATCATTAGCCTTACAAGGCGTGTACTTTTTTAATTTAGAAGATTATATCTTTAAGTTATTATTTCGGGCGCTGGTAAGGTCGCATTTGGAATATACTGCTACTGTTTGGTCGCCTTACTGTAACTTAAACGTGATGTGGAAACTTGAACTTTCAACTCTTAAAATATCATAAATTAAAAGGACAATCAGAGTTTGACAGAGAACATTAACTTTGGTTCCAGCATCTCGCTTTCCATCTCTTAACTGATTGTTCACTCGAATACAGAAACATTTAAGAGGTCTTTCAGGTTTGGAGAGACGTTAATTTGTGGTAACTACTGTTGAATAAGAATGTATAATATTTGTCCGGTAACAAAATTTCACACAGATGCAAAACGAGACATCCTCTACACTGTAACCAACCACGACGTTAGACTGAGACGAAGGATTATTTTTGTTAGCTTTAAGCCGATGTACAAATGCTTTTAAAAGCAAATTCTGATTATGGCTTTGAGCGGTGTCATGATTGAGGTTTTTACAATTGTTTAAGGTGTGTACGATAAAGAATTTTTAAGACCCAACATACTGTCATACGGAAATTTAGTTTTCTTTGCTCAGTTGTTGATGTCTGAAATGGCCTCCCTGAACGTGTAGTTCCAGCTTTTAGATATCATCCTTCCGCGACCATTGCGCACAATTTAACAAGGTGTTTGTTGATCGGCTGTTACCATCATTGTATTGTATCGATTGTATTCTTGATTAAGGTTTGGGATTAGGTTAGGAATTGAAACTATCGTTAGCCTGCTGGAAATTCCTTGTTGAACAGTGCACATTGTCCCAAATCGCCAGTTTATCCGAAAATATGAAACTGTTCTTTGAAATTGCAATTATTTTGTACCACATTTTAAGGCTAAGTAACAAGATGTACAAATGAAAAGGTAAAAGATGTCTCTTTACCATAAGTAAAAAAAAAATGTTCCAGGAAATTTAGGGTCCTACCACGTGCACCTCTCTATTAGAATCCGTGGGGAAGGGCAGCCACATCCCTCTTGGGTCTGTTATTGTTTGGTATTTAATTAAAAAAATTCTTTTGGAGAAGTAAAACAGAATCCATCCGTCTTTTTGCAAACATATTTATAACAGCAGATTTAGACTGCTACTGTAGCATTTGAAATGGCAAGCGTATATACATAAATTATTTTCAAGCTATTTGTCGACCCTTTTCAACCTAAATCTCTATAGGCTGTACCCCTCATGGGTTTGAAAAACACACCATGCTAAACATTCATGACTTCAAGGGGATAATACAATCAAAATCAATCATGAGAGTAGTTAACTATCCTCTTTCATAAATGACTCTTAAGAATCATGCAACAATATTTTTAATAGTAAAATTTACCAGGAGTAACTGCTTGATTAATATTGCAATATGTAAAAGAAGGGTTTGAGGTCATATCAAGTTTTGATATGTTAGAGGGGTACTTATGCTAAGCAATTTATTTGGTAAAATTTTTAAATTCAAATTTCACATGAACTTGAAGCAAGCATATGATATCATATCCCCACTGTAAACTGTACAGCTTTTTCTCAAATCAACAGTTCCATATTATCAAAATATGATTGCCTAAGTGGCATGAGAACTTTTCCCATTTTTCCTATTCCCATTAATGCCAAGGTCATCACAACAGTCTGAAAAACAAAGCATTCCTTGTCAATGTGAGGAAGTGATATAATCTCTGCTGCCCTCAATCTCACTTTGGACCATAATTCTAGTAACTTCATTTGCTGATATCTTGAGAAATACATGTCCAATATGAATGGAACTTTCACCACACTGCGAATATTTAGTTCTATTTTCACATATAAAAATTTAATTTTTTGCTTAAACTTCCCCTTTAAGTCCTGAAATATAAAAAAATACCTGGAAGAGAAATAAGAAATTTGTGAGGTTTAGCTGTTGTTGTAAAATAAGTTTGGGATAGCTGCTTTCAACCTTTAAATGCATTTAATGGAGACTACATGAACAAAATCTGCTTTCTAATAACAGATCAAGAACACAATTTTACCCCTTATATTTAACAAGTTACACACACTTGACCCAAGAATAAACAGAAAAGTTCTTATGTTCACAAACCATAATATATTGAAAACTGCCTATATCCAATTCAGTCAGATTAATAAATGACACCCAGTGAGTCTCATTAAATATGTTAGAAATGTGTATAAAACTATTTCAGATTTTCACTCACTTATAGTCTGACAATATCAAAAGTTACTGCCTTAAAAAAGCCATAAAAGTGAATAATTTATACAGGTTATACACGAATTATAGCATCAGTATGCAACTGTTTCTTAAGGCCATTATCATTTCTGATAACCAGCACCAATAATGGCATATGCTTCATACAAGTCCCAATATTTTTACCCCTCTTGGGGTATCAAGGATAAAAAAAGTAAAAACAAAAGATTATAATTCTCACATGGACACATTTCATGACCATGTGTTGCAACATGTTGCAGACATAAACGTTTTGCCAGTGTACACTGGAAACATGTCACCGACACATGTTGCCACTGGTATCTGCTCTGTACACACTGGCAACATTTTTAAACACAAGGTGTTTTGGCAACATGTAGCAGACACAAATGTTTTGCCCATGTAAACTGGACACATGTTGCCAACACAGGTTACAACACATGTTGCCGAATGTGTCTGCTATGTACACACTGGCAACATTTTTAAACACACGGTGTTTTGGCAACATGTTGGTACACGTGTCCTGAAAGGTGTCCAATGTACATAGATCTTAAGATATAAGTCTTGACACAAACAGCAGCTGGTATTGTACTAACCACTGCAGAGACCGAGTTTTCTGTGCCTTCAGTTCTTTCCATGTTGCACCATGAAGCCAGCCATGTGCCCACCAAGGGACTAACTTTTGTGAGTCCTTGCAACCTTGAGAGAGTCACAAAGTAGGAAAACATTCCTTGCAAAAGCTCATGTGAGCTTGTGGATTTTCGCAGGATTTTTAAACTATTTAAAAATCTTTTGACTTTGAGCTGTTGCAACCAGCTGATAGCAAGCCCTCTCTGTACTGTAGATGGTCTCCTTGAGGTTGGAAGAGTTTGCAACAGTTGGTCTTTATATAAGTGGACAGCTGCCTTCAAACTATGAGCCAACTGAAGTAACTAACAGGGCTCAGGTGTGCTACAAACCACACTGCTCAGAAAATTAAAGAGTATGGTAGGCATGCTATTTGTTAAACTTAAACAGATTCATATCAGCTCCCAATATTCACCTAGGAGTGCAAAACAAAACATCATACTCCTCTCAGTAATTTGAGGGGAGAGATGGTGGGCAACATCCCATGCCTCAAAATTCAAGGCCAGAAATTAATTGCCACAACTTCAACTAGCTATCAGTGTCCTTTTACTAAATCTTCAGTGACCTTACAGTATTTCACTACCAATATATACTTCAATATTTACATATCTTTTTTTCTCACTTCCTGCAATTTACTATACTCACAAAAACATTGGCAGGCAAGCCATTGGGTGATAAAAGATGAAGAAATCAAATTACTGGGAACAATGTAGTACTGAGCATCATGCCTTTTCAAAATCTATGAAACTGCCTCCGTGAGTTGGTGCCCTAATTTTTTTCAAGAAAATATGACTAACTTCTCATTGCCTCCTCCTCCCCAAACAAACAGAAAGATATACCCTGCCCCCCGGAACACTAAGTGCATGGCTTAATAAACAGGAGGTTTTAACCCACGACATTATTGCAATTGATCGATTTGCCAAGCATCTGATTTCTCAACAGATGTCATTTAAAAAGATAAAACTGGCAAAAATTGAAATATTGTTTTATTTGTAAACAAAAAAATATAAGACTAATAAACCCAGGGCTGGATTAGCACTGGCTTCTTTTTAAAAACCCCTTTTGTACTATAGGTTTGACTATATGCTACATACCTTTCTTGAGTGGTATCCATGAGAGCAAAAGTTTCATGTTGGTCCATGCAACTAACACCAGAGAGATGGTGGGATTGCAGAGCTCCCAACATTTAAGAATTCCAAAGAGTAAAAAAACATTATGGGGAGTGGGAATGCCATTTGTGTCCAAAGTGCACTGCATTGCACAAAGTGCACTGCAAGTATGAAGCATAACCCACCTGACTGCACATGCAACAGAATGCATGAATCTGACCCTGGTGCTTTTAACTCACACTTCAATTCAATGTGTAACTACTCATTAAGCAATTTTTCAGCATGCCCTAATATTTAGCAGATGTGGCACACAATGAAAGCTTAAACTGTGCCAGTCAAATACTTGCACCTCTGATTTTGTAAATCACTGCTGACTTCACAATTCCACCTAAGATAGTTTCCAAAAAAATTAGTTGTCATTGACTATATGATCATCCTTCAATGAAAAATGTTGGAATATTCTGTGCTGTATGCACATGCCATTGGTAGCCAACAGTCACTATCATAGTTTGCTGAAGATGGAGAAAACTATTGTTTTGCAGCTGAAGTCTAATTCCTGATACTTTAAAAATAGATGAGAGAACAATCACATTACAATAGCTAAGCTTTGCAAAGGTTGTACACATTACAACAGCCTTCAAGAAATTAAAAACACATTTAAACAGTTAAAATGTGTCCTTTTAACACAGCTGTATAGTATTACCAGCTTCATAAGTGTCAACTTCAAAGACCTGGGATATCTAAAAAGTTGACCCCTTTCCCACATTCAGCTATTCCAAATTCTCCTGAGTCTTCCAAAGGCTGATTTTTTAAACAGGCTAAGGAAAGGCAACCCTATAACTTCCTGCCCCCCTAACCAGACAAAAATGCTGTGAGTGTTCTGTGATTTCCTACTTCAAACCAACTGAAACTTGCATTACAACAGTTGTCTCAAATCTTGCTACTGTGCCGATAAATATAACTGACAACCTGGCAGGCACAGGGTTGTGTCAGTTTTTCCTGATAAAACCATGACTGCACATAATTGGAGACAAAAAAGCCCACCACTTACTCCCTTTTTTGCGGGGGTGGGGGGCAAAGAATGACCCCCTTTCTGGACAATTCCACCCAGGTCATTTGCCAATCAGACAGCTGTAGTTATGAACCATGACAATTTCCCCTGGCTTTTCAACCTGGCTTTTTTTGTCACTCATGGAAATTGTTACGGTGGCATTTTTGGAGCCGAGGAAGTGAGGATTTCCTCATACGGGGACGGATGTTCCACTACACGTCAGAATCATTGAGTTACATAGTCTGTGTACCCAATCAATCAGCTTTTGATCCACAGGAACTGAAACTTATTTAAATTTTCTGAGCGGTAACTCATCTACTGTTGTTGACTGTCTTTTTTAGGAATGAAAGTCATTCTTGTTTTCTTTGGAGAAATGACAATTGTGAGAATCTTACAACCATGATATCACTATACATCACTTTTGCCCA
Organism: Holothuria scabra; assembly: GCA_037179385.1. Classification (NCBI taxonomy): domain Eukaryota; kingdom Metazoa; phylum Echinodermata; class Holothuroidea; order Aspidochirotida; family Holothuriidae; genus Holothuria; species Holothuria scabra. The sequence goes on from CM074180.1 coordinate 54,773,624, forward strand.
CAACCCAATCATTATTACAACATCATCCTTGCACATATTTATCAATTCTTGCATATGTATTCATTCTTGCACATGTATCCTGCACATGTTCCTGCACATGTATCCATTCTTGCATATGTATTCTTCTTGCACAAGTATATCCATTCTTGCAAATGTATCCATCTTGCATATATCTGAAGCTGAGTATGTCTACATTTGAAATAATGCAACAAATAATAAACATCAATCAGCCTCTTTTTCTAATATGATTAAAAGACTTCACATCCATCACCCATCAAGTGTGTGAACTTTCCTGCTATTTATTAGTATTCTCATGGGAGTCTCTGGAAGCTCTCACCTGGATGGGGTCCTTGCAGAAAAATTTCTTTGATACTCTGTCAACCATACATCATCATCTGCCCTTGGTGGAGATGCATTAAATATAGCTCTTAGTCGCTTCTTTCGCAATGTCTCTCTCCTCCTGTCCTCCTCTGTTTTCAAAATGTCTAGCTCCCTCCTTTTGTAAGCCCTCAGAGCTGCTGGGTGTACCTGCAGATTAGGGTAAATCAGAATCCTCAAATGTTTAGTGATTTCATGCCACTTTGGGAATTCTTGCTTCTTGAATTCTAGTGACCTTTGATGACAGTCTTGGAAATTCTTGCTTTTTTGACCTGTGCTGACTTGCCATGACCTTTGATCTTAATCAAAAACAATAAGATTATTCAGTTATTCATCTTATGGTGTTTTTTTATGTCTGGTGACATCAAATGAATTTTTAGCTCCACCAAAGAAATCGAGTTCTTCCTCTCAACATTGCAAACTAAAAAGTGGCCATCATTGCTATCTTATGACATTACATTTACAAGCCATTCTTTGCATTTCTACAGGTTTACCACTGGTGACCTAAAATGACTTTTGACCTCCACTAAAAAGATAGGGTTTCTCCTCAGAACATGTCAAATCTACATGTATGTATATCAAATATGAAAAGTGCCAGTCATTCCTTCAAAATCTGTTAAGTAGGTAAGATGGGGTCATCCAGCCCAGTTTCAATTGGTTTCAGTTGAGCTAGCCACAGCTTTTTTCCAGTTGTCGCTCTCTGTCTTGCTTTTCCAACTCAATTGTTTTATGCTGAGCACCAAGTATAATGGGAGTGGGTTCCTTTTTTAAAGTATTTGGAATGACCCAGTCAGGACTCAAAATCCAGACCTCTGGACTAAAAGTCTGATGCTCTAATTACTTGACCAAGAATTCTGCTGCATTTTCCTCACAGTGTGACAAATCTATACACCAAATATGAAAAGTGCCAGAACTTAGTCATCTTGAGTGATAGTGTTTAACACCAGCTGCTTCACAAACACACACAGAGATTCTTTGCCTGCCTACAGCAAGAAATAAAAATGAATTTGAATATTCAAGACACAGTTTAATGAATACAACACACAAAAATATTCTTGTGAACTAATGCTGGACTTGCAGTAGATTGTGATTTATTGGAGAAACTCTTCATAATATGAGAAGTGTCACCTGGCTGAGTATATTCATACACATACTCTGCAAAATGTTTATAGAGGCATGATGAAGGAAAAAGTAATTATTACAAATTAGAGCTGTGACTTACGCTGTACTGTAGTATGTCAGGGTAACATCATTTGAAAAGAAAACAGCCTTAAAGACACACAGGCAGACATATAGTCAGATGAAAGACAAAAATAATGCAGACAAACAGGGTACAGTAAACTGATAGAAAGAAAAAACACAATGCCACAAAATAAGTTTCATTGTCATAAACATACTAAAGCAATTCACAGTCAACACTCAGATGACCATGTGTGTACTTTTAAGCCAGTTCACACAGCCACTGCCAAATATACAGTAACTCTCCATCATAAACAACTTGCAAGACATTTCAGAGTTTGTAGGCATTCAGGAAGACAAAATTCCATGCCTTTTCCATGACTATCAAGAACCTTGACTTAGTATTTTTTAGAGGACTTTTTAAACCAGGCTGATTTCATATTTCTGTCTTTTTCCCACAAAATAATGTATCTGAACATTGAGAAAATTGAAAGAATAAGGCCACTTCCTGTAACTCCCTGACTTTCCCAGGACATTTTGAAAAAATGCCCATTTTCCCAGCCAGACTTGCCAAGCCTAGAACTTAAAATTTCAGTTTTCCCTGAATCCCAGGATTTGCAGGAGCTGCACGAAGTTCCTTACATTTCTGACACAATGCTTGTGAATGTGTGTCAGTGAGTCATGCTTAAGTCATGTTATGTTGACCAATCATGAATGTTAGACCATGATAACATATCATCTGGGTTAACTATTACTCAATGTCTGATTGTGGTGCAGAAATAGAGGGCACTACTCAAGAAATTTTGAAAACAAATTTTGACTATGCTTTCAAGATACATGCAGCATCTCAAGCAATGCATGCTCCATTGCTTTGGTTTACTTCACATGTCCTACCCCTTTTGACCGGCAAAAATTGTAGCTAGCTCCTGCAGTGTAGCAAATAAGAAGTACACAAGCAGTCCTTTGGTCTGCTTTATAACATACCTCATTGGTTGCCCTGACATTGTAAGTCTTCTTAGCTCCTATTCCTTTTGTAGCATCTGCCCAACCAAAGGCATGAAATGGTGGTTTCATGTCAGTTTTCAGAGTTTTTGCTTCATTTTCAGGTGATGAACTAGGTCTTGATTTCCTCTTTTGTCCAGATGATCTCCTTTTCTTTCCTGATGACCCTTTAGCTGATGAAACAAAGAAAAAACAAAATTAAACCTACTGTATGGATATTATATCAATATTATGCTTCACTGAAAAGAAAATGGTTGAACTGGGATGAAAATGCAGCAGAGTGCAGTAATGTCTTATCTAACCCCAAGATTTTCAGTGATCTAAAGAAGCAATAACTGGTTACATTTCAAAGTGGATAGGTGGAGTAGTGAGCATTGGAAGCAAAGACATTTAACACTTTGGAGGTTTAGCGTTCATTCACTGGCTGGGTAAAAGTTTATGTGGGCCCCGAGAGCAATCATTATTGGCCCCCTCCCAAAGTAAAATTACATTAAAAAGATAATGATTCAAATGTGATGTATTGTAATATTGAATTGGAAGAGACCAAATATGAGGTTGAAAATAAAATTTTTGAGTTTATATTACTGAATATAGACTCACATTTTGGAGTTGCAGGATTTGCTTTGCCCATGTTATCTCCAGTAGGTCCACCAATGCTTGCTTTAGTTTGTTTAGCATGATGCCAATCTGGAGTCTGTACTTGTTTTTCACATCTTGGGCTTTCTTCTACATTCTCATCTTCATCAATTCTTTGATGATGACTGTTATTGATATTTTTGCTCCTTGTAACATATTGATGTCCATTATCAGATTCACTGTCCCAATCCCACTCTACAAAATTGTGCTGATGTTCTAGCTGACGCCTCATATGACAATAACGAACATTTCTTTTGTATTCTTCTTGCATTAACTTTGTTGGTTCACGGAACTGACGTTTGTATTCAGTTTTCTTTCCCATCTTCTCAGTGCTGGTAAAACTGTTGTAAAGAAGAAAGCACAGAATGAACGGTGAATGTTAAAAAAATATTGGTATTGAATAAAAATTTCAGATTTTTTCAATGCTTATGATAGCCCTTGCACCAAATACTAAAGGGTTTCAAAACTTTCCATAAACTTGCTTCAACCACTCTGTTCATTATACTTACTTAAAATTGAATCTATCATTGCATGAGATCCAGATACTGCAAATCCAAATTTTCTGCTTTTTAAACAGACACAAGCAGTCACCAACACCCTCATATGATGTTTCCAGCCTCTCTAAAATTTCCCCCAATCTTGAAAGATGTGTTTTTAAACATAGTAACTTAATATAGTATTGCATACATACTGATACTGTACTTTAGTAGATAAATTTAAATTCTTGGTTGTGATTAAACTCAGGACTGGAAAACTGTTTATTTCCCAGGAAGGAATTAAAAGTACTTCCTATGGAGGGAGTAGAATTTCCCAAAATCCTCCTTGCAGCATATCTCCACCTACAGAAATGGGAAATTTCCTCCAGAAGCCAATATTCCCTCACAAAGCTCTGCCCAAATTTCCTTCGCCTGCGGAGCAGACTCTGTAGTAGCCGAAAGATGGCGCTCTCTCAAAATCAAAATACACCTCTCTAAACAGTATAGTATACAGAGTCTGCAAACCTTCGTCCGGTTGCCATTTACAGGAATCCTGCATTTTGAGGGACAAATTAGTAAACATGAGATGGTCATGTGGTGCACAAAACAAGTATAAATAGTGTATTTTGGTACATACAACTGATACAACGAACGGTGAATAACCTAATTAGCTTTTGTAGGTGGAAAATGTGTACCAGGCCATACGTTCGATGCATTAACATTACCTATTACCTGAGATATAATTTAGTATTTTAATTATTGTCGTGACATCATATTTGGTGGTCGTAAATGAGATTCGCTAGAAAGTTGGCAGGCTATTGTATACCGTAGTTATGCCATGTAACTTAGTAGTTGGAAACGGCAACTGTTCAGCAGTGAAGCCGTTGAAAGACCCATAGTATTATTAATAGCAGCAAAAGTAAGATTTTTGATATTTGAATGTAGTAGTTGAAATGCAAACACAATAGCCTGCTTACTGCAGGCTAAAATTTCCTGGGAAGGAGCCTCTTGCTCCCAAGCTTTGTCTACCTATGTACATGTAAATAGTTCAAAATACAACAGTTCATTTACAACTCTTCAGTAGCAAGCAACCCTGTCTGTATTACTGCATGAACTGAAAAAGCCTTTATACTTGAAAATAAAAAGCCTTCAGATAGTACAGTACTGCGTGGGAGCAATGCTGGACCACAGTTTTCCTACTCCTGCCGATCAAAGGCCAAGATGAGATAATTTCCCCTTGGAAGTTGGAAGAGAGGTTTTATGTATGATATGGTATAGTAATCGAGACTTGTCCAAACTTCAAAAAGATTAAAGCAGACAGTATACTAGTAATTGAGAGGTTTGTGCTCCAGTCACCATAACTAGGCTACATTTCACTGCAATACTGTAAAAATTAAAATCCAGTCAATGCACACATCACATACAGTAGGCTAGCCCCTATGGTCTTCAATCAGAACCTACTGTACACACTATGTACACTCCATTGCAAAAATTTTACTCACCAAAATGTCACCAATATTCCTTGCCAATAATGGAAACACACACTATAACAACCTTAATGATTGAATCTGTTGCAAAAAAATACCAGAATGCAAAAATGCATTGAGGTTTCGATGATACATAAATGTTCCGTTTCAAAGAATGCCATCATGCACCATTATCTTCTCATTCAAATGTTATACTAGCATGTTCAAAAAATAATTTTGTCATTCCAGATGACCTTTTGACCTCCATAAAAGCCATACATAGCTAGAATGACAAAAAGACAGACAAATGGACAAACAGCTATCTTGAAAGATCACATTTAAAAAGGTTTCCAGGCTTTGACCCCTGGAGACCCTAGATGACCTTTCATCTCTGCCAAAAACTATGGGGACCATCTTCTAACCACAATGTATCCACATACCCAAATATGAAATCTATCCAAGTTTCCTATCTTGAGAAATTGCATAAGCAGGATTTTCAGACTTGGACCAGCAGTGACCCCAGATGACCTTTGACCTCCATCAAAAACATTACGCACCATTTCCTGACCATAACCCATTTACGTAACAAATATGAAATCTATCACAGCTACTTAACTTGAGATATCACATAAACAAGGTTTTCAGACTTTGACCCCTGGTGACCCCAGATGACCTTTGACCTCCGCCAAAAGCAATAGGGATCATTCACTGACTATGACGCATCCACATACCAAATATGAAATCTATCCAAGTTTCCTACCTTGAGATATTACCTTAACAAGGTTTTCATACTTTGACCCCTGATGACCCCAGATGACCTTTGACCTCCACCAAAAACAATAGGGACCATTTACTGACAATAACACATCCACATACTAAATATGAAATCTATTCAAGTTTCCTACCTTGAGATATTACCTTATCAAGGTTTTCATACTTCGACCCCTGGGGACCCCAGATGACCTTTGACCTCCACCAAAAACAATAGGGACCATCTCCTGACCATAACACATCCACATACTAAATATGAAATCTATTCAAGCTTTCTACCTTGAGATATCGTGTTAACGAGATTTTCAAGCATTGACCCCTGGTGACCCCAGATGACCTTTGAACTACCCCAAAAACAATAGGGACCATCTACTGTCTATAACGCATCCACATACCAAATATGAAATCTATCCAAGTTTCCTATCTTGACATATTGTGTTAACAAAATTTTCAGACTTTGACCCCTGGTGACCCCAGGTGACCTTTGACCTCCACCAAAAACGATAGGGTTCTTCCTCTCAATATGGCGCATCTATGTACCAAGTTTGAAAACTGTCACACATTCCTATCTTGAGATATCATGTTAACAAGCAAAGTGTCACAAACACACACACATACACACACGCATGCACACACACACACACATACATACATACATACACACGCACGCCATCATGATTGCATTGGTTTCTCTTATCATCGAAACCAATAAAAAAGTAACTAATAAACCCACTCATAATCCTATGATGGCTGCAAAAAGTTACCTGCCAGTAGACTAGCCCTATGGCAAACTTGTTTCCTCTTCTGAAAAGACTGAAATTTCTTAAATTTCAGCAAATTGTAGTCAAAATGAGGTACATTTCTTTACATTTAAATTCCACAGTAATAAGGTCTTAAAACCAATGAATTAATCAATTTCTGGAAATACAGTAGTAAGTTAATTACAGAAAATGTACTTGCACAGTTTAGGGAAATTAATTTTGAAATGTGGAAAGTGGAAACATCTGATATGATTTAGATACAAGCATTGATGAACAGCAGAGGCTTTGCACTCTACAGCAACTGGCTTTGGATTGCTGGTTATTTTCAATGCTTATTTTGGCTGATAAACATCCTTTTGATTGAAAGCATTTCAAAGAAAAATACTAGGAGATTTTTTTTTTTTTTTTTTTTTTGGGGGGGGGGGGGCGGGGAAGGAGAGAGGGGGGGTGATTGGAATGTTATGTTGAATGGGAGCTGTTTCAATCCATAGTCACCTGTTTGTTAAGCCATCTAAATGAGACAGCCCCGTGAACCAAGCTAAATTTGCTGGGATAGAAATAGAAAATCATTATTTTTATGTTTGATCCTACATTAATGGGTTTATTGATCTTTCTAAACTATCACTAGGTCTTCACGCATAAATGCAGATAAGCAACTCGGTTGCATTCAGTTGCACAAAGAAAAAGTTACATGCACCGGTACATACTATACCTACACACATCAGTTATTTCCAACCCTGTCCGTATAATTGCATGGACAGCTTCACCAACAAATTTAAACAAAATCCAACATGTATGAAGATGTGCAATTTTTAGCTTCCATGTTTCATTTCCCAAAGAGGGTTTAAATATTTGCATGATGATGTTCATAAAAAATTTTCTTAGTTAGATGGTCACCTTAACTAAGCAAAGATTCAGCTAAATACTGTATGAATCCCAAGTCAAACTGATCCTGCAATTGTTGTCAGCTACGGTAAGAAGCGTGAAGGTCAGTAGCAATGTAGGGATCCGCTCACTTCCCCTTGTTTCTGCAACAGGGTTGCACACTGTAGCCAGAGAAATCTGATTGCAGGATGCAAAGTACAGTACTCACATTGTACTCACTAGTAAAGGCAAGCAAAGCACCACAATCATCTGCACAAGGAGCATACACTATCAAAATTTTGGCAAAAACATGCCCCAACATTGCAGGAAATAGCACTTCTTACTGTCTTCTTTTTTCAGTTATTACTGAAGCAGTAATACTTCATTTGGGGATAAATTTTCTTGGGCAATTTGAGAATTTGGTAGTAAATTTCTTGCTGATTTACCTACTGTATTAGGGAGGTCAGAAGGGTTTCATTTGAGTTTGAGTATGGGGGTCAGCAAAATTTAGTGTAGGTTGTTTCGCCCCTTGTGACCCTTGTACAGTACTAGCTAATACCTTATTCTACAATAAAGACAATTGTTAGTCACACTGTAATATTGACAAACCTTTTTTCTTTACACATCAAAAATATGATGACAAATCATTGCTTTTGAGTTTTGATGTTGTTTGAAGAATATGCACTGCAGGTTATTCTTACATTGCAATCACATCGTACTTGCACGCTGCACTGGCCTTTAGAAGGCAGTGATTGACTCATGATAGTGAACGACTCATGAACACTAAGTGCATGGTACTGGGGTCTGTTAGTTTCCTCCCTCAGTTGCTTCCGCCTGTTACTTTCTGCCCCTAAAAATCTTGGGGCGAAGAGTAATGTTTCAACTTACCTGTGACAAAAATAACTTTTTAATTTTAAATTTCAAATCCAAGAAAAAAACAACAACAAAATTTGTGGAAAGGCCAAAAACTTTTTCAGCATCCTCTTCAAAAAGATTGAATTGTACAATCTTTTTATAAACATCAAGTACAGTCTCTGACTTCTATTTTTTTATGTATAAGTAGTCTGTGTGTCTATAGGCAGGTTCATGCTGAATGTGTGAACAATTTTTCACTGTATAGTCAATGACTGTAAATATCGCGCACCCCAGAAATAGGAATCCCTAAAAATTTCACTATATCGCAATAGCAACACAAAAGCCTAGCCATTTGATGGTTAAGGACTAAAAACATGACTTTTTTCATCAAAATAAATCCATTTTGAGTCCAATTCCCCTTCAAGATCTTTAGGATTTTGAAATATATTACCTCATTTTCTACTAAAATAAAAAAGCTGCGGAAGTAGTGTCACAAATCTGTCACTTTCTTGGTCATACAATGTTACCGCAACTCAAAACTTTGACAGTCTGTTTATTAACATGTTATGCATGTTTTCGTTAGTTCTGCGAAGCTGAGTGATGTGTAAAGATTTTTGGGGGGCTACGAGGGCAAAAGGTCAAAAACTTATGTCTTAAAATTTGAGGTAGGGTTCAATCCAAGTGCTGTAGTTAGTGCTATTTTGTAGTCAAATCAAGAAAATGTTGCACCAGGGCTACCATTAAAAATGAATGAAAAATGATCATCAACCTTTTCAGCAAAAACCTGGTTTCATCAGTTACTACTCATTTGAAGATTAAGGGAATTGCCAAACCACCATCTTTGGCAACATATACCTGTACGTAAGTAAGTATTAGTATTAGTTTTTGCACCGGGTACCCTACCGGCGTTATTACTTACCCGGGTAGAAAATTACTACCCGGGTAACGTTCTTCTATGATTTCTTTTTGATCTTTGCAAAATAAGATAGTTATTGAAACTAACAAAATGTATTTACCCACATCTCATTCTCAATCATTTGAAGTGAAGTTGCTTTTGTTTGTTTCCGTAAACATGCTTTTGTTAGCTTGCACTTTTCCAGAAACAATTCCTGCAATTCCTGCTCCTAAACCAGGTAACAAAACAGCATAGGCCTACTATACTGTGCATAGCCTAGCCTAGCCTATCCCTTTGATAAATGATTGTCAAAAGTCAGCCCACAAATAATTTGCACGCAGTGCGTGTGGATCGACAACTTAAACTTTTGCCCTGAAATAGCGCAAAAGACCTGTAAGAAATTTTATACTGTCATCGCCGTACTGTATAAACACACACCCAAATGGTTACACGACGCGTGGATTGACTTCCGATGTTTCTAGATTTCATACCTGTCAAGTTATCACTAAAATTAACATGACATGATTTCATGATCTAAAGAACTAGTTTTTAGTAATACAGTTATGTCTACATCATGTTTGCACATATTTCAACCACAAAAATATTATTTTGTCTCAAAAAAATAGCTATAACTTCTTATTTTGGGCGAGAATTTTTTTCTGAAGCAAAATCCACTCCATCAGATTTAAGATCGTACACATTCCTTCGAAGGTGTATTTTACGATGTGTGCACGAAAAAACTCTTTCCTCTTACTTCCATCTTGTTACTTACTTGAACACTAAAATGATTCCTATGATGTTCATATTGCCCATAATTTTTTATTGCTATTTAAACGTTTGCAAAATTTTTATGTCCAAAGTTTCCTTAATATATGGAAAACAGAGCAAAATATTTTTGCCATATTTTCTGTATCCCCTGTATGCTTAAAAGTGGAGTGTGCCGGAGTGACGTCACTGCTCCCGTGGCACCTGTGCACACATAGAACACAAGCATCCATGCTGAACCAATGAAGGAACGTTCGTAGGTGTACGGTCACTGCCGTATATTACCGTACATTTTTAACGGTACTGTACAGGTGAAATCTCAGCCAGGATAGGCATTAGAAAATATTTTACTGTCATTATCACGAACGGACAGATAGTTGATATTTTCATAAACGTACCAATAAAGCAATGGCACAGAAGTTGCAGTGACAGACCGTAATTTTTTGGTTTCGATGCACATATTGCACACTAGACAAAAGCCACAGAAGCTAATCGTAACAGCGCTAAAATGTGATCAAGTTTTAAGTTTCAGTCTGATTTTTAAAGTCATGATGTTAGGACATGGGTCGAGTCATGAATATAGTATGTGCATACCATGCACTTATTAGCTAAGATGTTGCAAGGTTTATGGTCTGGTATCCGGGTACCCGACGGGCAATACGGTTCGGGTGCCAGGGCACGAATTTCATACCCGGTGCAACCACTGATTAGTATACTAAAGTCTAGGGTGAGAATGTTGCTTGGAAAGACGTCATCATGGCAGTAACGAGTGTTGCACTGAACAGTAAAAAGACATTAATTGAAAATAATGTTTAAAACTTAGAGGAAAAGGTTATTAAATCTTGACTTGACAAAAGTACCACTTACAGGTTACAGTAAGTTTCTGCCCTGGCTACTTTCCACCCCTCAAAAATGGTGTTTTCTGCCCCTTTTATTTTTAGCAGAAAACATTTTTTTTTGGGGGGGGGGGGGGCAGAAAGTAATGGAATGGAATGTGATATCAGAGGTCGTTTGGTCAAAAGAAGATTCCATCAACTTTTTTCTAAAGTTTCAAACATCATCGATATCTTTTACTATTCAGTGCGACCCCCGTTACTGCTATTTTGATGTCTTTCCAAGCAACATTCTCACTGTAGACTTTACTACTAATACTACTTACGTACAGGTATATGGTATTCAGTGCTGTGAACAATTGTTCCTAAATTCAGCATTAGCTTACTTATAGAGTAGACACAGACTCCTTATACTTAAAAAAATATAAGTTGGTGACTATATTTGACGTTTATTTGACCTTTAGAAAAAAGGTCATACAATTCATTCTTTTCAATGAGGAAGCTGAAAAAGTTTTCGGTCTAGCCGAGGCCTATCCATAAATTTCATTGTTATCTTGTACTTGGATTTGTAATTTGAAGTTAACGGTTATTTTTAACACCTGTAAGCCTAAGTTCAAACATTACTTTCTGCCCCAAGATTTTTAGGGGCGGAATCTACCAAGGGCAGAAACTAATGGACCCAGTTACGTACGCACAGGATTAGGTACACATAGTATTAGTAATGGTTTAGGGTGAGGAAAAAAGAAGAGTTTTTTACTTAGCCTAGAAAAAAAAAAGAACTTTCAGCGCCCTATTTTAGGCCTTGAATTCCAAATTTTCAGGGGCACAGCCATTTTGGGCTTTTTGGGGGGCACCACAGCCAAAAGGTAGGGCATCAAGGCCAAACATTTTTTCATCAATTGGGCACTGAGGCCAACCACAATCAGCTCTTATTTTACACTTCCACAGACTATTTCGCTTCATCATAATGTGTCCAACTTCATTCTTTATTCTGGTTAAGGGTGGTAACAGTGTCTGCGGCTCCAACAGATTAACATGCTGATGCATGCCCTGTCCTTAGTAGAGCTTTTCTTTATGTTCGTAGTTTTTCTTCTAATGAATGTCAATTATATTAAGCATAAACATGCAGTACATGCAAAATGTTTGCCTACCTACAAATGTTGCCAGAAATGAAAAAGTGACCAGGATATGGCAGATTTGTGTCACATGAACTTTGGAGCCTAAAGCCTCTGAGGATCAGATAAAGACAGCAACCCTTTACATTCTGTTTAGCCAAATTTCTGAACAACAAATTTCTGCACCAACATAAACAGTTGAAGGAGGAAGACTAGCTGCATCATCTACTAGTTTGCCAAATGAAGACAATTCTAGCCTGAAAATGAGTCCAGTGGCAAACTGACAAAGAGTGAAATAAATATACAATTTATCAAACAAGCAATTCATTGTGACTCTTTTTTGGTTACTGCAGTACACAACCCTATTGTTCTGGAGCTTGCCCTCTTGTTCTGGAGCTTGAAATTGCACATGTTATTATTTTGGTGTTTGCACCTTAATGGCGCAGTTCTCTCACCCCAAACAGTACCAATTCTCCTAACCTTCTTACTGAAGCCTCTCCCACAATTGTCTGAAATTCATCCTCATCCAGATTAAATCTGTTTATTGCTTCAAGGTGAGTATAGAAAGAAATTTATATAATCAAAATACTCTGTGTAGTGTGTACCGTTCATGCTGTGTAATATAAGCTTTGGTACTCTGCATTGTTTGAATTAGCTGTCAGTCAAAGAGCTGAGCCAATTGAGAATTTCGGTACTCAGGTACCAAAATTGTAGTTTGGGGTGAGAGGTTTGACCCTTTAAATTATTACCCACAACTTTATTTTTAGTAACTAAAATTTTTATGAAAAACAATACAACATATTAAATAAGGTTATTAACTGGTAAATTACTGTAGGGTGCAGTTTAAACACAGCCCTAATTAATTCAACCAAACATTTAACCACATTCCTTTCTATTGGAAGTTAATCTTATTTGCTACTCATATTTCACTTGATGGGCCCCATGGGGGATGGGTACGTATACATGTCGTAAACTAGCCGCTATTATCTTCTTCCTTTTTGCCCCTCACCATTGTTCCCCTTTCATTTTTTCCTTGTTAAAACTCTTGGATTAATGAAAAAGAGCCATATTAGTGTTACGTCTTCAAATCAGTCCAAATAGCTAGCTATTAAAGCTGCAGGATCCAGACTGACACTATCTGTAATCATAATGGGGGTTGGGGGGTGTTTAATTTCCCTTGTCAGATCTCTGGTATTAATGAATTTTTTTGCCATACCTATAAAAATTACATGGGTGAGAAACTCATCTTCAGGCCAGTCCAAGTTGGCCAGCCTAGCCACTGTCACCAATCTCAATCATAATAATCATAAACTGATTCATAACTGGGAGGGGTAAAACATATATGCTTCCATCTCCTCCCCCTGCCTTTCATCTTCCCCCTCCCCACCCCCTCCCTAGAAGCATTTCACTTCCCTTATGATACTAGTGCACAGTATCTTTTCTTTGTCATTACTGTTCCATAAAAAAAGAAACTTTTGCGGTGGGCATTTAAGTTACAAAGTGGCAGGTGACAAGAAAAAATAACACTGTGCTCTTGAAAACAATCTGCTACCAAAAAGCCAACCCTCTATCATTGTGCAGGATCAAACTAATTTTGCAACTCTAAGTGAGTAACTATTGAATTTGTATGCCCATCGTAGGCTTCCAAATTGCTTAACTGCATTTTCAAAATTCTAATGTAGTAGAGCTCAAAAACTTTCAGAATTATCTCAGTTCTACTGTAACTTGCAGTAATGGCATTGTGTACACTAAATGTAGTGTTACCAGTGTTTGCACCGGGTAGGAAATTCGTACTCGGGTACCCGAACTGTATTACCCGTCGGGTACCCCATCGTAAACCTTGCAATATCTTTTGTCCGCTGAGCGGGTTAGGCTAGGCTATGCACAGTATAGTACGTAGGCCTATGCTGTTTCGTTAAATGGTATAGGTGCAAATGTTAGAAACACACATCGTGGGAGTTGTTTCTGGAAAAGTGCAATTTAACAAAAGCACGTTTATGGAAACAAACAAGTTAAGCAACTTCATTTCAAATAATTGTGAATGAGATGTGGGTTAATACAGTACCGGCGCTGTATCTGTCACACCCTGAGTTGTCTTTCAACTTGACGGTAGTTGATCAACTAGTAGAATCTTTTCAGTCTCAACTCCGAGTTCAACTCAAATCAATTCGAATCAACGACCCCTCCTCTTCCTGATATTTCCTTTGAAGTTCCGCGCATTGTTAGTCGACGTTGCACTCTCTTTTCACGTACAACATTGAGGCACAAAGCACTGGGGAATTTCAATAGGGAGGCTGGTCGATAGATAGCGAGGGGATTATCAGTCCTTCATTGAAAATAGTATAGTGAATGACCGTAAATATCGCGCACCCCTAGAAATAGGATACCATACAAATTCACTATATTGCAGTAGCAACACAAAAGCCTAGCCATTTGATAGTTAAATATTAAAAACATGCAATTTTTCATCAAAACAAGTCAATTTTGAGTTCAATTTTGCTTAAAGGTTGTTCAGGATTTGGAAAAATGTTACCTTATTTTCTGCTATGATATTTTTTTGAAAAACTGCAGAAGCAGTGTCACAAATCTCTCATTTTCTTGGTCACACGATATTATCGTGACCGGTAACTTTGATGGTCTGTTTATTAACTTGTCGTGCATGTTTATATGTATCAGTTTTGCAAAGCAGAGTAATGTAAAGTCTTTTTTTAGTTATTATGGCAGAGGGTCAAAAACATTTGTCTTAAATTTGAGGTAGTGTTACCGGGTGCAATCAACATGCTGTACATTACAATCATTTATCCCGTCCTTAGGACATCTATAATAATGTTGATAAATTATTTCTTGGTACATAAGTAAGTAACGATGTTTACAGTAATACTGTTTTTACTGTTACTTGGTGCTATTTTGGGGGTATAAAAGAAGAAAAAATTCACCAGGCCTGTAGTCTAAAATGAATGGAAAACAGTCCTCAACTTCGTAAACAAAAACACATTTTTAATCAGTATTAACTCATTTAAAGACTGAGAAATTGCCAAAATACAGTTTTTGGAAATGTCTGAAAAATGTAGTATCTGATTTTACTCCCACAAAGGACACCATCACTAAAATTTAGGGTGCGCGAAACTTAAGGACATAAAACAGCGTGAAGTTGTGACAATAGAGCCCAACTTCAACCAACCATTACTTCCTTAATTTCTATCTAACTAAAGCATGTTTCATATCAAAATAAAGCGAACGAAAGATAGTTTGGCCTGGTTATAAGTGTTTTGACTCAAAGGGTGAGTTGACTATGATGTTTACAAAATAGTGCCGGAATGCGCGAAACTTTCATATAACCATGCTATATAGTTGTACAGTGCACTGTTGCGTAAAGTTGAGTGCGGAACATCTTTTCATGAGCGACTCCTGTCCGCACAGAAACATAAAGCAGTCAGGAATGTGCATAGTACGCTACGGCACTAATACTACAGAGAGGCTTCATACAGCCATATAACTATGAATAAATTTTAGGAACAGAAAGTCCCTCACTGCAAAATTACATTCAGTCTAGTGTTCAACCGATCACCCGTTAAGTAATCGGCATAGGGCCGATTATTCCATTGTCGGTAAATCATCGGCATTGGTAAAATTATGCTCATCAGCCGATCATTACCACTGATTATATGCAAACTGGAAAAAGGGGCTAAATCTACTTGAAACTTGCTCTTGGTTTCGTGAAAAATTCCCGTTATTACTCAATCCTTTAACTTCCCGCCAAAACGGGATGCATTAATAATTAAAAACGTATAAATTTTACCCCCGCCATGGGAGTGATAGTTTGATATTTTCGGCTAAAACCCTGTAGTATTACCTGCAATTATATTTAGAATTGCATTCAAATTGTATTTCTTGCAGTCTCGCAAAAAGTCATCTACTAAGTGTGCATAGAAGCATCTTCTAATATTTTCAGACTATGTTTCCAAACTTTACGTGCTCATATCTTGAGAAGCAAACATCCAATTTCAATGCAAATTTCACCAAAATGCTCAGAATAAGTACTCCTCTAACATACCAAATCCTGTTGTGACCTTAAACCCTTCTTTTAAGATCTTCTTCTTATGAGTTTGCTTCAATACTTTACAAATACATTTTCAAAATGACCTCACTAAAGAATTTACATAGTGAAGTTAATAAACTGTTCCAGAGAAATTATATACCTATGCCTATTACATTACCCATGCCCAATATTCTTACCCTTTCACCCTACTCACTTATGGATATTAACTTCCACAGTTATATACTCTTTTGAGATGTAGTGTTTGCAAGGTTTAGATGTTTTGAACTCTGATGACCCCAAATGACCTTTGACATCCAATAAAAACAATAGGGGTCATCTACTCAATATGGACAATCCACTTGGTAAGTATGAGATTCCTGGCAGTTACCTTTCTTGACATATGGTGTTTACAAGTTTTTGAGCTTTTCATCTCTGATGACCCCAAATGACCTTTGACCTCCACCAAAAACAATAGTGATCATCTACTTAATATGGGCAATTCACATGCTACGTATGAGATCCCTCACGTTTACCCTTCTTGAGATACAGTGTTTTCAAGGTTTTGACCTTTTTACCTCTGGTGACCCCAAATGACCTTTGACCTCCATCAAAAACAATAGGGACCATCTACTCAATATGGACAATCAGCATGGTAAGTATGAGATTGCTCACATTCTCCCTTCTGGAGATATCATGTTTAAAAGCAGTTTCCAAGGAATTTACAATTTGACCTCTGGTGACCCCAAATGACCTTTGACCTCCACCAAAATGAATAGGGACCATCTGCTCAATGTGGAAAATCAACATGCCAAGTTTGAGATCCCTGGGGGTTACCCTTCTTGAGATATCGTGTTTACAAGCAGGCGTCACACACACACATACACACACACACACACATGACATCACCATCGCATAGATTCCTTGCCTGCCTTCGGCAAGGAATCAAAAATGAAATTAAAGGCTGATTTTTTTCACTTATTAACACACGCGCTCTTGACCGAAACTGGAGTAAATTCACTGTGTTCATTTCTTGTGACACTCAGCTTGTCTTATTACACTGTGTACGGACTGTAAAAACAATAACGGCATGGGCGACCTGGCATATTTTCAACTAGAAAATCTATGAGTTATTTACTTTATGTTTTGAAATAGTTCCATTTCTCTAATAGTTGATTTATTTCCTCTTTCACACTGAAGAAACTCCCCGCAAGATCATAATTTTCCAGTCACTGCAGCAAGCTTACCATTTTTTTTTTCAACCACGATCATGTATGGCACTGCCAGTAAGCTCAAGCAGACTTGCCCAGTATCGTACGTACAGCATATGTAGGAATAAGCTACTTGCTACTACTTTATGGATCGTATGGCAGACAGGTTATTGTTCTGTCTTCACTTATCCACACACCTTTCTTGCTCAAATAAACCTGACTTTTAAGTTAAAAATCCTTTTAAGATACAATAGGACTTCCTCTGCTGGACGCAAAGGAGACTAGACACACTGATGAACGAATCGACAAGTAGAGGATAAGGGGCCAGACTCGGCAGACATGATTGACATGCTACCATGGTCCTATTGAAATAAACAATGACAAAAGTAGTTGATCAACTGCACTTGGTCAACCATCGTCAAACTAGCATTGGTGAGTTGAAAGGGTGACAGATAGAACGCTGGTACTGTACATTGGTTACTTTCAATAACCATGTTATTTTGCGAAGATCAAAAACATATCATAGAAAAATGCTACCCGGGTAGTAATTTTCTACCTGGGTAGCAAGAACGTCGGTTGGGTACCCGGTGTACACACTAAGTGTTACAGTAAATGTGTTATGCTTTACTTTCTGACATCGCTCATAAATTCAAGGGTTTCAAAACTTGTCAACTTTACACTCATTTCATAACAGAAGCAACAAGGAATGTGAAAAACAATAAACTAAGACCTCTGTAACATTTTCGTACATCATACTTGAGTAAATTTACATTGTGGTATTTTTTCTTCAGTCCCTTGCTTTTCTCTTGTGTGCTATTCTAACAAGTGACCATACAGTATAACAATAATCGAGCCTAGCCTCTTGTGTCTGTATAGTGTGTTCTTACAGATTAACCAGCGTAGTGGACAAACATTTTTCGTCCTCTTAATTGCTACTACCAATCCGATGACTGCAAAAGAGGAGGGCACAGCCACAGAGACACTTTGCATGTGCTTTACGTGGTGGCCTTGCCAGCTCAATTTGGTTTGCAAAGTACTGACAAACACATTTCACATTCACGTAAAACTTGTGGTTCTCAAATCCAAATAGCGAGCTCGGAACACTGGAAGTTTTAACGTAATTTAAGAGTAATATTTTCTGGAAAAGTTACGGCTGGAATGTATTATTTGTAAAGGCATGAAATTGATGATCGGCTGTGATGCCTACAGGCACTGGAGCCATAGTCAGGAGGCCCTTGTAGCCATATTTGGCTGCAGACTCTTCAGAAAATTGCAGGGCACCGAGACCAAGTGTAGGGGCTATCAAGGCCATGGCCAAGTCGAAATTTGAGGCCTGCTATTTTTAAGTTGTGAAGTCAGTTGACTGGTGCTATGGCTGAGTGGATAAAGGCGGTGGCATTTGAAGCGATGAAGCTTAGCAACTGGGAGGTCTCAAGTTCGATTTCTGACCTGGTCAAAGTAAGGTGGGTTTTTCATCCAAGAGCAATCTACGGTTTTCCCATCTGAACTGGCCTTTCAAAAAAAATTACCAAATTTGATCCAAATTGTAGAATTGGTTGCCACCTGATGTGAAGTTGTAATTCAGAAGTAGGGTTGTCGCATGCACACAGAATTTTTCTCCAAAATTCTCGCGGAACTACTCACACCCAAACACGAAGTCGTTAAAACAGTGTGTTTAAAAACTGAATTTACGACACTCAAAATTGTCAAAATTTAGCCTGCACTGTAAAATTAGTACACCAAAGACATATTTCTACTATAATATTTCACCAAATGAGCTTTAAAACAAAAAGAAGAAAAAATATGTTACAGTTTCTAACGATCCCTTTGAAGCATCATTGCAACGGTGACAGTCAAAAGTGTGTTTTGGTCACACGTAAAATGCCACACACAGCCATCTTTGACTTGATCGTGCATTGTGGCTGAACCTTTGACCCCTACAACCCATATATTGTTAGAAAGAAGAAAAGGAACTCTATATTACAATGGAGGGAAGCGATTGCCAAAAATAATATTTCTTTACCATTTTTGGGCTTAAAACATTGGTGACATGATTACAATGGGTTCCAAAAAAATCCGCAATTGCTTCCAGGTATCATTTTGTAGCGTTTTTTGTGATTTCCGAAGAAAAAAAATGATTTTTTGCTCAGCCCCGATGCCCGCTCGATTTAAATGAAATAGCCCATTGATCCCCACCTACATCTTTTGTACTGAGCCGACATTGATATGTTTATGTATGAGCCCATTGTTCAACTTAGCAACAAGGGATTTCCCGCCAGTATGCTTACATACACTACTGCATTGTATATACCTGTACACGCAATACCGAAGTACGGTTAGTAAATTACGTACTTGTGTACGTGTGCGTAAGCACATGTACGGATTGCTATAGCATAGACTGTGTGTAAGCAGGCTATGTGCGACTTGTTAATGCATGTTACGTACACAGAACGCAAGCTATCATGAAACGGGTGCGTGATCACTGAGTGTCTTGCCCAGTAACGTTGCATATTCACGCCGGCACATCTAGTGTACGAAACACAGTGATGAATAATCAAAGCGTCTGAGTGAACAGTTACGATGTTGTTTTTGACCAACTTTTGCAGGCAGATCGTAACACTGAAGCATACGGTGATTTGGAGAAATCGTAAGGATTATGGAGACATAAAATCGGCTATATTTTGAAAAGTACTGGTCGGATTTTGATAAAATTTGGCATGGTTGCTTAGAAAAGGGTACCTAACAATGTGAATCAGTCAAATTCTTGAAGTTTGATATTTTTCGTGTAGTCATATTTTTAGTGCGACAACCCTATCACAGGTCGTCCTAGCGTTATATAGTATATATAGTGTATATACATATAAAAAGGAAAAGGTTGGTCACATCGCCTAACACCAATGCAGTGCTTCGCACAAAACTATTCATGATTCCTCACCTTCCACTAGATTTTACCCCTTCAAATCTCTCGAAAACATTCCTTCATCTTTCTCTGATAAAACAAAACAAACGTTGAGAAAAAACTGACATCTAATGCAGGAAATCTTCTCATCTGATTCTTCGTTAACCACAATCTAGATCACTCTTCTCCAATTCCTGACGTCACATTACGTAATGGGAATTGCCCTCTACGAATCCGGTTCTCCCATTGGATAGTTCGAACTGCTTTCAAATCTGTCAACGACCAGACTGTAATTTTTTTCTGCTCAGGGAACGTGAGCAACAAATGGAAAACACGAGCATACAATTCCCCAAGCTGTGCTACGAAAAAAAAAACTTGTGTGGGGCCTACGTGCGGTCTTTACGTACAGCATGCATACAACAGGCGTTCTCAGCATTTACATGCACTGGGTTAACAGGGAGTACCGGATTCCTACAGGGCAATTCCCATTACGTAATGTGACGTCAGGAATTGGAGAAGAGTGAACTAGATTGTGGTTAACGAAGAATCAGATGAGAAGATTTCTTGCATTAGATGTCAGTTTTTTCTCAACATTTGTTTTGTTTTATCAGAGAAAGATGAAGGAATGTTTTCGAGAGATTTGAAGGGGTAAAATCTAGTGGAAGGTGAGGAATCATGAATAGTTTTGTGCGAAGCACTGCACTGGTATTAGGCGATGTGACCAACCTTTTCCTTTTCATATACAGTATATACGATAGGCCGGTTACAGTTAGTTTCCGCCCTCGCTACTTTCCGCCCGTAACTTTTATTTTTAGCAGAAAACATCTTTTTGGGAGGCGGAAAGTAATGGAATGGAATGTGATTTCAGTGGTACTTTCGTCAAAGGAAGATTCCATCAACTTTTTCTTTAAGTTTCAAACTTCATCGTTGTCTTATACTATTCAATGCGACACCCGTTACTGCCATGTTGACGTCTTTCCAAGCAACAATCTTACTGTAGACTTTAGTATACTTATACGTACTTACGTACAGGTATATGGTTTTCAGTGCTGTGAACAACTGTTCACAAATTCAGCATAAGTCTACCTATAGACAAGCAGACTACTTATACGTAAAAAAATACAACTCCGTGACTAGACTTGATGTTTAGAAAAAGGTGGTAAAATTCATTCTTTGCGATGATTTTTGATGAGGTTACTGAAAAATTTTTAGGTCTAGCCATAATTTTCGTTGCTGCCTTGTACTCGGATTTGAAAATTGAAGTTAACAGTTATTTTTGTCACATGTTAGTTCAAACATTACTTTCCGCCCATGATTTTTAGGGGCGGAAACTATCGAGGGCGGAAACTAACGGACCCCCTATAGGCCTATATACTATATAACACTAGGACGACCTGTGAACCCTATCATAAGCCAACGGCTTCGCCCACATAGCCTAGGCTATAGGCAGGTATAACGTGGTCACCTAGCCTAGGCCTAACGTCGTAAAACAACTGCCCTTCAAGGCCACCTCCGGCTACGGAAACCCAATTGCTACCAAAACACCGTTTTTGAGGGGCGGAAAGTAACGAGGGCGGGAATTAACGTAATCCCATGTTACCAGCCTAGGCTAAACTCTTGAGTCTATTTAACCTGCTTGGAACCAGTTTCGCGAGAACAACTGTACACCGTGTACACAGAACTAAACAGGCCTAACGTTAGGCCTCAAACAATCAATTTTGAAAATCGATGCTAAGTTCATGCAAGCAACAAACTTCGGAAACTTTGTTTTCGGAAATGTAGAAATATATATGCATTAAACTTTCATCACCTTCAAGCACTTTATAATTCTCTCTTGTAAGCGCATGCAGGACATTTTTTTCACGGCCTGGCTTTATCGTTGGTGTTATTTCCGGACTTTTAAATCTACAACAAGAATACAATAGCCTCGTGCAAGATTTAAAAATTTATTTATTCCAAATGTACATTTTAAGCCATAGTTTTATACATAAATAATTTAATTAAAACACTTGATTCAGAATATTTAATTTAAGCATAATTTTAGTTAGTATATTATGATGCAAACTTGCAAAGTAAAAGCATAAAAGTGCACTTAAGGAAGAAAAACTTATCACTACAGGCTACCTGGCAATTTCGTTTGTGGGCTGTTCAGCCAAAGGTATTATGGGTTCAGCCATACTTTCCTGCTCTATGACAGCAAAGTAACCATTTTGCCTGTTTTTGGTTGGCCTAAGCCAAATAAGAAAGTATTTTCAAGTTTGCTTGTTTTAAACTAGATACAACGTGCTGAAAATTAAAAATTTCCCGATTTTCTGCATTCAGTCAAACAATAATCGAGCCGAGAAATAAGAAAATGGAGCAATATTTGTAGATATGGATCTTGTTTTGCAGAAAGTTTTGGATTCTGGGTTTCCTGTGAGGAAATTCAAAAAGTTGGGGATTTCTGAAGAATCTGCTCTTCGTTTATTGGCCGTGGCAACTCTGAGTGATTTCACAAAGACTGCACATTGATGCTTCATAACGTAATAAAAGACCTATGAACTCAGTGACCGATGACATTTCAAACTTTTCCAAACTTTGCTGGGCCTTTTTTGACAAAATATTTCAAAATCAAGAGCTTACGTTGGAGAAAATTTGGAATTTTAAGGAAGAAAATTAAAAATTGCAATTGACTGGCCCGAATTCAAGGGGGACTTATACGGCCTCAGCCCTCCCCTTTTCGCCACATCCGGTCATCAATAAAACATAAATTAGCAGTGCAACTTCCTCACACCGTTCTTTCTCCAAGTTTAGCCAGTTGCTCCAATTTTTGAAATGTCTGGATCCGCGCTTGGTAATTAAACTGCAGATCGCGACATCTCTTGATGATGTGGTGTCACATAAGGTGAATATCCGATTTTGTCATTTCCAGAGTTCGGAAAAGTTTACCAATCCGATTTATGAGAGAGCCTACTATTGTAAGCCATTTTCACAATGTTGTCATGCTAAGAGGATAAACACAGGCATATGCGTATGGACGAGGGCATCTCAGTTAGGGGAGGGGGCCAAGAGCTGATTTCCTTCCCGAAAAATACAGTATAATATATTGCTCAAAAGATATCTAAGCGGAGCGCCACAATCGGTTGACGCGCAGCATTGAAAATTTTAAAAATCATCCGCTAGACCCCTCAATCCCTCAGGCATCCGGAACTTAATGACATTCCTCGGGCTTCTAAGCAGACCCATAAGTAATCATTATTTTGTAAGTACTAACAGATCAGAACTAACGGTGTAAATGTTTAGACAGAAAATCTGTTAAACTCAAAAAGGGACCACTCAGACAGTCTGAAATGATG
This sequence comes from Holothuria scabra, assembly GCA_037179385.1. NCBI lineage: Eukaryota > Metazoa > Echinodermata > Holothuroidea > Aspidochirotida > Holothuriidae > Holothuria > Holothuria scabra. The sequence goes on from CM074180.1 coordinate 54,797,101, forward strand.
GCGTTGCCTGGAAGCATACGGTACGCGTACAGGAGAATTTCATTAAGGGGGTCGAGAAGATTCTTTGCCCGAAAAAATTAAGTTCTGACCGAAAAACCATCTAAGCGGAGCGTCACCAATAATTGGCGCGGAGCGTACAGAAAATTTTAAAATATACGGTACCACCTCAGACAGTCGATCACTGGCCTTTACAAGGAGGAGACTATCGAAAAAGACATTTCTCGTGCTTCTGAGGGGGATTCAAGCAGTCTCTGTTTTGAGTTTTCGTGTCCAAAAAATGTTAACTTGAAATTAAAATTCTGCTATAGAGGCTTTGCAATTGCGTCACGGAACCGCCATGCTGGAGGACATTCATGCTAAATACACGTGGCTTTGTGCCGAACGCACTGCACAGTGTGCACTGTGACATGCACGGTGTATACAAATTCAACGAGCAAGCGCGTCCCGTATGGATTACTACTCAGTTACATGTACTCCAACATGGCCGCCGGAGAGTATTATGACGTCATGTGAAAAGCCTCTATAGTGAGACTATCTAAGCGGAGCGCCACTATTAGTTGGCGCGGAACGTACAGAACATTTTAAAAAATCGGAATCCTCAGACAGCCAGAAATGGCGACATTTCACAGGCTTAGAAGGAGGATCTAAACAATTGCTATTTGATCAGAAAGTTACCAGATAAAGTGTACCATTCCGGATGAAATGGTCTTGTATCTTTTCGGGGAAAATATAAAAAGGAATTGGAAACATGCTAATGTATTTTACTCCCTTGCGACTCTTGGCTAAATTCAATATATATTCAATTGATGACATTGTCTTCGTGGCTGCGCGAACTCTCGACTTCAAATGATTTTACTTCTATTAGTAAAACGTTTAGAAAAAAAATATATCACGGTACGAGATGGGTTTAAATAGGGGGGGTTACAGAAAGTCTTATGAAAAGACATTTTTACACAGCATCATTAGCTATACGTAATTGAAAAACAACTTATAGACCTGATTTTCACAACGTTGCCCGATTTTTGGCTGTACTAGGAGTTGGCAAACTAGTAGACACTACAACTTAACACCCTCCCGTCTGTCAGTATGATTAATTTCTCAATTAAAACATTCCAGAACTTTTTTCTACCTTCTCCCGAGTATTTAACCATTTGGAGCAAAGATTTTGCAAGATTACAGTATGAAGTTTAGATACTTGCTGTGTTGTTTTCACTTCAAACACGGATGATCGTTTTCGGCTTTACTATATCAGCCTTCAATGCTAAAAACAAATTCCAGACTTTGGGCATCAAGAGATATAACACACATAGATAGAATGAAAAACTTGCGTAATATCGCATCTCGTTTTTTTTACTCCTTGTACTTCCGGATCCTCCAAAACGTTTATCAGTTACAAAGTGTCATTTTTTATTTCATTTGGGGTGGAAATGATAGGCATAGAAACGGGGGCTTGGGACTGTCAGCGGAGGCTGGGCAGATATCTCCCAGTGAAAACATAAGGCGGGAGCATGCTTCTGCCCCCACTTCCCGGGCTAGAAAACCCCTTTTTACATGTATCCAAACTCAGTGTATCAATACAATGATGATCAAAGATCGTCGTCTCCCTGTTTTATGCTCTTCCCGTGCTTCTTTTTATCCAAGAACATTATACCACAAGTCGTTCCCCGCACGTAAACACAGGCTTACAGGCGACGTGATAGGCCGACTTCACAGCATATGTATTGCACACCGTGCAACTAGCTTATCCGAGTATGCCTCCCGTGCTCTGCTACCACCCTCAAGCAATTCAACGAGATTCGAACTATCAGACGGTTTTGAAAGTTGAAAAATTAAATGTACAGTGTAAGGTATTGAAATAGCCCGAAATCTAAAAAGCATTATTATGATAGTCACTATAACATTTTCATGAAAAATAAAAAGATTGTAGAGTGCGAATGTACAGCTATAACTCTCGGCTTCTCCGCTTTTTGGCTAAGGTTATGTGTGGCATCTGTTCTTTTCATCCAGCCTAGAATAGAGTCATATATAAAAAACGAATAATGCAAATAGTCTGAGGGCCATGAGGTTGGTCACGTATTGTCCGTGTCCGTTTGTTGGACGTTATAGTTTCTTTGGGAAGCAGTTTAAGTTTTGGTTTCGCCGAACGGCCCTTTGCCATGCAGAAGGTCGGGAGGACGTTAGAAACAGCTATAACTTTGTATTCAGTGGTACTGTACTTCTCATTGACAATTTTGTGATTATTTTGCAATTTGCTCATCTTCATTGAAGTGAAAAATTTATCGCAAACGAAAACTGAAAATAGCGACCACTTAGCAGTGGCGTAGCTACAAGGAGGCAGGGGGCCGATCGCCCGTGGCTCTGAAAATAAAAATTTAAAAAATTTGCCATTTGTGACACCAGTCATTTACCGTGATTTTCCCAACTCTTTTGTCATGAAATTCCAAATTCTTTCCAACACTAGCTCTATGTTTGTAATAAATTGTTTCAAAATAGCAAAATTTTAGGTGCGCTCCGTAAAGGTCAACTTGAAATGCAGTAGTGCTCGCACATAAACAAATAAGTCAGATTGGTAAACTTTCCCGAGCTCTGGAAATAGCAACATCGGATATTTATAATGTGATTTGACATCATCAAGAGACACCGGCAGCTATATTGGAAGTTTTATAAATTGTCTTTCATAAAATTCCAAATTTTCTCCATAAGCTCTTGATTTTGAAATATTTTGTCTTAACAGGACAAAAAATTTTGCAAAGCTTTTAGACTGTCATCGGGGAGTGTCAGTTCGTGCAGTTGTGTAGCAACAAAGTTCAGTCGTCGTGCAATCACTCAGTCTTGCTAGCAGTATAGGAAGTGAGGATTCTTCAGTCATCCCCCAACTTTTTACATTTCCTTACAGGAAACCCAGAATCCAAAACTTTCTGCAAGCTTCATATCTACAAATATTCGGTTAAAAGTGCAAAAATTGCCACACGCGAAGCGCGCCGAAATTTTTGCCATTTGTGACCTTTCTTTGACCCTTTTGCCTAATCGCACGCCTCAAATTACGTCCCTAATACAATCAGGTGTTCACACTTGAAAGAAAAATCGGAAAATTTAGGTGCTTGCCCTTTTCCCCTGAAAGTTTTTTTTACCCCCTGCTGATAAGCAACTACTCACTAGCCCGAGAAATGTTATTTCCGACTGTCTGAAGTTTCGGATTTTTTTTTTCTGTACGCTCCGCGCCAACTGAAGGTGGCGCTCCGCTTAGATAATCTTTTGAGTAAAACTTCATAATTCACGCATGGAATCATTGGTCTACCGTACACATGCTCTCATATACGCCTATCATCAAATTAGCTTTCAATCCAATCAGGTGAATAGTCTGTTTAGATGGATTCTTTTTTTAGATTACCTGCTTACCTTCATAAACAAGCACACATACAAACCCTATAGGTAGAAGCATGAAACCCTCGTTAGAACACTTTTTACATTATCGGTAATTTTTTTTTTCATTATCGGCTCAAATAATTTTTACATTATCGATATTGTTATGGCAGTTAATTTTTACATTATCGGTTGTAACGGATGCTGTGTACCGTGCTTTTGTTCTTCTGTATGGAAAAATCTTGATAATCAAGTTATCTGGAAAAAAATTTTATTCGTATAATTAATAAACCTATTGTGTACCTTAATTTATTTAACAAAATGTTCTGTATGTTCACGAGACCTGAGGTACACCTTTGGCATATGGGGAAGACATGACTCGTTTAAGTATTAAATGATTTCCTTTCTCTTTAGGTTTTGGTATAATTATTGAAGGCATATTGTGGAGACAAAATCCTTTTTTCTCCATTTATTCTCTTAACACTTTATCACAATCGTTGTACCACAATGAGCAATAAAGAATACTGAACCTTCTTACAGTGGCGTAGCCACGGGGGGGGGGGGGTGCTGGGGGGCCTGGGGCCTAGCCCCCCCCCCCCCAGATTTTCTTCAGGCCCCCCAGATTTTTTGTGTCCTGATAAAGTAATTGAAAAAAAATAAAATGTTTGAACGTAAATAAACGTTGAAGTATTTCCTTCAAAACAGTAAATAAATAAAATGTGTAAAAAGTAAAAAAAAAAAAACATGGATGAATGTGTGTAAAACACATTTTGTGCGCACGTACGAAATCAAGTAATAACTTCAAATGCCTACTTTCACTAAATTAGATATCATTTGTGATCTGCACTGTCGTTTATTGCATTTCACTTCGAAGATGAAACGAAAGTCTCGACGACAAACTTTAATGTGACTTTGTTAGGTTAAGACCCTTTCTGCCTTTCGGATGGCTGATTGATTTACTGAAAATAAGGCAATCGTACACTGGAGACCACTCTTACACGACCATTCCTATACAAAATACACATACACAAAATATGCCGTAAGCAGGTAAGGGTAAGGTACTGCCTTCGGATAATTCTTCCCTTCCATCCTTAACAAGTAGGCCTATGTCGTGCCTCACTCCTGCCCATGACAAGTGCCACTGTAGGACAATTTTTTCGACAAATCCTCTTTTTACTAGTTGGCACTGGCGTCTGGGGGATTTGTAAAATGTCCACAAGGTCCGGATTTCATGTGTTACCCACATGATCCATACTTCTGCTTTGCGGTTCAATTATTTTGAGAGATTTATTCGTAGTATTTTAATTTTGACTACGTAATGTACCGATGAACAAATACTGCACCATTTTGCACATTGTTTCTTTGGTAGTATGCATGTCTCTTGTAAAATCTCTACAAAAACTAAAAATATTTTGATATTTTTCATGCTCTCAAAAAGGGAAAATCCTAAAACTTAGGCCTATAATCAGTTCAAATTTTTGCCAAACATAGCACCATTTTGCATTTAGGAAATCTAACGCAAAGAAAGTTTCTCAGAGGGGGACACAACTACTTTTGGTTTTCCTGTTAAAGGGTAAGGTACTGCCTTAGGTAAGCTGAAATCCATTCAAATATTGCCGCATTTGCGGCTGGGTACATCCTGTTTAAAACACGTGGGAAGTGCCGTTTCCGGCCATCTGGAGGGGTTTTAAAGCCAAAAAATTTTCTACTACGCTCCGCGCCAACTGATGGTGGCGCTCCGCTTAGATTCAAATAATGCCACATTTGCGATCTACGTCCTTCTGAAGTTTACAATTGTTCCCAAGAGGAAGGGAGATACCGGTTCCCTTTAGTCTCATCCCCCAGGCCACAGATCAGAAGTGCCCAGTTTGGGGGTCCCTAAGAAGTGTACGTATTACCATTTTTCATAGATTGATTTTTTATTCTCGTTATTTGAGAAGTCGCAGACATGGAATTCGTATTTCAAGGCTGGGTACATCCAGCTTAAAACACATGGGAAGTGCCGTTTCCGGCCATCTGGAGGGGTTTTAAAGCCCAAAATTTTCTTGTACGCTCCGCGCCAACCTATGGTGGCGCTCCGCTTAGATAGTCTTGCCGTGCCTGACCCTCGGATGTACCAGCCCCCCCACTTGTTACCTAGGCCCCCCAAAAATCCCATCCCGGCTACGCCACTGCCTTCTTAAGACACATGAAGACACAAAATGACCATGAAAACGAAGCAAAATTAATAGCTTAGTATACAAGAAAAAAAAAACTATCCCGAAATTCCTGGATAGAAAACACCGACAAAATTTATTAACCTCAAAATATGCAGAAAAGTTTTCTCTTTCATGAGGTGTAAACTGCATCTCAACAGCATATCGTTCAGAAACTACATATTTTTAAAGAAACGCAATTTTCTCCTTCAGATTTGGCGCATCATGGGAAATCTGTGATGTCATCGCTGCACATTAATTTGACATTGCATTCAAATTATTTATATTGATTCTGCTTCAGGTAATATCAAGCAACATTGTTACTTGAATTACTCTACGTATGGTAAACGGTAATGCTGTATCTACGGGAAAAGATATCAAAAATTCAAACAGTATCGAATTTCAAGGACAAACAGGACGTTCAATTGTGAAGAAAAACAAAAGGAATGAGGCAATGTGCTTACATGACATAACTTCCTGTGGCTTTGATTAAAAACAAAGGTGTTTTTTAACAAAAATACCCAATCTTTAAAGGGAAATATTGTGTTTAAAATGTTCCAACAAAGAGCACAAAGAAAATAACTCAGGCACTATCCAACAATTCAGTCTAAATCATGAACCCCAGCAATAGCTGCATCTCTTCAAAATACTATGCGCAAGAAGAGCCATGGATGTTGCATTATTTGAAACGTTGAAAGTTTGGGTGAACAAATTATTCTTGAGTATCAAACACTGAATTTCTGTCTGTGGGAAACATGGGCGTCGATTTGGGAGACAGGGGAAACATGTCCCCCATTTTTTTGTGTGGAGGGAACAATAACGAAAAAGTCCCCCCCCCCCACGCACAAACAAATTTTTTTGTATTACATGAAGTTATGAAAGGTGTCTTCTACCGATTGCGATCGATTTTCTGTGTAAATAATTCCACATGTTTATTTTGCAATTCCCCAAAATTTTCGCGCGCTCCACGCGCTTGCAGTTTCATTGATGTTCTTTTTTCAGTTGCATATAAGACATACATTTTTCATCGGTCTCTATGATTATGTCAGTTGTTTGTGCGCATAGGCCAGCAGGTGTGATTATTAAGGAGCACAACATTTAGGAAATTGGAGAAGAGGAATCGTCCCCTACTATGGTTTAATGAAATCTGTGTTTAGTGAATGACCATCTTCGCAGGCTGAAATTGGCAAACACATTTTAAGATAACTGAAAATGTCTAGGTGCACAGTCTGCATGCAACTTTTTCACAAAAAATAAATGATTTCTAATGCAATATTTCGACAAGCGCACATCACACATTCGTATAAAGATCCGACCATTTCTTATTTAGACCATTATCAGAGAAGTAAAATCACACTGACGTTTCACGTTTCAGGTTTTATATTTAATGTAGAACAGGCCGTTCTTAGAAAAAATTCTTTTTAAAACAAGATATAATTTTTGGTTTTAATAAAGGAAAAACAACCAGCCAACTTTTTATTTTTCATGGGAAAAACTAAATTTACCAATATAAGTGTAAAAAAGTGCAATTTTCAATTCAAGAATTTCGATACAAGGTTTAGTTTGAAATTAGGGTAGAAAAAACTGAAAAGTTCAGAGCAAAAGAACCCAATCAGGTTAAGAAAACAGGTCACTCACTATGATTTATGTGATGACTTAATAGATTAGCAATGCCGAAATATGTATAATTTTTGTGATGTTTTTGTAAGTTGTTGCAGAATTTGCGTATTTTTTAGGAACTAACATAAAGGGGCATCAGTGATGGTAAGCATGGAGGGTCTAAGGGGAGTGGTGTCCTCTGCCCTTTGGAAAATTTGAAAAATTGTGTCCTTACCGTGCCATCTGATGCTACCTATGCTACCTCTTGAAGTATGATTTGAAGTGTTACAAAATGTGCGTATTTTTGGAAAAATCGGCATCAGTGAAGGGCCTTGAGGAGACAATTGCTCCCCTTTCAAAAAAAAAAAAAAAAAATTAGGTGTTTCTACAGCAGGCTTCCTCAAATAGCGACGCCCGCGCCACTTGTGCCGCGTGACGTGGTTGGGAGTGGCGCGAAAAATTACTGGGAGAATATTTAAAAATTTAACTTTTCATAACCTTTTTGACAATTGTTCTGTCTCAAAAAAGGTACTGTTAATAAATCTAACTCTATACCCACAGAGTGACTTCACATACCGACAAGGATATAATAACCTGTCCTGTTTCTTCTCACGTGAAAATAAAATCAACGTCACTGTTTACATTTATGAGAATCAGGAGTTTGTCGATTCACCGTTACCGGTGAATCGGCAAAAATTGTAAAGTTTGTGAAAAATTATGGACCGGCAAATGGAACAAATTTTGCACCATTTTGCATGAAGGCCCCTTCTGAAACGCAAAATTTTTTAAAGGGGAAGTTTGAGCAAAAATTTAGTTTTCATATGTGAAATTAGAGCCAAATCTATACCCCGTGTGGTGAAAGTTTCTTTCAAATCGGACAGGTATTTCTCGAGAAATGAAGACAGTAGATTTGTGTTCCAAAATGAGTTTGAGGACAAACCATACGTGGCACCAGCCTGCTCTACAGGCTGTTGCCACGTATGCGACCTTTTGAAATAAAGTCGTGTTAGTAAATTACGTGTTTTAAGGGTCATTGCGTACATCACTGAGTTGGTTTTTCATCTTTTCTGGAGAAAAACTTTACAACGGAAATGGAAATCGCAAATAACTACGACTCTTTTGCTACACTTGCCCAACTTTTAAAGTCCAAAGAATTGATTAAAATGTATCCTAACCCCAGACTGACTGCATGGCCAAGTGGTCTGAGCATCAGAACTCATTGTGCTTAGTGCTCAGCATTAGCAACTTGGAGTAGGAAAAACAAACCCGTGGCGGACTCGATTTGAATCAATTGGTTGTAAACTGGGCCGCAAAACTCCATCTAACCTCACCAAACCCAACTTTTCATTCTTAAAATCGCAAATTCTCTCGAATAACAGTCCCATGCATGAAATTAGTTGTTTAAAAAGTCAACTGTTGTGCGTGCCTCGAGTGCCACAAATGACTGTGCTGTAATGCTCCCTAAGAGATTTTTTGGAAAATTCTCCGAGCTCTGGAAATGAATAAAATTGGAAAATTGCCCTGTAAGATACCAGATCATTAAGTAACACCCGCCAAACGTTTTGTTTTCTTACATTTTTTTTCTTAAAACCACAAATATCCGATTAAGAAAGGCACAAAATTTAAGGAACTTTGTCGTCAATGGGCCTCAATCCACAAGCCTTTAACATTTTGTAACATTAATGATCTTCAGTTGCCGTGCAAACTCAAATTTGAAAAATAAGAAGCGCAAATTAATCATTAATACAAGCCATTTCAAATTATTTCCCTTCACAGGAAACACAGCATTTACAATTACCTGAAAAACAAGTTCCACATTTTTATTTTTTTTTTAAAAAGGTACCTGCTTTTCCACGCCGCCCCCCGCAGCGCAGGTAACTATAAAAGTCTTAAAAAAAGGTCTAGCTACGCCACTGACTATAAATATGTCCCTGTAGCTTAAATTGACAAAAAGGAGGTCATAGGCATATGGAACCATTTCAATTTCGAGGGGGGGGGGGGGGCGGATCCTTTGCACGAAAATGGATCCCTGCCCGAAACACTATCTGAGCGGAACGCCACTATGATTCGGGCGCGGAGCGAAGAACACTTTTGAAAAATCGCAGACTGTGGAAATGGCTTTTCCCAGCCTAGACTAGACTAGACATAAAAACAAGCAATCTCTATTTTAGCTTCCGTTTGTATAACAACATGTTCACATCAAAATAAATTGACAAATTTCAAAGTGATCAGCTGCTTGATAAAGTTCATAGTCAAAGCCATTTTCGGTGTAGGGAAGCCTTAGATGAACCCAACTTACGTCCCTATCATTCTTGACCAATGTCCTACGGAAGGATGGGATGTTCCCGTCCCATTTTTATTTTTTACATTTTCTCTTTTTTATTTTTTCTGAGCTTACATGCAAAATGGTACTAAATTTTTCTTCTTTTTATACTTGATCCATTTTCTGAAAATGTCCTGATTCAGTTTCTAATTTTGAAAAAAAAAAGAGAAAAAACAGAAGAAAGAAAAAAAAACTAATTTTGGTGTGTCAGCCTGCATTTGTTTACGTCCAACTGACGAGAAGGCAGAATCAACCCATCAAAGAAGAAAAAAAAAACATCGGCACCACTAAATTCGTCTCTGCTAACTTCCCATATAAACGATATTTCTAGGCAGAACGTCTACAACTAAAAACACATACCCAGTGCAAAATAGTTTCCAGCCCGAACATATGTCCACAGTGATTTTGGTATAGCTAATGTCCATACATGACAACTGGGTATGTGCTCTGGAATACACTTCCACGTTTTAACTATTTTATCGGAAGAAAACTTTGAGAAGTGAATCCTCAAAAGTTTTCCACGTAAATAATTCAGATCAAAAGAGAAGGGGAGACCTCTATTTATTATGACGCAATCAAGTGGGAGGAGTGAAATAGCGTTATGTGTTGACATTGCCATGCGAGCTGGTAGGCAAGTTAACCTTACCGCAATTACTGTGCAAGTACTCAGTGCATGCAGTAACCACTCACAATAATAGCTTGCATGTGTCAGTGCACAATGCTGGTGAGACCGTATTGAGAAAAGAGAGTTCAACAGTTAGCATACTAAAACAAATGAGGTCTGGTAAGGGTAGATAAAAATTAACCCTAGCAAATCTTTGGTCTGAAAGAACTCGTTGTTCCTTTCGGTCTGGACAAATGAGGAATTGTGTCTGAAAGTTTTGTGCGCATTCCCTATAACTGAGAGCCAATCTTCGAAGGAAGGGGAAAATCGACTTAACTCCACACACTCTCGTGAAAATGGCCACTGCCGAGTACGCTGTCACATCTCCGGTAGGTACAAGCCATGAAAGTGCTGTCCATGGAAGCATGCCGTTGAATGTTCAATCGGTTATTGGGCAACCTATAATTGATGTTAATGGACTTAATGGAGATTCAATTTCAAGTGATTCAAGGAAGCGACCTTTAGAAACAATGGACAGTGAATTCGAAATGGGACTGACCAAGAGGTCGAATGTCTTGTTAGGACCAGGTAAGTTCACTAAGGTATTCCACTGCTCAGCCTACCTTGAAATTTGAATCTCTTGGGAGTTTGACAGATCTTACTCCCTCGGGAATACGTTACACGCCTAGGCCTAGGCAATGGCCTGCTAGCATAACAAGGCAAAACTTCTAAGGTAAGAGCCTACATGGATCTTTTCCCACTCCAGTCCCAGATCTTGGGGTAGCTGGTCGTTTAACAGCCCCCTTGCCAGTTTGCCCCCAAAGTCCCCAAAGACCTGTCACTTTGCCCCTTGAGACCTACCAGTTCGTCCATTAATCTGTCTATGTAAGTTTCCTTTCCTAAATGTGATAGTTACTGGCAAAATGATGTCAATAAATTCTTATTTTCTTCTCAATCAGGATGGAATAAGGCTTATTTTAGATGGAAAAACAAAAGCAAGCCGTTCATGAGCTACTGTTTTGAATGTTGCCTATAATATACTGTACAGTCACTGCTGCACAAGTTACATTTCTCATCATATTGACAATGCTTACATTGTTTATATTCATAGAACTTGGACGATATTTATTGTGTTAGAACAAGAAATTATTTCCAATAAATGGTGCAAAAAACAAAAGTTGTGCCAAAAAATTGCTGCAGTTGTAGGTTAGGCTTACATTCAGTCTGGACGTGTAAGACAATACCAGTTAAACTTGACATATGATTGGCTGTTGGTATTGAGAATTGTAAATAAATGTGTCAGAGAGTTGTTTCAGTTTTTTGTCTGAATTTCACAAAATATATACTGTCAGAATACTCTTGCAATTGTTTTGAAGTACTTCATTCTGGCAAGTCTAATAGAATAATTCTTCAGGGGGCAAAATGACTTCCACCTTAAGGGCGAAATGACCTCAGCTTGAAGGCAAACTGGCAAGGGGGCAAAAAAAACTGGTAACAGATCTTGCCAGTTAGCATTTAAGCTATCATTTCCAAGGAAAGGATTAAGGCCTAGCCCAGGCCTAGCTAGACCTAGGCTTAGGCCTACTTTTTTTGAGAGTTGTTCAAAGATTATAACATTACCGACCTGTGGAATATCTATTTGAACTATAGCTAACTTAGGCCTACTTCAAGGCTAAATAAGTATTTTTGAGTAGGCTAGGCTACCAGTCCCTTGGTGATCTGGGCCCACCAGCCACTGGAAGCTATAACTGCCCAAACAGTCAACAGTTTTCAAAAGTAGGCCTAACCTATGAACGTAGCCAAATTTGATCCTGTATTTTAAAGAAGGGGCAATATAAAGGCCTATAGCCAAAGTTAGAAACTGAGCAGTCTGTTCCACTTCTTTCAATCCCATTGCCATCAACTTCAAGTGCATACCTGTGGTCTCTGGTGAGCTACAATATGGTTAGTTAGCAGAGGCTATGCTAACCTCACTGGGGTCCGGGATAGTCAAAGGGTCACTACTGGTATGGTAAGTTGGGCACTAACAAGTAACATGGACTTAGAAGGCTAGCCTAGTCTGTGAATGATTGGAATGAACTAGCCAAACTGCCATATGTTCATTTAAACATCCACCAATCATCATACTTTGCATGCTTGAACTTAATACTAGTTACCCTGTTGTTTTCACTCTCATTCGGCCTTATATCTCTGTGACTTAGCAGTTGAGCAAAGAAGGAGATTCCAGTGTTATCTTTTGAGGGGGTGTTATCTAACTTTGCTTACAAGTACAGCTTGGGCTTACTTGCAGAATTGGTTCCCAATAAGGTTTTTGAATAATTTTTAAGTTGTGAAAGCCATATAGACCAAGTGTGCTGTATGGATAATTGGGCCCAGGGTAACACAGTCGTGAGTGAGACAAATTTTTACAAATTACACAGCTAAAATAAATAGACATCTCAGGCAAGGACATAATCCATGATGATGTACCTGGTTATTTGATACATTAGCCAGCGGTTTGTCTGTTGGAATTTGCGTACGTAGGTGCTACTCTTTGTGGTGTACAGGTATGCAGCAACAGGATCATGTCATCCCATCTGCATATCAGTGGTGTTTCTGCTGGCTATGAAGTATAGTGCTCTGATGTGATTTGGATGCAGACTTGGCTTGTAATTTTTGTCAATTGTGTGCCTGAAATATGTATGTAAGCTAAATGGCATGCTATTTAATACCATTTTGTTAGTAAAATTGTTACACAGTGGGCACCTCGGAATAAAGAGAAATGTAAAGTGGGATGAAAAATAGAACTCTGAAAAACACCTACATGACAAATCAAATGGATTTTGATTCTAGGCCCATTTGGGATTTATTGGTGCACAGCAATTTCAAGTAATTTAAAGACCAGTCAGCCACTGGACATGTGATGAAACAGAGGTGAATATCACAGGCTAGGTGCTTGTGGCATGAGCCTTTACAGTTCCGACAAAGAAGAAAAAATGTGAAAGATTTAGCAGTACTGTACTTCTGTATCATTCAGTGTATGTTACTGTGCCAAGTTTGGCCGTAACAATATATGAAGGGTTTCCTGGGAAAATAGCCAATTTTAAAAATCTTCATTTTCTTTAGTTACAAATGTTATCATCTTGCCAAACATTGACCTTACAAGTATATACAGTTTGTCCACGTGCATTTAGAAACTCTCAGGACAAAGTCACCATTGAATGTCAAGACTAGCAAGTGTTACCACTAACCAGAAAATATGGAAATTGATACTGTAATGTCAGGAGAATGTGCACAATGACAATGTTTGGTAGAATCATAGGGTTACTATTCTCTGAGAAAATTTATTCTAGTTATTAAAAGAACAATACTTACAGAACTTATATGCAGCTGTAACACACATTTGCTCGAAGTATTAGTTACTTTTAAAAGTACAGTAGCTACTAAGATACAGTACCTTTTCGGTATCCATTTGTTTGTTTGTGAGAAACCAAAACCTGTGCTATGCAGCCTATGCAGTTGCAGTAGAATTCTGTTTCCTCTCTGGAATAGGGCACAGGAAAGCACAGTCAATATTACAAGGCATAGTGTTGGTGTTATCAACTTTACCCTGTGGAACTTTGTTTGAGAGAGTCTGCAAGGATTATGAAGCAACTGGTGCCAGAAAGACACTATGTGTACACAGCAGGCCTTGAGTTTTAGATTTTCCAGGTGTGCTATAAATCACACTCCTCAGGAAATTAATTAGTGTGGTAGGTGTGTTGTTTTATTACACTTAGATTTACATGAGCTCCCATCTTCCTTTACTATAGGTGTGCAAAGCATCACACTCCTCACAGAGATTTGAGGTGAGTAATGGTGTTCACTCACATGCTTCAAAATTCAAGGCCCTGGCAAAGACTGCCCAAACTAGGACCAGAGTGACAGAGACTGCTCAAACTGAAGTCTGTTGTGTGCAGTTTTGTGCAATTTGGACCAACATTTGGGTGACCTGGCTGTGTCATGAAACTGACCTTTTTGGCATTCATACTGTAATTTATGGAATTTTGTGATTTATAGTTGTATACTGAATGTGGGTGGTTAACATTAATAGCTAATAGCTCATGCAATCAGCATTTTGAGTTAAGATTATGGATTGTGAGTAATATGATACCATCCTTTATCAGGCATCCTTAAACTCAAGTCACTTTATCCAAAATAAGGGCTAGAGCAGTCACACCAACTTGAAGTACAGCAGTGTAGTAGACTGTCCAATTTCGTGATTGGGCTATTCAGAGTCATGTGACATTTTTTCTCTTCAATTGTGAAATTTACCAGGAGTAAGTGCTTGGTTTACATTGGATGTATAGGTGTATGCAAGATTGATATATCGTGAAATATGATGGGAGATACTTTGTTGAAGAGAAATAGGAAAATGTGGTATTTAGCTGTGGTATTTAGCTGTCGCTTCAAAATAAGTTGGGGTGACAGCTCTTGACCTTTCAACCCACCCTTCTCCATTGACTCCCCTTAAATGTAACTCAGTAAAAGTACTTTATAATCCAAGGTTAGACTATTGACTCATTTGAAAGTCACTTAAACTCAAGTTAAGTGTGAAATTTTGCGAACTAATTTCAGGCTAATTTTTCTTTGATCTAAATTTGTTCCAGTATTTTGACTCTCTTCATTTGTCTTTCTGTCATACAGCAATAAATTGTTTTCTTTTGCAGCACAACATCATTTTCAGGTTTTGTCAGGTTGGAATGGGGTGGTCTGACAATGTCAGATCTAAGTCAGTTTAGGAGACCTAAAAAACTAAAAATTACTCTAAAACCAACATTGGTTCAATCTGGACTGGTTTTATCAATAGGCACTTTCAGTTTGGGGTGGTCTTGGAAAGTCCAAACTGGCAATGGGCCGGTCCCAACATTGAAAATCTAGAGGGACACACACCTTAAAGAGATGCAGTTACTGCTTACAGTGCATAGCCAAAAAGCCAACCATTCTGCAACTAACTACATTATACTACTGTATAAAGACCTACCTAAAGAATACTTGTCTGTAGGTTAGTTATTGGGAAATTATGCAGTCAGACTGTAGGTATAGTTGTCCTTTTGAGAGGCTTTTTAAAGCTATGAACAGTACAAGATATATGCAATCAAAAAATTTAATTTGTGTTGCAATGATGTATGGATTCCCCAGACATCTCACATAATTTATTTTATAATATTCATATTTTCTTTGATGTTGACCTTACCATGGCCAAGAAGCCTACTCTAATAAGTACTGTAATTCAGTCATAGCAAGCTGCCCAGGGTTTTATGAAACAACTCATGGACATATCTCAGTTTTAATTTGATCTCTTTTGGTTTCAAGTGTGTAATAAAGAACAAAAGAAGAGGAAGTTAAAAAAATAGCTTTGCACATGTTGTACAGCATAGCACTCCGTGAGTTATTTGTCAGTTTACTTCAGCTTGTTATGAATACTCTTGGAGAATGACTGAATGACATAAATGGTCTTAAAAATTTAAGTTTGACTAATTCGCATGCATACTGTATTTCAGGTCTGCCTAAGGGGTAGGGGTACACTTTGGGAGAGGTTTGAGCCTACTGAAAGTGGTCAAGTGCAATGAATACTGTTATTGTACCAAATAGTCTTAGTACATTGCTCTTGTTACAGACATCAAAGTTTATTGTATGAGTCTGTTGCACCAATAATCATCGTGAGAACACTGTAGTGTAGAATCTAGACTGTTCTAATACTGTAAGATCTAAAAATTTCTGTTGACCTGTGTATTTCCACTGAGGAATCTACAGTACACAGATGCAACACAGGTAGTATTCTACAGCATGTATTGTAGAGCAACAACAGCTGTGTACATCCCATCTCTTAGTCAGCTTGACCACTAACCAACCAACCACCTATGGAGAATTTGTAAAATGAACGAGACTTGGTACATATACATGTGGCAATCTCCCCATCTGTATGATATAAAAGCATCTTAGTCTGACTTGCTTAGACAATGCGTGATCTACCAAAATGTGGGAATGTTTTCTTAAGGTAATGAATGTTGCATGGGTGCATTCGTGAGAACAATGCAGTGTGACATGATTTGAACTTACTGCAGGGTTTGAATTTACAGTAGTACAGACTTAGCAATCAGGCTTAGTTGAAATGTTGCTTAAATAAAATTTATTAATGAACAAAGAAGCAACAGTAGGGTTGCTCATATCCTGTTTAGAAAGAGATGAAGTTGTTGTTCAAGTACAGTATTTAGCACAGAGTGGTGTTCCTAGCTGAAGGTGAGTCACATTAAAATGTAGTCCACTTAAAATTTTAACTGGCCACTGGAGCAGTAATATTTTTCACAAGTGTAAAATTCAACATGCTGTTGGATAATAGGCCAATCGTATAACGAAGGCTTACTGTAGGTAGGGGATCCTGCGTAGTATCCAGAAACAAAAAAGGAGAGAGTTTCCAGTTGATTTTAAAATTATTTATTTGATGATTTTATTCCAAAATAAAAGATGATCAAGTTAAAATTAATTCGGCCGGCCTAATAATTAATCACTATCTACAGCTCACTCAAGTGCTCCTTGTCTGAAGTCTTATGCACGAGTGTCCTGCTTGCGGGCTCGGTCTGGGAAACCTCGTGTGAGCTCCGAAGACCTGCAGTCCCCTGATTGGTCAAAAGTTATGACGCACCCATGTAAATAACTATTATGATATAAATGACCAATGAGGAGGCTGAAAAGGGGGAAATTGGCCACACCTCGAAAATGTGGGTTACAGTGTGCATGTGGAACTACAGCGATGAAATATGTCACGTCCACCGGTAACACGTGACGGGAAACAGGAAGGGCCCTGGGAATCTAGAATAAAAGGAAGGGAGAGTTGCTCGTAAACAACAAGATGGTGTCTGGTAAAGGTCATGGAGAGTGCACCATACTACATGACATCCCCTTTGCATGTTTAAAATTTTGAACACAGTGAAAAATTTTACTCCATGAGCATTCATGCATACTAGAAGTGCATCAGAAAACACAAAATATTTTGAAACATGCATTCAATTCTCTTACAAATGACAGGATCGTGTGAGGCAAACACAGGGAGGGTAGGGTCACCTGAAGAGGGAGATAACCAAAGGTTCATTTCAAAACAGTTCATCTGAAAACATGCATACATTCATCCATTTTGAAATAAGTACTGTACTGTCTTAACAGAATATATAAATACTTTCTGCTATGTTGACATATATTGCAAAACAAATCACTTTCCGGACATAACTGTATACGACTTTCCACAAAGCATATCACTAAACCATAACTGACCATTCTGATGTTAAATCGTCAAAAGGCTACATACAAGCGAACCTCGCTGTTTTCATGTTAAATATTGGTCATTCAAGTATCGATATTCAAAAATTCACTTTTCTCTGAAAAAACCTTATTGCACGAGCTCACTAAAATTTTCCTAACTTGTGGAGTCACAATTACCATTCCTAAAATTCATTTAAATTAATTTCGTCAACAAATACATACTGTATGAAATTCGAAGTAAACGCCTCCTTCTTTGTTCATATACAAATGTGAAAATAGGTAGACCCAGTTATGTAAAGGTATCTGGACAATGGCGCAACTCCTTGCAGTGGCAAATTTTCAAAAACCCCAATGGCTACTGCGAACTCTCACTTCATACACAATGAAAAAAACTTAATGGTCGCGCCCCCTTAAGCAACATACAGACAATACAAACTTGTAAATTAAAACCAACTATATGCTATCTCGTACCTGCATTTCATAAGCAAGGGAGTAATTACTGAGAGCAAAATTTGGTTAAAAAAAAATTCGAGGACAGCTCCTGAAACTTTAACTTGGGCTGGCTAATTCCCAAAAAAAGCATTAAAATACCGCCAAAGCGTAAGGACTGCCTCTCTGATTATTTAGCAACTCTTGCCACAAACGAAAAAAAAATACATACTAACATGACTGGGTCTAATGATTACATTGCAATTGGTTCACATCAAATTGATACACACGGTGCTATTACTCTTTGCCTTGACATACTAATTCATTCACCTCGAGTACAAAAGTAAACAAACTTTCTGATTGGCTAAAAGTTGACACACCTTCGATTACACCTACGGAATGGAATGTACAGCATTCACAAACTCTGCATAATGAGGCGACTCCCTTGTGCTGCGTATTACCGTATTTACTCTATTAAACGCCCCGGGGGCGTGAAATTTTCGTTAAGGGGGGCGTTTATTAGAGTCAAATTTACGTGACTTTTCTTTAGGCAAGTGCCCCACAACTTGTTTCTTATCTGAGCCCTTCTGATAAACTGCTATGGGGTATTTGTCCATTTGGTTGTCAGCTTCACAATCAGCTGTGAGCTCCTTTCCAATGATCGGTAACCAAACTTCCCTATAAATATGGTAGCCACGAACAGCACTCTGAACTTTGCAAGTGTGATCAACTTTTGCCGGCATCTTGATATGTAACATTACACACAGAAGTGACTTTTTTACGTGCCCGCGACATGCATGCATGCTGTGTACAGCCAGGCCTCACGGTACTATACTGACCGGCCGGCTATACTCACGTACATACGGTAATTGCATAATAGTTACCATGAGTAGCACCATGCACGTACGTATTAGCAGTACATACGCGTTCACAGCATTTCACTGTTATTTATTTCACTGTTATTAATTTGGATTTTCATGTTAGGCTGTTCGGATAGGCTAGCGAATATTTGCATACCTACAGTATGTACAGTACCACTTTCGAACCGCAAACGAAGCAGTACAGGTTCGCGGTATGTGATAGCGTGATTGATATCAACAGAAATTAGTTGCAGAAACATGCCTTTTACTTCAGGAAATGGGACTTTATAGGAGATTTAGTGGCTTCAAGGTAGGACTATTTCATTTTCCTTTTACCATATTGTCTTTGGAATTAACAGTTTCACTTTATGCAATGTGACGAAAAAGTTGGGGGGCGTTTATTAGAGAGGGGGCGTTTAATAGAGTAAATACGGTACGTACCATGGACTAGACATACAGCACAAAATACTATGTGCAATGGGATCATAAAAACTATGTAGGCCTACAATGAATGGCATGGTTCTGTCAAATTTCAAGTTGTAAGACAAACTACCTATGTAAGCATACAGCATAAAGGTGTTGTAAAGCAAATACACTAATGTTCTGGGTCAAAAGACGGGCCTAGGGCTAGGCTTACTTGGCAAAATATGAATTACATGTCATAAAAGATTCTAATGTGAAGCATTTTGTAATTCTCGCATTGCAAGTCATGAGCTCACCAAAACAACATACAATGGCTGTCTTTCACAAAAAAGGAATTCTGAATTTTACTATTCTTAATTGGTCTACGGCAACGACAGGAACAAGTGCAAATCGCTGTTTACTGAGATGGCAAAACACTTCACAACAATTGAGCTTTTCACAAATGTTACACCTCTGAACCTGAGTTACAATAAAGGCACATAACAGTTAAGTTTAACGAATTTTACAGCCACGAAATCTACGATGGAAAACTCTGCATACTTTCACATCACTAACGTTCACTTTTGTTTCCTACTATGTACCTCAGGCTAAGCCTACATAACATGGAACATTTACGTAGAATAGAATTAAAGATACAAGCGAAACATGGTCAGGATTTAAATAGTTGAACTTGTATGTGTGTGCAAATTTTCAGTGTCAGCATGAGCAGGGTGTCCCCCTCCCCTTTTAGAAATTTTGTGACTTATGCAAGTCCCTAGAGGCAAAATGGTGACACTTTTGAGGCAAATTCGTCAACACCATTTCTGTAAGTTGAGGCAAAAATATTAGCACAGAAACTGACACATTCGTACAAATTTTGATCTAGTGATAGCGGTCACATTGGCTTTATATCGCCGTAATTTCTTCTTCAAAAGTTTTGGTTCATCGGCATAGCTTTTATTGAGCGCTGGCACCGGACGATTTTTACCCCCGGTTGGACGTTATTTCGCGCACGTCGCTCACCAAAATTGACATGATTGGGCCCGGGTCTGGCTTGCAATATTACCAGCTCAGGATAGTAAATATTGGGGAAATTTCCGTTCGTTTTACGAACGGGATACCATTTTTGTAGGCGTAATATTTTCACTTCACAAGTGGAGATACAAATCAACCGTTAAATACAGTACTGTAGAATTGTTTGTAGTCGATGTCACATGCCCTTTGATAATTTATTTCTTAGGCCAACTTCGTGCTCTGTCTAGTTTTCATTCCCCAATCATTTCAGAACATTTGCATTGTTTCACTGCACTGGGTTGTAGTTGCGTTAATGTACTGTAGCTTCTCTCCTGCTTTTATAGCGAACCCCATGTAGAGCAATCATTCATGATAATCTTAGCAGTTCTAGGCAGCAAAACAATTGAACCCGATTAACGTATCTTGTGGTTCCTTTCAGATATAAATATCCCCGTACATTTTAAGCAGTTCTAGTCCAAAACTTAGTCTTGTTTAAAAAGAATCTGCAACTGAAATGCACTTTAGTCAGATCCCCGAAAAAGTCCACGTACGCAGAGATTTGTGATGCCTTTTCGTGGTGAATTTGGCACGGGGCTCGCCCAGCTGCGCTAGCCGGTGATCGTCGTAACACAAACTCGACGGGAAAACTTGTCTCGAGACCGAGTATTTTCACACACTAAATCACATAGGCGAAGGCGCGAGTTGTGATTGGCTGGCTAGAATCAACGAAACGGAACCAATCATGATGCAGGGACCAGTTTAAATTTTGAAATGGATCGTATGCATATGATGTCATTAAGCAAAACATGACGTCTTGTTTGGTGGAATAAACGGACACACACTTAAAGCCCGGTTCACACCGCCACGACGACCCAAGACACGACGGCGACCACCCAACGCGTCGGCTGGGGTATGGGCGGTGTGAACACTCCCACGACTACGATTCCGTCGGGTTGTATGCCGTCGGCAAGATTAAACATGTTCAATCGTAGTCAGGTCTAGGCGAGACTCGTTGTGTTGGTGTGAACTCGTCTTCGACGCGACAAACAGGCCTCATGCGGTTTGTCCAATCAGAGCGCAGCATTCACCCATGGTACACAGTTCCAGTTACGGCATGTTTTTATTGCGCAACACCGAGAGCAGGTATTATCAGGATTTTAGTTGATGCAAACCTCTGCGTGCTCGGAAAACGAACGCACTTATAAAAGTGCGTCACTTGAAGATACTTTGCACAGAAAAAGATGGAACAAGTCCGTCAACTTCAAACCAGTCATTGTGCGTTCATGTTCAAGCATTTATGTAGGCCTTGAATACCGAGCCAATTAGAAATTACTTCCTTTTTAAGGGGAATATTTTTCTTCCTATATTTATTTTCAAAATAACAAGTGTTAATACCTTTGTAAGACATTCGGTCGCCTACGAAGGCTGGCAGATAAATCTGCAATAGCCGACTTGTATTCATCCACTTGCATGTAGGCACAAGCGTGCTGGGTGGAGACGGCGGTCAGAGCAGGGAGGTGTTAGAGGTCCTAACACCTCCCTGGTCAGGGAGTAGCACCGTAGTCTTCTTGAGCTTCTTTTTTCGCCTTACGTTTTTTGAAGAATTCTTTTGCCTCATTTTGAGCGGAACTCCAGCTGGTGCGGGGAGGTGCGTCCGCATGCACCCCCTCCTCCAGCCTACGTCCCAGGGAAATCACAGCCCTTAAGAGAAGCAAGCCAATGAGCCACAACTGGAAAAAAGGCCGTGGCCAGCCCGACTTTGACAATTCGGTTGGAAACTGAGCCGTTGAAGCCGATATAACTTACTAATTCATATACTGAGTTCAATCTTTTAAGGGACACGATACGCAAACTTTGGACAGTGTAAAAGGCCTACTTTAGAGCCTGTACACGCCAATAATTTCTTAATTGCGACCCAGAGGCCAAAAAAATGAACCATTTCAAATTTATTGTAGGGCCTAAATCTCAAACCTGGAATAACCTGATTGATGGCGCTCCACGTGGAGCGTCGCTCCATCGATTAGTGTCGGAGCGGTGTGACATGGTATTTTCGTGGGTTTAGGAAGGCCCCAGAATGTCTACGATTTATGCAGATTGTCTACGACAGGTGAAATCTTGTCGCGTCGTAGGTAGTCGTGGCGGTGTGTACCGGGCTTAAGTCTACTGCATGCGCGGGCCAAGAAGTTTGCTGCACGGGACCACGTGCATCACTGTTTTTGTTTGCAATGACATCGTATGACAACAGTGCAAAAGACCTACTGTAAATAACATTACTGAAGGAATGCTAGAAATGACTTAATTTATGCAAGATAATAAGCACCGAACTTCACAAGATTCGAGGAGCTACGTGTACAAAATGCGCACAGACATGTCTGCTAAGCTTGTGGATTTGAAAAAAAGGTGAAACACTGCAGCTCGATAGTCTGTACAATTTGTTTTGTGCAGAAGTTTGTACAGCAACTTACGCGGGGCTTTCTGTGAGAAAGCAAAGAAAACACATTGAATGCAAATCTAAATCCAATCTAAATCTAATTCCATGTAATACTACAGGGTTACAGCGGAAAATATCAAACGATCACTTCCATGGTAAAATTTTACGTTTGTGATTACCAATGCATTCCGTTTTGGTGGGAAGTTGAAGGATTGAGTTTACGGGAATTTTACGAAACTAAGGGCAAGTTTCAAGTATATTTTAGCCCCCTTTTCAGTTTGCAAATAGCCAAATCGGTGGTAATGATCGGGTGAATGCCAGAATTTATAAAAGCAATGGAGCCCAATGCCGCAAGCATTAATCACAGATTGTGGTGCGTACCGATCTTTTATGAAAACACGTTGGGAAAACAAGGGTTCTGTGATACTCCCATTGCATTTGTGCTACGATCAAATTTCCCAAACTTTGGGTGTAGTCCGGCAAATCAGTTTAGAGACAATTTACTGAGGGGAGGGGAGAGGGGGTTAGACTGCAGTGTGCGTTCGCACAAATTTATTTTCCGATTTTCTGAATTTCGGCGTAAGTTTTAAGAATGAAGTAACAGGAAATATGTGGGATTTCATCGTTAAGATACAATGACATGGCTCGTTCGTTTGATTGATAATTTCCCAAATCTGAGACATTAGCCCCGCCTCTAACCTGCAAAACGGGCGTTTGTGTTTTGGTCGTGCAAGTCGTGTTGTGCCACGTAGCTACTGCGCTCCGGAGTGAGCACAACAGTTTCCTGATAGGAGCCTACGAGGGCAAGTGCAGGCTAGTAATACTGTGGTGTTACTTTTTCAGTAGTAGGGCCCTATGAGATACACATACAGAGCTCCGACTCGCATGCAGTAGTATGTGAATGGAAGTTAAAAAAGTTAGTTCCAGTTTTACAAATAAGTCAATGATTTTGTCGTTTATTTTATTAACAACAAAAGCAATTGTTGAGAGAAAGAAGAAAAATTATGGAGGCTAGCTGGCAGCAGTTTTGAACATCGTGGCCGTTTTTTGAACGTCGCGGCCTCTTTGATTTTGAAGCTTGAACGTCGCGGGGTGCGACGTTCAAAAGGCCCAGGGAAAACCCTGCCCAGGTATACCTTTCCTTGTAAGTAAAGCCCATACTGATCGAGCAGCATCACTCAATCCATCTATCTGTCCACCCTTGTTCAAAATGTTTTTCTTCCAATGTGCTTTCATGAATGTGATTGAAATTTGGGCACAGTGTTCCTTGGGTGGTGGGGCCCATGTGGGGTGCTTAGGAATTTTGGACCCAGGTCCCGTATGTGGCCCATTTTATATGATAATCTGCAAAATGCTTCTCCTCCACCAGTTCTCTTGTACAATGCTGATGGTTTGTCATAGTGATACTCTATAACTAGTACCTTCAGGGTGTTCAGGAATTTTAAGTCCAAAGGCCAATATGGTCCGTAGGGTCCATGTTGTAAAATATTGCACAGAAATTTTTTTCTTTTAATTTTCAAAACAGTTAACAGCTTGAAATAAAGAAGCTTGCCTGATGGATTGTTTACGACATTCTTGAATTTTTGTCCAAGGTTCCACATGGGCCCGGGCCAATATGGCCTATTCCATGAAAGTTTGCAAAATCCCTTTCCTCCTACAAATTGTGTTTCACAATGATGATGATTTGTCATACTGATCTAGTGATCCTCTGTTAATAGTTCTTTTGGGTGTATAGAAAGTTTCTGTCTAATGCCCAAAATGTGCCCTTTGGTCCATATTGTGAAATATTGCAAAATGGTCAGTCCTTCCTCTATTTAATGTTAGACAGAGCTGCCAGCCTGATATGGTGGTACTTGATTAGGGATCATACGGTGTTTTGGAAGCTAAGTTCTAAGTTCCCATGTGGGCCTTATGACCTTTTTTTATAAAATTCTGTGAATTGCTTACTCCTTTAGATTGTCTTGTACAATGTTGATGGTTTGTTACAATGATCATGATTTCACTTAGTGGCACCTTCAGGTTAATTATTCCTAGTCCTTGAACAGGACTGTGTAACTACACTTAACGGTGGGACCTACTCTAGTGTAGAGTAAAACGAAGTCTACGTAGCATAGAGTCCTGTTCCAGGACTAGTTATTCCTGACTCCTGAGGTGTTTGGAGTCCAAGGCACAAGGTGGAACATAGGGTCCATTTTGTGAAGTATTGCAAGTGATTAGCTTTTCTGCCAGGTAATTTTGAATAGAGTGGAAGGCCTGTGATAGTGATGCTATGTTAGTGATCTGTTTACATTTTGGGGCATTTTGGTCCAAGGTTCCATGTGGGCCCTATAGTGCTTTTTATGAAAATCAGCAAGATGTCCCTTCAACTACAGATTGTCTTGTACAATGCTGATGGTTTGCCTGAATGATACTTGTTTAGTGGTTCCTTAAGATGATAATGTTTGCATAACATGGAAGTTCATTTTGATTATTAAATCAGTTGCTGTCATCCTTCAAAAGGATTTTCTTCCCTGAAAACCTCAAAATGTGCTCAAGTATTTCATACTAGGAAAAACTTTGGGAGTGCTCTGTAAAAGAGCAATTTGATGTCCTTGAAAAACCAAGTTACACCTTGAAAAGTCCTTGAAAAGAGCTTGAATTTTATCTTGAGAAAAGGGTAAGAACCCTGTATAGTCTGCAGTTGTTCTTCTAATCATCATCACCCAATAAATCCTACTTAAAGGGCCAAACCTCTCACCACAAACTACAATTTTGG
This sequence comes from Holothuria scabra, assembly GCA_037179385.1. Lineage (NCBI taxonomy): Eukaryota > Metazoa > Echinodermata > Holothuroidea > Aspidochirotida > Holothuriidae > Holothuria > Holothuria scabra. Next base: position 54,822,354 of record CM074180.1, read on the forward strand.
TACCGAGGTACCAAAAATCTCAATTGGCACATCTCTTTGATTGACAGCTGATTCAAACAACGCAGAGTACCAAAGCTTATATTACACAGCATGAATGGTACTGAGAGTGTTTAGAGTATATAAATTGAGTTTTTCTATACTCACCTTGAAGCATTAAACTGAGATTGTAGCTGGACAAGGATGAATTTCAGACAATTGTGGGAGGGGCTTCAGTAAGAAGTTTAGGAGAACTGGTACTGTTTGGAATGAGTGAACTGGGCCTTTAAATAGAACAAATGACTGGCTTGATATGCATGGACCCACTGATTGGTCTATGCAGCACCTCATTACAGTGCATTTAAATTCTTGTTCACCAACAACTTTAAAAGCAACCAGAGTGTTCATCATGTGTATATTCCCTACTTATTCCATCGTTCTGATTTCAAACCTAAATTGAAAGTGATTGTACTGTATGAATTCTTTCTATGTAGTTATTATGCAGTATCATTGTACAAGCAGTCCCTGTATAAATTTGCCAGCTTTTGTTAATATCTAGGTACTGAGGGTAAATTATATTTATTTAGTTTTCCAAAAAAGGTGGTGAGAGCTCTTGATTGATTAGCTTTAGAATAAACATACAGCTGACTCAGTAATGGAGTAAAGTATCTCCTGTTGGTGCAGTGCGAAGTTGGAAAAATTGAAAGGTTGCCATGGTAATGGGACAAATCGCAGTGAAAGTAAAATTCTACTCTATCAGTTTTTATGGTCCCACTTGAGCAACTACTGCACATACATCAATACTGTTAGCTGGTTGAAATAACCATAGTGCAAATTTCTTTCAAAAATAACATTTTTTTTTGTTAAATTTTTAAATTTGTGTGATGTGGTGATACTGGTCATGATAATTTCCAGTGTACTTCAATGAGTTCCTTCAAGGAGGTTGGGAGTAATGCTGAAATTTTGAGACTGGTTCCCACCCCACCCTGCCTCCCTCAAAATAAAGGGGATGACTGGTCCATTCACCCCTACCCCACTACCACCTTCCCCCTTCCCCCCCCCCCCCCAAAAAAAAAAAAAATTGCTGGTAACATATGGAAACCCAGGGTTACTGGAAGTATTCCTTTACACAAATTGCTTTTAAACTGTTACTCTTTATTAACCGTTCAAATTTATACCCAGAATTCAATGTCACACTATGCACATTACAATTCTGATAATGATAAGAAAAATCTTGTCAAAATTTGTGATAATTTGGCATTCAGAGTTTTGGCAGTGTTTTTCATTGGTCAGGGATTTTTTAATGCCTCACTTGTGATTTAAGGTAATAAAATGGTAATTAGCGGTTAATTGGAACTGTTACTTAGCAACAAGTTGCATTCGAGTTGAAGTTTTTCAAATTCGTTTGATCACGTTCAGTGTTGCATTATGAGAGATGTGCCTAGCGTGAAAAAGTTTACAGGTAAATAGTGTAATAACATTAGAACTTTCTTCTCATACTGCATCCTATCCTGCCTATAGTACCGGAGGCCTGGAAAGTTTTATGACTAGGTAGACAAAAAGATTGTACTACAAATTCATTCAAAAAAGACTGTTTTAATGATACCAAGAAGTGACAGGGTTTTTCTTTTCAGTACTTCATAGTCCTTTTAGTTAGATACAATAGTGAGAATACCTAACTACCAAAGTACCTTCTCCAAGAGATCTGCTTCCAAAAGGAGCTATTTCTAAACTGATTGAAGGGCTGTCAGCCCTTGTACATATTGGGTTCAAGGTCCAGTAGCAAAACAAATACTTCCAAAAGAGTTGTGACCCCGGGAGAAACAGGGGACCCAAGCTTAGATTGACCAACAAGCATTCTGCCAGAGAGATAAAGGGTGGGATTTATTATTGCTAAACTTCAAGTCTGAATTAATGCTGACCTAGGCTAAAGTTATGAGTGGGTTAGGGGGACAAAACTTGGACCAAGGCCCCTGTGTAAAGTGCAATTGGAAGGGTTTTAAAGGCAATTTATTAATGTAACTTCAACATTTACCCCTGCAAAAGTGTCCCCTTTTTAAGTAAGAAACCAAGATTTGACAATTTTCTAACTTTAATGTAAATGAACGGGGTATTTTACTGACATTCTTCTTGAAAGGGGGAAATCTTGAAAGGGTGTAAATTCCCCTTTCCCCCTTTGACAAATCCTAACCTACCCCTCAAACATGTACATGGTAAGTCTGGCATAGGATTCATTGATTGGTCAGCAGTTGTCTCTATTAAAGATGAAGACTTTTCATCTTCTTGTTGGTTCCTTGCGGTAGCAAAGGAACCTATGTAGTCAGGTTGGCGTGTGTGTGTGTGTATGTGTGTGTGTGTGTGTGTGTGTGTGTGTGTGTGTGTGACACTTGCTTCGGTACGCTCTAACTCAACAAGGGAAGGTTGGATGGAACTTGGATTTGGTACATAGATTTGTCATAGGGAGAAGGTGTGCCCTATCGTTTTTGGTGGAGGTCAAAGGTCATTTGGGGTCACCAGAGGTCAAAAACTAAAAACCTTCTCAACAGGATATTTCTAGTTAGGAAACTTGGATAGATGTCATACTTGGTGTGTGGATGTGTTATGGTGTAAGGATGAAATTGGATATGTTCTGTGAAGGTCAAGGGGTCGTCTGAGGTCACCAGGGGTCAAACACCGAAAAACGTTTTAACACAGTATTTTAAGGTAGAAAGGACAGATTTCAAAGCAATCTGTGTTTGGTTAAGGTCAAAGGTCATCAAGGTCACTGGAGGTCAACTGCTGGAAATGTTATTTAGAAAATCTTGTAAGCTAGATAAAGATAGTTTCAATAGATTTTTTATCTCACCTGGTTTTGCATGCTTACACACCCAAACACCTTAGAAATTTGTCCTTTATGTTCGTTCAGTAATGATTCCTTTGGGTTGTACACATATTTTGGATCATTCAAAGTTTTAAGAGGGCAATAACTGAAATCTGTAGATTTCACTGAGCACAGGTCACTCTGCATTAAACTGGTCTCTCTGCCAGTGGAAGCAATGCATGGATTCTACAATAGTCTCTTTAATACTGCTGTGCTCTGTGTGGGTAACCTTATCCTCATTCTATTATCACACTTCATTAATCACTTGCTTTCTGTGTGACTGCTGAATAAACCCTGTTTTCTGTGTAGAGGTAGCAAACAGGACAAGTGGTAGATTGTTTTAAAGTAACAGCAAGTTTTATTTGAGAGCCAGTAAAAACAGTAAAAATAACTTGTGAGAGAAATACAACCTTTGGGGTGTTTTTCTCTCTCTGACCACATTGTGTATCATTTATTGGTGATAATATCAAATTTGATTACAAGCATAAATACATATGGAAATGAGGTAGTGTTTTTGAAGGATTACCAAGCATTACAAAAGTTGAATGTCAGTAAGGCCACAGAAATTTAATCTTTGATTTCATGTAAAATTAGTTCTAAAATACCACTTGTGAAGATGTTACAAACATTGAGTACAGTATGAACTTTTGCTTAGCTCTATTTCACAGTTTGGCTGTACAGTTCTTATAATATCCGGCAAGGAACCACAGTGCCCATTGGGCTCTTGTTCAGTCTGTTTTATGAACAGCACAAGTTGGTTGACTGTTATTTTTGTATGCTTCACTTAAATGACAACCACTTGCCATTTTATTTGTAGAGACAACAGGTATAGCTTACATCCTGCAATTCTTTTAAATTAGTAAAATTTCTAGTTTGATAAATAAACAAATTGTCTCAGGCCTTGAATTTGGAGGTATGCAAGTGCGACGCCTACCTGTAGATATAAAAATAACTGGAATTCAGATGAATCTATTAAAGTTTAATCAAACAGAGCACTCACCCCATTTCTTAGAAGGTTTTCTAAGTGTCCTAAGGGGTGTGATAACTGTGATTTGTAGCACACCTGAAAAATCTTAATGTTGTCGTGTAACTTGCTAGTTAATATTTCAGAGAAAGACCCTACAATCCTTGCTGGATTATTTTTGCTGAGCTAATTAAACTTTGAATGACTGGGACATTGTTAAAAGGGTGCTGTATTAAAGATGTGCTGTGATGGTGGGGCTGTTTAGTTAATTACAATATGGCAATGTTGTCAATACACAATTTGCTATTTCTAGTTAAGATAACTTCATTTTTCTTCAAGACACGATATTGATTCTGATATAAATTAAATAAACCTTTGTGAAATCTCTTCTTAAATATCTGCTTTTTCACTTCAGTAATGTTTGATCTCAATATGAGATGTTGAATGTTGGTGCATATTGTGAGCATCATTTTGAACAACACGGCTGATAGAACCAATTAATTAATGTACATGGCTTGTTGGGGTTTTGTTTATAATGTTCTTTTGATATAGACATTAATGTTAGGCAATAGGTGAATTGTTGATTAGCATGGCCTTGGCTAAGGTTTCACGGTATACCGGTATTTCCGTAAGTACCGGTACGTACCGGTACCGGTACGGTACGGTACCACCAACCTAAAGGTACCGAAGTATCGTGGAGACTCGGTACTCAACTGTAAGGTGAAAATCTTTTCTCAAAATTATAGCATTTAAATTAGAATGATACTAAAATGTAACAAACGTCCATTTGATAAATGCCCCGTGTTTCTTAACATTATAATATAAACAGGGAATAGTCACTTGATAATCATTTCGCACCATTTCAGTCACAAATCCCCCCTAAGAATTTCGGAAATTGCCGTTTAACGTTACTTTCGCAGAACTAGCACCATCCACACTAAAAAGGAACTTGCTTTCTATCGACATTCTGCGCAATCTCAGAACGATCCCTGCCAGCGCTAGCTTCGCCCGCGCCTTCACATTGTGTATTTAGACGGACACGATTAGTCAACTTTGCGGTGAAAATCTTTTCTCAAAAATAAAGCATTGAATTTGAATGATACTTGAATTAAACAAAAACCCATTTGATAAATGCGCCGTGTCTCTAAGGATTGCAATACAAACAGGGAACATTCACTTGATAATCGTTTTGCGCTATTTCAGTCACAAATCCCCCTACGAATTTCGGAAAGTGCTGTTTAACGTTACTTTCGCAGAACTAGTACCTTCCACACTAACAGGGCCCTTGCTTTCTTTTGACATTCTGCGCAACCCCCGAACGATCGCTGCTCATCAGCAAATGCTTTCACATGGTGTATTGCGAATAGATACCATGCGTTGATTGATAAAATTAACATTGATTACGATAGCACACAACATTATACGAGTGCGAAATTCGTTGTAAGCAGACAAAGAATCATAGCATTGCAAGCTCTGACATGAACGTTGCATCGACGATTTCTGATTTTAACACAGTGATTCAGTGGGACCGTTCCATAACGTCCACTGTCTATGTCTGTGGGAGAAAAACTTTCGTACGAACACAACGAACGTTCTTTCAGAAATTACTGTAACACGGTGAAGCAATGGGACGGAACACACAGTAAATCCCGCTTAAATCATTGGCTCGCGTGTTCAGTTCAACTGATCAACTCACTTGCTTTGTTGTATTGCTCTACGTACTGAAGAACAGTATAGTGTTATTGTACAACGGATTGCTGCGCGATGCATTCGTAAATTCAATCTTGAAGCACTTTGATTTAGTTTTGATAGCGATAACTCGGCGGGAAGAAAGCTTGATGAATCAGTCTTTTATGGAAATATTTTTGTAAAGTTCTACTTAATAACTTTTGGTTATACTTTAGGAGGGGGGTTCTTATTATTTGCAGAAATTATTTTTGCAATCTTCTTCATATTCCTAAGTGCTCTTGTCATCTTGTGGGGTCTAGCTCCGGTGCGGACGTGCGGCACTGATTTATTGTGTGTCCCGAAATTATCGGACGCTAAATTTGCAGAGAGGTTATTTCTTTTTTTGTTTACCGATTTGTTTAGTGTGGGGTCACTAAATGTTATAAAAAATACTGAAACGGGAGGCAGGGATTATCAGAAGACTTCACTTATGTCAATGCATGGTATTTTTACGGATATTTTGCATGTGATAAAAATCCTACTTTTTTACTCTTCTGGTACCGGTACTACGGTAATACCGGTACCATTTGTGGCGGTACCGACGGTACCAATTATCAGTGGTACCGTGAAACCCTAGCCTTGGCAAACGTTAAGGCCAGAGTGTTAGCTACGCAATATCATATGATGTGGGAATGTTGGTGAGATGCTTATCATGGCAGCCCTATTTAAATGTCATTATTAGACCTACCAGTAACCATTTGGGTGTATATTCACTTACAGGCAACCTTACAGTTGAGCTTATTGGCATTTAGATCAATATTCCCTTTGTTATGATTCTTCCTCCCAAATAGTTTAGAGTATTGATGCACCCATCCTCTTTCTAAAGTTACACATGAATAGTTTCTTTTAACAGCCATTGTGGCAAAAATACCTTTTGTGAAACACAATAACCCACATGCCATCCTTGGACTTAGTCCACCCTGCCCATATAGTAGTGTAGTAGAGGCCAGTGCACTAAAGAGTTTGGGTCAATGTAGCATGGGATTGCAGGACTCCTGATTCTCAGGAAATGGGCAAGGAAAACAAAATCACAGTGTGAAAAGGGAAATCAATTGCCATTATTACTAGATACCAGTAGCCTCTCATTATGGGAGAATTAAGGTTTGACAATAACCTGCTATTATTGTAAGTTGCTCCCCACATTATGCAGTTATTATCTTGTTAACTTGGTTGAGTAACATTTTAACATGTATCTTCCATTGTGCAGTTAAAGGATGTTAGGGTTACAGTGATGCTTTGGAGGGTCTTCATTGGTCAAACTGAAAAGTAGGACAGATGCAGATTCAGGATCAATGTCTGAAGCCACTCCATTTTGAATTTGTGTTGTAAAATGTCCTGTTCCATTGTTGGTTGTTGTGGATCATGTGACTATTTTTCCTCCTTAATTATTAAATCTACTGGTAATAACTGCTTAGTATAACCTTGATTATGCAATATTGAAGTCCTAAAATATTATGAAAGATACTTTGAAGAGGAAAAAAAAGAAAGAAAATTGTGACATTTGACTGCTGCTTCAAAATAAGTTTGGGGCAATTGCTTCTTACCCTTTAAGTGTTCACATAAGAAGTGCTGATAAATTTAGTCAGAGCCAGAATGTTGAGTTGCCCACCTCCCTCAGTTACTTGGTTGATTGGTGTAACAATTATTGTTAACTTGCAAAAGCCTGACTTAAGGGGCATGAGAAACATGGAGAAGAAACATAATAGAATGTGTGTCCTTTGTGAAGGAGAAAGGTGGCTATACTAACTGTAGTCTTTGTGGCTGTGATTTCAGGCAATTTTCATATTAGTGTATGAAATAGTTATGGAGAAAAGTTGTGTGAGATAGGTTTTTATAATGCTATGCAAATTTTTGAAGATTTGCAGATCTGCCAACATGTCTGGTCCCTTCAAAATGCAGAGATTTATAATTTTCAAAGGAAAAAAAAAATGGGGAGAAAACAGGTAGATTGACAACTTTCAACTAAAAATAAAACATGCTTTGCACTTAGCAAGTTTTTTGTGTTTTTCCATGTACTTGCTATAAGTGGCCCATCAGGTATGCAGTATTGTGCAAGCTGTGAGGCCCATGCAAAATAACAGAGCCCCCTATGGTTTAGATGGTATACTGCGCATCAGTTGTACTGGTCAACAATCACAATATGTTCCTTTAAATGGGAAGTTTGAGCAAAAATTTAATTTTCATTTGTGAAAGACGAACAAATCCTACACAGTGTGGTGTAAGTTCCATTCAAATTGGACATATATTTCTTGAGATATCAGTAAATGAAGTCAGTAGATTTGCATTCAAAAATGAGTTTAAGGGCAGCAGAGCTTATATCACTTCCTCACATTGACAAGGTTCCCTTTGTTTTATCAGACTGTTGTGTCGACCTTGAAGTTAATAGGAGTATGACCTCCCTGTGGGGGATGCAAAGTTTGTAAAATTCTCATGCCACTTATGCAATCACATTTTAATAATATGGGATTGATGAGGAGAAAATCCAGTATAAAGTTTAAAGGAAATCAAAAGGCTGCCCATTAATGTGGGGATATGATGTCATATGTGCTTGCTTCAAGTTCACTTTTTGTTGAAAAAGTGAAAACTTTACGTGATCATATCTTGGGAACCACACATCTGATTTCAATGGAAACTTCACCGAAATGCTTACAATAAGAATCTCTCGAACATAACAAATCCTGTTGTGATTTTAAACCCTTCTGTTTACTCCTTCACTGTGCATGGTTTCACTGTGAAACCATGATTTACCATTTGTTATCTGTGTGGTTTCACTGTGAAACCATTGCACTCAGCTGCATCATGGAGTACCAAATTGAAAACCTATGGTGTGTAGTTGTGCTTTGGATATTGAATAAGCTTGAATAGTCCTGAGATACTTAATACATGTTTATGTAACCCCGGGTATAGTGTGCGCAAATATGGTGGAACACATGCATACGTTTTGTGTATATGTAATATATTACATATACCTCAGTATGGCGTGATGGACCGACCCCCTTTTGTAGCGAAATGGTTAATTGCTCAAAAACTAAGCCTAGGCCTATGTTTGGTACTTACTGCATTGGCCATTTTCAAAATGTCACAAATAAAATGGAACGGTTAAAAGCCGGGGGAATACCCCAAACCTAGAGGCTGGAGATTGGATAAGAACAATTGATTTCCCTGTAAATTAACTGGGAAAGTTATCTGGGGCCCATTCCACAAAGACTTACGCACAATCTTAAGTTTGATTCCGCATACTTAAGTCAACAGTAAATCATACTTAAGATCGTGCGTAACTCTTTGTGGAACAGGCCCCAGGTCTGTTACAGTATTTCTGAAAGGCACTCCAGGGCATTGAGTGATGTTAGAAAAGTGTCCAAATAAGATAGACGTAGACCTACTTTATTGAATGTGGCGGTCCCTGTAGGCAGAGGTCTCATGAGGCAGATTTTGCACTCATTTGCCATGCTGCATGTTATGACAATTAAAAGTGTATACTCTGCAGATTTGGTGAACAGGAAGAAGCTGGTTTATTCAACAGTTTGTTTTCTGATACATATAATGAAAATGGTCATGTTCAAACTGCTTGTTTTCCCACTATAGCAGATCAAAAAATACTGAATTAGCATAGGAGATATATTAATAGCGTGACTTCTGACCAGATTAGTTCTGAATAACTTGGCTAAGACAACTGATTAAAAAATGAGAGAATTTCTATCTCCTGTGATAACGTTGTTGTAAGTTATCAACTCATACACTGGTCTCATGTGATCCTGACTCCAGCATTTACAGTATATTACCACCAGTCTGATAGCATGGTTCTGTAAATTGGTTAAGCTAGGCAGTGGGAATTTTATACCAGCAAAAATTCTACAGTCATTCACCCCTTTACTAGTACAGTTTGATAGTTGCAGTACTGATCTATGGGTGAAGACCATAGTGTATCCATAGCTGTATGGCATTGGTGCTGTGGGCAAATTTGCTTTTTAGTAAGACTACCATCTTTCTAGCAAAGAGTTGTTTGGTGGCTCCAAATCATGTCATTTATAAGATAAATTACCTCCCACCCTGAGCGACTATATGTACCCCTTGCTACATCTTACTTGTGCACCGTAAGACCTAAGGGAAACAAGCCAACAATACAAACAATCTATAGGCTAAGGAATGAATGGAAGGTTACTTGAATACATAGTGCGTGCTATTAAGCACAAGGCTATCCAAAAACATGTAATAGCTAACATTAGGTAAGGAGACTTAAGCTCCGCGGAAGAATGTGAAGCCTAAGTCCAAATTTTAAACCCCCAAAACCCTGCCACAAGATGTCGGAAGGAAAAGGGGAAAGAGTCTAAGGGTTAGGGAACAGCAAAGTGAGAAAGTAAGCAACACTTAGCTACGTTCCTGGACAGAAAGACTCTGAAAAAGCTGAAATTTCTGGACTCGCCAAACCTCCGAAGGAGTAAAGACTTGCATGGAAGAGTAGTGAGGACTATCTACTAGTTAGTCAGGGCGAAGTGGGGGCGTGGTGCTAGAACATCTCCAAGTAGCGTGCGGTGTGGTGTGCGAGTAATATGCAATTAAAATGTAGCAAGGGGTAAGTTTATGTCAGTGATGTGAATTGGACATTTTTTCTAGCTAGCATCGTCAAGCCATTACTGTACATCACTCTTCTTTATGGTGACAAAAAACCATTTGTTTTAAGTCAGTTCAATCACAATAAATGTGGTGTTGTCATCATTCCTCAGTATATTTTGTCATGATGTCGATATCTTTCTTTTTGACGAAAATTTTGTTTTTATCCTAAATGAAATATTCATCTGAGTGTGTTAACTTAATCACGAAATGTACTTCCGAAGAAGGATGTTTGGATTTTTTAGTATTTAGCTGGGTGATCAAATTTAAAGGATGACCCTATTGCCTTTAAAGTTTTTAAAGTTAAAATTTTGTTCAAGCGGTCTCATAGGCACACAACCTTGTTCTAAAAGCTGATTGGTTGACATGACCATCAATGGATTCCATTTCATGATTAAAGTTGTGAAGATCCTCTGTTCTTTTGCACAGCTGCAAATTTTCAACTATAAAATTGAAAATTGGCTCTGCTGAGCCCTCATGCCATGTGACACTTTTTTGTGTGTAGCAAAGAAATCTGTTAACCTGCCTTGATAAATGAATCAGACTGGATATCTCAAAAACATTTACTGGAGTTTGTCTGAAAGAGTAGAAACATCTGCTCTGGTAATCTGTTTACTTGTAAAAGTAATTCATTTTGCTTTTCTGATATGTCATTTAAGATTTTGAATGTTGCCATACCAAATCATGAAGCAAAAAAAAAATATGGGATAGAAGTTTGCTACAGGACTCATGACTGCCTGTTTGGAAAATTGTAATTTTTTGTTTATTTTTGGAAGGTTTTAAGATGGGAATTTAATTATTGCTAAAATACCCAAAAATATTTTAAGTTGAGTAGCTCACAAGTAGTCAGGAGTGCCCTGAAAAGATGCAAGTTTTTATCCATTCTGTTGTAAAGGGCAGTTTAAAGGCCCTGTTCTCTTATCCAAAACAGGATAAATTCTCCTAACCTTCTTACTTAAGCTCCTCCCAAAATTGTCTGAATTTCATCCTCATCCAGAGACAATCTCAGTTGAGTGCTTCGAGTCGAGTATAAAAAAGCTCAATGTTTATGAACAAAAAAAATCTCAGTACAGTTCATGCTGTGTAATAAAAGCTTTGGTACTCTGCATTGTTTGAATTATCTGTCAATCAAGGAGCTGAGCCAATGGAGAATTTCAGTACACACACCTACCGAAATTGTGGTTTGGGGTGAGAGGATTGGCCCTTAAAGAAATTATGAGGTGAAATATGGTCTGTAATTCTGCTGTACTGTATGATTGGTAGTACCATAATTGGTACTGTATATGCATGGACTGTACCGGGAAACATTAATGCTATGTTGCATGTTGTAGGAATGCAATGTGCATGCCTCATGGTATGGTTGCTACTATAGCAACCAAAAGAGAAGACACCAAGATACTGTAGCAAATGGTAGGTAGAAGTTGCAGCTGTAGTTTGTCAACTAGAATGAAAAGATTATTACAAAGCATATTTTCTCTGGTAATTTGGAACAAGAACCATTTAGTGCTGTCTTAATGCAAACTTTATCCATGACCTGAGATTTATTGTAACTTCCATCTGGTTTCAATGTTTTGAATTTAAGTTCCACTAAAGCGTATCCAAGGTTTGAAGGTGAGGGCAAATTACTAACAAAGGCAATTTCTAATGCACTCAAATCTGCAAAAATAAAGAGAATGTAAATTTTGCTTACAAGTATTCAAAAAACTTCTTCTTTGACATCATTTGCATAGAAATATTGCATAAAAATGATAATAAAGTAGGGTAATAACCATATCATCCTTAACTTTGGTGCAGAACATGTGCAGTAAGTGGTATATATTAATGTGAAGTTGTGAACATAGTGAAGATACTTTCATGCCAAGAGGCATCAAATTCTTGATAAAAAACTCAGAAGGAAAGAGATTGGAAGATGCCCTCTGGATGAAAGTCATGTAACAAAATGTCATGAATTTTGATGAAACAAATATACATCATCAATATGGATGCATTTGTAAAGTTTGTTTACTCTTAGCTGTCATTATGTCCCATCCTGTGAAGAATGGGTCTCAAACTGGTTAAACTATGTTCTCTCATGAGAAAAGCTGTGCCAAGTTTGAAATGAAACATGAATGTATGTGGAGACTGTCTTCATTCATGTCTCTTTAATATCAAATGTTGATTTACATGGGTTGTTTATTTAACAGAGTTCCCTTCTTACTTCTTGCTGTGTTGTTCAAGTTTTCAAACAATCTTGACAAAATTATTAGGAGCAGTTTCTCCTAGAAGGATTGTTTAGACATGAATGGGCCTGCAAAACCTGTTTTATTTATAGCTCTACAAAATTAGACTTCTCCTTAAACAAGGATTCTCATTTAGCATGGCTGCTGGAAGCAGGTACTACAGTAACTATGGTTCACTGAATCACACAAGGTAGGGAAATAAATCATGTCACATATTTTTTGTGGGTATCAAGGGGCTTTGTTGGGTCCCAGTGAGGATCCAGGGAGATGTCATTTAAATGAGAAACCTCTTACATGATGGGATTTGGCAGGTTTCAAACTTTATGATTTGGAACAAATTTTCAATGTAGTCAACACTTTTACATTTACTCCCATTAGTTTGGGACAAAAATGTTCGAGACTTGAATTAAATTGGCACATGGAGATGGTTTGTGGATTTAACCAAACTTTTCCTTGTTTCATGAGTGGGTTGTCAGTCATGTTTCAAAAAAATTTTGTGACCAGACACTTTACAAAATATGCACACAACTCAGTGCTTCAAGCTGGAATAGAAAAACTAAAACAAAAAAAGTAAAATAAAAGGAAAAAAAAGAACTAAGAGTCAAAATTATTTGCATTACTATTTGGTGTGGAACTGCACACATTATGCTAATAATATCAACCTTTCTCATGTGATACTGTAGTACCTTTCAACAACCTTGCTATTTTGTCGATATCAACACAGTATGCCCCTTTAATAGTTGTTCAGTTGCAATAACTGGCATTTGTGAAAGACATGGAAAGGCTTGGTCTCACGCACCCCCCAACACTCAGTGTTACCTTGTGTTTACAGTAAGGCAAAACCACAGGTAACTGTGTGTTTTGCAGTCTGTGTTCTCACGCTGCCCAGATCGAGTATTACCAAAGACTCCAAATATTTAACCCACTGCTGTTCTGCATGATTCTCTCTAAGCAGCGGAGTAGGAAAACAAGCCAGAGAGCCGCAACTGGCAAAAAGGCCGTGGCCGGCTTGACTTGAACCAATTTGAAACTAGGCTGTAAAACTCTAACGAACTCATGCCCATGTTTGGTTGATTGGGTAGTGCTTCCATAGTAATGAGGTTAAAAATTTCACATACCAATTACTGTAAAATGTTAGAAAATACCTCTCATCAGTGCCATAAACACCTGTGACCTTGCTTGGTGAAAACAAACACAGTGTTTGCACTACCCTGCAGTTCGAAGTGGATTGAAATTTAAACCCCAACCTGGCATTAACCCATGTTCCCATGTTACTGGATTTCGAGGGAACATGGTGTTACCTCCAGTATGTGAGACCACAAGCAAAAGAAATGGAGTGGTTGTCCAATGGTCAACCAGATTATCATGAAGTAGAAAGTGAATGTCGTAGGGAAACTTTCTTTTCTGTCATCCTAAAAGGGGAGATTTTTTTTTGAACAGTGAAGTGACACTAGATGCCCTAGTTGTGACATCCATCACACATAAATTTTTTTGTCATGTGACTGAGTCCCATTCTAATTAAACTGCAGTTAAATTGAAGGTTGCCTGAAATAAAATTTGGCTGTGACTTCAAAAATGTATAACTAGAACACTATCTGTTTTAGTATTCATTAGCTGAAAAGTTATATTTATTCAAATAAAACCAAACCTAAAGAGACCAAACCAGTGGGGGTTCACTGAAGGTCGCAAACTATTCTGGAGGTGGGGAAAAGTTTCTGAGTTTGTGACATCTCTAAAGGACTAATAGACTTTCCAAAGACTAGTACTACTGTACATTGAAAGGACTTAATATGTCCTCCCTCAAACCACACTCCTGTAGCAATGTCACTGGACCAAGCCAGTTAAACACTTCTTGAGAACTTAAAGTCTTTCAATTTTCATATTGTATGAAGTAATATTACTGCATGATTGATAGCTGTATTAAACAAGCTCCATCATTTTATAAAAGCCATTTACAGTACAAGGAGCTCCATACCCTTCTCTCAAAGAGTAAAAAATACTTGAAAAATTAGAGTTTTTTAAACTACTTCTTGTAGCCATCCCTCCTCAGATCTGTTTAATTTTTTCCTCTGCCTATGAAGGAATTCATTTAATTGTCTAATTGTTTAACAGACCTTGGCATTTGCACAAAAGATAGAAACAAATTGTGGAGGTAAGGGGTAACCTTGTAGATAAATGAAACTGCCTTAATTTGAAGATTAAAAGAGAAATTGACATTTGTAGTATTTGTTCAATGTTCATGTAGAAGGTCATTTTGGAAAATTTTTCATGTCAAACAGCTGATAAATACTCTTTGCCACTTTTGCTGGAAAGGAAAGAGTTGTAATGTTTCATTTGGTAACTGCCAAGGTACATGTATGCTGTAAAAATCTGTATATCACAATTTGAGGGAAATCCTCCCCCCCCCCCTTGCTTTCCAAAAATTTTGAGGGGATTTAGATTCAAATAGATGTGTCAATAAATTGGCAATATAAAAACTGAATATTCACGACATGGTTTCCCAGTAGTTGCTTGATGATATTTCTGCATATTCATGTGATTTTCAAATTTTGCGGGGTTGTTCTCTCATTTATGTAGGCATTTTATTCCTATACATGCATGGTTTTGCAGTGAGGAAAAATTACAACTGAATAGTACCTTTTTCCATGGAGTGCAGGTTTTCTGATTTTGGGAAAGAATTTGTTTCTTAAAAAAAGAAATGAGTGTAGTATGCAAGATGCTTTCTCTAAGTGTTCACAGGAAGACTTATTAAAGTTAACAGGAAGACTTTCATTGAGTCTACTTCTTTACAGAGTCCTCAGTTCTAACCTGATAGAATCTCAACACTGGTCAACTGAGTAGCTTGTTTCAAAATTTTAGTGCTGCTATTAGTCTTTTCACCTCTCATGATCCAGCTTCTCATTGTTAAGTCATATGTATCAAAATGTGAAACCTTAAAATTGACAAAGCAAGAAGGAACTATAAGAGTAAAGCTACTGTAGTGTGTAGCAACCTCTAGTGCACATGTGTGTTTTACTAGGCACTCCAAAGATAAAGAGTGTTTTTACAGATTTGTTAAAACTTGTATTTTCATAGACTTCAAATAACATTCATTGTATTTTCAGCATGTTAGTAATATGTAAAGCGGAATTTCCATAGAGCAGGATTTCTCTCAGGGTATGGAATACAAAGTTCAACAGCTTAATTACTAAAGCATGGTTTTTAAATACCATGACCATGTTTAGAAATTTATTTCATCATGTCCTAATGCCTGATTTTACAACTGGATTGGTTCCATTAATGAAGCATGTTTTCTCATTTTCTACAAACATGTGAAATAACATTTCTCTTCCGCCTAATATGATGATGATAGCAGCTCCTCTAGTCTGTTTTAGGATGATAGCAGCTCCTCTTGTCTGTTTTAGCTTGGTTTGAGATCCCATTTTCAGCTTGAATAGAAACTGTCAGTGAAGATATCTGTGCATGCCTTGGTTCTAATGAATCACACAGTAGATAAGTCTCTTGATCAAGATTAGTTACTGGCCCTTACCTCCAAACATGAAACATGCTGGAGCAGTCCTCAGCTATCACTCAGATAGTGAGATCTAGGACTGTAGGTTTGTAGAACTAAAACAGTGTGATAAGGATTATGATAAGAACTTGTGCACAGTGAATGTGATAATGCTTTATCTTATGTGTATAAACAGTGCCAGAACTGCCACCCATCATGTAGCCTGCTCATTTAGCATTCTATCTCTTTGTCTGTGAAATAAAAGGTTGGCTTCTGTAGTGAGGAAAGACTTGTAGACCAACCCTGCATGTCATCCATTTTGTGGCATCTTTCTGTTCACAGTATTCCATACTGCCAGATGTCATTATTAGGAGTCAAAGTGGCAGGCCATAGCTTTTGTAGTCTGGTACCCCTGCTCACAAGCTTTGTTCAGTATAGGCAGCAATAGAAGCAGGCCATTGCTAACAGCATGGTGACAAACTTTGGTCAAATGTGAAAGCAATTTAAGATGGTGATTTTGCTGGTTCATTTCAGTCACTGTTGACCAGTAGAGTGTATCGTATAACACTCTACTGATATGGATTATCATATAATCCATATATTCACAATTAAGTTTGTGCATGACCAGAACCAGGGTGCCTTTTGGCCAAGGTTGCTAAAATTATATTCCACTGTTGCATGAAGGGGGACATGCTCAATTTTTTAAATTTTCACACTGTAAATTGATGAAATTAAAAATTGCCTCTCTGTTAGAAATTGATTGCAGAATGTTTTTACTTATTTAACTGGCTCATGTTTTTCTCCCAACTGGCTCATGTGTTTCTCCCAACTGAATCTTTTGTAGGTAAAAGGGCATAGGGGTACCTTAATTCCTGCCTAACCCTCTGATTGCAGGTTTGGTGTGGCCCACTGTGCAGTTAATGGTGGGCAGACAGAAACCTGCATTTACTGCACTTTTAACAGGCCAATCCTCTCACCCCAAACTACAATTCTTATAGAGGTTTACCAAATCTTAATCGGCTCATGCTCTTTAATTGACAGCTACTTCAAACAACGGCAGAGTACCAAAGCTTATGTTAAACTGCATGAACTGTACTGAGTATTAACTATACTGTACTGTATTGAGCTTTTCTATATTCTCACCCTGAAGCAGTAAACTGAGATTGTGTCTGGATGAGGATGAATTTCAGACAATTGTGGGAGGGCTTAAGTAAGAAGCTTAGGAGAATTGGTACTGTTTGGGGTGAGAGAATTGGGCCTTTAAGTAAGAAGTGGTGATCCTATTTGTAGCTTGGAATGGTAATATCGATATAGAATATGGAGAAAATATTTTTAATTTGACCATTTTTTATAGTTAAAGATTTTTCTCCTTGAAATTTCACATGTACAAAGATGTAGCTTTGAGTAGGTTTAATAGGGTCATGTACAGTAATGTTGCGGTGATTGCATGTCATGCAAGTTAATGCACAGATGGCATAAATTTCAATTGAAGTTTATTGCTTTACAAAAAGTCAAATGTTTACACATACAGGACAGTAATTCTTTGTCTTACCCCATAAAAAAGTATTTTTCATATTTTTTTCTCAAACATTATTGCAGCATCTTTTTTTCCTCTTAAATCTTAATACCATGGTTTGTTTCTGTTACTGTACTTCCTTTTAAAAACATGTCGGTGTCATTTTGAGATGAACACATGTAGGAGCTATTTTAAGTGTATGACTGCCCAGCCATAATTACTGAATATCCTTATGTATAATTTGAGTCTTGAATATTTATAAAGTAATGGAAATCGTCTTTTGGTGAATATACTTTTGAGTTTATTGTAACAAACACTTTCTGTAAACATGTTAGTTACATACGCAGTCAGACGCATTGATGTACTGTTAAAGCAATGATAAAATGATGGTAGATGGAAAAGATCCATTTGGCAGCAAATCTCTCTAAATACTGTGCATGAAATAGTGTCTACATTAATATAATTGTAACAGTTGACCCACTGTTACAATATGAGTGCCCTCACTAACCACTCTGAAAAGGGGTTTGACTATTCCCTAGTTGGAGAAATAATTATTGTGGTCAGGAAGGTGCTTCTTTCATAATCTTGATTGGGACAGTAAGGACTATGAGGTAATTCCTTAGTTCTTTAGTTCCTTGTCAGTCAGTTTTTGGGGGCAGTGAACTACTAACCTCTCCTTTCCCCACCCCCTCAAAAATAATTTCATTACCCCTACAA
This sequence comes from Holothuria scabra, assembly GCA_037179385.1. Lineage (NCBI taxonomy): Eukaryota > Metazoa > Echinodermata > Holothuroidea > Aspidochirotida > Holothuriidae > Holothuria > Holothuria scabra. The sequence goes on from CM074180.1 coordinate 54,840,435, forward strand.
AGTTGATGTATGCAGTCCTGTGGTTTATATCCAACTAACAGGAATTTTAGTTGTGCAAGACTTACAGTACACCACCCCCACCCCTCCATGACCTACTGCATAAACTTGTTGGAAAAGCCTCTAGGTTTATGCTAAATGCTTATTTATTATTTCCATCAATTCTCAAAGTTTTTATAGTGATGAAATTGGTTTAAAGGCTTTGTAGGTCTTACTGATGCAACTAGAGTGAAATACCACACAGACTGAAAGAAAGATAAAGGAAATCAACATGTAAATATCAGCCAAGGACTTAAAAAGTCTGTCTTAAAAATCTGTAAGCTCCCAAAAACTTTGACATCACAAATCCAAATAAAGTTTTTATAAACGTTGTAAGAAAATGATATCTGGCAATTGACTTTTACTGTTGGAAGTGGGATTTCCAATTGAGCCTGTATTGTGTGGAATGTGCTGTACACAAAATGCATTATGACAGGATACTTCCCTAATAACATTGCTTAACTACACTCATAGGGTATGTTTTTTAATTTGTGATAATGAAACTTGTTTTATTTTGACAAAGTGCTTTCTATTCTGTCTATCATTTGTTTGAGTGTTGAACTTGTAAAATGGTTTCACAATTTTCACCTAAACAAGTAAACTGGTATATTGAATAAATCAATGTTTATTGTTGCATGAACATGTTTCAGTTTTGTTTTGAAGTGTGCCTACTTGGAGAAGAGTATTTATGACTTTTGAAACTGTGAAGTGGATTTATTACAGATTTGTCTTAAGAAAGAAACTTTTTGTAAAGTAAATTACTTGTGTTAAGGCACCCCAGGTGTCAGTCATATCTAGTTTTATTGCAGCTGCTTTGCACCATCGTGTTTCACAAAATTTAGAGAGGGAGGATTTAACCACTACAACCACTGCCACCCCATAGTGTCCTCAAATTCTGGGACCTAATGCCAATTATGGTAAAAGTTTTGAATATTATTGGCCTATGGGCAAAAGTTACCTTTGTTGACTTCTCAGTTGTGTGTATGCCATGGGGAAATCATCCCAACTTGATTTAGCGGTAGCAGGCTACGCTGTTTTTATGAATGAAAATCATGTGTCAACATCTTTCCTTCTTAATAGTGACATTTACCAGGATTAACTTTGTGGTTTACCAAATGCAATGTTAAGTCATGGACAATTCTGAAAGATACTTGGTAGAGAAATAAGGAAGAAGAAAATTGTTACCTGCATAGCTCTTGTTTCAAATAAGCTTTAGGAGTGACTGCTTTCACTCTTTAATTTGAAAAACATTAGAGCTTTGATGCATCTTCATCAGGTTTTCCATGACAAACCTCCAGTTATGAATAATTAAAGCTTTCCTATGTTATCAGGCTTAAGAAAGGCTATCAATTATTAATATTGGCCCTGTTTCTCTTACCTTGCACAATTTAAAGGCAGCTTTCAGATAGTACTGTACGAAGGAAACATTCAAATGAATATTTTCTTTGCAAGACTTATGAATGTTAGTACATTAATTGTGCAATTGTATCAACAGTTCCAACACTGTAAAGAACATACTAAAGAACACATGACATCCTGTTAGAGTTTACATATACTGTAATTAAGGTATTAGGAGTAGAGAAATAATTGAGGGAGTTGCTTTCTGGAGAAATTAATGATTATCTAAAGAAATGTCTTCTTGTATCCTGTTGACCTATGAACTTTTCCTAACAGCAAACTGATTAGGGGTAATGTCCATTTGGTTATCTTAATGCATTCTGTGTTGAGGAGGAATGGGTACATGTATTGTGATAAATCTGGTACAGAGTGTTTGCTTTTAGTTAAACATCAACTTCTGTTATGACCCAACAGTGCCAAAGGCCTGTTTGCATAGAGGGATTAAATGCTATCTGGTAATTGTCATAGGTGATGTATTGTTTGTGAATTTGTTGAACTTTATCTTTTCCAGAGTGGGTTTGTAAGCCCTGGGAGATAAAAAATGGCACCAACTCTAGGCAGTGTTACTAGGCCTCAATCTTTAAATGCCAACCTTCCTGTTTTTCTGCAAAGTTCAATTTTATTACTTAGATTGGATTTACTCAACAGTGCAAGCACTATGCATTGTAGGAATATTGAGCAAAGGTAAAGATGTACCCCCTAATAGATTAAGATATAATCACAGATAAACAATGATTTGTGTAGCTAAGGTCTCTCAAATTATTATTTTTATAAAAGTCCATTAAATGATGGTTATCAGTTTTTATTTTTATTGATTGCCACGTTGGGAAGAAGTTCATATTGGGTGATGAAATATGGCTGTAATTAAAAAAGTTTTTCTGTTATTTACATTCTATGGGCAATGTAAAGGCCTTATCCTCTCACCCAAACAGTTTTAATACCCTCAACCAACTTACCTAAGCCCCTCCCACAACTGTCTAAATTCCATCCTCATCCAGACACAATCTCAGTTCATTGCTTCAGGGTGAGTATACAAGACCAATGTATAATCAAAACACTCTCAGGGCAGTACATGTTGTGTAATGTGGGCTTCGGTACTCTGCATTTTTTTAACTGTCAATAAAATGTACCGTAGTATTGGTCATTTTCCTGGCATTCAAATGAAAACCAACTTGAAGCAAGCATTTTGATTGGTTTGGAATTCACATTTCAGTTTAACATTACCCTGTAATATTGTCTCTTTTAAAAGGACTACCAACTTATGTTGCAGGTATTAAGAGGTAAAGCAGTCATAAATTCATATATGTCAGGTAGAGTTGTAAATGAACAACAGTGTGTGACAAATTTCCCTGAGGGATATATTATTTTTTTTATAATACAATCACCTTCTCTCCTCCCCTCTCCCACCACAACTTGCTTCATAGCTTCATCAGAGATGTACCTCTGAAAGAGAGAAATCTTGCACAATTGGTGAAACTGTACATGTTTCAGATTTGTACTGGTTTACTGTACAGTACTGTGGATTGTTGTATAGCATTATGAATGTCTAGGCAATATTTTAAAGCTTTAGTTACACACAAACACTGTGCAAAGGGGAGGCAATAAATGAATGTTTGTTTAGTTCAATTGTTCACATGTATTCGGGCAAAGTGCGTCCTAAAAGCATATGACAAAGTCACGAGGTATATTGTAAGTTTAGCGATAATTGTTCTTCTATTTTTTTTAGAATTTTTTCTGTATAAATGAAAAACGTTAAACAGTGCTGGACAGTTGAGGCATGGACCATCATTACTTCATCTAAACTCAATACCACATAAAAAAAAAACAGACTTAAACCACCCCAGACAATCTTCTGTACGTGTCTTCCTAGACCTAATATACTACAATATTTCAGTATGTTATGCCTCGAACAACTCTCAGACTGGTGGTATACTTCAATAATTTTGCTATGTCCATTTACTTTGGCAACATAATTGCTACAGCTTTAGTCCAATTTGTGAACAGTAGTATAAACGCCTTTTAGCCAAGTGCACCCTGCCGATTTCAAATGTGTCAGATTTATTCCTGCTGGTGCGAGGTTTCAGAAACCGATCATGTTAATTGAGACTATTCAGATTGATCCATAGCAACGAGGAATATACCTGTTGCTTCAGAGCCTGGGGTATTCTGAGACAGGCAGGCGGCAAAACCCGTACTTTGGTTACTGGCAAGAGTTCCAAAATCTGGATGGCTAATGAACTCAGTCAGTGCTAATGATTCTTTAGTGGTGTAATTGATACACCCAGTGTGTTAATGATCAAATGATCACAGAGGAATATAAAGCCTGTAGAATTGTCTGGTTTAATCAAAGGTAGCTTTCTTAGGGGAGTTACTATTTGTGCAAATTATTATTGCAGTTTATCACTTACTGTATGTCTGTAAGGATTACTGGTAAAAAAACCCAGTCCCCTGCATCTATTGACAGTGCCTGTTTCCTATAAATTGTCCTGGTGGAGGGAGTTTTTTACAAAGATTATGTGTTGGTTGGAGACAAAAAGAATATTCTCAAATTAAACCAGGGATTGATTCTGATATATTGAGACTTGGGATGCACTGACACCACAGAAGGGGACCTCCTACCATTTTGTTGGTGTCTCTTTAAATTTTGGTTGAAAATTACTTGTAGGCAGTCCAATTTTGTTTGTGTCCAGTTTTCAAAATTTCAATGGGTATGATGATTTGCACAATGGTTGCACCCATTTTTTGAACTGGCTATGTCCTTTATAGTTAAGCTTTATTTCTTAATTATACTGAATTTATAATCCAGACTTTAGCCTACTTTTGCTGTTCCAGTGTTCCTGCACCATGTTGAATGTTCCATGAAGTGTTCAATAATGAGCGAATATCCAAGCGTTGCACAAATCTTTTCAAACGTCTTGTCAACAGCATGATTGAGGAAAGCTCTATGCCACCCATATTTCTAAAGATGCAAAATAAAACAGAGTATATTGTCCACATATCCAAATAAAGATGTGATAAAAACTGAAACAAAAACCTTCAACAATTATAGAGTTATTCTTTGTAGAAATAAAAAATAAATGTAGATGAATAGCATTATAATATATGAAGTTTTCTAGGAAGAGGGCTCTTGTCAACTGTTTATTGGTAGGTGTTTCCAACTTTTATTAAAAAAAAAAACCTTTAAAGCAAGAGTTTGACAAGCATATTTTTATGACAACATGTGATATTTTTTTGCTGGAAGCAAAAATGTGATTATTATTTTGAATCATAATTCATTTATGATATGTGTATCTGGCTCATTTCTTCTATTATTAATGTGGAAAATTGTGATAGTACTGAAACAAGACACAGAAACAATCAAGTTGTTAAGTATTAAAGCCTGTATGTGTATAGTGAATGGTCTTCTGTGCCATATAATTGTCAGACAACGGATGCTGGGCACTAAATTGACCGCACAGGAAGTATTTGGAACATCCTCATGGTTTGTGATTACACCATTTGTATTCTGTAGATATAGACCTTGCTAGAAAATTGGGCCTGTCAGGTAGCTATTATTTGAACCAACTCACATTCAGAAGCCATTCTCACAGCCGAGTTGGGTAAGGGGTATCCTTAGCTCAAGACCAACTCTGAATAAGCGAAGTTGTCTGTGTGATAGGATGTTGTGGTTTGATGTGTGAGAGATGGAAATGGATCATCTTAGACCATAGAGTTTGGCATATCTTTTTCTTTATTTTCTTCACAGAGGGGTACTCGTTTTGCAATGTTAAATTCAAGTACCTTTATGTTCAAGTGGGCTTGACCTTCTGAAGGTAGTGGCTACCCAAGATCCATCGTCAAGACTGAATTAATATTATTTGCAAAATAAATTTAAATACAGTACCTACCTGATTTTAAACATTGCAGTTGCCAAAGGTTTATGGTAAGACAACTGGAAATAGAACAGAAGCTAAAATATCAACTTCTTAGGAAGAATCTATGATGGTTTGCAGTCCTTCACAAATTGTTTACAGTTGCATTCTGATCCCTTAGTCAACCTGCAATTTTATTTTTTTCATATTTACTTCCCTCTTCTTGGAAGGTATATACCAGCCAAAGTAATTTTATGATCTAGTCTCATGTCTGTCACAAAAAAAAGGAATGTTTGTAACATTGCATTGTGGGAAACTCACAACTAATTGTGTACACATTCTGGATCAATGATGCAAGATAGCTCCTCCATTATTTTCTCAAAAAACAAACGTTGGGAAGTTCCTGGGACTGTTCCAAAAATAGCCATCGGCTGCATGGAACCCTGGGGGTTTTCATCAACAAATGTTGAACATGGAGAGTTGCAGTCTTGGGGATTCATCTTGCTCTAAAGTTTTCCCTGAAGCAGAATTTTTTTATTATTCAGACAGTAAATTTAGAGGTAAATACTGATAGCTGCAATTTGACTTGATGTGATATGGTATGACTTTCCTCCTCCCTAATTGTGAATTCCAGTGGTGTGTTGCATGCACACTTATCAATTTAGGCGAAGGCTTAAAACATTACTGCTAGTGAACAGTTTGCCCAGAAAAGTACAGAAGAATCAACTTTGACAATTGAAAGTGTAGAAAAGCTTGTCTCAGGGGTTTTTATGGATTCCTTTATGGGGGCCTTTATATCACTGACAGTCAGGTTAGCAGTTGTGGCATGGTTTTTTCGTGAGTAAAGATTCATTCTTAAAATCTCCTGAAGGAGGAACTATTTTGAAACACAAGAACTGCCATTCTGAAGTCAAGTAGTAAATGGAGTTTCAGTTTTGGGTGTCACATGAGAACAAGGGATCAAAGGTGATGAGAATCCTGACACTGAATTTCTGGATAACAGTGAAGTATTTCAGCCCTGTTTACTAGGGTAACTGTGGCATGAAGTCTGGCTCATAATGCACAAGCTCTTGTGCTTTCTCTTTAAAGGGCAAGAACAGTCATCCCAACTTGAAGCACTGTAGTAGACTGCCATGTTTCATGATTGGCTGTTAGGAGTCATGTTGCAACATTTTTTCTCCTCAAATGTAAAATTAACTAGAAGTAACTGTTTGGTTTACGTTGAATAAGCAATATTTGAAGTCATTAGATATTATGAAAAATAGTTTGAAGAGAAATAAATTTTGATATTTAGCTGTTGCTTCAAAATAAGTGTGTGTGTGTGTGTGTGGGGGGGGGGGGGGAGCAGGGGGGTGGGGCTGCTCTTAACCTTTAAGGAAAAAATAGTGTTAAATGGAATAAGAGAAGTGGGAGAAGATGAAGATGATAAGGATGAGGATTCCATGGAAACACAGTAACAGAAAGGGAGTTTGTTACCATGATGAAGCTAATAGGCTTATCCATAATTTTGAAATAGCCTAGGCCCATAAGTTAATGCACTACAAGAAGGGGAAAAGCAGTACCCTTCCAGGCCTTGAGTTTTAAATTTCCTAGGTGTGTCAAAAATTACACTTCTCAGAAAAGTAAGGATTGTGGTTGATGTGCTCTTTTATTTGACTTTCATAGATTGATATGAGCTTCAAATCTTCATCTAGGTGTGCCAAAAAATCACACTCCTCACATTGATTCAAGGAGAGCGATGGTGTGTGATGGCACTTGCATGACCTCAAGATTTAAAGCTGCCTCCTCCAGTGTCCCTTCTACTACTGCCTCCAGTTTCATCCTTATTCTCCACTGTATACCACTGCTGCATATTTTTGAAGCACCTACCAATTTATGAGTTGAACTTGTTACAGTTCATAGCACAATGACTGTTCCAGTGTGTAATGAACAACTAAAGATTGTATCCCACAAACTATCTTGGACACAAGAACATGTACAGTATACAAACTTGCCTTCAATAGTTTAGTGGAAGATCCCAAGGTTGGCCCAGAGATTTCCAAACATCAATCAGTGAGTTAGTTAGTTAGTTTGATGGAGTTTTACAGCCCAGTTTTTACCCTATTGGTTCAAGTCAAGCCAGCCTTTTTTCCAGTTGTGGCTCACTGGCTTGTTTACCCTACTCCATTGCTTATGCGGAGCATTATTCACAATCATGGCAGTAGGTGCCATTTTTGTAGGTTCCAGTATTCTTCGTTGCAAATTTCAATAGAAAAGCCAAAGGTGCCAGTACTGTTGATGCCTCCTGCTTACAAATCTTGTGGAGCATTCCTGTATATATAGTACAGCTAATATTTAGTATTGGCCTTTAAAAGGCTAGCGCTTGACCTACAGTAAACTACAATCACCATCCAATGATTTAACTGCAGCTGATCATTCAGTCCCATCTTGTGAAGTTATTGCTGTAATTGTATTAACACATCTGAGCTGCACACAACCTTGGCATTATCTTGCCAAGAGTCTATTAATATGAACAGAGGCTGTGAGCATTTTATATGGGCTGTACAGCTCTTTGATCAATTGGGCAAACAACTTCCCGACAACTTATTAGACTAATGGTGCCACCTCCAGTCTTTGAGGTGATGAAACAGGAGTGATGATTGGAAACATTGGACTCCACATCACTGACATACAGACATGAACATATACCATATAAGATACAGAGATGAACTTGAGAGGTTTCCTTTTCTTTTTATAGCTCGAACCAGCTCAAAGAGCAGTTTGAGCTATTGTGATATGCCACTGTCACTCTACGGTCTATTCGTCTATTTATCAGGTCTGTTCACAATTGTCTGTAATGCTCTCAGGGGTTACATTTGTGGATAAATTGTAGCGAAACTTGGACACATTGGTCATTGAACATAGGGGTACATGTTATGTTCAAAAAGTTGAGTTCAAAGGTCATTTAGTGAGTCAGATAGTTACCAAACATGACGTTAAATCAACTTTTGAAGGGCTTCTTTGTGGTTGAAAAATGTAGGTCATAGGTCAACCAAAGGCCATGTTTTGAGGCCATAGATGTATTTTGAAATGCTGTTTTCTCCTAGATGCATTGTGAACTAGTCCTTAAAATTGCTGAGAAGGATGACTGGTTGGTGTGAATTCCAAATTTCTTGTCCAATTTGGGATGACAAAATTGTTATGAAACCTTTCTGACCAATTTTGTGCCACCCCTCTATTTTTACTAGTCTCACAAATTTAGCTTACTACCTTTCCCAAAGTCAAGAGAACAAATTAAAGTACTGACACCAAGCCACGTAACACTGCTTCTGAACAAGCCTCGCTTGTGGAAGGGATGAAGAGGGTCAAATTTCCTTAATAGTGTTCCGGGAGTAAGCTTTTACTCACAGAAAATGCACAGGGAACACTGTGGTTTTGCTGCTACCATGGGCAGCTAACTGCTGTGGTGCAGGCTCATTTACTAAGCAGCCTGCATACCTGGCTGAGCTAAGTCTGGCGTATGCAACATACAGATTGATATCACACCATCAAAATAATATGTTACATGAACAGGTGTATTATGACCTAAGTTCGGCATTAATTGTAATTGGAGGCTTTAGGAATTACTTTTAAGGAAGACTGAAAGCAGATTTAATGTGGCAGATTCAAATTTTAGGCCTAGGCTAGGCCTAGCCTAATAATATCAACACCTTCATAGTTGGGCCTAATGTTAGGTCATAATTAGAGTTAGGCCTGTATGGTTTAAACGTTTCGGCTATGCAAGCTGTTTAAATGGCTGATCATTCATTTTAAGCTTTTAAACATTTAAACGTGAAAGGCCTAATGAGATCTCGTATCTCGGAAGTGGTAAATCTGCATTGCCTCCCTACTTACCTCCTATTCACCTATGTAATCACCACTTACCTACAACTAACTGTGGTAAACTAATACCACTGAGAGTCACTGAGAGCGAGGGTGCCCTGTTCCCCACAACGCGGAGCAAGGTCGCCCTCAATCTTCTTCTTTTGGACTTTCAACAGATGGTAGACTATGCAACTTGTTTATACCTTGGCTTTTTTTCTCTGTTGGTACTCCTAGATTCCCAAACCAAGTAGTTTGGGGGAAATATTGAAGAGATTTTATCTTGAAAACAGAAAAAAAAACCTAAAAATTGTTGTTACAGATTCATCACCCCTTGCTATAGTTTGAATCTCCAATGTCCTGATTGCTGCTGTGACTTACTTCTGTAAGCTTCATCACTGTAAAATGCCACAACCTTTACCGATACACTTGCAGTCATAGCACAGCCCTTTAAAAATACTAAGCTGCCATTTGGAAAAATAAAAAAGAAAACATTTGTGTAGCAAAAGAGGACATGTTAAAGCAGCTTTAGGCATCCACAAATAAACTAAGGAAAAACAGAATGTGGCCTGAAGGTATTTTATTTGTAATAAAAATACAGCTAATACACAGTTAAGTCATAGTTTGTTGGTTTTAAAATCGATGGAACTACAAAGCAAATAAAAGGATGGAATGAATAAATAGCTTTAGGTGAAAATTGAGAAAATATGAAATAGAAACTTGTCATTCTGCCATGGTGTTTGTTGGCTAGTTGTAATGCTATCCCCCAGGTTGGATTACAGACAATTATGTTGTTCTTAGTGAACTATTATAGAACAGATGAGATTTGCTATTGTTCCAATTGGTCATTCACCCTAAGGTTACAATGCTGAGGTTTCAAATGCAAAAAAAAAAAAAAAAAAAAATAGCCCCCCCAAAAAGTTTGATTTTGTTTAAGTCTGCTGGCTTTGGACTTTCCAAAATAAAAGCCAATGGGTATCCTGACACAATTTGGGCATTATTGTCATGTTGACTACAAGTTGAATTTTCATTAAAATTACATTTTTTGATTTCGATGATAAGAGAAACCAATGCATTCATGATGGCGTGTGTGTGTATGTATGTTTGTATGTATGTATGTGTGTGTGTGTGTGTGTTTGTGACACTTTGCTCATTAACACGATATCTCAAGACAGGAATGTCAAACAGTTTTCAAACTTGGTACATAGATGAGCCATGTTGAGAGGAAGAACCCTATTGTTTTTAGTGGAGGTCAAAGGTCATTTGGGGTCACCATGGGTCAAAGTCTGAAAACCTTGTTACCACGATATCTCAAGGTAGGAAACTTGGATAGATTTCATATTTGGTATGTGGATGCATTATAGACAGAAGATGGTCCCTATTGTTTTTGGAAGAGGTCAAAGGTCATTTGGGGTCACCGGGGTCAAAGTCTGAAAATCTCGTTAACATGATGTCTCAAGTTTGGAAGCTTTGACAGATTTCATATATGGTATGTGGATGGGTTATGGTCAGGAGATGGTCCCTATTGTTTCTGGTGGAGGTCAAAGGTCATCTGGGGTCACCAGGGATCAAAGTCTGAAAACCTTGTTAATGCGATATCTCAAGGTAGGAAACTTGTATAGATTTCTTATGTAGTATGTGGATGCGATATAGTCAGAAGATGGTCCCTATTGTTTTTGGCGGAGGTCAAAGGTCACCTGTGGTCACCAGGGGTCAAAGTCTGAAAATCTCGTTAACACAATATCTCAAGGTAGGAAGCTTGGATAGATTTCATTCATTGTGTGGATGTGTTATAGTCAGTAGATGGTCCCTATTGTTTTTGGTGGAGGTCAAAGGTTATCTGGGGTCACCGGGAGTCAAAGTCTGAAAACCTCGTTAACATGATATCTCAAGGTAGGAAGCTTGGACAGATTTCATATTTGGGTATGTGGATGCATTATGGTTAGAGGATGGTCCCCATTGTTTTTGGCAGATATGAAAGATCATCTGGGGTCTCCAGGGGTCAAAGCCCGGAAACCTTTTTAATTATGATCTTTCAAGATAGCTGTTTTTCCATTTGTCTGTCTGTTGTTTGTATATCTAGCTATGTATAGCTTTTATGAAGGTCAAAAGGTCATCTGGAATGACAAAATTATTTTTTGAATATGCTAGTATAACATTTGAATGAGAAGATAATGGTGCATGATGGCACTCTTTGAAACGGAACATTTATGCATCATCGAAACCTCAATGCATTTTTGCATTCTGGTTCATCATCTTTGTAGACTTTTTTTAGAAAAGTTGTAGTAGAAAAATTGTAAAATGCCTAAAGCGGCATAATCAACAAATAAACACATATTTAACTGGGCTGGCCTAATTCTTGAATGGACATTAACACAATTTTCACACCAACTCATGTAGCTGATTTGTGTATCAGTCAGGTACATATGGGTATGTCTATTATTAGGGCATCACAAAGTCTTTATATTACATGTTTACAGCCTACTTTTCTCTTCCTTTACCTCAAATATGAAGTTTTGTGGTGTCAGTGCACAGTTTCAAAAGGGAGTTGCTTTGACAACCCCTGGTTTCAGTCGGCAGGGCATTGCCTCGTTTTCAAAAACCTGCTCTGTGAAAAATCAAAGTCGATGGGCTGTGTATCAAATATTGGGGACCTTCTTCCTTGTTCCCCAGTGACCCCCCCTCTCCCATCACTGTCCATACCAGTGCAGAAGGAACATGTACTAATATAAGCTTTATTTTTTCAGTATAATTTAGCCATCTTGAGACAGACTCATTACATGAATAACATTCTGTTTTCCTTCCTTCTGTTGCAGATGACAATAAGTACATAGTGAAACTTCTTGTACCCAGTACAGTTGCAGGTTCAATTATTGGAAAAGGTGGTCAGACAATAGCACAGCTTCAGAGAGATACGGGGACCAACATCAAACTTTCAAAAGCCAATGATTTTTATCCAGGTAAGTGGTTCTGACATGTATGTTGCAAAACCTTAGCAGTTTCAAATGGTTTGGAATTGCATTTATTAAAACAGATCAAATTATGTTATTGATGAAGCAGCAGGTTTACATGTAAGGGAACTAGTAACCAGTCATTCTCAACTCAAGTTCAAGTGTGATCGTCCTTGAAGACAAGAGTGTAACAGTGGAGTTGAGAGGAGAAGGAAAGTTCTGCAAATCTGGGACATGTGTTTGTCATTCTATTGCCAGGCTTGCAATTTGGAGAGACTTAGACTGCTTTCACACTTGAATTCAAGCAGGGGATCAGATCCAGATCTTATTCACCCCTCAAGATCAACTTTGTAGTGTGAAAGCTCTCACACTCAGGATCAGATCCGGAGATTTTGATCCACCCAGGGGTGCAGATCAGATCTCGCGCATGGGATCAAAAAATCGTGTGAAAGCTCAGTGGATCAAAGTAACCAAAGATCAACATGACCTATGAAGTACAGTGTATGTACTCTACGTTGTTTACACTAAAACTACGAGGATAAAGCAGGTTTATTGCGTCACTTCCTGTTAGTTGATCACTTTATCATGGCTTGATTCATCGGGGGGGATCAAGTGTGAAAGCAAAACCTTTGATCTCGAGGGGAGGTTCTGATCTGGATCTGATCCCCCCTTGAGATCAACTCTCAAGTGTGAAAGCAGTCCTAAGGTTATATACTTCATGTAAGCTAGCCTCAAACTGGAGTGAATAGACACCCACTAATCCTATTCAAATCAGGCTATTCAGTCAGTTCATCCACCTACAGTGGTTTATTCACCTCAGTTTGAGCATAGTTATTATACCTTTCCCTGGTTGGGAAATTCCTTACGTACACTGTGTATGCACAGAAATAGAAGCTGAGGACATTCAGTAGGCCCTACAGGCTTATCATACCGCAACCAGTGTGCGGTAATGGGGAAGTAGACCTACTTCATCACACTAGGTGGGCTTCCTAAAATTTTAGGACCATAGTTGCTGATAAATATTGTAAATTACACTGTCTGATGAACTGTTACACTCATTTGTTATAAAAATGGTTTAATCCAACTAGTCAAACATTATACTGTGCGATTGCTACATGCTTCGCAATTTGGCGGAATTGTTGAGTTTGCTTACCAAGTTGCTAGCTCAGCCTTTGATTGTCCCGCTATTTTAGTTTGAGTACAGTAATTCTCTCTTTACTGCTGTTCTGATTTAAGACAGAAATCTTAATCAAACCTTTCACAACTGGTCTGGGCTAAGTCATGAATGAACATTAACACAATTTTTACACCACCTCATGAAGCTGATTTGTGCACCAGTCACCAGTGGGGCATCTTTTGCAAAACTTGAAATAATTTGGTGTGAGAATAAAGGCCATCAGGAGACTTCATACCTGCTGGCAATGAAAGAAAATCAGAATTTGTGAGACCTGATATTCATTTAATTGAAATTCTGTTTATGACTCAGGAACATCTTAACTGATTTTTTTTTCATACTAGATCAATTCAGTGGAATAAGATTAATTGTGACATACACACCTGGGATCTTGTTGACCTTTTAGCTTGATTGCAGTGCATTTTTTTGGTTGCGATGATAAGAGAAACCAATGCAATCATGATGGCGTGCGTGTGTATGTTTGTATGTATGTGTGTGTAGGTGCGTGTGTGTGTGTATGTGTGTGTGTTTGTGACACTTTGCTTGTTAACACGATATCTCAAGATAAGAATGTGTGACAGTTTTCAAACTTGGTACATAGATGCGCCATATTGAGAGGAAGAACCCTATTGTTTTTGGTAGAGGTCAAAGTTCACCTGGGGTCAACGTCTGAAAACCTTGTTAACACAGTATCTCAAGATAGGAAGGTATTTGGTATGTGGATGCGTTATAGTCAGTAGATGGTCCCTATCATTTTGGGGTCTAGTTCAAAGGTCATTTGGGGTCACCAAGGGTCAACTTCTGAAAATCTCGTTAACACGATATCTCACGGTAGAAGGCTTCAACAGATTTCATATTTAGTATGTGGATGTGTTATGGTCAGGAGATGGTCCCTATTGTTTTTAGTGGAGGTCAAAGGTCATCTGGTGTCACCAGGGGTCAAAGTCTGAAAATATTGTTAACACAATATCTCAAGGTAGGAAACTTGGATAGATTTCATATTTAGTATGTGGATGCATTATGGTCAGGAGGTGGTCCCTATTGTTTTTGGTGGAGGTCAAAGGTCATGTGGGGTCACCAGAGGTCAAAGTCTGAAAACCTTGTTTATGTGATACCTCAGGTTTAGTAGCTTTGATAGATTTCATGTTTGTTATGTGGATGGGTTATGGTCAGGAAATGGTACATAGTGTTTTTGATGGAGGTCAAAGGTCATCTGGGGTCACTGCTAGTCCAAGTCTGAAAATCCTGCTTATGAAATATCTCAAGGTAGGAAACTTGGATAGATTTAATGTTTGGGTATATGGATGCATTGTGGTCAGAAGATGGTCCCCATAGTTTTTGGCAGAGATGAAAGGTCATCTGAGGTCAAAGCCTGGAAACCTTTTTAAATGTGATCTCTCAAGATAGCTGTTTTTCCATTTGTCTGTCTGTTGTTTGTCATTCTAGCTATGTATGGCTTTTATCGATGTCAAAAGGTCATCTGGAATGACAAAATTATTTTTTGAACATGCTAGTATAACATTTGAATGAGAAGATAATGGGCATGATGGCACTCTTTGAAAGGGAACATTTATGTATCATCGAAACCTCAATGCATTTTTGCATTCTGGTTATTTATTACTTTTTTTCCATCAGAATTATGAAGCTGTTGTTCAAGTTTATTTTTCAAAATACTTCATCCATCCATGTTTAAAAATATTCTTTTTCAATTAGAAAGCAAGGTTGTGTGTTGACAGAGGACATGGTATTCATCCTTGCTCCATCAATGTTAGTATTTCATATGCTATTGTTAATGAGAATGGTCTTTTCTACTTAGATTTGACGTGCAGGAGCTTAGCTCATGCAGCAATTAATCTTTCCTCAGCAAAGTATAGTACTGTACATGTACTTCTGGGAGTCTGGAAACTTTTCAAGTACTCTCATGGTTGGTATGGCAACAGGCTTAATCTAGATGTTAGCCTAAGCCAGCAGCTAGACAAGGATATAGGTTTCCAGGCATATTAAGATAACATGGTATGGTGATAATTGATTACCCAGGATGCCATTGTAGCTTAAGCAATCTTATTTGTTTTAGGAGGATGAGGGTTGGTGACTAATGTTAAAAACCTTTATACTGTAAGAGATGCAATAGTTACTTGAGTTTTGACCAGTAAGTCAGTCACATTTTATTGCTCCATAGCTGAGTGGTAAACTGCTGTAAGTCTTGCATGTCCCAAGCTTTTCAAGATAACCGGGATGAAGCACTTAAATAATACGTCCATTGTGGTGTAGGTAGGATTTCTGCACTATGTTTTGTGAATTGGGAAGGGTCATAAAGAGGGGTGTCTAGTTGTCTACTCATCATTAAAATAAAAAATTGCATTTGCAAATTAGTTATGCTCTTGGTACCATGCATGCTACCTTTTGAGACAAGATTTTTGTTAAATTATTTAATGTATTGTTACAGTAGGAGGTAAAAACGGTATCGGTGAGGGGGCACGGCTCAATGGTCCACCTTGCTGCACCACTGCATCTATTTGTTTAGTGTATCTGCACAAAAATTACCCTCATCAGGTCTCATATCAAAAAGGGTAGATTTGCACTAAGTACAGAGCTGATAGCTCAACCTTAGCAGTAGATGAATTGCATTAAATTGCCATTGATCTTAGGTCACAGGTGAGTCTAGAGCATTTAGCACTATAAACTGTTATCGACTGTGAGGATATGAGGATAGAATCTGGACCTAGTGCTGATTTCACTGACACTAATTTTGAGGATCCTATCTTAGTGGCTCGTAATGAGAAATCATGGCTAATTGCAAAAGTAAAAAATTAGTCACAAATTAAGATTAAGCGATGGATTTTGGCTTTAGTGAAATTGCTAAATGTTAGTGAAATTGGCCCCTGATCTGCATTTGCATTACAAATTTTCCCTGGAGCAGTGGATCTGAGATCATCTTACTGCACAGCAGGTGAAAAGATCTGGATCTAGTGTAATGAACCCAGGAGTCTTGGTCTTGCATACCCTGTGACACTCGGTTTGCCTGCAGGCGATGAAGATGTTAGGTACTTGTCTAAGTATAGACATTGTCCTTTAGAAAAATATGCAAAACATTAAATCTCGTGAAACAAGGGACTGATTTTTAAGTATAACATAATGCAACCATCTAACCCTAGTATATAATATACAGTAATGACAACAAAAACAACAGTTCATATGCTTAAAGGCAAATTATATCCAAATTCACAAAGCCAGAAAAATTCCACAAAGATAAATTTTACAGAGAAGCTGTACTGGTTGGAAACAATCCTAGTAAAGAAAGGACACCATAATTTTCTTTGGAAAATTTTTCAATGAGTAAGGGATAAACAGTTATTGGGCATGAACAATCTGTGCCTTCTCTTTTATTGCAACAGTAATTTCCTTAGCCTCTCCTCAAATCTTCAGCACTGCATGTTTACTGATTGAGGTGCAAATGCCAGGCTGTATGTGGAACTTCCATGTGATGCATATATACAGTAGTAAGAAGTTGAGTGCATTACTGGGGCCTGTTTATTATGTAGAATGTCCAGATTGAACCTGAAGAATGAGTTATATAACTCCTGTAAAATTGCCTGTCGTCATAATAACCATGACAAACAAGGTGATTAAAATGGCAGAGTGCTGTGTGATTGGAGGTGGACCGAAGTTCAAACACCAACATCGGGTGTACCAGGATTCTTGCATTACTCAAATTCAAAGGAATACAATGTTACCTTGAACTCAGCTATAGCGAAGTTATTTTCAAAACCAAAACTGAATTGTGAAACGTTTCCCAAAGGGATTATCTGCATGGTCAAGGCATCCAACTTGCAGCTGGAAGGTCTTCCATAGTTATGGATTTGACTCCTCGCACGTCATACAGAAGACTACAAAAATTGGAGCCTCTTGCCATTGTGCTTGGTGATCCACGCAAGAGATAAGAGTATGGAAAACAAGCCAAGTGAGCTTCAAGTGGGAAAAGGGAGATCCTGTTTTTGAATTTGGTTAGAAATTGGGCTTATCCAACTGATTCCCCCAGATGGCAAATACATATACCTTTCTTTTGTAATCATGCCTTTTTTTGGTTTCCGTACCTTCTTACTCTCCCTTGAAATTCGCAAGATACCTATAACGTTACTAAATGCCTGATAAAGGATAGCTACATTTACATGAGCATAGCCAGTATGTAGCACTGTCGGCCAGGGCCAACACTTTTTTGGTTAAGTCGTCTTTAAAAAAAAACATTTAAAAATGGAACATATAAAAATGAAAGGAAACTTTAAAATTGCCGTAATTGTCCACTAAAATCTTGGTGATTCCAAACACTCTACAACGCTTCCACACGTTCCCTTCAAACGTGCTTAAGCTCTTTATTTTCATAGGAGACGGGGTGAGGCACAAATAGAGTCATAGAGGCCATCTCCTACAATCTGGGAGGGTCTGTGGAACCAAAATTTTCTCGGTGCGCTCCGCGCCAACCCATGGTGGCTCTCGGCTTTGATGGTTTCCCGTGTCATCTGCCCCCCCAATACCAACACCCTGGTGGGACCCCTGCTTTGTGCCTAACGAGTGTTAAAAATCCTGGCCAAGCCCCTGATTTAAAAAGGCGGTAAAAATATTTCTCACATCAAAAGTCACTGTTCCTCAAAGTTTCAAATATACAGTAAACATCTAGTTACATATATACATTGTAAAACAAATAGAAAAAATACTTTTGGCTTGTTTTAATTCCAGTTAACGATACTATTATTTGTAGAAGACACAGTTGTCTGCTTTAGAAATGATCTCACCTAGCGTGAGTCATCCCAAGCAATTTCAATAAAACACTGTTTTGGTTGCACAGTGAACAATATGTCTTCAGTAAATTAGGAGTACCTGGTTACCAATACCAATGTTACAGTAAGATAGTCAAAGAACCATAGTATAGGACAACACTAAAATGCATGATCCTACACTAGTTTTGCAAAGATTACATCTACATCTACATCTACACTTTTTGGGAGACCAAAATTGCTGCTATAATTGGAACTACCTGTAGGTACAGAATTTTGAATTGTGAAATAAATTGTTCAGAGCTGTTAAGAGCTTTGACAATTGTTTCAAGTGTATGTGTTTGTGCAAAACAATACTGGTAGTGAGCATTACAGATAAATGTTGTACAGTAGAAACTAAGAATGTGTACCCAAGTTGGCTATGCATATAATATGATATGTGAACATATTACTGTACTTGTCTGGGCTGGGTATTGACTTTTTTGAGTTACATAGGAATGCACATGATACATATTAATAATATCACTGCTACAAGCATGTGGCAATTCTTTTGATGCACATGATAAATGATAATTACTGTCTCTGCTACAAACATGTGGCTTGTGACATTTTGGATGATGACGACTACTTCTTTAAAGATTGACTGGAGGTAATAATGACCTGATCTCATAAAGTTGGAGATTTATCGCACATACATTCAATGTAACAAATGTAGATAATGGAAAACAGGTCTGAAGAATTGTCAAGTTTGGTCTTTAAATGCCTGTCAGAAGTGCCCTGGAATTGGTTTTCACTTTAATCTATGCAAATTGAATTGAGTACTGATTTCTGTTTTGTAAATTGAATTTGAATCATTCCAAGATTGACATGTTACATTACATCCTCTCTCTCTCTCTCATTCTCTTACTTGGCTTTTTGTGTGAATTGACATGAAACTAATACCAATACTGAACAGTTTTCCATAAACTCAAAAGAGTTTTCCAGATTTTCTTAACAGTAATTTGTATTTCTAAGGACAAATGCTGTTTTCATTATTTTCTAACTAGTTAAAGTCTACAGTGGTTATAGCAAATCTTTTGTGTGGTGCTATACGTACCTTACCTCCTAACCAAGTTCCAGTTTTCAATAAGGCAAAAAGAATTGCCATTAAATTTTGGGTTCTCCTCTCAAAAATTGTATAAATGGTAGTGTGACAAATTGACAATGCCTTAAATTGACAAAACCAGAGTATTTCCTGGAACATGGAATTTTGGGTTAAAATGATTGTGCATGGTGATAGGAATGGGCATTGCAAAGTTCCCTTGTACACTCTGTGACCCTAATAAAACAGGCTTTGACAAAATTTTCGAGTTCCAAGTTATCAATTTTCAAGTTCCAAACTAAGTGTAATACAGTGCACTGTGCCATTGTTCATTGCCATGAGTGAAACATGGTTGCTCAGTGTTGAGTTGAAGGATAGATCTGAAGTCTGGAGTAAAGCTGTGTCATTGGTTTTCACAGTGGAAAGTCATAACATTTCACTTAGTACACAGTAAAGAGAAGTCACAAGGCTAAAGAG
Organism: Holothuria scabra; assembly: GCA_037179385.1. Lineage (NCBI taxonomy): Eukaryota > Metazoa > Echinodermata > Holothuroidea > Aspidochirotida > Holothuriidae > Holothuria > Holothuria scabra. The sequence continues at coordinate 54,860,015 of CM074180.1, forward strand.
GGGGGTTCCCTTCCTTTAACTTTTAAAATATGGGAGTTTTAGGAGAACCAACGAAGGGGCAGTTTGTGAACCTTCATACTCATGTTTTGTCTGTGTTACAGTATAAGGTTGCTGAAAGGGGAATTCCTCACTCAGACCTTAGTTTTTCCCCAAGATTTGAGCTACAGTACAATATCTGTTTCATTAAGTGTCCCTATGGTGTGCTCTGCCAAATAAATGCTTTGTGTCTTAATGTTTCTTATATTGATGTTTATGTACATACTGTATATCATACGGTACAAGAACTTGCAGGACTCAGACTTGGAATTTGTTACAGAAACTGCAAGTTGTGAATCTGGAAATGTTCAGGCTCAATACGGTTCTGTAAACAATAACCAAGCTGGCAGCTTATTATGCTATAGAATTAGTCAAAGTCTGGGTGATAGCTTACAATTTGCAATGTTCAGTTTTCAAAAATGTGAGTGATTAAGTTAAACTGAAAATATCCTGTTGCACATGTGTTGGTTCATGTTGCTATAGTATAGGCCTACTATTTTTACAAAGCAAAGAAAAATGTCAATATTTTTGCAAGTTTCCTGAAGGTTTGATGTTTTGGCCAGCTTCCTGAAGAAATACAACTTTGATCAAGAATCTATGACCTGGTTGATCATTGAGCTAGATAGTGTTGAATCTCTGTGTAATTGATGAAAAAGAAATGTTATGAATGAAGACACTTAGCTGCAATGAAAACAGCACCAAAATGAATTGTGCATGATTCTGCGTACATATACTGTACAGTATATTGAGTGCTATCATTGAATGCTGCAGCCGCATGTATTAACTCCTTAACTTTGACCAGGAAGCAGCTGTGTGGTTTGGAAATTGTAGTAAGGTCTGCTCTGTTTTAACGAGAACTCAACTGATTGAGGGAAATGGGAGACAAACAGGAAAGTTGTTCCATTGCAGCCTTATGCTGTTTACTTTAACGTGGAAGTACTATGCTTTAAAAGTAATGGTTGGTCATAGGCTCATATTTCAGCTAGGATGAAGTATCCTGTGTTGTTTGTATAGGGTGACTTGATAGTTTGCTTCATGTACAGTATTTCTCGAAAAAGACACCAGGCTGAAAAGTAATATTGCTGGTACCAGGAGAATGATGTTCTTAGAGAAATCCTCTGGCTATAATATGTTTTCTTTTGGCACACACTGCCATGTGATTACACTGCTTTCTTCATATTACGAATGGCACTAAGACAGTCACATGATTTAGCTGTTTGATTGATATCTGGCGAAGGTCATTTGAATATTATTTGTGAAATGGATTATGTATCCTCGAAATGGATTATGTATGAGGATAACTGTTTCTTCGAAGAAATTATACATGAGGTCAATACATATACTCAGTTTGAGAAAAATTGACTCTAGAAATTTTAGTTTTGTGGAACTGTACATGTACTGTACACACCAAATGAGGGGAAAATTTGTCCTTTTTTTTTTCATTTTTTCCCACAAACATCAGTGCGTCAAATTGATGAGCTATGCATCAAAATCGCATCATAGCAGCTTATCGTAATCACTGATGAAGACTGAGGATGCTATGTTTAAGGGTTTGAAGAATTTGTGATCAGTGTCTGCTTGAGAAATTATCCAAGTAGTCCATGAGATTAATTGAGTTAGGTTATATATCATGTGACCTGAATGTGATGGGTAGTCAGGTGACTTGACAAGTAATACACAGTGACTTGGAAAGGACCTGTATATTTATTACTGTACAAGGGTGCAGTAAACCATGTAAAATAAATCCTTTGACTCTACTGTAACTGTGTAACTGTAGGCCATTTATTAATTATTAGTCTGACAAAGTTGGTATGAAACCTGAATGAGTTATGAATCACTCAATTGGTACCTGAAACTAGGAAATTGTTTACTCCAATCATGCAAGTTTACCTCAACTGTGAAATGAAATACTGTAGAAGTTGACAAGAAAGTCTTGAACTCAAAAGATAAAATTAACAGAATTCAAGAACAAGGAAATAAGGTTTACAGTCCTGTGACAAGGGTCATCTTATTTAAACTAAAAGCATATTAGTTACAGGTTTATTTTACATACATCCTGTTGATATCTTGATCCTTCCTTTTGCAAGAAAATAGTGAACATCTTTTCAACCCATTTTTCAGGTGTGTTAGGGATGATGTGTATGGTATTAAATTGAAAGTTACCAAACCAATTGCCAATTTGTCTGTCAGAAATGGTTAAAGTTCATAGCCACGGAGGTGATGTGGACAGGGACTGAAGAGGCTGGGAAAGCTTCCATGGTAAAATACTTTTGCTTACCTTGATACATTTAATATCCCTACCCACAAAATATTTTCCATCCCCTTCCCCTTAACCCTCTACCCTCTTCTCCCTCCCCCTCCAATACCCACCAACTCCAGCAGTACCTCATATGGGATTTGCTGTGTTCTAGGTGCACTTGTAACAGCATGTTATAGGGATTTTGCATTTCGAAAATTTATTGCTTTTTATGGTAAATTGAATTCAATAATTCATCAATCTTCCTACCAATCTACTGTACAATCATACTATTCACATGAGTCAATGTCCCAGCTTACTGTGATTAGTGAAGGGATGGGGGTAAGGTTTTGTGTTAGCCTGATGAGTGGTGTTCTTGTTTTTGTCTTATTAGCTCAGCTGTAGATTCATATACAGTACTATATCAACATTATGCATGGCTTTAATTCAAGCTGGCTTCAGTGGTTACAAGAGTCTCTGTTTTGTGGCAGAGAAAAAAATTAATTGCATTGCTTTTAAAAATGTACTTAATATTGCCTTTTTGTTGTATGTTAACTGTACAATTATCTACTAAAAAGAGAAAGTGAATTCTGAAATTTAGTCTTTCTATAATCCTAGCATACTATTGTACTAGAATAGCTCAATGTCTGTAATGCATTAGTTCTCTTTGGGTAATGGTTGCTAGGCAACATTGATCCAATGTTTTGACAATTCATTAATTACTGTGCCCAACATTAATGTTATTTCTCTTTTGGCTGAATTTATATCATAATATAAAAGAAAATGTGAAAACCTTCAATGTTTCAAGTTTTAATTTACAGTAAACTGCCGTCCAAGAATAATATCATATTATGATGTATTTCTCCTTCTCTCTTAAAGCAAAATAATATTTCTTTCATTGGTTTAAATTACTGCAACTTATCATCTACTGAAAGGAGATCCTCCTTGCAATTAGTACCAAAAGCTTTTATGTAAACAAATCCCAGTGAAAAGTGAAGGTGTGTTTATGGACTTCAAGTGGCCATGATGATTTTTGTGTACCTTTCCCTTTCTATTTCCTGTAAAACATGGAGGCCTCTAGGATTCCCTCTCGATCAAATTAGATCGTTTGATGAAATTGACTACAAATCAGAAGTAAACAGAGAGACATGTTATTGCGTCAACATTTTTTTCTATTTGAAAGGTACCGCACAAGTTAATTGTGACTATTTAACGAGATAGACCTTGAATGGTTATATGTTCCAGTCATGTTCCCTTTTGCCTGTTTTGATGAAATACAAGCATTTTAGATCAGGCTGTAAAAAGTTTGATTTGATCAACGACAGCTTTAATTATTTCTCTGGAGCTTAAGTTTGGATTTAATGCAAAGGAATTAAAATCTGTTTCATAAGTTCAAGTGTGGAAACAAAAGCAACTGTAACCTAATGTACCAGTAATAAAAATCCTTAATGAACTGACTGTTTGTTTCCCTAATAATACAAGATTGCTGCATAGTTAATGTTAAGTAACAGTTAACAGTTCCCTAAGAGTTCCCACTAAGCCGCCTCCTGGACATGTAAATTTTATTGACTTTGTTCTGTACAGTATGTGGATGGCTCAGAAACTCAGTTTCTGGCAGACTCCCAGGCATTGGCTAGAGACAAATTAGTTCCAAGCTGCAGGGATATTCTTTAAAGTCACCAAAAGCTGTTCAATTCTTTTTACGTAATGGAATGAATGACTATTAAACAGCCATCCACATACTGTACAGTTATGGGGCATTTGTTACTGTCAAAACCCAAAGTCCAAATTGATTCTGCATTTGGTTGAAGTAAGTGGTGGGTTTCGGGAGGGGAGGGGGGCAAAAGTTTGCTTCTGGACTTATATAGCGTGCAGTTAATTAGTCTCAAGGTTTTTATGAAATTTACAGTATTTAAGATCAAAGAATTCTGCAAAGTTGCCCTACTCTTAAATACTGTGAACACCAAGATACTGACATTTTATTTACTTTTATGGAAATAAAAAGGGAGGATTCTAACCTCCTTCTGGAAAGGTGAAATCAATCTTTCCTTTACCCTTTCCCATCTCCTTGATGGAAATGTTTTGTAAGCTGAATAAACAAAAACAGTTAATTATCAGTTGACCATCAGGCTGTAGTGATTTTGCATTTTTGTTGATACTTTGAAAACAAAATGAACTTAAATAGAGGTGATTGCTCAAGGCGTTAAGAAGTAGTCCTCTGAGAAATTGTGTAGAGTAACATAGTGTAAGAGCAGTGCTTGCCAAATTGTGATGCTGGACTTAGAGGATAGCCTTGTGTCAGAAACCCATCACCTGCACTTGTTGTATTAAAAAGGTTATATTAAAAAGTCATGATCACAAAGAACCCAATAGCTTCCACTGTGTTGTGCCATCTTAAATTGAATGGGTTTACAAAGTCTATTTTGGTTTTCACCTACTGTACCTACCATTTATACCTATACTTATTGGTTGGTTTACCAAATTTCTTGATTGCAGGTTGTGAAATGCAGTATTCTCAAATCTCATTTCCAGTCTTGTCTGGAATATTTTCTTTGTTTTCTTTTCTTTCATTTGACTAAATTTTGTCACTACATTGGTTAAATTCATGAGATCGTAACTCTTTGCTCACTAAATAAATCCTCAATGTTTCATACTTGTCTCGAGGTTACTGTAGGTTAGTGACTCAAGTAGAAAAGAACTTTCACAGAAAAAGTCTCAAGACTTGATCTCATGTAGAGTATATTATATTATGCCTCAGATTGGGTACTTTGCTTTGTATCACCCTTTTTACATTTGTAGGAGGTTCATTTATTAAATCTACAGCCTGCTTCTAACGTGAGATATATTTTCATCCATGAAAATTTTCAGTCTAGTGAACCTATCGTATCATGCAAACCAGAGGTCTAGTGAGTAGTCCCTCTTGAGTTGGTCTTTAAGAGCAAGACTAAACAGGAAAAAATTGCACGTTAATATGTCCTAATGTTGATCGTTCTTTGATCTTCTTCAGTAGAAGGTTGGAATTATCTCATCTGAAAACATTGTTCCTCCCCTCCCAGCTAGAGCAAATCAATCTAATTTCCGGTAGTGTAATTGCTGATCCGCCCCAGAAGTGTTTCACTGTACTTCTTAAAGAAAAAATGCAGTAATTTAAAACCAGTTCTAAGCATTCAGTACAAGAGTTATTCCAATACATGAAAAGTTTTTTAGGTCATTATGACAATATTTTGTAATGAAGTTGTAGCAGTTCATGGAGACTAAACCTTTGCTATGCACACCTCCACCTTTTGTGTGTCAACCTATTCAGTATGTATGTCCAAAAAAACTTCAGAGGGACAGCTAGTATGGCATTGAGAGGCATAAAAGATAAGATGTGAAAGAGATTGCCAATTTTTCAGAGCAATTTTGAGGACTGTCTCTTGGCTGTTGTTTTTAAAGAAAACTGTCATCTGGGCTGTAGATTTGAGTAACGAGTGACAAGTGTGCAATGTTAGACCAGGTGGGAAGGAGCTAGAATTTGAGGAAACTTACAACTAAAGTAGTGCAGTAGTTTGGAAGAAGATTTCTTTGCTGAAATTATTTTATTGGTCTTAGTCTGCCCTGTATGTAAGCAGTAATTAGGTGCAATACAATGTAATATAATATGATATGATAAAAATATGGAAAACTAAGTTCATAATTTCATTACTTAAGATCATTTACATTACAGGGAGGTGCAATATGGTATGATAAAATCAAGTTGAAGTTTTATCAACTTTACCCACTTGTTGTCAAGTGATATTTTTTGACCAGTGATTGCATTTAATTCAATTAACATGTATTAAACTTGGAAAGAAAAATATGAAATAGTTATTCCAGTCTATATTGTGATTGGATGCACAGTACTGATCTGTCAACCCTAATAGGACTAGCTGGCCATTCCCCATGTGTGTCAGTCAACACAACTTTGTAGGTGCTATTATTGACCTTTGATTCGAGAGATTTATACATCTGACACTTATGACTTGTTTATAAGCATGTGATTTCAATTATGTATTATTTGCAAGGATGTGTTCTTAGTTTGGACCTTCCATTACCATCTATTCTAAGCACAATAATTTTCTTGTTATTCCACACATCAGTCAGGCCAAAGGGAATTTCTGTACAGATATTATAGCGGGACTACTTCTTCCTGATTACCAGGTCCTTTCTTCCTACTATTAGTAATAATGTCTTCCTGAATTAATTACATCTCTTTGGCATCTCTGCCATTGTTATCACAGACTGAAGTTCTTCCCCTCTAATTGCCCTCCATTCTGCCAATTTTGTTCGCAGCACTTGTTACAATAGGATACTGTAGCTCTTGATCCAGAAGTCATTTGAAGTTTCCTGGACCTGTCAGGCAGACAAACTAAGAAGAAAGCCTGTCATAATTAAGTTACTTTGAGCAGTTTATAGCCAATCTCACATGTCAAATCCAATGCAGCACTAAGCATACCAGATCATCTTTATCAATCTCTGCTTCCACATGGTTACTTTACTGAGATTTTGCCTAAGTTTTATATGATCCCTTGTTGCCATGACAATAACAAGCAAGAAGAGACTGTTGCTCTGGTTTTGTGGGGATGAGAAAAGAAAATCAATTTGATGGTAGAATATTTGTTGTTCTTTTCACATACACAGCATGCACAAAAATTGAAGTAATGAATGGAAGCTTGGGAAGAAGATCATTTCTTTATCCCATGGGTAATGAAGCAAAGGGTATTATGAAATATACCATATTGTAAAACAGGAATTTAATTAAGTTGTGACCTCAGAAGTAAATGTATACATGTACTCCTTGTCGTTGATATTGTTTTTGTGAATACAAGAATTAAAATCTAAGAAGTCAATTTAGTCAGAGATTGTTTAAACAGCTCAGGCTGTACATGGGCTTTGTAGTTTCCATAGAGAAGTTTATTCCCCTTATGATATAGAGCACCTGGGTGTGTTGTGAAAATGGCAGTAATTGATATTCCAGCCAGAGATACCGTGCTGTTGTACATGTTTCTTTTCAGGTTTGTGCATGGTGCATATAGTCTGATAATAGATAATTAATAGTGAGGAATGATAGTTTATTTGAATGGAATAAATGTGCCACAAGCTGGAAAAAGATGATTAAACCACTCATTCTCATCAAATTCCTTTTTGATATCTTTAATATCCCATATGTATTGCCAAAATAATAAATATTAATGCATTACTGAACATTAGACTGTATGAGTTTTTGGATTATTCATGAGCCACAAAGTTGAATGCCAGAAAAATATGGAAATGAAGTTGACCATGCAGCATTTTAATTTTGTATCACTCTAACCATGATTTAAAGAATTTTTTTTATTCTGCACACAGTATTTTTAATTTAATATGCATATAGTCCTATGGATACCAGAGTACGCTCAGTCATGTTTTGCTCTTTTTGTTTGTCATGTGACAGTCTGTCATTTACTGCATCAATTTGAACAGGATAACTGGTATGTGTGCGATCTTAAATTCCAGAAAGTCAACTAAGAGAACTGTTAGGGTCAAAACAGGATGTTTTTGATAACAACATGATACATTTCAAAAGAAGTTAAGATGAAGACCTGATCAGTTAAAGTACCTTGATGTAATTCTAAAACAAAGATACTGTATTTCCTTCCTCCACATACACAGGACAAGGGAGGTTCAATTTCTTACCCACCAATTTAAACCTAGCCAAGAACTTTTACTGTCATGTTAATCTCATGATCCTGTATTTTGCATCTACATTGAGAATTTGATTCTCAGCATCTTTGCAAGATGTTAGGTACTCTAAACTGTTTACCAAGCCTTGAATACTGCATGTCCTGTATAGACTGGCAGAACCATGCACCATTTTCCTTGATAAGAGGCCATTCGCTTATAAACTTTTATATACAGTTGAAAGTTTAAATTTTGTTTGGGCGTTATCAAAACAGGAATTTGCTGGTATTAGCAGGGTTCATGTCCATAGAAACTAGGTTTGGGTGACAAGCATTTTTGGAACCAGCTGTATGAACATTCTGTATTTGAGCTGTATCAAAAAGGTACAGTATGGAACTGTTTTCAAATACAAGTCTACAGGACCATTGCCTGAAGTTTACTGCAGGTTTGTCAATACCAAATTGTCAACTAGAATGGAGTGCTGCCCCTTTCCCCCTATGGACACTACAGTCTGCTATGAGGCTAGGAGGATGAACAGTTAAATGGAAAACCATCAGAATTTGACCTTTAAATTTGTATACTTACACAACAAGTTGAAAGTCCATAGTATTAGCATTTTCTTTAAGTTCTACCAGCCAGGTCGACCTAAATTTGTTTGGAACAGTTGCAAGGTCAAAGAGCCTTGTATTTCCTCAAAAACCCTTGGTGTCATCAAGGTGCCTGAACCTGCACTATTCACAGTGTTGCAACTCCCTGCACTATGTATGGTGATAACAATTCATTGAATGATTGTAAACTAGGTCAATTGTAGGTGGCTTCTGTGGGTCTGAAAGAAATGTTTTTTTTAAAATAGGCCCCTTTAATATCAACTTGAAGGAACAAAAGAATTCGGATTTTCATGATGTTGTTGACATATAGTAGTCTAAATGTCTCTTGTAGAATCTACAGTATGTGAAGTGTACATTTTTTTAAACCCTACCTGCAGTACAGTATGCACACAAAGTAAGCACCTACCTGTGGAACAACTACTGTACTTTATATGTTCAGGGTCACTGCTTCTGTCTTTTCTAAAATGAACTGTATCTGAAAGGGTTAATCTGTTGAAAAAGTCACAGATTTAAGCTAACTTTGATTCCAGTTTGTATTGAGTCTGTCAAAGTGTAGTGATTGAATTTATATGCAGCTGGCAGACTTACTTCAACGAAAAGACCACACGGTGAGGAAAGTAATGCTCAAGTCGTACACTATTTCACCTTGTAGGAAGGTGTACCTTATGTAGTTAATCTGCTGAGTGGAAGTATGATCTTATAAATGAGATCAATTTGTTCATATAAAATGATAAATAAAAGGGGACATTTTGAATGATGACTGGATATGTTCATCATTATGACATCATGTACCTATTTAACTTTTTTCATTCTGCTATCATTTTAAACTTGGTTTGGTTTTGTTGTATCTGTCAAGTTTGCTCTTCATCTGGTAGGTTTGTTACAGGGAAATGTTCATCTTATTTTTGTGCACCCTCCTTACACATTTTACCAGTATGTGCTTGACTTTGAAAGTATGTAATACAATATACTGTATCCTTCTTGGGCTACACATCCTCTTGGACCTAAGAGGACTCATTCCTGGCCACATTTAAGCCCAGATTATAAAGAGTGTTCCCACTGAATTACAGAAGTTCCCAGGTTATTGGTGATCCTAGGGCATTTAAATTACCAATTTTAATGGCCTGTGTATGGGGCTCTGATCAGTGGATCAGACTCTGATGTGCTTCATCCTAAGCATGCTTTCTTTGACAAGTTTTCTGAAATGTCTTTTAGCAGAACAGGAATAACACCTCACACTGAAAAATGTAGAACTTTGACAGCATTCTGAAGAAATTAGAAATGTACAAGTTTTGTTCTCCATGAGCCACTTGAGCCAATGCTATTTCACACTGGAAAAATCCCTCTTAGTGGGATAGTGGTTTTAAATTGTAAACTTGTGTACCAAAGGAATTAAAGGTTCACCATGAATCAGTAAAGCCTGGAAGACATCACAAGTAAAGGAACCTTCTTCAATCAAATAGGTTCTCTGTTGACAGAGGAATTCAGAGGTGTTCTGTGTGCTTGTAGATAAACCATTTAGAGTTGTTGAAGAGCTCTGGCTGGAAAAATGCAAGAGGGAGAGGCTATATAGTACATGTACTCTGCAAACAGATGAACTTATCCGAAAGCAAATAAACAAGATATGAAAGATGGGTTGGCACAGCCATTCTTGTTCCTCTCTCAGCTTGTTTAGATAAGGATATGGGCTTCAGATTGAATAGGTCAGTAGGTGAAAGTTGCTCCATGGAGCATAAATTGCACAGAGCTCTGGCAACTATTACTTTGAACATCATACTTTCATCATGGAAATTTCCCCAAGATCACAGGTTCTGCCTGACTTACAATTTCAAATGAATGTTTTTGTTTAAGATATGACTCTGTCATCTCCAACATTATGTGATCTGTGTCTTAGCTGGGCTTGATATTTTGGAACAGACAAAGCAACTCTCCTATCTCAAAACTTGGCTTGAAGAAGAAATAATTGACCTTCGTCTATGGTTGAACATAAATACCTTAAGGCAAATTGTGCTTGTTAATAATCATAATGTAAATAAATGAATAATCATTACAGAATGTGCAATCAGTCATAGATAAATCTGTATACCCCTATTCAGTTGCTTTTATTTGGGTTTCAAAAAAGCCTTGGGACATATATGACAGGCAGGCAGGTGAATGCTTGGTAGTTGATCCAATATTAGAAAATTTGTGTGGTATATATCTTTTTAAAATTAAAAATTATTAAGAGCCATTTGATTAGCAGCATTCCCTAGTATCTACATCCAAAGTGCCACACCATGCAACTGCTAGGTGAAAGTACTGTATGCTGGTAAACTCAACATGAGTTATAAAGTATTAAGTGTTGACAAAGAATTTTGTTCAAAATAAAAATTGAACCAGTCAGTACTGTACATGAGGTATATCTTGAGAATGGTAAAAGGTATTGACCATAGGTATATGAGGCCGGGGGTGACACTTGCCCTCCCAATTTGGGCAAAGAGAGTTGGCCCATTTGGGCAAAACATGATATTAAAAGGGTGCCATTATTCAGGCAAAATTTGCTCTTGCCCTCCCCACAAAACTTATCCCTACAGGTATACCTATGATATTGACATAAATTTTCCAATCGATTTTTGAGTTTGATAATCTTACTCATTTCTGTAAATGTTAAGTCAGGGCAGTTTGTTGCCATAGTCTCTTTAATAATGAAAATTAAAGAAAAATTTTATCACTGAGACTGCTCAAGTTGACATCAGCAAGCTCACACTACTTGAATGCCTTTTCCATATAAACAGCTTTTGAACTTGATGAATTTATTTCCCTCTGTTAAAGGTTAGCTCTACATTTGAAGTCACTTGAAATGTGAAAAATGCAACTAATTGAGTGAAAGAGCATCTTTGAAGATGTGAGTCCTTACTAAAGTATCTTTCAATTCTCTCCTTGCAGTCTAATAATACTATCTACTTAAAATGACACCAACAATTTCCTTTTTCATGTGGAATCATTGTTTCGCAGGATGAGCAGTGACATTTATGTACACAGAAGATTTTTATTTTGCTAAGATAAAAAGGAAACTGATACTGTAGGATCTTGGAAATAAAAGTCACTTTCTTTTTTATGCCTAAACGAATGTTGATGTATGTACCTAGTAAAAGAAGCCTTGGAGTGTCATCAAGATAGTTTGAAAAGAAAGTCAGGTTTATAATTGTTTACTTGTTGAGTCTTCTGTTACTGGAAGAGAAAAAATGTCACTTATGCTTCTCACAAAAGAGTGAGAAGCAAGTATGCTTTATGTTGAGCTGAAAGCAAGTAAAATGAAAATATTTGGCATTTCAGAAAGGAAAATCTTCAGTTGTAATTTGCTGGTCTCATACAAACAGGCTCTGTCATGACATTGTTGAGTCTGTTGATTAGTCCTAATGTAGAGGACTTCAGTGCATCTTCCTCTGTAGGCAATCTATAAACAGAACAAAATGGTTATCAAACAAATGTGGGTTATGACTTGATCTCTCTGGGAAATCAGGGTTGGGGATGGGACATTTTGTTATATTGGGAGGGACAGCATTTTTACAGAACGACTTCGATATGAGGCCCCAGTTTTTCATAATCACATATTCACATTGAGTTCCAAATTCATGTGCTCATGTTGGGCTTATACAGTTGCATCTCTTCTCTTGAAGATGTAAAATCTCTGTAGATATTTAGGAACAATAACTTTTAAAAACTTAAGGTATTAAAAGCCAGAAATTGTGCTCAATAAATTGGACATACAACTAAGAAAAATATTGCTGCATGATTGAATTAGTTTGCCAATGTACACTGTCTTTATAATGGCGATGGGGGAGGGGGTGGGGGGGGGGTTTAGGGACTGCATTCCACATTTAAGCAGAACTTAAAGGTAAAGAGCAGTCCCCCCAAACTTATTTTGAAGAAAAGCTTAATAGCAACATTTTCGTTTTCTTTCTCTTCAAAAGTATCTCTCATTACATTTTATGATTTAACTATGGCATAATCAAGGTAAACCAAGCAGTTATTTCCACTAAATTTTACATTTGAAGAGAAAAAACATTGTCACGTGACTCTGAACAGCCAATCATGAAACTGGACAGTCTACTACACTACTTCATTTTGGGATGACTGCTCCTGCCCTTTAAGAAAGCTTTGAGGGAGTATGGCTTTCATCTACTTTGTCTTCTTCAAGAGTACATTGCAGTACGCTGTGCATAACATCCTGGTACAGTGTGTGGTACGCCTGGTATGCATCCTCCCATTATCTTACATCATTCTCTCTCTGTATATAGTGCAGTCTGCAGTTCATGGCATCTTGTGTCAAACTTGTAATTGCAAGCAATAAATCATAAGAATATGGCTCAAAAGGAATGTTTTATATCACATAGCAGTCTGGAGACCAACTTCAAGGATATCTAGTAGCATTCATTGAGTGATCTTTTTCCATGGGTTGGGACTGTGAATCTTTCACATATATTACAGACTAGACCAGATGAAGTATAAGTGATATGTAGGCTACAATATAAAAGGATGGTATACAACAGATGTCCTTCCCATTGTTTGCTGCTCAGTACTACAGGTCAACTTGAGGATTGAGGGCAGTATAGCAATTTTATCTTATAGCACTTTTCGAGTAAATGCGTGAATTTAAAATGATTTGTATTATATTGGGATGATGTTTCAGTGCTTTCACCTCTCATATTTGAAGATTCTTATGTGGCAGGCTCCATTAAAATAGCTTCAATGTTTGTTTGCAGTTGGACTCATCCACAACCAAAATAGTCTATTCCTTATTGGAAACCTTCTTGGCTTTACTTGGACTGTCCGGAAAGTTTTACAAAATGACCCTTGAGAAACAAACCTTGTTAGACCCACAGAAGGTATAAATGGTAGCAATAGACAAAAAAAAAAAGCCTTACGATAATGTTATAATTTATCTCCTACAGATAAAGATTCAAAGCTCCACCAGGGGAGCTGAACTAAGAGTTTTAATGACTGGTTTTATGCTATCTGTCTTAGCAAATGGAATTTTGAAATACAAACAGAGAATATCAAGACCTGTTTTGGAAAAGTATCATATACTGAGACTATCTACAGTTTATCAATTAACATACCCTCGGCTCCTGTATCCTTTTTCCATTGTCTGAAAGTCAAAAAGTTTAGGAAAAACATTTGTTTGCTTTAGAGGGAACTGAATTCAAACAGCACCTTGTAATGGCAGTGTATCTATACTGAAGAGTGTAATGTTTTTAAATACTGTACTAGCATCTGGATGGATACCATATGTTTCTGCTTATTGAGTCCTTCCCAATGTTGCATCGTGTTATGTACATTGGACTATGTGCTTGGAGAACATGGTTTAGTGTACATGTACTATATATCTAAATTGGTTCTTGCCCTATTCCTATTGTAGCTATAGTTTGCTGTTCACCATTAACATGGGTCTAAATACACTAAATGTGTTCTGAACTAGAAACTATTATTGTAATTATACAGTGTGTTGCCCTTATGAAGTTTGTTTCCTCTGTGTACAGTAGGTGTGTAAATGGACTTTGCTTGGGGTTTGTTTGATGGAAGGCTCTGCGATCCTTATCATTAAGGTTAGGCAACGATGCAAACATGGGCATTTTATTGAAGTGGGTTGATTGGTGTTTGTACTGTGTGTTTTCCCTGGGAATGCACAGTTTACATACAGCCAACAGAGCTATCTAAATACAGGAACTTCATGGGGGAACAAGGCCATAATGGTGGTATTTTAAATCTCTTGGTGTAAGGGGGCAACAGCCTTGCTAGTTCTCAGATAGTCTGAAAAGTACTTGAGAACAAGTCTAAAAGAAAAGCTGAATATTTGCAGGGGATTGAGTCACTCAATTTCGTGTTTGTCTAAAGTGAGGAAGAATGCTGGAGGCATATAACAGACATACTGACATTTGAGTTGAAATGATACAAGGACATAGGGTGTTTGATTAACATTTGAAAGTGTCCTTTGTTACTGTATAAGTGTGATATTACATAAATTAGAAATGCAGTTATGTAAATAATGTAATAAACTGAACCTGTTCATTCAAATGTTGAGAAACAGTACCATGTGTTTTCACTTTTTGATTCCTAGATACAACAAAAAGGGTAAAAATGAACTAAGACCATGGGGGACCATGCAGACTTTATCTTTTATCTCATACCAGCTTGTGGCTATTATTATTATATGCTCGTGACTATTATAATCAGTACAGCATTGCCACTTTGTCTGTTTCTCCACAATTTGTTATAATTGCTTATTCTGCCACATGCTTTCATGGAATTGTTTGAAACTTGAATGCAATATTGCTTAATTAGTGGGCTGTCTTGGATATTTAGGAATTTGGGGTCCAAATTCCCCTGTAGTTTTCATGGTCCATTTTATAAAATTCTGCAAAATGCTTTCCCCCGTACAAAGTCTCTTGCACACTGTTGATGGTATATATGTCATTATGATACTCAATTATTGGTTCCTTCAGAGTGTTCAGAAATTTAAGGCCCTTGATAGATCCTGGGGTCCAGTTATTGAAGTATTGTCAATTCCTTCAGTTAATAGAAGAGTTAACAATGTGAAGTACTGATGCTTGGTTTGTGATCTGTGTATTATGTTCTGTAAGTTTTCTTCAAAAGTCTCATGTGTGTGTGAGCCCTACAGTGTAACTCATTTTATACTGTTCACAATATGCCTTAACCTCCTACATTAAAAGTTTTCATTTTTAATGTTGATGATTTGTCAAAATGATACTCAGTAGTACTTACGTACCTTTGAGGTGGGCACAAATTACACTGAAGATAGCATAGAACATTTTTTTGTAACTTTCTGAGACTGCCTTCAGAATGTTTGAGATCTTTATACATCATTTACAGTAACTGGAATGTTACACATAATTGCACTAGTTATTATTAGTTAAGATAACCAAGGGACCCATAGTTGAAGTAATATGGCTTCTGCAATATTGGTGCCCTAGTTGGTAATTGTATTGCAGTCTAAAATGTTCAAGGTCATTGAAGGCCTTCATGCCTTTCTTCCAAGATCTTCCCAAGCTATATACCAGGTCTGACACAAATCTGACATAGTATTTGATCTGTGTGCCTTTTGGTTATATAAAATATCCCTAAATACTAATTTCATGGCTTAGCCCCTCAAATGGTGACACCATACTGTACTACTGGTCATCCAATATAGAAATTGTGACTTTAACATTAATTCTTAGCTCATGAATGTGAAATTATACCCTATTTGTTGTTTAAAAAAAAAAAATCCATATTTCAGGGGTTGGGGGTATTAGGTTGGAGGGTCAACCCAAATATATTGTATTACCTGTATTGCATAGCATACATAGTATTATGTACAGTGACAAAATTCACTCAAGCAGTTCAACATAGACATGTTAAGTTTAAGGGAGGATTACAGAGAGACCCCTGTGGCTGGTGGACCCATCTATAAGGAATGAAGATCTATTTAAAATAAATCAACTAGGTTCCTAGGATATTGTTCAATATCAGTAAGGCTATCACTACAAGGAACTGTGCTGCTTTGTAGCTGTAAGGTGATAGTTTTGATTTTTCAAAATTTAAAGGATGCATCATCTTTTAAAGGGCAAAAGCAGGCTAAGCAGCCAACCAAAACTTATGTTGAAGCAGCAGCAGTTTTTCTTATTTCTCTTCTAAGCATCTTTCATATGTTAGGACATTAATATTGCACAATCAAAAGCAAATCAAACAGTTTCTGTTAGTACCTTTCACATTTGAGGGGGAAAATATTTTCACATGACTCCCAAGAGCCAATAAAAAAAAAAAACAGTTCCTGACATTCTAGTACACTACCTCAAGTTGCTTAGGCCTTTTATAATTCTTACTATTATGAAAAAGGAAAGCTACTGCCCTGCTTTATTGGTGAGCATGAAGTATTAAGGATTTAGTTGTTTCTGTCCTTGTCATTTTGACCCCTCACTTAATAAGATTTTTCTTGAGAGACTAATTTTTCTGCAAAGGTCAATTTATGCTTGATATTTATCAACCTATAGAGACAAATGATGAATGCAATTTGAACCCCCAACCCTCTATAAAGACTATTCCCGTAGTGCTTTTTACAACGTTTTAAAATCCTTACAAATAAAGAAGTTTAATCGCCCTCACAGTCAGCGTACTGTGTAGATAGGTATCTTTTCATGGCACTCTAGCCTGTTTATACCCCATTGATTGCAAGTAAAAAAATGTTTAGCAATGAAATTTCCTATTATGTTATGGCCACAAAGTAAAGTTGGCTAAGCATTTATTCAAAGCTATGAATGTAGTTTACCTTCGGTATCTCATACCTGATATCTGAGACATTTTGTGAACTGGATTGTAGAATATGCCTATGGTATTTCCTGCCTGTTGTAGTAGACAAAATTTTGGGGAGGGCTTGAACTGTAGCTACACCTTGCTTCCTCTCTGACATGTCATTTAAAGCCACCCTATCTTTGTAATGTTATTTTGGAAGCTTTGCCGGTAATGCTAAAAAATAACATTCATTTGGACATTCTGTACCTGCCAAGAGTACAACTGAAAGTTACTCAAGTCAAACCAGGCACAGGTACAGTACACATAGTAACCTTTTTGAGCTTATTTGTTTTAAAGGTGATAGTTCATTGTAGATGCCTCTAGGATGGATGGTTGTAGGTTAATCATCAAGATACTGCCCTCTTAAAAATGTGTATCAGTTACCTAACAGAAGATTATTAAAAGAATACCAAGTTTAATGAGAATTGATGGTCTACTGTTTCAAGTTGAGTGGCAACATATAGTGATCTTTCGTTCCATGCTCTGTAAACAGTCACTGCACTTTTACATTTACAGGGTTTGTAATCCATGCTTTCTTAGCTTGATTCAGAATGTAATTTTTGTGCTTGACTGCTCTTGAAGACTGTTGGTATTTAACATCCATGATGGAAATGAAGGTGTGACCTGTGCAGTGATTTAACAGCAACAATATGTGGGGAGATTATCTGGGAAAATACCACATCCCAAAGAGAAGTTTTTGAAGAAAGGAAGAAGTTTCTTAAGACCAATGCTACAGTATCAATTGTTTCTCTTTGAGTAAAGGATGTATGCAACTGGACTGATGAGGTCCTTTGTGGAAAGGAACCACAAATCTTGTAGTGCAACCATTTGAAATACAAAGCAGGAAATCCTTTAATTTTGGTTCACTGAATTTAAGATCTGTGCCCTACTATTCAGATTTATGGGATTTTTCTTTTCAGGGTCATTCCTGAAAAACTCCTAGTTGAGGGGTCTGCAGAGGGCTCGTAGATTCCCAATCCAGAGAGTTTTGAGGGTTTTACAGGAATGGTGGAAATCAGGGGATTATTGCACATATCTATCATATTTTGGGGGGGGGGGGGGAGCAGAAACCATTTGTGGTGAAAAGCTGGATGACTGGCTACAGTAGGGGTGGTGTTGGGAGGGGAAACAAGTTTCCAGTTCCTCGCATTTCTTTATGACTGAGGAGCAAGTCTAATTTTCTTAAGCTTTAGATCAAGGCTCTTTGTACCAGTTCACAGGTAATTGAAATGACTCTTTTGAGAAAGATAGAAGTTTTTTCTATAAATTGTAGGGAGAAAATAAGGATCAGAAAATAGGCAAATATTTATTACTTTCAGTATTTCCAATGGGATCAGTATGCTTATAGCCATGGGTCTATATTCATAAAGAGACCCTTTACCTTAAATTAGTTGGACCTTGAAGTTCTTCCTCCACCTGGTTGAAATAAAAAATGAAACTGCCTCTAGTTTGGTGATATTTAAAAAAAAACATGCCCTTCATAAGGCACTGAGTAATTTTGCTTGCTCTTGCTATCATTTATAGACTGCTTCATATGTTCTTTTTAAGGCCATTCGACCTATTCTGTTGGCATCCATTTTAGCATCTTAGAGTTGGACAATTATTGCTTCACGTGTTACCTCTATGCAAAAATATGTCCATAAAATTTGCTGGCACCATGGTGCAAGATCAAATGCCATAGAATCTTTTGAATCCTTTGCACTTTATGTGAATGTAACTGTATCCAGTTTCAGGGATTTATGATCTTGGGGTCAACAGTTAGGTGTAGTGATTAGAGGCTACCTAGATTTTATGTTGGAGGAGGAACCAACCAAGTGACTTATGAGTAGGGAAGGTGCAATGTTGAGTGATGAGAGTGTGAGAAACTTTGAATGTATGTCAGAATGGGCTGCCAGAAATATGCAGTCTGTAGTAGAATGAAAAATTAAAAGGAAATGTGATCTTGTGATCTTATACACTTGTGAAGTGCTTTTTGAAAGTGATTAAAAAATGGAAATCATTAGGAAGTGAACCAATTATTTTAGGGCCACCATTGCTTTCCATTGTACCCCCATCCTCAGTTGAGGCTATGTACTTGATGTTCCCAGCTGGGCTCAATATTCCAGAGGCCGGTTCACTGTTCAAGAATCATTGGAATTATCAACATTTCTGAGGACATTGAACCTTATCAAACTTGAGTAATCATTGCCAACCATTAAAATAATATGAAAATGAGGAACATTGCATTTTGGGAAAATTCAACCTTGGAAACCCCAGGCAGACCACTACCACCTCCCCCCCCCCCCTCTTCTCTTAACATGGTATTGTAATATATAGGTGGGAGTGGAAATTGGTATTACAATGTTATGTACAAGAGGTCTCTCTTTTCATTTTCATTAGAGTTGATGGAAATTAAGCTAAGAAAGGACATTCATGTGAGCCATATGTGACCTGATACTGTACAAAATGTAATTATCTATCCCCTGCCCTTTTCTTCAGGTTCTGTCTTGCAATCTTTAAACCTCTTTGTTTCTCTTTCCTTACCATCCCATCTGTCAGAAATCTTTTATCATCATTTCCAGTCTACTTGTGTTGTTGTAATAACATTATACCAATCATACTGTAGGCCTACCTGTAATATAATCTTTGGTCACTGTCAATTTTAAATGTTTGTCTCTGTAGGCATATAATCACTTGTATGCGGCATGAAAGGACTGGTTCTATTCATCAAGCATGAAGTTGTCTCTTCTTTTCTCCTTTATTTCTGCACTGATGACACATTGACAAGATGACATATCCAAAGCAATGACCAGACCTCCTTGAGTGATGTGTGAATGATGGGGATTCAGAAAGAGACAGCTACAACTGTTGCTCTAAACTCCAACTACAACTGCCTCTTGTAGCTCCACATTTGTGTAATATACAAAAATATGTGTCATTCATTCAAGCCAAGAGAGTAGCATCTTTTCCTTCAACTTTGCAAACTGGGCTGAATGATTTATGGACAACTTAAACAGAGTCAGATACTAGCAGCCCTATATGTTATGATATAGGGCTGTTGGACTCTCCTAAAATGATTTCATAACTAATGCAATAATCAGTCAAAAATTGTAGTAGCCTACAAATATATACGAACACATCAACAGAAAGCTGTACTGCAGGCTTCTTAATCAGATGACTTAACTGATAGGCCCGAGTCTTGTGACTGCATCGTCCCTTGGGAATGGACCAAACATATAAGTGTCTGTATGTAGTAAAGGTACAGTAAAAAAATGGGTATATGGGCCTACCCTAAAAGTAAATCAACTTTGCTTTTCCAGCAGTATTTAGAGTTGCTGTCCAGCTTCAGGTATCTGTTGTAACTGATCTGGTCACAGTAATGGAATGAATTCATGGTTTTCAATATATTTGCTCCCTGACTCTTGCATATTGTATGGCAACCAACTTGATCACACACTTTTATTTGACTAGAGAAAAAGATTGTAAACAGCTGGTTGTGCTACATTTACATTCATTTAAATCTGTGAAAAAGGTAATGCAAATGTGGACTCTGAGGTATTATTTATCTCCCAATTTTGACAATATTGAGAGTTACCCAGTAGTCACATGATTTGAGGAAAAGTAAATGCTCTCTCCTCAACTCCCTGGCTATGTAGGAATTGTAACTGGAGGCTAGATAATATTGTGCCCATCAAGCTTACAGACTATGTGGCAGCCTCTGTTGTATACTGCCTTTCTACCTCTCTCACAGCAGAGTAATATTTATTAGTCATAAAAAGATATGGGGGCCTGGGAGATGTCATGCAACAGCTCCGTCTCTCAACTCTGACTTTCCTGTGACAAAAAGGTCTGTTCATGTATGCCAGGTCAATTTAATTGTGCTGTCTCATTGGAAGATAAAAAATGAATAACAATAAGATAGGGAGACGAGAGAGACCAAGGGTGACTGCTCTTGCATAAATCATGAAAGTGGTACTGTAGATGTACCATCTAGGTTGGTGAACAAAGTATAAGCCTTCTCTGTAGACTTTGAATGAAGGTGTTTTGATCATATTTTGATCAAGCTCCACCAATTTTGATTACTATGGAAGTAAATTTTATTATCAAATTTTATTGATGGGTGCACTTGCATTTGGCAGCTTTTTGGTCTTTCCTTAACCTCCTTGCAAAAGTATACACAAGATGTAACATGAAGGCCCTATGTGAGAAGTGTGTAGATTTTATAGTCATACTGAGCTAACTGCTTTAAAGGATAAGAGCAGTCTCCCCAACTTGAAGTAGTGTAGTACACTGTCCTGTCTCATGATTGGCTCTTCATGTGACAGTGTTTTTTCTTGTCAAATGTGAAATTTACTGCTAGTCACTGCTTAATTGACCCTGAATATGCAATATTGAAGTCGGAAAAGATATTCATTAAGATGCAGTACTTTGAAGGGAAGTGAGTGTTAGATTTAGCTGATGCTTCAAAATAAGTTTAGGATGACTGCTGTTGCCCTTTTTAGCTAAACTGAGATTGCTCAAAAGTGGCTCAATTTACTTAACTCAATTGAAACTCTTAAAAGTGCACGTATTGTTACCAGGAAATTTCTGTCCATGCTTAATGTGCTAAAGATTAAAATCTACATTGCCCCTCTCTTACCTCCTATTTACCTATGTAATCCCCACTTACCTGCAACTAAACCCTGGTAAACTAATAGCACAGTAGCCAGGGAGGGCGGCAGGGCGCCCTCCGAGAGGAGGCTGGCCTCCCAAGTCCTCTTCCCACTTACCACCAGACGGTTTGAACGCAACTTTCGCCTTGGTATTTTCTCCTGCCGATTCCGACCACTGGACTTCCGCGGGGGACGGATTTTTCCGACTTGGACTAATAGGTGGCCCTTTCTGATGCCCTTTCCGAGGATTTTGATGAGTATCCTTTTCTTTGGGCATTTTTTCGGGTCCCAGTAGTTTTCCTGCCCTTTACGGGTCTGGTCCTCTCAGTTTTCCTTGTGCTAAAGATTTAAATTTGTTACTTAAATGAGATTTAGCCTAATGACACACCAGCAGGACTGTGTTACAGGTCAACTTGATAAAAAGACCAGAGTTAAAATTTATTGTGCAGTATGGTTCAAGATCAAATTTGTTGAACTGGGTTACTCTGGTAGGGTTTGTAAAGGCCTAGCTTTGGAAGCCTCTTCTAACCCATATACCATTTTGTTAAATGTTGTTTAATGAAGCCTGATTGTCCATTTGCATGCCCTGAATATCACCATTCTGCCCACTGAAAGTGTTCTATTTCATGACTGGTATTGTGCTGTATTTTTTTGTTGTTGTATTGTATTGTATTATATTGTAAATAAAAGTTCTGGACTGTCTTGACAGTTCTTGACCTTCTTGGCTTACGTTTTCATGGCTAGAATGCCATGCGAGATGTACGGAAACATTGAAAATCACCGGCAGCATGTACAGTACGGTACGACTGCCGGTGACATACAGAGTTGACGTTTGCAAACTGTGTCAGTACCGCACTAAAATTTACCTCAAAAATAACGATTAAATATTGTGACTAGGAGAGGTTTTAGTCATTGGGCATTTGTGAGTATCTGCATAATATTATTTTGGCAAATCTCTCAAAAAACTCCAGTACTGTACTGAAATTTTTTGGCAGTAACCTAGCGACATTGTGTTGACTGATTTGCCAAAAAAGTGCCACCATTTTGCGTGTAGACACTTCTAAAATTCAAAAATAAACAGGTGGAAAGGAATGCCCAGGCACCAACACTCTACATCACCCCTTCCTCAAAGGGTCATCACTTAAACTCTTTTATCACTGAATTAGCTTTAACTGGTTCACATGAGCAACACGCATCTCTCCACCTTCACCTTCAAGCCGACAGGAATATATTCCATATTCCTAGGCCGGCGATCCACCAATGGACAGATCAGATGGACCCGCATCTAGCCTCTTGGAACTTGGAAGCTATAGTATTGTATTGTATTGTATTGTATTGTATTGTACTGTACTGTACTGTACTGTACTGTACTGTACTGTACTGTACTGTACTGTACTGTACTGTACTGTATCGTATTGTATTCATGCTGTCCAGGTTAATAACTTTTTTAGAGTAACTTCTATTGTATTTGTGCTGTCCAGATTGAATAAAAGCCACTCCAAACACTCCCCTAGTGCTCTTAAACATCTGTATAATGTATCAGGTGCTGTGTGCCTTCATTTCTGTTATGATTAATAAGTGATTTAATTTAAACATAAATACATCCTTATCAACATGCTTATGTCATTGTGAATGAATATAATACCCTCTCGTAGTTATGATGTGGTTTTCATTTAGTTGCAAAGGCTTTTCAAGGGTGTTCTTATGATAGCTCTCATGGGCCATTGTCTTGGTCCTTCAACTTCCTGCACAGTTTAACAGTAAATCAATTTCCTAGGTTTCAGTTCCGTCATGTCACATTTCAAGTTGATTAATAATCAGTGATTTTAACAACTTGTACATAATGATCTTGGTCACGGCATTTGAAGTAAGTACTGTAAACACCGTTTTCTCAGTTTCTTTAACACAGTATCATCCAAGCTTTGCAATAGTTAAAATATAAAAGTTACAACTAATTCACCTGGATAGGTTGAAATATGGAAAAAGAAAGAGGAATAAATAAGATGTTATCTGCACTTCCAGTACTCATTTTGGTTTATGATACAGTCAACTTCCCACTTATTATGTTTCGTTTTGCACTTTTAATCCCCTCTAACCCTCAAATGAACCCTGTTGTAGAACTATTATCCTACAGTGGAGGGGAGAAGGTTCTTTGTTTTTATGCAGAATGGCCTCCCTAGTCCTCTTCTCTCTTATCATCAGTCTGGGTTAAATGCAATTTTGGCCTTGGGTTTTTCCTTCTTCAGATAATTTCATCAGCGGGAGTGTGTAAGGCTGGGTTGTTTCTTGATGTTTGTTGGTAACCTGGAGACAACTCTGGGTACAAGGCATTAGGGCACCATCTCTTTACTGATGCTATTTGTTAACCAGAATTTAAGTGCACGTCACAGTTGGACCCTGTAGATTCACAAACCAAGTAGCTTTGGGATTGCATGGGTGACTGCTACAGAAAGGTTTAAAATGTTGCTTTAAACCAGCACTACTGCAGTTTCACTAATTACTGCTGTAACTGTTTACTAGATTTCTTCATTTTTTCATGACATTGCCACTCACACTGCAAGTATGATCCACTCCTCAAGATCAGCTTTGCAGTGTGGAAACTCTTGCTTTCAAGATCAGACCCAGAGATTTTGATCCACCCTCAGTTGGCAGATCATATCTTGATCCGCGTATCAAAAAACCATATAAACTTGGGATGATCAAGGTGACTTGAGACCTTCATAACCTATCTCACAACATCCCTTGTGTTTTTGTGAAATGCAGACAAACACAAATTATTTACTGTTACAGAGGACAATATTGTCGGAAGATTCATTAGTTGTGTAACTTTTTCCTTGATTGTTTGATCTTAACTTTCTACCAAGGGGAATCAAGTGTCAAAGCAAATCCTTTGATCTAAAGGGGAGGATCTGATCTGGATCTAATCACTGTCTTTGAGATCAACTCTCAGGAAAGTGTACAGTATTTACTCACTTAGTCTGCATAATTGCAGTTTAGTGTGCCTGTGTGAAACTGAAAAGCTCCCTGTGTAAACATTATTCTGAGAATTGTTTCATTGTAGGCATGTTATCCAGGGCAATGCAAGTCCCTAAGCTTAGGACTGTCTGTCTACCCATATGGTGTTCAATCAAAAAAATGAGCTCAGGACGGCCCATATGCTGTACAATCAACAAGATGAGCTCAGGACAGTCTACCCATATGCTAGCTGTACAATCAACAATATGAGCTCAGGACAGTCTGTCTACCCATATGCTGTACAATCAACAAGATGAGCTCAGGACAGTCTACCCATATGCTAGCTGTACAATCAACAATATGAGCTCAGGACAGTCTGTCTACCCATATGCTGTACAATCAACAAAACAAGACAAAGTTACTGGCACAAAGATAAATTGCTTTGATACTGCTAGTTTCTTCAGTCTTGCTTCTTTTCTAAAGAAAGGATCAACCAGCAGAATTTTTGAGAACATGGTTTGGTGGTATTGAGTTTCTATTGTACAGACAAAGTGGTGTACATGTGTACACTCTAAAATAAAGGCCTATAGAAAGAAACTGCAGAGCAACGAATCTCCACGATAAATCGCTTTGTCTAAGGATCAGTTTCAAAGTAAAAGGGGCGTGAGGACTTTGAATATGAAAGGTTACCATGCTGTTTATCACTTCCTCTAGATCATGTTCTCAGTAATTCTCAGCTTGGGGTATTGGAGTTGCACATTATTCAACATTCAGCTTGAAAAATTTGTATCCATAGTCATGACACAGCAAGTGCCTTCCTTATTTTCACGAAAGTATTGTTTTGATCAAAAGATATGCTTTCTGTCTTTTAAGCTAGGGTTTTTCATGTAGTTAATTTTGATGAAAGACCACCCACAATCTTACTCATTGTTTAAGCAGATATGACCATCACCTACAACAGCAAGGTCTGTGTGGTGCTGAAAATTTTGAACAAAAGAATAACTGCAGCATTCAGTCCTATCATAATTAAGCCTGAGCTGATAAAGGGCAAGCAATTTCTTCACTTTATGTGTACATTGTTTAAAAGGGATGTTCTGGTGGGTTCTCACTAGGGTCTCATAAGAATAGTAAAAATATTCCAGATCATGCCTCCCCAAAACTCACTTGCAACAACCTTTTCCTGACTTCACCATATGTAGGTTATAGCAATCAGTGTCACTTCTTTAATTTTGGTGCTGCTACAGTGAATATTCAAATCACTTAATATTCACTACAGCAGCATCAAAATTACAAATAAATCAAATGAAATGTCAAATTAATGTTCCTTGATGACATTACAGATTTCCCATAGTGCACTATATGTCAAGGGAAATTGCATTTCTTTGAAAATAAATAACTTCCAAGCACTATATGTTTGAGATGCAGTTTTTACGTTGTGAGCGGGAAAATTTTTCTGCAGATTTGAAAGTCAATGAATTTTGTCTCCAGAAAATCCCTTTAACATCTGAAAGGCATATGCATGTTTTTGAAGAGTAAAATTATGTCTCTCCAGGATAAAATGAAAATAAAGATTTTTATAAACATCTCTTAATACTCCTTTTAAGCTCATTTAAAATTGGACCAAGAACAGAGGTCTGTATGGTACTGTATTATTACAGTATCTCTGTTTCACTGAATTTAGTCCCATGTACAACTGACAACTTCTTCATACACTTCATAAATTGATAACTCATGCTGACTAAATGCCCTGATGAACTGAGAACAAAACAATTTGCATTGGCTTTTCCAGTTAGTACTTTATTCACAGTTATGTTTTTTCATGGAGATGCACATACTCCCTAATACAGTATACACAGCATTGCGGTCTGCTGAATAGCTGATCCCCTTGAACAGATTTCTTTGATTCAAATAAATGCACTTTGTTCCCAAAAGGATTGTCACCATTGATGTCTGAATAAATTAAAACCTATGTTAGTATGCATATACAGTAGAATTGGCTGATAATATTACACAGCATGTCTGTTTATCAAATGTAGTGTTTTTCCATTAGCACAAATTTTTTAAACTATTTTTGAAAAGTTTTGTTGAAAGCACCTTGCTATAATTACTGATATTGATATGAAATGTTTCCTGTGGCCATTACATATAGACTTCAAGCACTTCTGAAAAAAAGGAAAAGAAAGGAAGAAAGAAAACTCATTGATGCTTTTTGTGATGAGGGGACAGCCTTCATAAGCCATGTACATTTAGAAACTCAATTATTTCAATCTTCAAGGAATGCTTCAAGCTTTTTGGAATTTTGGTTTTAAGAGACAGTTGTACTTAAATGCATTTGTGAAGCTGATTAGGTTGTACTGTATGGCAAGAGAAAAAATGAACCTTGTTAGGACAGTGCCGGTGTTTTATGTATGTCACAACCTCATTTGCATATGTTTATGTTTACATTACAGTATGTTATGTCCCCATTTATACTTATTCTGAAGGCACTGCTAAATTAAACCAGAAGTTTGTTAGTTTAGGGGTAAAACCTTATTTCAACCCTAAACTATTGCCATATACCATAGAGCTATCTACTGTCACTTCCACACTTTGTGATGAAAGTATTTTCAGATGGATAGATAAGTTGTGTGTTTCATGTTTTTGTAAAGAGGTCTTTTGCGATGTCACTGCATTGAATATCTCACACTTTTGATGGCAGGGCATCCATTGCAGGATACAGTAAGCAATGCATGATAATGCATCTAGTGCACATGTTCAGTGATGTCCAGTTCATTGTTAAGAATGGCATTTAAACTGCCCAAAAAAAGGGTCCTGCTTTCGATGCATTGCACATGTTTATCCATCATCTTACGCTGTAATAAGATTTATGCTTGAAAGTGCTCAGTTGCTTCAAATTACCAAATTCGCAATCATCTTTACCTTTTCTCATCACAGGATTTAATATCCATTTTATTTGTTTTTTTAGGCACATCAGAACGAGTTGCACTTTTAACCGGAACAGTAGAAGCCCTCAACTCAGTCGCACATTTCATCATCGAAAAAGTGAGGGAATCGCCGCAGCTGGGTCTCAAAGCTGGCGTAGAAAACATCACTACACCAGAAAGAGCCAGACAGGTAAAGTACCCAAAATACTGTATGCCTGAAGATTGCAATAAACTTTCTCAGTTTAATGTGACAGTGGTGATGTGTGGGATTGTCAGTCTGCCGTTGGTGATTATTGGTGATTAGGCTCCCAGTGTATGCCTCTGGTGTGTTACCGCATCATCAGCATAATCATCTGTTTGTTAGAAACTGTATAATAATGAATCTTGGAGATGAAGAGAGGATGTAGTGTCTGCAGTTACTCATTATTCTAAATAGTCACAAATCACAAGAGAAATTACATCGCTGTAGATGGGCTGGTGTGAGTGTACAGAGTATGGCACATACAGCATACTGAAAGGTACTGTAGACAATAGACCATTCGCTGGAAGTTGAATGAAGAATGAATGAATATGAGAAGTATTGAAACTACGAAGATTTTTTATTGTTACTGTATGTGTTGTTGAAAGACGGCAGGCATGAAAGGTAATCGCCAGGGCTGTGTAACAAATTCTCTGGTTGATCTGTTGTTTCTACTAGTAATTGCTATATTGCCGTGAACAAACTTTTGAAAGTTGGTTTTTGCGCAAAAGTATGACACTTATTATGAAAGGTTAGAGAGAGAAAGAAAAAAAGAAGCCACCTAAATTTTCTCTACTATAAGCATGAAGATGTTACTGTGTACTTTTGGAAAGTTTTGAAGGTTTCCTTTGTTTTTTAATTCATTTTTCCAGGCTTACATCCAGTTAATAATTTGTTCAAAGTAATGTTATGAGCAGCCTGAGTCTTTAGCAGTGTGTGCCCTATATTCTAGTTTAACCCCACTTTAGTACAGAGGTGTAAATTCTGTTTTCCCTTCTTTCATTGTTAAATTTCAAGAGTCCTATGCTTTATGTGATTAACCCCCAGTAGTGTTTGACCTATACCCAGCAAGTGCATGCAACACCTGGGAGGGTGCTGGAAGGAGGTTTTATCATTGTCTGGGGTGTAATCATTATCACCTGTAAGTGGTGAAATTATTTCCAGAAGTTAACCACATTAAAAACCTGTTTGTGTCATTAATTACAAACTGAGTGAGTCAGTTGTTTTGGAGAAACCCCAAAAGGTGTGAAAAACGTGAAATGCTTTTACTTGCATAGGCTTTTAATCTTTAAGTTTTACAGTTGATGTTTTCTTTTGAAATTAACGTGTGTTATAAATTTATGGTGCAGACTGCATAGAAGGGTGCCTGGTAACTGCATGTGTTGATCTATTTCCTTATGAAATACTGATACTGTATAGTATATGCTACATTATCTTGCAGAGCTGCCCTAACAACTGCCTCATTGCTGTTGCTGGGTGCAGGAATTGCTCAGCTAGCTCTGGTTTATCTGCTAAAGGCTGGAACTGGTTAGGTAGAAAACTTCATCTGCTTTTCTATTGGCATCCTGGTACTGCAGAATTTTTCTTCATTGAGACTTGAAGAAGATCCAAGCAGATTTAAATCTATATTAAGAATCTGATAAAATAGTTGATGCCCTCTCTGTTGTGTCTAAGTTGTTGCGCATGGTTAGTCAATGGGATTAATAGAGAGGTTTCACCGACGTCACAAAATGATGTCATACCGGAAGCGCAGTCATACTTGAGATGTCAATATGGAAGCATGAGCAAGATCAGCCATTTACTATTGTAGTGTGTGCTTAGCGTCTTTTGCGGACCGAGTAGTTTCTTCCCCTTGAATCGGTAGTTTCCTCCCTTAAACTTGTTAATTAGTTATCCCCCTTTGCTTCTGGGGAAGAAATGCCTGCATAGTACAAAACGGACATTTTAGCAGAAGAAACCAATGGCTTTGGGGGAGTGAAAGTTGTGAAACTGACTAGCCGAGAAACTAACGGGGACCCCAGCCGTATGTTAGCTACTGGAAGTACGGCTAAACGATTTAGGCTACTAGTACTGTGTACCTTCATATGCAGTGTCATAATTTGACCTATAAACATATGTTCCAGGCTTGAGATCGCTGCAAGATGGTGGGCATAGCTAATGTTGTATGATTATGTCTAACTGTAACATTACTGTTAGACCTAACGTTATGCCTAGCCTAAGCAAGATATTTCAAGTTAAACATTTATATTGATCGTTTATTCTATTGTTTTGGAAGGTATGCTTCCCCTCATATTATATCAAGAATGAAAACCCCAAATGCTTCCCCCTGTTCAAAGATATTCTAGATATTAAGTTCATTTTCACCCTGTTAGTAAGTAGTACAGTCTTTATACAGCCAAGACGTATAGTATCCCCAGTGGGCGGGATGACCGGTTGATGACGTCACATGAAACCTCTCTATAGAGGAAGAATTCTTCCAACTTTGGCTTAGTGTTCCTGGGATGACGTCATTATGTAGTTGGTTTTAGCTTCGGGTTTTTCAAATCTGTGGTGTATGGAGAAGGGTTTCTACCCTTAGAAAAGCCCCTGTGGTTCATGCTCATGGGGATTGTTTTGCAAAATCTTTTTATTTTGTGTTTCTTACAGTATTCCAGCAATAATACAAACCCCTTTAGACACCTTGTTGTTACATGGGCTCTTTAATTGCACAAATCCACAGTTTTACTGCAGTAACTATAAATCCAATTTGCTTTCTACTTGTGCACAAAGTCATCTAAAAGTTAGAAGAGATGGATTGTGTAACTTACAGTTAGCACTGTAATAATATGCACAGACTATTGTTAACCAATAATAAATGTACTCGCTGTTTTAATAATAAAATAAGGAAGTCAGTGAAGGTTCATAGAAACATTTTCACTTTCCTGGATAAAAGTTAGTTGGAATTATCGCAACAGTTAAAGGTCAGTGGAGGAATTTACAGTATCACAGAGCCTTAATAACAGTAATTTACAGTATCACAGAGCCTTAATAACAGTAATTGTCTTTAAGCATGAAAGAAAGGAGTGAGAGATTTAACTTGCATATAGTGTACAGTACTGTAACAGTTCTTTCTAGAGGAGGTTTCATGGGCTACACAGTGTGGGTACCCACAAGAGGCCCACTTTCATAATAAATTTGGGAATGTATCTTATTTTTGCAGAGATGGAGAAAATTCAGAGTTTGTGTCTCCCAGGAAAGGTTTGTACCCCCCTGCTGTCCTTGCTCGTTAAATTCCTGGCCCATGCCACTAGTTGATGTATGTTGTTGACCATTGCATTGAATCAAGACATTCTACAAAAAGGGTTTACTTGTGATTTTAATTGAGGCTTCCTATAAAAGACAAACTGAATTTAATAGACCATTAGACCTCCCTGCACAAGGAAAACTTGGTATACCGGCACGTTAAGTTTGTGGTATAATTTTTGCCAAGGTTCAGTTTGTGACAATACGGTACATGAATGCACTGTAGGCTATAGTTGTAAAGTTTAAACCAGCCAAGCTATTGGAAGAGACAGATGTTCCCACATGTAATTAAATGAAGATTTATAACATTGTCTCATCTTGTATGAAACTGTTTTGCAGGGTGGTGTAATAATGATAAGTCTGAATTAATGGGAATGAAGGGAATGTGTTCTCTAGACTGAAGGATAAAATGTACAGGCATGAGCTTTTTCCTCTTTTTCGCGGATTTCCGCGTTTTTTTAGTCGCGGTCCGCGGAAAAATTACAGTTCCGCTTTTTTGTATATTTTCAAAATTATTTGTGTCGATAAAATCGGGTAAAAATGCGGACATAACCTGTATAAGAAGAAGCTCATGAAACATGGAAGATTACGGATACTGTACAGTACTCATGCTTGTACGTGCGTATGTAAGCAATGTGTACACCTTCGCAGTTATCTTTATTTCCTAGATGGATACTGTGCATGACCGTTGTCAAATTTATAGAACGTACATAGCTGTGCAGGCATGGATATTGCAATAGCAGCTGGGTACGGTATGCAAGGAATTGAAAGGGCCTCACGATGGTCCGCCGTATCGTACAACTTGTACAGTAGTATTGCGTGCATTGAACTGCATGCCTGCTGCATGTGCACGGAACATCAGTTACATTTCCAAATCAATTCGAGATAAAAGAGATTCTTGATGTGTAGTCTTTGACAAAAGTGCCAAAAACAAGTGGCTCTAATGTTAGTCAATGCTGGAATGGACTGAACATTGGAATATTCTGGTATATGAATGCCGTTTGACACATTGCCCTCTGACGTCTTTCTTGTGACATAGTGTAACGACTAACGTTAGGCCTAGCCTAACACTGTAACGTTAGGCCTACTAAGTTATGGCTTTTTGTACAGTGAGTTACGTTTGTTAGGCTCTGTCTTTCTGTTGCGCAGGAATCAGGTGGTATTTTCTGTTGTTACTGCATTATCCATATGCATCGTATCCGTTTTTAAAAGATTTCGTTTAGAATAACCTGGGCCAACGTTTGGTTATACAGGCATAGGCTAGGCTAGTTTACATATGACAAGCCTAACATTAGCCCACTACACTAGTATTAGTAATAGTATAACATAAGCCCACTACACTAGTATTAGTAATAGTAGTAAGCACTGAGCAACGCTAGGCCTAGCCTTATTGGCCAGGCTTTTAAAGAGCAGATCAATGAGGTGACAAATTAAGCCCAGGCTACAACTTAAAAGGCAACGCTAACAAAAATGTTGTGTTTTAGAGTGCATTTCCTGTAATCCAAGGTTCCAAAATTTCAAAATTTTCTCAACTCAGCCCCAACCATGGTGGGGCTGAGGTGGACTGTGACCCATGGGCGGTGAATTTTCCTCTTTTTTTTTGAAATGCCAGGCTCATGCCTGAATGTAGGGCTCAAAATGTTCAGCTTGTACTTGGCAGTACCTATGTAACTACAGTACACATGTAGGATCTATATGATTGCTCAAACTTGTGTATTAGGCTAGAAGGGTCTTAGCTGTTCTCCTCCTCCTCCTCTGTTGTTAATTGGTAAAATTCACTGAAGCCAGATCTACTTGCCCACCGGAGTGGAAGGGGGGGGGTGGGGGATTCCTCAGGACACTGAAAGGAAGTGTGCCAGTGAAACAGAATGCATTGAAAATCCTAGGGAAGTCTGTGAAATCAGAGTACCTGTTTTCAGAGGGAAGATATTCAAAAGAAAGGAGGTTAAGGGCAGTCATGAAGGTTTAATGATGGTAGCACCCAGCAGAATCAACTTCTCATATTCATTACTAATGCCTTGAAAAGAAGTAGAGTTTGAGGGATCATGCTTTAATTGGTAATAGCCAATAATCGGCTCAATTCTTATAACCTATTATTAGCAATTGGGGAAGAGGTTATGTTTTTGCCACTAGTGACCAAGAAAAGGAATGTTAAAACATTTGAATGTAATCACATACAAAATAGACATACTGATACATATTATGCTGTTTCCTAAGGAAAAATAGTTGATATCATACCACCATCAGTTGTACCGGTCTTCACATATTACTTCCTGGGATATCACTTGAGTTCGAGTCCCTCTGAGTGTCTTCATAAATCTGAAAATGAAACATACTCAAAATTGACATTCTTACGGACAGCACGCTCACCATGAATTACAAAAACATCTGTGACAATGCCTACTTGTATGAAGCGGTATTTTTCATGGTGTCTTTAATCACTAGGACAAAGGAGATTGTAAAACTTCTTGTAGATCCTGATTGCACAGCATGACAGCTCTTTCATATCCAAGCTGATATAATGTAACTACAGTAGGAAGAAATGCATATTAAATACAGCAGGCCTGGAGTTGAGACATGCAGCAAGAAAAGTGGTCTGTCATAATTTGTCATCTGTTCAACATAAAGGGTGTCATGCTCAACACAGAGACAAAATTCAATAAAAAAAAGTAACTTGTTGGCACCTCATACTTGGCATTTAGATGGCCTGTATTGAGTAGATGATCCTTATTGTTTTTGTTGGAGGTTAAAGGTCAGGTGAGGTTACCAGTGGTCAAAGTCTGAAAACTTGTTTACATGTTATCTGAAGGAAGAAATCTTGGACACATTTCATAGTATGTGTATGCATTATAGTAAAAGAAAGAAATCTATTGTTTCTGGTGGAGGTCAAAGATCATGTGGGGTCACTTGGGGTTGAAGTCTGAAAACTTAGTTTACACGATTTCCTTGTTGGTATGATACCTAAAGGAAGGAAGTTTAAATTTCATAAATGATATGTGTGTGAAAGCATTATGGTGAGAAGAATTCAATGTCTGAAACCCTTCTTGAGATACCATGTAAACAATGGTTCAGACTGAAACCATTGTTCACATGATATCTCAAGAAGCTGGGTAAGTTCTTGTAGACCCCTAGCATTTAGATGGTCAATAGTGAGTAGCTGGTTCCTAAGAATTTCAGTGTAAGTCAAAAGTCATGTGGGGTCATCATGGGTCAAAATATGAAAACATTCTTGAAATGATATCTCAAGGTAGGAATCTTGGATACATTTCATATTTGGTTTGTGTGGATGCATAACATCGAGGATAAGAATTCCCTTCATTTTGTTTGTGCTAGGTCAAAGGGCTTCAGGGATCACTTGGGGTCAAAGGCATATTAATACTATGTTTATACAACATTTCAAGGTAGTTTGTTATTTTAAATAGTACACATTGTATGCAGGTGTAATGTAGTGAGCAGAACCTTAATTCTTGTTGGTTAAAGGTCATCTGAGGTCTCACAAGTTCAGGATCTCCAAACCTGATCTATACTCACAATAGTATACAGTGTAGAAAGCTGGGAAGCTTGTATGAATTTCATTCATACTTCATGGATGCTTTATGAAGCATTGTCAATTTTTTAAAAAAGGAAAGAAACCCATACATTTCTGCAGCAAATTGCTAAGTCTTTTGGTTTTCTGGTCTTTGTGTGTGTGTTGTGTGTGTACATAGGATTTTTTTTTTTTTTTTTTTTGGGGGGGGGGGGGGGGTAGATTTCATGCTTAAAGTTGTTGTTCTTTGGCTGATTCCAAATTAATAATCATCAACTTTTTCCCCAGAGTTCCTCTTTTTCTCTCTGGGTAACACTCTGGCTACAAAATTTTACAAATCCCTGAAAATTGCCTAGGTAGTCTAGTTTCAAGTGAGACTATCTCACTAAGAGTAACAAGAGTACTGCTCTTAGTACTGATCACCACAGCAGATCTTGTCAGACAGAAGATTGACACTGGATTTTGCATTAAATGGCAAGAGGAAAAAAAATTGGAGTGGAAGACTCTATTTTCACACATAAATTAAGCCAGGAATGGAAGGAAAATCCTAAATTGCATGGAAAGCTTTACCCTTATAATGGAAGGTTTTAAGGCTGTAAGCTAGTCAATGTAAGCATCTCTCTAGATTAAAAGCTTTGCACAAATTTTCTATTAATAGATTTGCACTTAGCTTTGAACTGCTAGACAAGTTGAAAGTTGAATGCTGTCAAATTGTCTTTCAGAGACTACAAAAGCAATGTTTGTAGCAAAGAACATATGCCTTTGTGCAAGTTGAGTCAGGTTGATAAAAAGGGATGGGACTCTGTGTGAAAATCCCAAGTAATTAGTAATTATTTTGAGACACTAGTCTACAGTAAATCCTTTCTTTCTATGTTGATACTTGTCTGTATTCAGGGAAAACATTTTCAAACAAATTTTTCTCTGTCAAGTGGTGTGTCAAGTCAAGGGGGTAAATGTAGTTGACCATTTTCATCTGCAAGCTTTTGCATGTTTAGAGTTTAAACATGTATTTTCTGATGAAATATAATTAGATATTTAGCTGGGGGTTGGATTAGTCAGAAAATTTGGGGTACTGGTTTAGGGGAGAGTCATTTTTCTAACCAGGCAGTATGGGCAGGTGAGCAAAGGAAATAAATGACTTGGCCATAACAGCCAGTTAGATGAATGACTCTGCCCTTACTGGTAATTTTACACCAACTTGTGAAATATTTAGTCCCCTATAGTATTCTAATTTCTGGCTGAGCATACAGGCTATATTATTAAAGAACAAATAATCTCTCTCTTGATGTAACAATTCCCCTCCCCCAGTTGCATCAGTTCAGTGGCAGCCATGTAGACAAATCTGTAGAAGCTGCAGCTGCTAAGTTTAAATTTCTCACAGCCACTATCCATACTCTATTGTGTGACGTCTGTCTACTTTGTGTTTGGTACATTACTAATTGCAGAAGGAATTGTTGACCACTCTTAGTGACTGTACCTATTGACCCTTTGCCAACCAAAAGGTAGACTGCATAAGTTGTGGAAGTAGATATCTGGAGGTTCTGATTAATATTTAGGGTTATGTAATGTTCCCTTTAACACAGCATTGTGTATGGACTGTGCTCTTTCAGCATGGCATCCAGCAGTGATGTCACAAGTATTTACTGTGAGCTGAAACAATATCCCAGTCTGATACAGTTTTTATTTGAAGTTTCTTTTGATGAGAAAAGTAAACTCCTTTTATTAATCATTTTGCAAGGGTATCTTGCACAAAACCTCTCTGCTTGAAAATTTGTCTCTCAGCACATCAACATGAGATGAATTCAGCTTGAACCTTTGTGAAGGGTCTAAACTGTCTGCTTAAAGAAGAGGTCGGCACCATAGCAACAGCACCATGACTTTCAACAAATTAGGAGTGTCTGGGAATTTGTTTACTTTGAGGTTATATGGAAGGTGTACAATGTTGAGGCATAAAACTGTACAAGTAACATTTTTCACTAAACTTGCATACAGTAGTATTAAAAAATTTCACATTATCAGCCTACTACACTGGAAGAGATTTGGAGAGTAGGGTTGGGGGTTTGGTTACTGGTCTAAATGCTCTTAAATGCATTCTGTTAATGCTTTAATAACCAGAAACCAAGTTATTTAACACAAGATCAATATCAGGCCACTATCCTTACTGTGCCTTCATTGCATTATGTAACCAAACTATACTTGGTGTAAGCCTTTGGCAAGTCCAGAGAAAGCAGAAGACCAGTGTTTAGGGAAACAACATGCAGTAGGACATGTTGCTTGTATCATCTCCAACTTCAAGCCCCTTCCAGACTACTGTAGATGACTTATGCAACACTAAAAACCCATTCCATATGACACTATATGAGACTTGTCAGACTTTTCACTCTACACAAAACCTCTTTCATAGTGTCAGAGTGACACAATATTGCAATGCATTATTGTACTGATATGGTAGGCAACATGCCTATTGTGTAAAGGTCCATAACCACTTCTCTATTATTATTCAAGCAAAGAGGCAAGTTTCCACAGAATCTGATGTTGCAGTGTTTGTTAATAGTCAGTATCAACAGTGCATGGCCCTTCTTACTTCCTGTTTATATTATGTAACTAAAATTACCTGCAGATGTTATTATGTTATGACAAGACTTCACAAGTTCATATCATTGCTTAATTCATTTCCTCATGCCTTCTTTTTTCCCTTTCCATTAGTTCCCTTCTTGTACTTCCTCACCCTCAACTCCCTGCCTCTCCCTGCATCCTCATATCCACTGTCAGTGGAGAGATGGAGAGGAATTAGCTGGCAAGGACCTTTCTACTTGTGAAAAAAATATGATACTTTATGCAGTTGGGTTATTCTTGACTATGATGTACAATTCAGAGCAATCACAGTGTGATAGTTATTACATATATTTAAAGTACACTCCATACAAATTACAAAGATTTTTTGTCTTAACAGTTACTTAACTGGTTCCTGTACTGCAATCTCCAGTTTACATTTGTAGTTTATCACAAAGGTCTAATTAACTAGAGAGGGAAAGTAGCTTTAAAACACCCTCAAATATACAGCAACTAACCAATATCAAGAGAGTGCATCACTTGTTTATATACTGTACTATACATGTCAATACCACTGTATGTGTTCAATATGTACTTACACTACAACTGAACATTGTGTACAAATCTTGTGAACTCTCAACCTTATCAAAAAATAGTACCTTCCATGAAATTATAATGTAAACTTGTAAGGAGGTGGTGTCAAATGGCACAAATTGGGTATGAACTTCAGGAGACTGAGAGAGCTCATTAACACAAATAGGGTAAGAGCATTCCTCATAAACAATGGTTTATCCTCTCAAAGAAAAAATATAAAAAACTAGTTGAAGTTTGTGTTTATAATAAAATTTGAAATATTACCAGCATCAGGTAGAATCTTACTTGTCTTAGACACTGAGTTGATTGATTTTGTTTATTGAACAATCTCCAATTTCAGCCTGGCTGAGAGAGATGTTTGCAAAACAGTGGAGTGAGGAGGAGGAGGAGGAGGAGAGAAGGACAGCTATTTTATTGTTAGTAGGATGGAGGATGAAGTCTTCATCAAAATGATGATTGCAGTATAGAAAATTAGCAGTGCACTCACTTTGCATGTTCAAAGAAATCAATTATTTCATACAGTATGTCTTTCTTCCAGAGACAGTTTTCTGTTCCTTTCTTTTGAAGTTCAGATTTTTTATTTTGCACAACCTGCTATATGAAAAGGTTTGAAGTCTAGAAGATTTTTAAGTAAGTCAGACAGTTTTCAACAGCAGGGATACTCAATAACATTGTTAAATGCAGTTTCTGCTTGTGAAAACATTGTACATGTTCTGAAAATGGTACTTCTTTGTTTCATGTGTCTGGTACTTGTTTGAAAGGCTATAAAAGCCACTAACAGTATGACAATGTATTGTATAAACTAACTGTTTCATATAAAATTATTGTAGACCCTGAAGTTACAATTGAAGGCAGGATTGTTGTGAGTTATTTTTTACCTTCAAGACATGGGTACTGTATGTAATATGAACTATATGAAAATACTTTTCCAACCTGTTGCAAATTCAATGTCATTGAGGGGGCTCTTTCACTATTGTAGTTGGAATGTTAAGTATCAATCTAGCTCTTAAAACATAATTTGCAGTTATCCTCTGTACAGTTCAGTGCTGCTTGATGTGCGGAAGAGCTCATGTGGCATGCTTGGGCACTTTTGCCCATACTTATACTACACAGAATGAATTGTACTTACTTATACCTATGTATTTTGAAACTTCAGCTAATTTTCTCTTGGACAAAATAATTTACTCATACTCATTAATGAGAGTTTGCATTCATGACATGTTATTAGAGTAACAATTTTGTGAACAGTAGAGTAATAAGTACTCTACCAGTGTTGTAGCTGAGTGGATTAAGTTGTGCCATTTGAAAGACTGAAGCTTAGCAAGCAGGAGATCTGGAGTTCAAGTCCTGGCCAGATCAAAGAAAGAAACATTTTCATTCAAGAACAATGTACAGTGTTCCCATCTGAACTAGTCTACCAACATACAGTATCAAATTTTATCCAGATAGTTCAGTTGGTTGTCACTCAATGTGAAGGTGTATTTTTTAAGCCAGTGGCTTCCCCCACATTCCCAGTTGTATTAGAGTTCATCATGAACCAATTTTTTTTTAAGGCTTGATTATTACTGTTCATCATGAGAATGAAACAAACTCATGTAAGAAAATAAAAAATAAAATATTTTGGCATTGTCAGTAACAATGTGGTAGAGTGCAATATGATTGAAATTCAGTGGGATGAATGTTTGTTTTTTTCCCAGATTTTCTTTGACATTTGTGTCCTTAAATTAAGTTTTTATGCCTCTGCAACACTTGTACTGTAGATGTGCTCCTAGGTGTGCTTGAAAACTGAATATGTAACAGTTTGAATCAAGATTCAATGCTTTATGTGGGACAAGGTCCAGAGTTCCCCTGGCACTACAACTGAGTACAACAGTGTGATATTTAAATGTATCTGATTGATCCAAAGTGCATCTCCATTTACGGCTGCATAACCTTTAGTTAGTTGAGTTTGTGATTCTGTGATTGTGATCTATGAAAGTACTGTGCTTGAAGAGATAAACTTGTTAAAGGAAGGTGGGAAAGGTGCTTTGGTGTTTTATCTGATTGTGCAATTCATTATTGAAAAATAGTCCTGCTATCATGTTACTGCGTAAAAATATTCAGTAGAATTTTAATACCTCCCCAACTCAATTAACAAATTGATGTAAAGAATGATATCATTTACAAGGTCTCATTTTGAAATGTCAAAGAAGTAATGTTGAAGGAAACAATTTGACCCACCAGATCCATGGTGCTATTGAAGGAAGCAACCAGTCCCCCCTTCCCCCTCTCTTCCTATGTTGGTTGACTGGTTCTAATAATAGGGGGTAATTGTACCTTTGGCCAAGGAGCCGCCACCCTGAGTGACAGCTCTCTGCTTTGTCCAAAGGGCTGAGAGCAACCAAAAAGCGGTCCCAGATGTGGAGTGTGCTTACCGTAGACCCCTTGCTTAGACACTATATAGTTGACCCATGAATGTACTCTGTAGTAATGTATTCTGTTCTTGGTCCATTTTGTGCCTTTCTGTAGGATGGCCCTTTTGTGTTGTTTTTCCATTGAAACTTCATAGAAAAGGAACCAAGAACAAAACATTGGGTGACTAAGGTCAGTGTTTGTGTAGCAGTTGGTTTCACACATAAATACTACTATAACAATGTAATAGGTAGTTGTGAACTAGGTTTGTTGATTTGGTGACAGATTAGCTCAAGGATTCTATGAACTGTAACCACACAATCTCAGAGATAGCTAGCTGGTTGTCGCCTTTATGATGTAAATGATGCTCAAATAGTCAGAAGGTAGCCAGATTATGGCACTGATTTGTTATCTATACTATTTCAGCCATGCGTGAAAAAGGTCAGAGTTGGAGCATGCATTGCTGGCTTTTTAGCTTTTCCTCACCTTGCTGAAAGATTTGGGATCAGTCAGTACAGCTCTATCTGGTTTAGTCAGTGTCGTTGACCATGCACTAAAAGTTCACAATCATTTTCATAGGATTGTTTATGGCAGGGCAAGTGTCCTCCTTAGTTTTTGCTAAGGTCATATCTCTTTGAACTCTCCTTTCAAGTTAACTAAACCTTGCTGATTTGCATAATTACATTGCTTCATCCTTTGAAACTATTCTCTCTTGCAAACTGAAAGTGCTTGTGAATATTATTGTTCAAATAGGGTTGTCTATATTCCCTGTAAAACTCAGTCTGGTGATTTTTACACTTACCCTGTCCTTCTCCCCCCCCCCCATCCCCTTACAGTTGCCACCATTCAAATCCTCTCAATTTTTCATAAGATTTAAACCTGTTTGTTGCCTCAATTTTGTCAGGGTTCATAGGCCCATAGCTCCACAGTTAATAATATTTTCAAAGGATAGGGTCAACAAAATGCTGTGATTGATTTTTGTGAAAGAAGTTGCAGTGCAGAATATGGCAGGACATGAGAAGTGGTAGTTTTTAGAAAAATCCCTAAATTTAGCTCAAACTAGTCAATAAGTATCCATTTAATTCAGGTTTATTGGACAGGTAAAGACATTAGAGAGTACAGTAGTCATGCTGGAGTAGAAGAGAGAATGCATGTTAGGTGAGAGCGTGCTGTGGTGATTTACATCATTACAATGCAATTTCTGCAGCTTAAATAAGGATGGGACAAATGAGACAAAAAATAGGGTAGAACTACTAGTAATGAAGTTAGGCAACTGAGAGATGTTTCATAGAATACTCATATTAGTCTAAAAATTGATTTTAAAATAATAAAAACCAAAGTTAGTGGGCTGTGATTTGCTGTACCATGTCTGTGCCTGCGTGGCGGACAACTACTACTCTTGTACTTATATTGACTGCTCTCATAATACAAGCAATTTTGATGGACTTTATTTGCAGAGATCTCATTAAACTGTGCATGACTCTCATAAGATTCTCACTTAAACCACCGACCTATTTATTGCTAGGCAGTGGCCAGTTGTCTACAGTACTACCTTAATACTTGGAGTATTAAACACTTACCAACACTTTCGGATATTAAAGTAGGATGTATGGATATTTTAATAGGATGATTATCTAATGGTAAAACCTGTTTGTCTTTTAATTATCCATATACAAGAAATCCAGATCATAAATAGTCCATGAAGAACTATTGATAGTTTATTTCCAAGCAAACTTTTAAAATTAAGCAGTATTAGTTAAATGGAATACCTTTTGCTTTTGGAGACAGTTCACAGGTAACATATTATACTGTATCTGCCAGTTGAAGATGGCTTCATGTAGAG
The DNA here is from genome assembly GCA_037179385.1 of Holothuria scabra. NCBI lineage: Eukaryota > Metazoa > Echinodermata > Holothuroidea > Aspidochirotida > Holothuriidae > Holothuria > Holothuria scabra. The sequence goes on from CM074180.1 coordinate 54,901,623, forward strand.
CTATACCATATCATTTTTAATTGCCCAACACTTACCTCCAAAAATTTGAATCTTAATTGTGTGGCCGCTGAGTGAATTTTGAAGTGGGGGGGGGGGGCTAATATATAAATAAATATATATATATAAATAGCAGTGAAAGTCAGCCTAGAATGCCTATTGCAGAATATGTGGGGGCTAAACCTCCCCAGCCTCCTGTCTCTGCAGTCCCTGTAACCACTTAACCATCATGTTATTCCTTCCTTTCGCAGGCTAGTCTTAACATTTAAAAAAAAGCATGGTTGCATGTATTCCCACCGTTTGAACGTATTGTACTAGGACATTTTGTATTTGACTTTGGTTTCAGCCATCTGAACTCTGGTAACTGGAATTCGGTGGAGTTATACCTCATGATGTTGCCTCAGCAAATTTTGTTCCCATACAGGTTGAACTTGTGGCCAAGTTTTTCCGTACCATGTACATGTGTTGTGCTATTGTTGCCGTACCTTCTTCTACATGAAACATTAAGATTGATCATTAAATCCCCAAGCGACAAAACTTACAGTAAATGTTACTTTGGCTGTTTTTATTCTCATTATCCCATTAGTTTTGCATTTATAGTTGTATGCACAGAGTATATATAGCTCCCTATTCAGTGTAGTGTCCCTTGCTCTACATTTTCCAGTTTGAGTGAAAAAGCCTATTAAATATTCAGTTATCTGTCTGATGTATCCTTATATATTCATGAAGATGCATGTATTGCATGCTGTTTCTCATGAATAAATTTAGCAGCTTTCCTCTCCCTGAAGATTCATATCTTTAATATCAGTGGCCTTTATAAAGCTTTTCCTTCAAAGGCCTGTCCTTCAGGGAGGTATTATAGTGCTTTGCATTACAGAAACATGTCATGTCTGAAACATCATGACCTTTTGGTAGATACTGATGGGCAATATAAAATTTAGGTTGCTGGAAGGAATTTCATTTATAGATGTTTGTTTATTCTACTGTGGTAATGTTATATTTTAGCCTGAACAGAAATATAATTGACTGTTTTGCGTTGATATTTTCTTTTCCTGAATGATACAACTGTTCATAAATACATCTCTCTCCCTCAAGTCACATGGTTGTTATAAAAGTGACTCTACCACCCACAATCTCCATCTCTTGATCCCCTCCCCTTCTGTCACATAGCATATATTCTCCAATAAGAATTCCAGCTGTTTTTCCCAAGAAACTAGTGTCAAAAAATCTTAGCACAATGAATTGAACGTAGTGTAATGACTCAGTTCATCATAGGCATGTGAAAGGGGGAAGCAGTGTAGTGACCCACCACTTGAAGAAGGTCATGTGGTGCCACAAGATTAAACCAAAAGATTAAAAGTTGAGGATTAAATCTGTGATAAACAAAGCCAAACCAAGGATCCTTAATTTTTGTAGCACAGTTTCACATGACAAACCAGCAAAGTGACAGGCTAACTACCATGTAATTGGCTATTGTAAACAGTGGCGAGACTTTTCATTCTAGGGGAGCACTGGAGGAGGTGTATTATTTGCAGGGAGCCTGCTAAACAAACCCAATGTCGCCGGCGGTACCACTGAGCCGAAGCCTGAAGCCCTAATGGGTGGGACCTTGGGGCTTGCCCTAGGGCCCTGGTGCAGAGGGGAAGCCCCCTGAAGCTCTTGTGTTTTAGGGTGTTTGTGAGGGATTAAAGTTATCTGAAAAGTGGTTCAAAAATTAGTTGGGTAACTTATTTTTCATGCTACTATTTTTTTGAAAATACCAAATTTTCATTGGGGGGGGGGGGGACACAGAGTTTTCCGGGAGCACGGGCGAACCCTGACCTCCCTTGGCAAAGTCATTGATTGTAATTTGTTCTAGCCACCCCTCTCCTCAACAAAGAAATGCTACCTTCTCAGTTGCTACAGAAAAGAGCCAGTGATGCATGGAATAGTGTTCTGTCATTCCACAAATATCGTAGAAACCTTTTCCCCCAATTGTAGTGAACACAGCGTGATATCAAACCAAATCAGGTGCCACTTGAAATAAATATGTTATTCAAGCAAGTATCTAAGAGGCAGTTTTCAACTGTCAAAGGAAGCACATATTGTTTAATGTCAGTACGTAATTGAGTCTTATACCTTTCTGCACTCACAAATTATTGAAGGTACGCCATATATAATACACTAAATCAATGATGACAGGCTGTTTGTTTGCCAAAAAAGGGCAGGAATTAGCTGAATACTCTGAAATAAATGTGCATGAGAATGGCTTAAAAAGTGGAATTTTAAGGAGTGAAAATTTTCAGAGAGACGAAAGAACCTTTTTTTTTTTGCATTTTGCAATTGTCAAATTATCAGGTGTGTGAAATTTCATAAAAGATAATATTGTATAATTGGGTATGCAATAAGCTTGGGGGGGGGGGTTACCCCTTCCTAATTAATTGTGACTTTATTTAAGGGTCCAATTGTTACTTTACTTTCCTTAGGTAATTTTTAATACAGTCAAAAACATGTCCAAAATCAAATTTTGGGGTTAACATTAAAATCTTCATGTAAACGGCTGCTCTGAAACTTTATAATTACTTGGAATTGGAAATAAAAAGATTTAGTTGAAGTAAGAGAGACTATGTATTCCCTTTCAAACTTTACCTACTGTATGATTGATCTCCGAACTTAAGTAGATGGTACAAAAATTGCAAAACTGTACTTGTGTTGTGAGTTTATTCATGAATAGAGGCAACCTTGGAAACACACAAGTACTGTGCCTATTTCACTGCAATTCTGGTAAAGAAAGTTACTTTAATTTAAATCAAATTAATATGAAATATTGACTGTTTTGTTCTTCTGTGGTTACAGAAACAGTCTTCAGTGAGTGAAACTTGTACCCCCTGATTCTTTGTCTTGCGTCTGAAATACTTCATTCTCAACAAAATTCACCCTGAACTAAAAATGTCAGGATAGTTGTTCCCACCTGAGGTAAATTTGCCAGTAGGTTTATTCTTCATTAAATTCTGTTTGGTGGAATGAGGCACAAGAGGTAACACAAGTCTAAAATACTCCCCATGGGGAGTGTTTGCTGTCAGAGCCATTTAAAGTATATGTAAACCTATCAGCAGCTAGTCAGCTAATTGGCTGTGAAGAAATTAAGAATTGCTGCTTGGTAACCTTTTCAAGTATTTTTACACCACTGCAAATATGTACAGCACTCTTGATAATACCCAGAAAAAGAATTCTGATTTGGGAGAAAATAAATTTAAATTTTCTCTCCATTTTAGTTTGAAGTAGAGAAGCTTGAGTTAGCAGTAACTTGAACAATTCATCTGTGTCAAAAGGGGTTACATTTGCAAATAAGAAAATCAAAACAGTGATAAAATGCTACCTGGTTATAAGCCAAGGGTTGTAAAGGGGACTAACTGAGTGCTTTTAACAGCTGTGCCACCCATGTACTGTACATGTTAGCCCACAGAGCGGAGGAAGTCCTTATGTTCAGCTCATCGCTATGAAAAACCAAGGTTCGCTGGCATTGGAGCCGAAATCATTTCAACTGCGTAGAAATCCCATGGAGACTTCATTTTACATAGCTCAACATGGATTGGTTGAAGCAAGGTTATGAAGTGTTTATTTAACAGGCAAACACTTGTACCATTGTACAACATTACATGAAGTCATGGCGGTCAATGTTATTCAACACTGGTATTGTGTGGTACTGTGCAGGCATACTCACACAGTACAGTGGTTAAAGCAATGGAGCACACAACCATGAGAAAAGACAGTTTGATACTTTTCAACCAAAGTTTGCTGTTTTTAATCAACTCTTTCATGAAAGTTTTCATTGTTTGAAAGAGGCTACCCAGCCTACCCATGATCAAGACTTCCAAGCTTTACCAGACAAATAAGCATGTGTTTTTGTTTGGTTTAAAGGACTTTGTGTTCAACGTAGCATTGCAACGATTGAGTCATTGAGCTCTGCCTGCCTCAGGAATCTAGACCAATTCCAATTGTGGTGAATGCTATCGAATATTAAGACAATCAACTTTTTGGGCCCATTGAAAGGAATTTCTGACTATCACCGGCAGGCTCTGAGGGGTGGCAGCCTAAGGGGATCGCAGCCACAGAGGCGCTACTTAGGCTATGTACATGTATGCTGCTGCTCATCAAATCTATCTGCAAATTGTTCCCTTTTGTTGTGTTAATATAAATAACTTGAGTATACACATTATGAATATTATTATGAGTGCTATATAGTATGATTTAATTTCATAAGTTGAAAAATGTTGCATGTTCCATGCATTAATAGCTGTTTTGGAAATTAAAATGCTAAATCTTGTTCATATCCATGCTATCTCGTTCATATATCACATGATTTCATGTTAAGTAAGCAAAATATTTTTTACAGAAGTAGAACCATGTAGGAATTGTTTATGCGTGTGTGTGTGTGTATGTGTGTGTGTATGAGGGGGGAGCTTTTCTGGGAATTTTTATGCTACTGTATTTCAAGTATTCAAAGGTTGTGTAGTTCACATTATTCTGTACAGGATGTTGAAATGGAGTCTGCCATAAAACATTTGAAATTTGCAAATTAACATAATTACATAGCAGTTGATAGCAACTCTCTTGTATTGCATGCCACATTTGATATGGACATTATTATAAGTGGTCAAAAGTTATGAAAAATGCTTCCTGGCCTAAAAAGGCTCTTCCATTTAATCATAGCAGTGTTCATTTAGTGCATCATGTAATATCCATTTTATGTTAAAAAGAACAGACAAAGCTGTGTGATGTTTCCAAAGCTTTCCTAAAAACAACCATGGATTTATTTTCTCGGTAGTCTTACATTCTCTTGTGACTTGATCTTACCATTCAAATTATTGGTAATGTCGTCAGTGACTGGTGATGCAGAAAGGAAAATCTGTTGCAGCAGTGTAACTGCTGATTAGCAACGTGCAACGGCCAAAACGCATGAAGCAATTAGATTGGTGACGCTTTCTGTGATGTTCTGATTGATATCTTGATCATTCAGGCAGATTATCAGATGCAGGATCATTCTCATCTGGGAAGAATCATCCCATTTGAGTATTTTTTTTTCTGTGATCTATCAGGTTCAGATTAATATTTTGCTTCTTCTTCTGATTGATATTAATGAGTGAGAGATAAACCAGCAGCAGTATAATTTAGAGTAAGAAAAGTGAGTCTTAAGAAGAATCTTTCTGAAGGCAAAATTTGACACAAATGGTTGGATGTAAAACATAAAGTGCTTCTTATTGGGTCGGATGGTTTTCAAATTAGGCAGTATTTCTTTTGAAGGAAGTTCTGAGAAAATTTCATTCTAATGGTTAGCAACCTGCCACTAGTGTCGACATTGTAATGTTATAGGAACAAAAACCTGAGCAAAATTAGCAATAATTGGTTCTTATGCCAAAACATGTTACAGCAGAGGCATGAAATTTAGCATCTTTTAAGAACACATAGGGAGATGCACTCTGAGATGCACTCTCAATTATTCAAAACAAAAAGGAAGTTTCACATGAAAAGAGTGTAACTTGCAGTTGCTAATTAGGAAATGGGCTGGCTAATGAAATTTTCAGTGATTTCAAATTGAGTTAAACTGAAGTCCTACCGGTTTCTAATTTGATATCACAAGTTACCCGGAACTTACTCCCTGCTAGAAACATCTTCTAAAAGTTTCTTGTGATGCTTTTAAAGTGGAATATTAAAAATGTGTTCCCAGAGTAGATTTTAAGGTTGAAGACCTCAAAGATGGCCAGGAAGTGTGAGTTCATAGTAAAATACATGTTTTTTTTTAATAATGCTACAAATGAAATAAAGAAAAAGAAGCATAGGATTACCTAGTTCCTATTACAAAGGAAAAATGAGAGTGTTAATTATGTCACCATCCTTAAAGGTAGTGTGACATGTCAGCAGCAAGCCCTGAATTTACTTAGTAGTTAAAGAAGCAACTTACCTAAGGAAGAATCCATTGGAATTATGTCAATATTTTTTACTGTTCTCAAGATGAACCTCTTCAAAGTTTTAATGTTTCTTAAGCAACTTGTTGGTTATGCAAAAATAGTGATTCTGAGTGTTGCACAGTGTTGACATTTCTTTTGTTAACCCTATATTAATTATCTCTTAATTACTCATCAGATTGTCTATGGTTTGGTGATTGATACTGATGATTTTCAAGGACACAATGTAAACTTTCAAAATAAGCCCTTCAGGAAATACAAATGTTACAACTGCCCTTGAAATGAAGATTGCAAAAACGAAGGATAACATTATCCATTAATGACATGTCCTTCCCATGACATCAAAAATTTACATCTTGAGCTCATATTTATCCATGGTTAAGTGCAAATCAGAAATAATCCTGTAAAATGGCCAATTTTTAGCACATTTTGATGGAAATTGGGGCATTTTTCTTGGTCTTACCAGTTGAACATCTGTTGTAAAACAGTAAGTAGCATTATCAAGGAATAGAAAAGTTGGAGGGTGACAAAAAATTAGGCCTTGTTCAGCATCAAATAATTACGTATGTATGATAAAGATGGCAGTTTACAAATTCACGTGATATTCACTCAGCCATGACTATAGATAAATCTGAGCAGTTTAAGGCGGAGGGGGAGTTGGTCAGTAGGGGGCTCCATCAGCTTTTGACTGTTTTAATTTTATGTTCTACATGCAATTCTAAGCCCTCATATTCTGTGAAATTGAGGGAATCTAGAGGTATATTGGTGTAAAACCATCAATGATACAGGTAAGCAAAGGATTTGAAAGATTATAAAGTTGATTGATTCCAGTTACGCCTTCCTAACCGTCTGTAAACTACAGTAAAACTAATCATGGATAACATCAGTCAAAGTTACAAACTGACAGGCACTGAACTTCAGAACCATGATCCTCGGCAAAAGCCTGTATTTAATAGGCATTTTTTTGTCATTTCACCCCTGGTCTCACTCAGTTGCTCTCTGTGGGACCACATTGCATTAGTAAACATATAGTACATGTAGCAAACATTTCATCAGTGCTGAGCAGTTTTATAAGATAATCCCACTGCAGAATGGAGTGACATCAGAGGAACAAAATAAAAGATTGTTGTTTGGATTGCTGAGTATGTGGAAAATAAATATGATAATAGTACAAAAATCATGAAGGTTGCTTTAAATGAAACAGTATCTCTGTTCAACTATATTACATGGTACTTTAATCAAGACCTACAAGTATACTCCAGTGCCGTCGGAAGCTATTTTCGATTGGGGGGGCTGACTCGGGCTGACTATCTAAGCGGAGCGGCACCATCGGTTGGTGCGGAGCGTACAGAAAATTTTGAAATATCGCAACCCTTCAGACAGTCGAAAATGACATTTCCCGGGCTTGTTAATATTTTCTAAGCAGTCGTTATGTTGACCTCTCGTTGTAATAAAATGTTCACTTCAAAAAAAAAAAAAAAACCTATATATGGCAAAATAATTGGGGGGGCTGCAACCCCCCCAGCCCCCCCCCTCCCGATTCCGACGGCCCTGTAGTATTGTTACAGTACATTCAAGCGTATAATCTCACTGTTAATGTTAAAGGCAGACAACTTTCACACCAAACTTCAATTTTTGAAGTTTTCTCCATTGACACAGCACTTTGATTGACAGCAGGTTCAAAAATTTCAGAGTATCGTATCTCATGTGCTGAACAGAGTGTTTGTGGTGTACACATTGGGGTCTGACATGCTCACCCTGAAGCTATAAATGAGATTGTGTCTGGATGAGGGTGACTTTAGACAGCTGTGGTATGGGCTTACGTAAGTAGGTTGGAAGAATGGGATCTACATCGCCCCCTTTTTAACCTCCTATGCACATGTGCTGTGCTCAGTGCTATTTAGTTCACCAGGACTAGTTGTGGGAAGTGAGCATTACATATGTGAATAGGAGGTAAGTAGTTGGGCCTGTAGATTCTCAATCCAGGGAGTTTTGCAGAAACTGTTTTGGGTGAGGATAAGGCCTTTTGATACGTCCAGCTTTTAGTAATCACTCTCATTTTATTATTACAAGTTGGATGCAAAGCATTCGAAGGAAAGCAGAAATTTGAAACATGCAGTGTTGCACATAGCAATAGGATAACTGTCAAGTGATCACTCACTTTCTTTGAGATAAAATCCAATTTATTATTACACCAGTGCTTTTCATTGTATTGCAAGGTGTCACAGTGATATTGATGAGTTTGAGACATTATATACCAGTATAATGCCTCTAAGAAGTACAGTAATGAAATTACTTATTTTTGTGTAAGAAAATTTGTAGTCTCCCCACAGCTTCTTTGTGACAGATGCATTTCTAATAACTAAAAACACAAATGTATGACCACTGCGGGTAAATAACATTTCAAAGGTAGCTGTGTAAACATAATGTTTTATTACTTGCTGCACTCCTCACAGCTGGTAATGGAAATGGTATAGTAGTTGTACACTCACAGGCAATAAATTGTCTCATGTGTTCATTAGTGAGAAAGCCCAGGTGATTACAGTCAGGATGGGCAAACCAGTTCAAATAGAACCGACACATTTACTGCTTCTAAGGTGCAGTAATTAATGGGATTTGTGGGTATTTTCCAGTTAAAAAACTATGGGCAGTTTATGGAGAGGGATGGGAGAATGGGAAGGGGAGATATTTATAGAGAGAGAGAGAGAGAGAAGAAAGAAGGCATTTTGACAAGTGTACCTATGTGTTATATTGGAATTGAAAGGGGGGGGGGTGTTAGTTAGGGGCTACCTGTAATTCAGAATAGTTGTATAGTACAGTAAGAAGCAATATATGGTGATCAGTAAATTTGGGGGATAAATGTATATGAACTACGTACTTACGGAAGTGGTGAAATCTTAAAGGAAACATGGCATATCATGTTTGTTTAATATTGAGAGACCTTTTCACAATGTCCTTGCAAAAAAAAAAAAATGTTGTTCATACTAGAATAAGTAAACCTTGTTGGATTTGAATTTAGATGAGGTTGTAAATGGCTCAGTTTCTAACTAATTTGCTTAAGTGAGGGACGCCACAGCCTTTTTTCCAGTTGTGGCCCACTGGCTTATTATCTGTGTTCTCGTGCTTATGCTGAGCACCAAACACAATGGCAGTAGGGCTAATTTTCAAAGTCTTTGGTGTGAGCTGGCCAGGAGTTTAATCCTGAACCTTGTTGGAGGGAGCAGGTTATCAGTTGAATGTTCTAAAAACAGAAATTCCCTTCAGTCCTAGAGAAAATTCAGTATTAAACAAACATCTTAACTACTCCAAAAAGTGTGTCACAAATTTCTTAAGTCAAGCAAGCTGGTAGTGTTGCCATGGAAACTTAAATTCACTTCACAGACATATTCTTACCCCCTCCCTCCATTTGGGATTTTGCCCTCATGCTACATCTGATTTGCATTATTGGCACTTAACACAGCGCTTCCTATATCTGCCATCTTGGAATAACAATCGTCCTTATTTGTTTCATACCCCCTTTTTGGTTCTTTTCTCTTTGCAGGTCAAAGTGGTCGTCCCAAACAGTACAGCAGGACTTATTATTGGCAAAGGAGGATCAATGATCAAGTCTATTATGGAACAGAGTGGTGCCAGGGTTCAGATTTCTCAAAAGTCTGAGGGAGTCACTCTTTCAGAGAGAGTTATCACCATAACAGGAGAACTTGATGCTGATCTGAAGGCCTTGTCTTTCATCATTGCCAAAGTTCAGGAAGATCCACAGAGTGGTAGCTGCAATAATCTCAGCTATGCTACAGTGACAGGTCCTGTAGCCAACGCTAATCCAACTGGTTCTCCATTCGCTGAAACCATTCCAGGGGTGGCCACCAACTTGGCAGCTGCAGCAGCTGCAGCAGCGTCTTTAGGAAAAACTCAACTCCCTTCTGCTGTTGCTTCACCAGTCCCTGGCACAGTTCAACAGTCAGCCTTATCCTCTGGTCAAATAGCTGTTTCACCTTCTTTGGTGAGAATACCCACCAGTTTGCCGGGAACAGCCAGTGCCCCCTCTAGTGACGCATCGTCGTTAAATGCGGCTTTGAGCTCACAATTTGGAGGCTATACAATTCCAAACCTAGGAACTTTTGGAGGACTTCCATTTGGTGCAACTAATCCTTTGTTAGGTGCAACAGCACCAAACATGTTACCTCACATGCTTCCATCCGGGCTGGTCAGTCCTTACCCTTACACTTTCCCACCAACAGCTACAGCAACACACACAGCAGCTGCAGCCGCCATGGCTGCTGCAGCTGCCGCTGCTTCATCACCCAAGACAACTCCTTCTGCCTCTTCCCCAACAGCAGTCCTGGAGCAGCAAACTCTTCCCACCACAACCTCACCCAGTACCACCATGGCCTCACAAGTGACCATTCCTATAACTATGCCCACCGCCCAAATTCATTCTTCTCCTGAAACCATTATGCCGGGATTCCCATTTTCTACTCCTCTCACTGCAGCATCATTACAAGCTTTCCCTGGGGTTGCCTTATCGACTGAGTCCCCAAAAGATCCATCGAAGGAGACTTTTGTTGAAGTAGAAGTTCCAGAATCCTTAGTTGGTGCCATCTTGGGCAAAAGTGGAAAGACACTGGTAGAGTTTCAAAATTATTCTGGTGCCAAGATCCAAATCTCAAAGAAAGGAGAATTCGTCCCAGGCACAAGAAATCGAAAGGTGACAATCAAAGGACCTCTGACATCCACTCAAACTGCTCATTTTTTAGTGACACAAAGAGTTGCTCAGGAGGAGCAGAACAGAGCTCTTAAGGGAACAACTTAAAAAGGAGTGAATAGTGATGGATTTAACTCAGCCTAGAAATCACCAAAGTTTTTTTTTTTTTCTGATCCTTGTAAAATGGTGCCTTGACAAATGATGTATGATCTCTTGAACAATGAACCCTTTCAAAAGAGCTACATCTTGATCTAACAGTCTTTCGATTTTCACTAACCTTTACGATGATGCTCTAAAAGAAGTGGAGCAAGTTAATGTTTTATGTGGACCACTCTTACAATCAGCTCAATTTGTGATGAGCTTTCAGAAACAGGTAGGCACGTCGCCAAAGCTGAAGACTGACTTTTTATATGCTTTTTCTTAAAACCAAAAAGAAGAAATTTTGTTGGGTCAGGAGACAATTGTTACTGGTTTCTGGTAGAGGTGTTTTCATCCAACAACTTCTTTTCCAAGTTTTTTTTTTTTTTTCAAACTAGGTAATTGGGAAAATTAAACCAGAATCACCCTCATGTATTTGCTGCTTTCAGTAAACTACCATCCCTGTAAACAATGGATGCTAGTTTCAGAGAAAACTTCATTTCTTGCATGCAAACTCCTGTATAGCACTCTATTCTTCTCATTCAAGTTTGTATGGTATGGGGTGATGTTACTTATCCCCCACCCCCTAATGGTGCTGCCAAAGTGGAAATTTTCCCTCTTCCATTTTAACTTGTATACTTTCAACTCATTTACAAACAGAGCAGATTTCATTACTGCAGTTGATTTCATGCATAATTCAAGTAATATGCATAGTTATAATTTTTTTTCTTAAACTTTTATGCAAGAGTTTAACATTTTGTGATTTTTTTTTTTTTTGTTTCTATATTCAAATTTACAATTTATACTTAAAAACAAGAAATGGAAAACTCTTGAAAAGTTAAGATATGAAGTATATCCCACCTCAATTATAGAAAAACGTGCAATTGTGATAGTCTCCAGAAGCTTAATTTCATACAATTAGTGTCTTTTTTCCATGATTTTTTTTTCCTAATTTATGTACTCAGGAGGAAGGGGAGACATTGGCCTTATGTCTTTTCAAGAATAATTTTTTTGCATGAATTTCTTGTGACAAAACAATCTGTAAATAAAGATATTATGTCAATAGATGGAAATTAAGACAAAGAGTTTTGTCAGCAAAACTAAAGAATCTAAAGAATATCTGACACCAAGAAATTAATTTAACCAAAGTGTGGTTGGTATAAGGCTATAAAGTAAGGATCAATATTTTCCTCTGAAAGAAGGTAAACATTTTTTTCTGTTTTTCCCTATCTCTCTCTCTTTTCTGTTTTCTAGTTCTGTTTAATTTCCCATTCATCAAGTTAAGTCTGATCTTTGCAGCTAAGAGATGTGCCTCATTTGAAACCAATCTGCCTGTATGTTTCTGTCATCTTTCATATTACACTCTCATTTGTGTCTGTCATTCCTAACTTTTGTCATCAATCACATTTTCATTCTCTATCTCTGCATATCTCCCTCCCTTTCATCCCTTCATCTCACTCTTTTAATCTGCTATATTCCTCATCTGTTTGCATTGGCCAGGAAACTGATTTAATACATGCTGACATCCAGTTTTTTGTTTGTTGAACAAAAGAAGTTTGTGAAAGAGAGGGTGATAGAGGGTGGCATAGGTATAGTGTAAGGTCAGTGAAAATAGAAAGCATCACAGTAAATGAAGTGTTTGATTTTTAAGCATTGCTCGGTGCATGCATGAGTCGTCCCTGAAGAAAGAAATATAAGGAACAGTATACAAAACAGGATTGTATGTGTCAGGAACAGTTTTAACTGACCTGGCACTCACCTCAGTGACTTTGAATTTACACTATTCACTTTCACTGTCATTTTAGACTTGGTACATTATAATTGTCATCACATAATCATTTTCATCAGTATGATTTTTTTTTTTTTTTTGTAGTTACTACTGCCAGTCTTATAGCTATTTTTATCATTATTTGTCATCATTTTTGCATGATCTCTCCATTCAATTTGTATTGGGTTTTCACATGATCTCAGTGTTTGATTTAGTGGCTATGGTGTCAGTCACTGCTAATGCCCAAAACATGGTATTCAAGTCAAAGTGCACTGCAGAATAATTATTTCAATCAGACATGTGAAGAACATGAGTCTAGGAGGACAGCAATTTTTGTCAGAGGAAAAATCCTCCAGGAAAATTACCTCAATTTTTTCACAAAATCTGACTGTGAAACCATGTTTGTTGAATACTTCTGCATGATGTAGAATGGTTTGAGTCAGTTATGTCAGCGGAAAACCTTTACTGCATCTTCACTATTTGTAAAAGACTATTAAATAATGAAAACCCTACTGTAAAATGTGTTCATTTTGTAATAGTTGTCAGATGCATTTGACATGGAGGTTTTTTTTTGGGGGGGGGGGGGGGGGGTTCTGATGTCATTTTAGTGGGTAGAAAGGGAGATTACCACTTTCATTTATTACTGGTGAAGGCATGAATACATGTTAAGGTATTATAACCTAATTCGTTATAGACAACTCATAACTGTGGCTGCAGAAGGGAACTGTTTCATTTTTGCCAAAACACAAAAAATGACCTCTTTTGTGGGCTATACGGGTTTGTTCCAGCTTGCTGTACATAGTCGTTTTTGAAATATTTGTGTGTTTAACTATCAGTTTGGAATGAAATGTAAAGGATAAATTCAGTTGACAAATAGCATAGTGATATTACATTTTCCCCTCACCAAGGATGTAAGTGTATGTATATTTGTGAATTGTCAAATGTTTTTGTCATTTCCTCTTAAAATCTTCTTGAATCATGACTTGAGGCATCTTTGAAATTTGCTGCATCTAGAGCTTCTTAAAATTCATATTTTTGATGTACAATTTGTAAGGAAACCTTTTATAGATCCCCCTCTGAATTTGAAATGAAACCAACAGTGGTTTAAATTATTGTTACCTACTTCTTAGCACACTGTCGTGGGGGAGGTTATGTCTTACGTGTCACAGAAAAGCCATACTTGGCATGCTTTGCCTCAAGACAAGGGCCAGATGTCTAATTTTGTTGTTAAATGCTAATTGCAGTTAGCAAACTGGGAATTTGTGCCAAAATTGTGCTTTTAAGGGGTTGTGAAAACCACAAAAGAAAAAAATCAAGAAGTTGGTCTCTTTGCTCCAATTTGTGGGTCCAACTGATAATCTTGGGTAAAAGTATTAGGGAATTTTATGATGCCTTATTTGTGCCTGACTGATTTACTAACAAATGCCTGCAGGATGTATTTACAGTATACCTGAACATTTCACACACTTTTCATTTACTTTCAGAGAAGAAAACTGCCACAAAAAAAAATAAGAAGAAAGGCTAACTCGGCTTGTCTCCAAAACTGCTAAAGAAATGTTTATTTGGCTTCATTAATTCTTTTTGGATGTTCTTTCATGCACTGTCATCGTTGGAACTCAATTTTGGCCAAAGTGCTATTGTACTTACTGATAGGTCAAATCAAACTAATTGGAAGATGCATCTTAGGATTTAGGATGTAGGTATCTTGGTGAATCAAATTCATACTTCTAAGGAAACCTCAGTGGCAGAACAAATTGGTTTTCAAAAATATATCTTCAGCGTCTTCCTTACCTTCTGTTTATATCCTTTTAACAGGCAAGTAAAACATGAGTAGACCCTCTGCTGAATAGGGAGGTTAAGTGTAAGGGTTCATAGATTCCTATCAACCAGGAGTTTTATGGATTGTATGCAAAAAGTAAATCTGAAAAACTGGTTCATTCTATTAGATTGTTGATGGCTGTGGAGGTTAATCACAGATTTGCATTAAGTGTGAAGAATAAATAAAATGAAAGCAATCTTTTCATGATAGGTAGAAATCACCTATCTTCTGAGTGAAGAAGGTTTTATTCACTTGAAAGCTATGTACGTGCATGTGGCAGTCATGCTGTAGGAGACTATGATCAGCTTGACAGAAAGTCTGGCAAAAATTTTGTCTTTTTTAGTACATTTGTGGTGTTGGGTTTTTGTACTCATCAAACATTTGTGAGGTGGTAGGTAGTGCCAGATTGTAATATTTTTGTCCGAAATTCATGTTTGGTCAGCAGTGGATGTACACTGTTTAATTTTTTCATCTGATTTTAGGACAGGAAACTGCACACAGTCACGGAGCTGCTTCCATCATTACTCTTTTGATCATGTATCTTTTTTATGTTTACATTCGTTGTCATCAAAACTCATTCATCCTATCAGGCAGAAAATCATTTGTTTAAATGGTTTCTAACGAGGCAGACCTCTCTGCTTTATGACAAGAGAAAGATGTCAATGAGGTCAGAATCTTCAATTTGAAAAATGTGTGTTTTCCAATCTGTACATATATAAAACTTAAGTTAAGTATTATTTTTGGAGAGAAGAAAGATATTTAAATTTAGAGTGGTATGAGCTCAAAGTGGCACATAGCAAATCATGTTCTTGATAGTTTATATATTTTCCTCTCTTTTTGCAATTAAATATTTCCTTGTGTGTTTCCATTTCAATGAAAAGATGTAACATTGTCATACTATACAGTGGTGCTACTAAAAATGGAAGGTATTGAGGTGGGTGGATGGGAAAAAATGTAGGTTCCTCTTTTTCATTTAATTCAAAGAGCATGTCAGATTTTAAAGCTGCATCCACAGTAATCTCGTAACAAGCTGTCAAAGGTTCAATCATGGGCTTTCCTAATTAATTTTCGAATCATTTTCAGTCAAACAACAACCAAAAACGAAAAAAGAACTTGGTATTTTTCTGTGCTAATCATATTTTTGTAAGTGCTAGCTATAGTGGTCATTCTTCTCACATAATGCTTTTTGATTTTCCCCTCCTTGCCACAATTATTGACCGTCACGTAGTCTTGCACTTCCATGGCTGTTGCCTTGAGCCAGCTTCTTAATCATCCATGATTGACAGAAACTATTTTTTTTTTGTTTCCTGAGCACAGTACATGAAATCATTACCCATTCTCATATGTTTAAACCATTTATTGCATACATTGTATGGAAAAACATTGTTGCTTCTGTATTTCTTTCAACTTGATATCATGTGTCTTGTGTGTTCTTTTCCTTCTTCATTGAACATTGCGGGCACGCATGTTTTTACAATCAGTGCCATTTTTTGATACATTTTTTACGTATATATATTTATACAATCTATACATGTATTTATCTATATACTATTTGCAACGGCCGACTCCCCCCATGACCACGGAGTGGTATCAACATAGACTCATACTCCCCGGTGTTCATTGGAAAAACTGACACATAACCCCTTTGTTGGTGAGGGTATCAAATCTTTATCATTTGATACAGTTTTTTATGAACTCTTTTTTAACCTCTGCCGATTCTATCTACATAGTCATATTAAATTGGTTGAGCTTTGCTTTGTGTTTACTAAACAGCATTCTGTAGGTTACGTTCGTAGGATTTTTTTCAGCCATTATTTTTTAACCAAAGTGTCTTCAGTTGTGAAATATACGTAGATGTCATACTTTGCATGCAACTGTTAAACTCAGGAGCACCTCCTGCATGCACATTCACAGGCGTACCTCACCGATTACCTTTCAAAAGTTATCATCATCCCCCTTTGTGATGGTCTATACTACCCCCTCACACATGACCATAAAAACTATTTATAACCTTCCCTTCCTTTTTTCTTCCCCTTTTAATAATACTACTTACAAACTGAAAAAACCAAAGATTTACAAAGAAGACAATCCAATATTTTACTTTTTAAATACTTGTACAAAAGAAACTTGTATTCAAAAAAGGACGATGTAATTATATGGACATCTAATGAGAAAGGGTAGCAATCAGTCTACTTGATATATTTTTGTTATAAAAAGTCGGTGATGGATCAATCTGTGTATCTATTACTCATACAACATCGTTTCATCCTTGGAGAAGTCAAAACTTCGAGCAAAAAAATTAAAAAAACAATTTTCGCGTCAATTGTTTTGTTTAAACTCGCCGAACATATTAAAGGAAATCGCTGCCATTTGATCAATTTTTATTTTTCATTTTTTATTTTTTACTTTTGTCATTTTCTCATGTAGCCTTTAGACAACTGTCAAGTGTCGAACAGTTTGGCCAAAAAAGTTTATAAGTACCATTTGCTTTGAATCTTCACCGTGATTAACAAATGTCCATAAAGCTTGCAGTTCACTGCCTTTTAATACTAACTCCCTAACATTGAAGAATGCATTTGACAATTTATAGCCATTGGGTTCTTTCCTTTCATCAGAATAAGCCAAAAAATCGTATTTTCATGCAAGAGTAACTCCTTCTTTTGTGAGAACTGACATAAATCAGTTTCTCGCGTACATAAATATAAATGTTGGGTGTGTTCCTCAACGGTGTCGGTCATCAACTTAAAAGGGGACCGTTGTTGCATGGCAGTTTGCACGCGGTTTGCTAGAAGCAAATTCAGCTTTTGAATGGGGCAAATGGTACAGAAGTGCAGTAGGTATAAAAATCAATGGAGGGATATACAATAGTACCAGTGATAGTTTGTAAGCCTGAAGGTGCGCATCATGGTGGATGCGCCTACCTCATATCAACCGCATAACACTTATTAGCACTGATTTGGGCACACTGTTGTAAACACCGTGTTTTCTAAATTATTGAGTCTACATTGAAATAAAATTGAATCAGCTTTAGTCACACTTTTACATTTCATAAATAACTATAGAAACAGTGGTGTATTTACATTGGTCCTCTCAGCATAAAGACTTTTTGCGTAGGCTTAGCATTCAGAAACAAATTAATTATCAACGCTTAACAAGTCTCAGGAATTGTGACTGGCATTGAGTCTCCAATTTTGGGAGAATGATTCTTCGTCAACATAAGCTGAAAATTAGTTCCGATTTCATTCTTAAAATTGTTTAAGTTCTTAAACTAAAATTGGACAGAAACATCCCACCACTAACAGTTCTAGATGTTTATGCGAAAAACCCATAAAAAACTGATTTGAATAAGTGACAAAGGTCTGTGTATGTCACCTTACATTACCTCTGTTTATATTCCATAATTGCTTGCAATGACTGCCTCAGAAGCAAACGAGGGTTATTGCATGCAGTAATGGAAGACCTTAGTAAATAGGAGGCAAGTTTTGGGCTCGTAAACTACCAAACCACTGATTTGGGGGATTATAATTATGTATCCTTCGAATGTACCATCAGCTGAGAAGTCTCTAAGTCTCCAGTAAAGATGCACCCACCTTCCCAGGGCCATGAAGAGTGATGAGTAATGTTACATGTTTTAGTGAGTGGAACGACACAAACACAGATCAACTGCATGTTTCACCCATAAGTATCGGTTATTGTCTCTTGGACGGTAATCGATCGTGTGGCATCTTTCGCATCCGAAATTTTCTTGTGTGGTAACATTCATTGGTTTCTATCTGCCGCCATTTTGAACATGGATATACTAACGTGACGTGATGGAGCAATCAGGCTCAAAAAGGCATATGTTTGCTGACCTAACTCATACTATTACACCAGTGAACCCATAGCTGAACCATCGTCACTCTTATAAACTAGTCGTTGAGATCAATTTGCACCCTGCCATGTCGCTAATCAACGCATTATTTTTGTGTTATTTTTAAATCTAATTTTTGCTCGTTTATATCTCAAGTGCTCCTTTTTTTCTAAGGTAGTTGCATGGTGTTGACTTTCGGATTAGTTATCATACTACACTACACTGAATTTCATTCATTATTGTGATCACCTAATCTTTTTTTCAAAAGCGGTAGTGTTTCTCGAGTACAAGTTTGCCTCGGCGAACGACCTCACACACTGCTATTACCTTCTCCTAACCCTCCCCTTAAATATTTGTCACTGCTTGGTGTGACCATACACCTCTTTTTCCACTGAAACACCTACTGCTTTTAAGTTTGGAACTTGCATGAGCTATACACAAGATCAACCAACCATCTCTTCACATCGCCCGCCAATTAATACACGAAATTATCACTTGTCTGGCTCGTGGGGAATGTATTTAAAACAGTTAAACATTTCAAACTCGTTTTTCTGTGTCATGCAACAGCTATAGAATACATGTCTTTATTGTATCCACATCTGTAGCGGGTAACCTGGGGTAACGAACAAGATATATGTTTCCAGGCTAGGCTAGAATTTACTAACGGAAAAAAAGCATGTCATACCACCATTTGGGCAAAAGGGAAGAAAATATTGGCACCACTTCAGCTTTTCTTAACCGCATCCATGCATAACAACTCCAAATATGTAAATAAGATGACATATCTTCAACAGTACTTAACCTCAGGGAACATTTTATGATAAATAGTGCAATAAATTCATATTTTATTTTTGTATTGGGAAGAACAAAAAATATATTTATAAAGATAATGTTATTCAAAAGTATTTATTATTATGTTCAGGTGTAGTATTTGTCAATGTTCAGGTTGGATGATGGTCATGATAATAACAATAATTTTTCTCTTTTACCCGCATCTGATAACTTGTAGCAAGTCGCATATTCAGGCTTGAAGCAATTGGTGACATTTGCCAATGTGTTCCATAGCTCTACATATGTTCCAATGTTGTCAGTAAAGTTTTACTTCAGTCCGGTACTTTCGTATTTTAGAAATATATATACATATATAGAGCAGGAAAATTTATATACATATATAGAGCAGATTTTCAGCACTGACATGAACCTACAGTATTGATCATTGGAATGAACGATATGTGTAACACTAGGCGGGCATCAAACTAACGAAGTTATTTAAATTTTGTACTCATTCAAGAGTTTGTGAAAAGAGGAAATAACGTGTTGAAGAGGAAGAGGTCTTTTACAGCACTACACCCACACGTACATAATAGTTACATCACACCTTATGTACAAGCACCATGAAACCGATACTTTAACGAGCAATGATATCTTTGTCCCTTTGATACTGCAATCTACTGAAGTCAACAACGTGTTCATAGACAGTTGCTGGGGATTAATTGCTAGGTTTATAAGCAACTTAATGAAAACATCTGGATGAATTGTCCTGATAAGAAAAAAAAAACTAGGAAGTAATATTGGGGCAATTCTCCCATGTTATGTCTCTTGTATGGAGCCACACTGGTTTTTGTGTAGCAGTGAAGTTTCGCCATTAGTGACGCTTCGTAATATTTCCTTCTTCGAGTAACTGCTTTCAGTGCTTATCGCATCGACTTATCTCCCAAATGGAGCAGGCCCGTCTGATTCCTAAGTTGTTTATGGGTCTGAGATACTCTGATTAATTGTTAACGGTATTAAGGCTGTACAAATATGTCCACCTTTGAATAAGTGACTTCACGTTTTAGACATGGATTGTGGTTCGTCGCTATGTACAGTTCGTACCAAACTTTAGCAGATGTGACATGGTAAGAAAATAAATAATACGTACTAGTGTATACCATTTCCTTTCTAGAGCTCAGTTGCCAAGCAAAGGGGGGTTGGGGCCTAGCCCCACCCCGTCCCACCCCTCCCCCTTATCGCAATAAAGAAATTGATACAATGTTTCTTATCATACAGAACAAGAAGTGTCAATTTAGGGATAGTTGCAATACAGATCAAACGGCCCGGAGATATTGTCTCCTGCCATCTGGGAGCCTTTTGGGGCCAGACGTTTTCTTGAACGCTCCATGCCAACCTATGGTGTCACTCTTTTAAGACAGTAAAACACCAGGCCCCCTTGTCAAAAATCCTGGCTGACACCACTGCTAGTTCGACGGTACGTCTGTGTAAGTAAACATGTGTTTTGAAGTAAACACGCGTACAATGAATTTTGGCCATTGCACAGATTGGTCATCTGAGCCAGCCCATGCATACATATCACCTGAAATTGACCCGTACAAGGTCTTTCGCTTTTCGGTAGGCAAAGCTGAACGATGATTATCCCGACGAAAGGCTACACCGACACCGACACATGCGTTAGCAACGCATGTGTCATTTCCAGTGAAAAGAAACTGGAGTGATAGCGGCATGCAGTTTAGTGTACGTTAAAATTGTAGACATTCGGAGTCAGTATTTCGGGAAGGGGAAAGGATGATTTGTATCGGATTAAGGATTTTGGACCAAGTTGCCCTAATTTTAACACCGCGGTGTCGATTTTTATTATAAATCGTTGAACATGTGGAAACATTGTTGATCAAGCAGTATAGAGATTTCTGACTTTCTGAATCATCACGGTTTCGCTCCCTTGGATCTTGTAGGTTCGAATTGAACATATCCCTCACGTAGCGCCCCCCCCCCCCCCACACACACATACATTCCTTAATACACCTGTAGCTGGGAAACTCATTACACGCAACATTATACAGCGTTTAAATATCTGTGTATACTGAATTGTCATGAAAGTCTGTTTTCAACCCCTCAACGGGCCAATGAAAACTTGAAGTTTGTCGACCCTACATGAGTCATCGACATAGACAACCCGTTTTTTCTTGTTTTGATGATGGTTGTGTGTGTGGAATATGCGTGTGTGTGTCATTGTGTCGCCTTGCTTTTTAAGACGATACCTCACAATAGGAAATAGTAACAATTTCCAAACTTAGTACATAGATGCCCACATGGTCCCTATTGTTTCTGATGGAGTCAAAGGTCATCTGTGGTCACCATGGTTCAAAGTCTGAAAACCTTGTTAACACAGTATCTCAAGATACACATAACAGACGGAGACTGATCTTTGCAAGAAGACGAAAAAGATCGGCTTTCTCGTGCCTGGCGGTATTGAGACAGTTACATTGATTAACTTCGTCTTTTGTCGACTCTTACGTCGTAAATTAGCCTGGTCTGGTGCTTAATGTGCGTTTTGCGGTGTGATGAGATTGCTCTCCTATTTTGAGGGAAAGTGGGTTCATATGAGGCGCTACTGGTTTCGGGAAGAAACTTGAATCGGGGAGCTGCAACAGAGTTTGTATCAGGGAGCTTGAACCCTTCAGCTAACGAGCTTTTTGAGGTGGTATATACCTTCATGTGGTCACTCGCAATAAATAATCCGTGTGATCCAAGAGCCTATTTTGCTAAAAAATGTTAAAGGCACGTGCTAGCTTGGAAAAAATGTTGTTGTCCTTAAAGGTCGTCTGTCACTGGTGAAAATGCAATAAAATCTGTGTCTTATTCTAGGTTGCGTAACAGAATAATCTTGCCTAAACTTTTGATGCATTCGATTTAGCTACTCGAGCCAGCGCTCTATCTTTCCGGGGAAGGAACCTTAACTTCGGCAAAACTTCAGAGCTTTAGCCGGCGAAAACGACCAACGCTCCGAGGTGGTCTATTGAGCCGTATGACCTATTTTACGTCACAGGTCGCCCGTTTAGAAACTGGTTGAGCCAATTGAGCCAAATCCGGCTTACTTTTTGTTGCATTTCATGATACGACAGGTCATCAACTGAACCTTTTGAATTGCTAGGGTTTTTTGTTTGTTTTCCGTGTTTTGCTTTATGCGAGGGGGGGGGGGGGTCGGTAGTGGTGATTATTTGTCGTGTCTCTAGTATGGCGAGCCGTTTCTGAATTCCTTTTTGAATTGTAAACGTAGAATGAAGTATTATGAGCAAAGGAGAAAGGTAATCGTGACCAAGGGTGGTGATCTGTTTCCTATATTGGGAACCTGTGCATGAACGAACACTTTGCGTTTGGTCTATTGACTGGCCAGACATGTCTATAATTTTCCTGAATGGTATTATTTGCTAACTTAAATTCTGCCCTCTACTGCCACACGGTTAATAGTCATACAGAGTTACATCGTAGTTGGACTCGAACGAGGCCTATTCAAATTCCAGCTATTATTCGCCCAAGCATCGTCGAAGATACAGATATGAAAATTCGAAAGATGCATCAATATAAATACTATAAAAGCCGGATTTAATTCAGTTTGATTTTGCGCCAAATTATTTCGAGCAAGCTCCTCCAGTTGAAATAAAACTCGAGAAGCAGATATGCGACAAGGACTGAAGGATAAATTACCTGAAGCGAGAAGAAAGATCCAAATTTTACAGATGTTATTGCTGAAACAGATTTTGAAGTGAAGGTCATTTCATCGTATAAGTGTAGATCGATTTTTAACATGACCTATAAAGAATCATCCATATGTATGCCTGGATGGAGCATAAAAATTTATTGATTCTTGCAATCGTAGAAACAGTCTCACGTTGTCTCAATATTTTTGATATAGCCTATTATATTTCAAGAACGGACGATACGTTTTACACATAGTTTTATTTTGCAGTACTTGCAAAGCTAACCAGCTTGCGATTAGGTTTTGTAGCCTACTAGCACATGTTTGTGGACCTAACTCTTAACATCCCCTTTCGTATTTGAGACCTTATAGTTTATTACAACAGCTCGCTGAATTCCTTTTAGCGGATGAAATGTAATAGCATGCGGTCAGCTTTTGTATGAAAAGCCGTAAATCAGTCATATGGAACCATTGCGCGTAAACCAAAGATATCTTTATATCATGAAGATGATATCATATCCTCTGAAGAGCATGGCGTGAGAGATGAATGCTCCCTAGAGAAAATTTAAGGAAGACCTTAAAGGAGCGACATTATGACACACACGAAGAGGAGAGTCGGTGTTAGAGATGTAAATGTGTGGTTGTATAACAACTGGATAAATTAGGGTTAAACGTCAGGAGACAATCTCAGATTTCTTTTCACTCAAGAAAATTTGAATGATTGCCCTTCATGAACAATAGAGAGTGCTCCCTCTCTCGTGGCAGCTAAGTTCTAAGAAATAGTAACAAGCCTAAAAAGGGCAAGACGACAGTCTTTTTAAACTTTTCTTGAAACAACAGCTAAATTATTTCTCTTTCCATTATACTTCATGATATTCAAGACTTAAATTTTCCCGGAGGAAACTAAACCGTAGTTCTAGTAAATGGTAGCAACTGAGAAGGAATATATTGGCACATGATCCTCGAACTATTCATAAGAAGAATAGACTACTAGGATAAAGTAACCAGTATTCAACCCTTTAAGGAATTTCTTGCAATTTTTTCTCCAGTTAAAGTGGAAACATATGACGCAAAATGTTTCTGTTAGATATCATTATGGCCAACATGTTGCCAACAAAAAAAAATATTGGGATCTTATTTCACTCCTACTTACTCCATCTACTTACTCCATCTCTTACACATAAGAACAGCTCCATCTAATCACGGAAGATGTACTGACAAAAAATATTGGATTCAGTTTCTGCCTTCAGAAAAACCTCACCTTAAGTTGAAAGTTTGGATTTGTCACCCAGTATTCTACCACTTGTTACTAGCATTCAATTTGGGAAACAGTATTCAACCCCTGATCATTTATACTTCAAAAAATTCCTAAGAAAAGTGCAACTCAGGTAAACTGTTGATGCCATGGAAATATTAATTTCGTTCATTACTTTTGTTAAGTTATTTATTCTTGAACAATTTTTATATGCAGTTTAAAAAGAAATAAAACCTTCGTGTTACATATTTTCGATTGGATGAAGTCAGTAGTAGCTTATAACACACATTTTAGTCCAAAATTATTGTTATAGGATATCTTCTAAAAGACCCCGAATATTTTTTACAGAATTATGCAAAATGACTTTACAATATTGACTTCTTTGAGAAAAGGCCAGAAAACTTTGTTTAGCTTCATTTATAACATCTTTGGTTCCATATATGTACCAGGAAGTTGTATAATGGATAGCAGATAAAGATTCCGTCATCAATATTCAACACCCTTCAATTTACCTTCATGTTTTCCTTAATTTCACTTTTGTTCTAAAATTTGTCAATGGAGTGCTGCTCTATTGAAATGTTAGTCTTGGCATATCATTTTTTTTTTAAACCAGTCTCTTTTTAATTGGTTGACAGAAAATTACATTCTTTTGATTTTAGCCATGTTGCCTTACATGACTAACCTTTTAAAAACTAGTTTTTTTCATTTTCAAAGAAATTCCCCAAATTCTTGTATGCCTAGGCTTATACAAATGTCTACACTGAAAGATATTTTCCTGCAAATCAGAGACACACAAGTGGATGAGAGACACAATAAGGCAGAGAAGTTGTTAATCACTTTTGGTATAACTTTATGTGGGATGGAGTCTCGGTTCGCTGAAAATTATATCGTAGGGTCTGAATACTAGTGGGAGGGGGGGGGTGAATGCTGGTGACTGCACCCTACACTAATTCATTTTGGTGGACTGCATTTTCCCTCGGGTAAGTGTTTTCTTTTTTAGGTGATGCTTTCAGAACCTTAATGAGAGTGGTAGCTTCAGTGTACTTACTCTTTGTTGTGGACACGGTTGGATCCAGTTTTGGTATGTAGCCGAAACTGGATGTGCCTCAATATTAATGGTTATTATTGGTTTCGATGATAAGAGAAACCAATGCATTCATGATGGCGTGCGTGTGTATGTATGTATGTATGTATGTATGTATGTATGTATGTATGTATGTATGTATGTATGTATGTATGTATGTATGTATGTATGTATGTATGTATGTATGTATGTATGTATGTGCGTGTGTGTGTGCGTATGTGTGTTTGTGCGTTTGTGACACTTTGCTTGTTAACACGATATCTCAAGATAAGAATGTTTGACAGTTTTCAAACTTGGTACATAGATGAATCATATTGTTTTTGGTGGAGGTCAAAGGTCATCTGGGGTCACCAGGGGTCAAAGTCTGAAAACTTCGTTAACGCAATATCTCAAGGTAGGAAACTTGGATAGATTTCATATTTAGTTTGTGGATGTGTTATAGTCCCTATTGTTTTTGTGGCAGGTCAAAGGTCACCTGGGGTCACCAGGGGTCAAAGTCTGAAAATCTTGTTAACACGATATCTCAAGACAGGAAGCTTGGATAGATTTCATACTTAGTATGTGAATGCGTTATAGTCAGTAGATGGTCCATATGGTTTTTGGTGGAGGTCAAAGGTCACCTGGGGTCACCGGGGGTCAAAGTCTGAAAATCTGGTTAATGCAATATCTTAAGTTAGGAAATTTGGATAGATTTCATATTTGATACGTGGATGCGTCATAGTCAGTAGATGGTCCCTATTGTTTTTGGCGGAGGTCAAAGGTCACCTGGGGTCACAGCGGGTCAAAGTCTGAAAATCTTGTTAACGCGATATCTCAAGTTAGGAAACTTGGATAGATTTCATATTTGATACGCGGATGCGTTATAGTCAGTAGATGGTCCCTATTGTTTTTGTGGCAGGTCAAGGGTCACCGGGGGTCAAAGTCTGAAAATCTTGTTAACGCGATATCTCAAGTTAGGAAATTTGGATAGATTTCATATTTGATACGTGGGTGCGTCATAGTCAGTAGATGGTCCCTATTGTTTTGGCGGAGGTCAAAGGTCACCTGGGGTCACAGCGGGTCAAAGTCTGAAAATCTTGTTAACACGATATCTCAAGACAGGAAGCTTGGATAGATTTCATACTTAGTATGTGGATGCGTTATAGTCAGTAGATGGTCCATATGGTTTTTGGTGTAGGTCAAAGGTCACCTGGGGTCACCGGGGGTCAAAGTCTGAAAATCTGGTTAACGCAATATCTCAAGTTAGGAAATTTGGATAGATTTCATATTTGATACGTGGATGCGTCATAGTCAGTAGATGGTCCCTATTGTTTTTGGCGGAGGTCAAAGGTCACCTGGGGTCACAGCGGGTCAAAGTCTGAAAATCTTGTTTACGCGATATCTCAAGACAGGAAGCTTGGATAGATTTCATACTTAGTATGTGGATGCGTTATAGTCAGTAGATGGTCCATATGGTTTTTGGTGGAGGTCAAAGGTCACCTGGGGTCACCGGGGGTCAAAGTCTGAAAATCTGGTTAACGCAATATCTCAAGTTAGGAAACTTGGATAGATTTCATATTTGATACGCGGATGCGTTATAGTCAGTAGATGGTCCCTATTGTTTTTGTGGCAGGTCAAGGGTCACCAGGGGTCAAAGTCTGAAAATCATTTTAACACGATATCTCAAGGTAGGAAGCTTGGATAGATTTCATACTTAGTATGTGGATGCGTTATAGTCAGTAGATTGTCCCTGTTGTTTTTGGCGGAGGTCAAAGGTCATCTGGGGTCACCGGGGGTCAAAGTCTGAAAATCATTTTAACACGATATCTCAAGGTAGGAAGCTTGGATAGATTTCATACTTAGTATGTGGATGCGTTATAGTCAGTAGATTGTCCCTATTGTTTTTGGCGGAGGTCAAAGGTCACCTGGGGTCATCTTGCGTCACCGGGGGTCAAAGTCTGAAAATCTTGTTAACGCGATATCTCAAGTTAGGAAATTTGGATAGATTTCATATTTGATACGTGGGTGCGTCATAGTCAGTAGATGGTCCCTATTGTTTTGGCGGAGGTCAAAGGTCACCTGGGGTCACAGCGGGTCAAAGTCTGAAAATCTTGTTAACGCGATATCTCAAGTTAGGAAACTTGGATAGATTTCATATTTGATACGCGGATGCGTTATAGTCAGTAGATTGTCCCTTTTGTTTTTGGCAGAGGTCAAAGGTCATGAAAATGTTGGTACATTAACCAAACTCGAGTTAATTGACATTTAAGTGACGGGGTAAGTAGTGTGTAGGTCATATGCATTGGAATACAAGTTATGTGGTGCAATAAATTAAAGGACCAATCCTCTCACCCCAAACTGCAATTTTGGTAGGGGTGTACCGAAATTCTCAATTGGCTCAGCTCTTTGATTGACAGCTAATTCAAACAATGCAAAGTTCCAAAGCTTATATAACACAACATGAACTGTAGTGAAAGTGTTTTGATAATACACATTGAGCTTTTTTTATCCTCATCCTGAAGCAATAAATTAAGGTTATGCCTTAATGAGCATGGATTTCAGATAATTTTTGGAGGGCTTAAGTAAGAAGGCTAGGAGAATTGGTATACTCGGTTTGGGGTGAGAGAATTGGGCATTTAATAACCCAGTATTATAGGGGGTGGCAGAATGGAAAGTTGTGTTCGTCAAAGTAAAGTGCACGTGTTGACCTTCTTTGACCTCACTTGACCTCATTCGACCTTTTGACCGTTGGTTCTTTTTTGTGACGCTTGGATTCGTCTTGTTGAGACGAACAAAAACGGCAATTATGTTGACCTCCTGTTATGTTTCTAATTTGTGTTGTCGACATTTCAGTGAAAAGTTAGTGTTGTGTGTATGTGTGTGTGTCATTTGCATTTGAATGCAAGGCATATGGCGTGATAATTCAGTAACCAAATGATACAGGGAGGTCCACAGTGGACAGTTGTATTCATGTAAAATGCACATGTTAACCTACTTTGACCGT
The DNA here is from genome assembly GCA_037179385.1 of Holothuria scabra. Taxonomy (NCBI): domain Eukaryota; kingdom Metazoa; phylum Echinodermata; class Holothuroidea; order Aspidochirotida; family Holothuriidae; genus Holothuria; species Holothuria scabra. Next base: position 54,929,638 of record CM074180.1, read on the forward strand.
ATTTGACCTTTTTGCCTTCTTTGTAAGGTCTGGATTTGAATCGTTTAGACAAATCAAAAAGGCAGGTTATTACCCTCCAAACTCAAGCACATGACATTTTAGTGAAAGGTGATGAGTGTATGTATTTGTCACACGGAAGTGGGAGGTATGCAGTGTGATAACTTGAAAAAAAATCATGTGATCAATTTCTCTCAAACTGCAAGTGTTTGTATGATTTGGAAATTTAATTTGCCCTTATGTTTTTGGTGAAGGCCAAAAGTCATTGGGGTTGAAAGTGCAAATGCCTTACCTTGCTACTAAATACAAAATCGTCTTAAATGCAAGGAACCATAGTGCCCGTGGGCTCTTGCACTGTTAAAAATTTCTGTAAATATACAGACTTTTTTTAACTTAAACTTTTTGTATTTTACTTTTAATAGAGATTTTCTGTATCTTTACAGACACTTTGTATTGCTACAATAAAAAAAGGTTGTTTAACATGTATTTTCTGTTTATTTGAAAAACCATTTCTGTCTGCTTTTTTAACCAAATTTTACTGCTTTGTAAAACTTTTTCTGTAAATTTACAGAAATTTTAACAGTATTTTGTATTTTTCTGATTTCACATAAATATACTGTCATTTAACAAACATTCATTTTGTTTTTAAGCTGAAAAAGAAACAAAAATAAGCCCAAACAAACAAACAAATAAGAAATAGCCAGAAAATTTTCAATATATAACATGCATCGTTCTGCCAAGTTTCAGTTAAAAAAGAAAACATTTTTGGCAAATTTATGGCCCTATTTGAAAATTAACTTACATTTATTATACTGACAATTGGTATACTGATGTCAACTCATCGCCACAGGCGCTCATGCACTTGATCGAATTAAAAACGTTTCACAAATTTACTTGAAAGAGTCTGTAAATTTACCACTTTATGACGTATATCTCATTTTGCATAAATGGGTGGAGCTTATTTTGTAGGCATTTTCCTAACAAAAGGATTGCTGTTGCTTTGAATAATATCTTTTTTGGCGGTTTTTTATCAGGAAGTGATAAACTTATTGTTTACCTTGTCTGGAGATGTTTGCAACCAATGTATTTGCATTCTTTGTCATATTTATTTTAAAAACAATTATTATATTGTACAAAAAATGTGACTTTCCAATTACAAAGTTCCTAGAGATAGCAGTCTACTTGACAACAATATGACAACAAAGCATCCTCATTGTGTTTTGATTGAAAACAACTTCGTAACGACACATTACGTTGATAAGCAAATACCTGATCTACGTAATGGTGAAGTGTATGTTACGTAATAACATATGAAAGGAAAAAAGCGATATTATAATTAATATTAAAACGCCGAGAATGAAAACCGTAGGCTGTAAATTCACATAAAATTGAGGTAAAAAAAAACAGAACAATTCTGTAATTCGATTTTACAGTAGACATTTGTAAACTAATTTACATGCAAAAACTGTAAAGAAAAAATAAACACTTAATGTTTTTTCATGATTACAGTCTGGCTGTAAAAAAAACATTATTTGGTTGGAAAAAAATTTGCCATAAAAATTATGTAAATTTACAGAGAAATTTTTAACAGTGTGTTATGTATATATAGGCAAATGTAATTGACTGTTCGTCTGCGAAATTCATGGAAACCCCTGTCTCCCCCTCCCCGGGATTTCCCGAAAATTCCGGACCTCATATTTCTCACTCGACCGGATCGGATCGCAGGGTTCAAAATGTCCCATAAGTAAAAAACTGAGATGCTGCGAAAACTGCCCCCCCCCCCCCTCTCTCTCTCTCTAGACTAGAGGTTTATCTGTTTATACAACAATCCTGGACAAAAACACATGGCCACAGTCCTCGCCCGACCGTTCTATGTTGAAATTTTTGAAATTTTGGAGTATTTTTGAGGACAACATTGATTAAGGGAGGAGGGAATTTTAGAAGACCATAGAGTTTTTTCATATGTGTCGCTACATTTGGGCAAAAGTTTCCCATCATTTTTTTCTGAGCAGCTTTTACATACGAACATCAAACTTGTAAACAAACGAAATGAGTTCTAACTGCGTTTTATTTGTTACAGCTTGTTGTGTACAGCTTACAACTGATTTGATTGAGTACATCACTTCGATCCCTTCCCACGTCCCACATGACAACGTGTATGACACGCCAAATGCCCCAAAATTCGATAAACCAGGGTTATCGGTCGGTAAACCCAAGTTTTTCGAGTTTTTTGGGCATTTGGCTTGCCATAAACGTGTAGAAAAATCAGCGTTCGCGGTTCATTTTTCGAATTGTAGCACTTAGCAGATTTAAGCTACATGATTAAACGAAGAAGGAAAGTACCATTCACATTCGAAACAAGAAAAGCAAAGCAAAAAACACAACTTGGGTGATTACAGTAGTCAAATTTAAACTCTCACATGAGTTAAGATTTAACGAACAAAATGTTTTATAGACGAATCCGGACAGCAAGTCATTGTATGAGTTCAGTCGTCTATAGCTGGGGTACATCACCACTGAATCTTTCAATTTCCTTGCTTATCTGTATCACGAATGGTTGTAAACTAAATTGTATCTTGATCCCCTCAATTTCACTGAATATGAGGGTTTGAAATTCACGTAGACAATAAATGAAGACGATTTAAGGCTGATGGACCCCAGACATGGCTGCCTACAGTTACTAAAAACAAACTCTGATCGAATTCTTCTGTAGAGAGATACGTAAAGTGAAGTGTAGGATTCTTTGATTCGGAGTTCCTAGGGAGGCGAAATCGGAATGCAACCATCTACTGTAATTGTAGGCTAATCCGAGTTAAGGTTATATATGAGTGAAAGCAATACTATACGTCTTTGAAATACGAAGATTGTATTAATGACCTGTAATAAAATGAGAAATGATGTGAATAATGCAGGAACCATTGGAATTTTCTGACACAATATACCGTTACAAATTCGTGTTGGTGTGTCTTTAAAGAACACTTATCTCAACGGAGTTTTCACTTCTTTAAAAATAATAAGCTGCGCGTTATGAAAATAGGGTACGAACGAGTATTTCAAAATGAAGCAGGTAAGGCATTTAAACTACTCTTTGAAGAATAGGAAATTCATGGAAATATAGAGCTAATAACGCATGTGCAGTTCAGCGTAATAGATGATTGTCAAAACTTAGGAAAAGCGTAGGCCTACCTGTAGATTAAGAATAATGAGCTGACGTATTCCATTTCCAACTGTAGTATCCTCCACTGTCCTCAATTGTTACTCAACCCCAAACTACCTAATCATAGTAAACCTCCTCTCTTTAAAATGCCGAAAGATGGTAAGCCTTACTTCGACCAAAAACTACCTTGTTCATTCGCAACCAGGTTAAAAAAAAATAATAAAAATGGCTGGGGATTAGTTCGTGTACCCACGATTGTTTTTTGTGAGGGCGCCAAAGAGCAACTTAACTGGTAGAAGCCACTTTCACTTTTAGTAAAACTGTTCAAAACCTGAACAAGTTGTGGAGTTCTTGTTGAAGAAAAAACAGCTTCGTGATCGAACAATCTTACGGCAGCTAAATTTTTCAAATTAGCACACATAAGTAGAGTACGTGCGTGATTTGATCTATTTATCCTGCTACTTAAACTCCTTTGCCTTTCACGGTAAAATTTGAAACTACTAACTCTTGGAGTGCCGCAAATTGTTGCTTCGTGACAGATGTTCACGTTTGCCGACTTCTCATAATGACTTTGTACAAGAATCTTTACGAAGAATAATGTGCCTATACTACGTCATTCATTGCTTTGTGGAAACCACTTTGAACGGTACATCTGCTTAGCAGTCAATGAATGGGATAACTTAAAGCGGCGATTATAATTACTTAATTATCCGTAAAAGTAATAAAATGACAAGGATATTTAACATACAGAAAGACAGAAACACTTTGTCATAGTGGATGCCGCGGAATATATAACTTATTTAGTCTAGGCATTCCACTGTACAAATTTATAAAAGTGTGAAGGCACGTGGCTAGTTATGAAATGAATAAGTGGAGTCGTTTCAGACGTTGTGTTTCCATCTCAAAACACTCAGTAGGGGTGATGTGTACGTATTCGGACAGCCCAGTAAATTCAGCCATTAATATGGTCCATCAGCCCTAGGCCTATATCTGATTGATTTTATTTTCTGCTCGCAGTTTCAAAACCACATACTCTAGAGATCAGGAAGGTTCCCCTTTTCAGTGTACAATCATTTATTATGCAAATTAGAGGGATCTGGAAAGATTGCTTTTAGCCACACGTTATGGCCGACTAAAACTGACGATCATAAGCTTGTTCGAATTCGTCATTACAGTACAGCAGGAACGGGCTCAGAAATGTCAGAACAAAGCAATAAGCCGTTCCGCTTGCCATAAAGGCTAAAGTCAGATTGTGCAGGTTATAAGTACAAAACTTAGTGCAATAATGATGCCAATAAATCAAGCGATAACCATCTAATGGTTCCAAGGTCTCGCGCAGCCAAATTAAAACGGCACTAAACTACAAAAACTGATTTAACTGTCTTACCTAGTTTACGATGACGATATCATACCGTCGACCTCTGATGTTGTGGGTAGGCTACAATACAGCGGTATATATAAGGTCTCCTATCAGAGACAAAATGATAAAGAGATTTTTGGACTAATATAGATGTTGTTGCCAGAATATAGGAATATCTAGGAAGAACTGCATACTCTTTCAAAAAAATGAAGCAGGGAGCTGTTAAGTTTGCAGGCACTCGACGTAAGGAATATGTTAAATAACATTTCCCTGGGTCCCTGTGTCTTTATAGGGCGTTTTTACTCGGTATATCGCCATCTGATGTTACCTGGTCAATGAAATATCGCAATTTTCGGTAACATTCTGGATCTTGATTAAACTTGAACCCAAACAAAGAGAGCACAGAACAATCCGCTCATATGGCAGACTGCATGGTGCCAGAAACAAGTGTCGATCTCTGCTTGAAAATTAGGTTGAGTTCGTTTTCAAAATCATGAAAAAATCTCCTTGACTAAAATACACTACCATTACTAGCAGTAGCACTTCCTTGATGAGAATACAATCAAAAGTCAAATTGGACGTTTCTAATCAAGTGCAGGATTTAACTTTCTGGCCAGATTTTAATTCCAAAGTTACTATGTAAACGACGGCATGAAACTTAGTCTGGGTACATGACGCGGTCTCGTATCTCACAGAAAGAGGAGCACGGAAGATATCTCACAGAAAGAGGAGCAGGGATGGTTGCGATGTCTTAGGAATGAAATGCCATGCCATGCTTTATATATAACAGCATCAAACTATCAGACTTGCAGTCAGTAGGTCGGGAGTTCGAGTCCTGGCCGGATCATACCGAAGACTTAAAAACTGGACCTGCGGCCTTTGTGCTTGTTGCTCAGGATAAACCCTGGAGTAGGGAAAGCAAGCCAGCGAGCAACAAATGGAAAAGGCCATGGTGGGATTGTCTTAAACGTTAAAAACTGGTCTGTAAAACTCCACCTAACCTTACCTATAACAAGGAATTGGAGCATCAGTAATCTCTTCCCAGATCAGTAGCCTTTATCCTTTTCTTGATTTCCCTCAAGGGCATTTTTTAGCTCACACACATTACTGTGTGAGCTTATAGAGTCAGGCAGATGTCGTCAACTTGTGCCAAAGTTTTCAGCTTTATCATTTTTCAAGTACTTTGTTCAGGAATTTGTCCTTACATTGGCAGCCAAAATGGATATTTTGCTTGCTATTTAAAACTAAGTTATATCAAGCATATGTAGAATTAGAAGTAATTTTCTTGAAATATCTATTGCCATTTTTTAGTGACGTCATCAAACGTTCCCAAGCAGTGGCTCACACAGTGATTTGTCACAGTGTTTCAGCATCGCACACAATCATAGTATAGGCAATAATGATTGCACACTGCACTGCAACAAGCAAATCATACATACTACGTACAGTGATCTGCCGCTGCCGGTCGGGCCCGCCGGCACGCTGAATTGTCGACCGGTACAATCTGCCAAAACGAGTTTCCCGACCGGCATGCATTCCCGTTAAGGAAATTATTTTTTGGTCTTTGGGGACATGGGAGAATCCAGTTCATAACTGTTCACAATATCCAACACAATTCGTGAAAAGTACAATCATTTGTATTCTATGAATCTATGGCAATAACTGTTTTCTGTTTACAAATTCCGGTCGCCGCACTTCAGTTTCATCTATTATAAAGCAGCGCGTACACAGACTTGATTTGAGCAGATGCACGCTGTAATATAAAAGCCCGCTTGGCAGACGTATTTTTGCGCTGGTACTGCAGCTTCGTAAAAACGTTCACTGTATGAATTGAAATGGTTAGAAAAATGTTTGGAAAAAATAAATAAATTGACCATAAATTCTACAGTGACAATTCTTTACATTAGGAACAATTGAAAACACAAAGTGTCTAGCTTCCTAAACTAAGAAATGTAAGCCGAAAATGTATGCTTTGATTGACCAAGGGAGCTACTACTTTCTGCATACGTTTGTGCTAGTTAGTAGTACATTCTCTCCATAAAGTAGGACCGAACTCGTAGTGATAAGGGTCGACAAAAATCCATGTGGTCAAGAACACAAAAAATATTCAAGAGGCATGTGCAAAAGACCCTCATACAACAATCTGCAATACATTTGTGAGTTTTATGTGTAAAGTTTTTCTCTACGATGTAATTTTCCACAGCATATCTTGGCAACTTGGTCATTGCCTAACGTATAGCACATGTACATCGTGAACCTGTCCTACCATATGTTTACACTACCTGCAGCCTGCTATCGCGATCCTTACTGGGAAAGCTGAGCAGGGGGAATGTGTTCTTTCTTGTTTTTATTCTTAAGTTCCTACCAATATTTTATTTGTTCTAGAACTAGGTTTAAAGCATGTAGCAGCATATTTTACTGGCTTGGTGGTATCTGCTCAGGTGAAATTTCTCCCCTATATATCAGTGTTACAAGGAGCTGTCCAAAATTCTCCCATATGTTAGTGTTACATGGTGAAATTGAAAATATTACCATAACTCTGCAGTTGTTATGGAGTTAATTCAAACCTTTTGCACTATAAATCAAACTCTCAAACGAGGTAAATTAAACCTTCCAGCCGGAAAGAATGTTTGGGGGGGGGGGGGGGTCGAAGAGGCCTTAATATTTGGGGGGGGGGGGCGCTAGGAAGGGCTTAATTTGCAGTGTTGTGAACTTAAAAATTAATTGCAAAGCAAATAATAAGAATTATCCCTAAAAAGTAGGAACTATTAAAAATCGGCGGGCATTGTTAGATTTTAAGGGTAAACAGGAGGCCGATGGGTTACTGTACTAGCCTACTTTCAAAGGGTTTATCCTGAAATGAAAGGCACGTAAAATACCTTTTTTCAAATGTTTATCCAAATCTTCAAATTGTCTTGCTGCAACAGAAGAGAAAGCAGTAGGAAAATTCTGTGGCGATGAAACAGCACAGAGACTCATATATTGAGGAAGGTTGGGAACGTTTGATATAGAAGTCTACTGTGTTAAGTACCTGTTTTGCCAAATTTTCTGGTATACCTGGTAATACCTCTCGGAAGAGGATTGATTGATCAAACCTCAACAAGAAAAGTTAGGTCTCACAATATTATTTTAGTAGGATGAGATTTTACGACACACCAATACGAATGTGTTATACAGTGTCTGTCAACTCGATAAAACTTCAACGATAAAATGTATTTTCTAGTATGGTTCAAGTTCAAATTCGAATTACCTCTGCTCGCCTCCTACAACGTGGAAAAAACTGTAGGGATTTTCTACAACCCCGGCAAAAGGGGCGATATTAAATGAATCGTATGAAAATTACAGGACATACAAGGAATGGAATACTGGTGAGGGATTGGGGAAGAATTACACACACCATCCTTGCAATATAGAAACTGACTGTATAAACATATTGGAACTGACTGTATAAGAGACAAATCTGATAACATTTTGGCATGCACATGAACTGATGAAGCAACACATTAACCACAGTGGACAATTGTATAACAAATGCCTACTTCAAGTTAGTGTGTGAGCTACAGCAGAATTTCTGCTCTAGTTTTTTTTTTTTGCATCAAAATCTCCCAACTTTGCCGTTTTGAAATCCCTTATCCTGGATCTATCATAGCTACATGGGCATTGGAACGACGTGTTTAATTGTAACTGAACCATAAAATAATGATGTCGCAGTTGAGAAGACCTCTAAACCAAAATTGGAATGTGATTTTTTGTGCTTCAATTGATCACTTTTTACCATTTAAAGGCTTGCAAACGGTCAGGCTATTGTCAGAATGACAAAAACAGATTGAGGAGCTGCCGTTTTGGAGGAAGGTGTGGCCTATTGGTATGATCTGTTCATAACCTCAGCGTAGGAGATAATTGGGAGTTGTAAAGTCATTTTCGTCCGGCGGACTCGTACCGTTTATGGCAAGCTAAATGTTCAATAATTCAAAAAACTGAGTTTTTCGCCGATAAACTCTGTTTATCGACCGAAAAACACAGTTTTTCGATAAACTCTGTTTATCGAGCGAAAAACACAGTTTTTCGATAAACACGGTTTTTCGATAAACTCTGTTTATCGACCGAAAAACTCTGTTTTTCGAAAAACTCTGTTTATCGACCGAAAAACACAGTTTTTCGAAAAACTCTGTTTATCGACCGAAAAACTGAGTTTTTCGATAAACACGATTTTTCGATAAACCCAGTTCATCGACCGAAAAACAGTTTTTCGAAAAACTCTGTTTATCGATCGAAAAACACAGTTTTTCGAAAAACTCTGTTTATCGACCGAAAAACTGAGTTTTTCGATAAACACGGTTTTTCGATAAACCCAGTTTATCGACCGAAAAACAGTTTTTCGAAAAACTCTGTTTATCGATCGAAAAACACAGTTTTTCGATAAACTCTGTTTATCAACCACGTGTTTGAAAAACTCAGTTTATCAATCACGTGTTTCCCGCCAATATTTGGAACGCAAAAAGGGCAAATATTGTCGAAAACATCGGTTTCGTGATTTGTATCTATGATTGCTAAAGTAGTACCGGCAACCTTTTTTAGTTGTGACGATGGGTTTTAAAGAAGTAACACTGTGGCAGCGGAAAGTATCCGTTTATTACCGTATTACCGCCTGCCCAGGGGCGTCCCAAGGATCGGGGAGTGGGGGTGCTGGAGATTTTTCCCGACTAATAGGGCTGAACTCTAGACAGGAATGACACGAATGCCTTTGTCAAGAAAGATCAGCTCATAAGCAGCGGCGTAGCCAGGACTTCTCTCCCGGGACGGTGGCATACAGTACGTTATGTGATCACTAGCCCGAGGAGGGGTGTAAGGGACACCCCCTTTGAAAATTTTTTGGCAAATTAGGTGTCCTTGTAAGCAATCTGGGGCTACATATGCTACCTTTTGAAGTAAAATTTGCGATCGAAATTTTACGTATTTTAATTACTAAAAGAAAATTAGACATCAGCGAGGGGGGACATGGCCTGGTGGCCCCCAAATGCGCTAATGCTCATGACCCTCGTTTGAAGGTAATCTTTAGCAAAAACAAAGTACACCATGAAAGTTTTAAAAATAACAGGTGGGCAAATGAAGCATAAAACGAAAAAAGAAACTCATCTTTTAATGAATTGGCCACTAAAGAAGCCTTTGCAAATCAGGCGACGGCCCAATGTGCTCGCCCTTTGTGTGACTAATAAACAGTAGATAATATTTTGAATATAGGCTACCCACCTCGGCAATGTGTTTGCGGGTATGGTTAAAGTGTACCTTATTCAAAAATTAAAACAGTATATATTTTAGAGACTTGAAAATAAATCCCATTCACACAACTCTCATCTTCATAGCTTATTCCATTGCTAACATAGGTAGGTTTTCCAGGGGCGTAGCCAGGATTTCAAAAGTTGTAGGCACGAAAATAATTATGAAATATTTGTACAGGCTCACGGAACGGAATAGATATTGGGGGGTGGGGGTCTGAGTGCCAGGAAGCTAAGCGGAGCTCCGCCATCGGTTGACGCGCAGCGCAGAAGAAAACTTTTGTCGTTACAAGCCCTCCAGATGGCTGCATGTACCCAGCCTTGAAATATGGATCTCTTTTCTGCACTTGGCAAATATGCGGGGGGGGGGGGGGGGGGTTGTCTGAAGATAGCTTTAGCCTACTCACTTTTCTCATTGGGGTTCTGAGCCCCCAAACCTCAGGTTTCGTCATCACTGTATATGTATGCACAGTGCAACCCCGCTTTCAAGGACACTCATCTAGGAGGCCACCTTGTAAAGTCCCCCAAACAAAAACGTAATGTTAAGTTGATTCACTTATCAGGACAACCCCGCTTAATTGGCAGAACACTTTATCAGGCCCCTTGGGTGTCCTTTAAAGCGGGGTTCTGTATGTCACTATATCAATGTGGTGTCTTAATCAGTCACATGGTGAAGCACGATGGATCCCCCTCCCTTAGACCCCTCTCACTGATGCCAATTTTATTCTTTACTTCCTAAAAATACGTAAATATTTTAACACAAATTATACTTCAAAATGTATAATAAATAGCACCAGATAGGACACCTCATTTTTCAGAAATTTTCAAAGCCCCTCCCCTTATACCCCACCCCGGGTCGGTGATCGCACAATGTACTGCATGGCCCCCTAGACCCCTCCGAAACTTCGGGACCAACCTTTTGCGTTCGGCATTCTTTCGACAAGCAAAGCGTCGGTTCTGGTCAGCCTAGGGTTGCTGGATCTTTAACGAGAGCTACAGTGGCGTACACATTCTGAGTGGGCCATGTTCCCCCTCACGGATGCCAATTTTTTCTGTAGTTCCTAACAATACGTAAATATTTTAACACAATATTTACTTCAAACTGTACCATATGTAGCACCAGATTGCATACAAGGACACCTAATTTTTCCAAACTTTTCAAGGGGAGGGGGACATCCCCTCTCCTTTGACCCCTCCCCGGACCGGCTATCACGCAACATACTGCATGGCCCTCCCCCTTCAGAGAAATCCTGGGTATGGCACTGCTTGCCATAGTATGTATGGCGCATGGAACTGTTATCGTGCAGACACTTTTAGCTGACGGTAAAACATGAAACAGAGTGTCCATGGACGCAGACAAACTGGGCAGATGGTAATAATAATCCGCTGCCAGAGGGTTACTACTTCAAACCCCATCTTCACTACTAAAAGCTGCCGTTACTACTTAAGAAGGCATAGATACAAATCACCCCGTAACCGCTGTCGACAATATTTGCCCTTTTTGCGTTCCTTACACTGACGGGAAGCACGTAATTGATAAACGTAGTTTATCAAACACGTGATTGATAAACTGAGTTTATCGTAAGACCGTGTTTATCGAAAAACTGTGTTTTTCGGTCGATAAACAGAGTTTTTCGAAAAACTGTGTTTTTCGGTCGATAAACAGAGTTTTTCGAAAAACAGAGTTTTTCGGTCGATAAACGGAGTTTATCGAAAAACCGTGTTTATCGAAAAACTGTGTTTTTCGCTCGATAAACACTGTTTATCGAAAAAACTCTGTTTTTCGGTCGATAAACAGAGTTTTTCGCTCGATAAACTGAGTTTATCGAAAAACCGTGTTTATCGAAAAACTGTGTTTTTCGCCTGATAAACGAAGTTTATCGAAAAACTGTGTTTTTCGGTCGATAAACAGAGTTTTTCGCGATAAACTCAGTTTTTCGATCGAAAAACCGAGTTTATCGGCGAAAAACTCAGTTTATCGAATTATTACACATTTAGCTTGCCATAACCGTTACCCCTTACCCCATATCATGCATTCTTAATACCAACAAGTCAAAAGAATGAGAGAGAGAGCATACCGTATATATTCGACACCTACTACGAAGGTAATGCGGCCTTGTGCTGCCATTCGACCGAATGCATGGTCAATTGGCTAGGGCATCAAACTTGCAATCGGAAGTTCGATAGCTCTAGGACTGGCCGGGTCATACCGAAGACTATTAAAATATTGTGCTTGGTGCTCAGCATAAGTACGCTACAGAGTAGGGAAATCAAGCCAGTAAGCTACAACTGGAAAAGGCGTGGTCGGCTCGACTTAAACCAGTTGGGTAGAAACAAAGTAAAACTCCATCTAACTTAACTTAACCTTGTGCGTGTTACCTTTAGAAATAACTACGACGTCGCGATAATGCACACATCCATAGTAGACGAATCCACGTAGTCTGGTAAAGTCGGCCAATAAGTTGGCAATAATTGGCCATAAACAGTCTTCTTTGATTGTCCACATTACTACGACGGCACAGCAGAATGTTTGGTTACACTAAGAAATCAGGTTAATTAAGGTTGTCTAGCGTACAGGTTGTAGGGTTAAGTTTAAGTTAGGGATACGGTTATAGGTTAGGAATTAAAGGTTAGGGTATAAGCCTAACTACTGAAACCCAATCGCGTTAGTTAGTGTTACCTAACATTCTTCGGCAACGTCATCCTCACATGCATGTATGCAGTTCTAAACTATTTACTATATTCGGCGAATTAAGACGAGTTTTTAGTGCTCAACCAGTAAAGATACAGGGAAAAACGGAAAGAAAAAAGCTGATGGCCGCCAGTTATCGTGATCGACTAAAGACGTCCAAAACGTGAACATTCGGATTGGTCTGCTGGTAACACATAATGACGAAAAAGCAGGTTTTATTTGGCGTACATATCAATTGTCAACCAAAATCAAAATCACCAGAGACAAAACATTAATAGAAAACTTTGGTCACACCATAGTAGACCAGGCGGAGAAGGGGGGGGGGGGGGTATCGTCACCCGAAAGCGAAATTTATGAGACCAGGTGGATTTAGTCAATTTTCGGTCGCTGATTCCGAAAATCGAGGGTATACGGGCCATATCCGGGCTTTTCTGCACCATTTTGACGTTTAAAATCGCGTTTTCTCCATATATTTACGGTCCAATCATTAACTGATGTGAGATTTGGTTCTAAAATTCTGTAAATATAATGTCAACTGATAAATACGAGGAAAAATTAGTATTCATATTAATATACTAATTAGATAAGGTTAAAGGTCAAGTTATAATGTTAGCAGAGAAATAGGCGTTGGGTTTGAGTCATGGGAAATTACATCAAAATAGACCTGTCCCACACCCTACAAACACAATAGATACTCATTTTAGAGCAAGCGGCAGGGTTGGCGCTATCTGACGACCCCCTGCCTCCCCACCTGGGAACAATGGACCCCTTTTGAAGAATTAAATTGTATAAGTGTAATGCCGACAAGGGTTGTGTTGGTCATCGCACGATAGTGGTTCATAAGTTGATTTCTTTCTCCAGTTATTAATTATATACAATATTTACCATTTACCATCGAAACTCATATGAGATCGCAGGACTGAGGTCTCCAGACTTCGAGTCAAATTCCTTTTAACACAATATCCCAGGATAGAAATCGTTTTTTAATTTTCATACCATGTATACCATGTAGACAATAAATTGAGAAGACAACCCCATTATTATATTTTGACAGCAAGGATCAAATAAGGTCAATTAGTTCAACCTTGGCTAACATGATGTCTATAAAGAAAATCGTAGCTACTCTTCTCGCATCGCGGTCACACACTTGTAGATGCTGTGTAATTATTGATTATTCATTGGGTACGGTGGGGTTCTCAATGTTTCCTTATTCGAGATCATCATACTGTCGGTTACTATTAGACTGCATGTTTACACCATATCTCAGGATCAAAAATTAATTATGGACACGTGCTGTGCCTGTTTATTTATTAGAGTGAGTAGAAAAGCGTTTTCATTTTGTGAAATGTCAACGCTTATCTGAGTTAACTAGAGGTCAGCCATGCACTTGTTCTCTATACCGTGATGTCTTGAGTTAGCAAATCGTAATCACGTGTTCTTTCCTTAAAGAGCATATGGTGATGCGTTACGTCAAAGGACATAAAATTTTCAAATTCCATGCTATTAATGTCTTTCTTATCTCAGTCTGTTTTGAAATTCTGATGAGTATTTTTTTGGCCCCACGAAGACTTACCAGCTGGACAACATCCTGGATTTCTAATTATTATGAAAGCTCTAAAGGAGGCATTCGCCAGTCCCTTACATTTATGAAGGCCTCTGATTTTCACAAATTTAAAAGAGATTTCATTAAAAATTGGCATAAACGAGTTCAAGCCTGCAGCTAGTCGGAAATTTTGTTTTATGAGACGTTTAACATTTTTTCACTCGAGTTTAGGGATAACTACATTGTTTTATTTTTCATACTCAAACATTTCATGTTTGCAAAGTGAGGAGCGTTGGGGTTCGACGAAGCCCACTCTGACAATGCCGGAAAACAACCGTGTTGAAATAACTTGACAGATTTCAATTGGAAATGACACTTTCAGGTGAAAGAGAGGATGGATTCCGTGGGTTGAACTCTTCCCTCATTATCCAAACTTGAGAAAATAGCAATAAATGCCGGGCGAAAAAGGGATTACTATCGAGTATTGTACAGTTTCGCATCTGGAAACCTAAAAGTACTTATATCTTCGAAAGGAAGGGGACTCTACCATATGTCACTCTCCCAAACCCCTCCCATGAAAATATTCTGGCTATACGCCTGATGGTGACGACCTGCTTTCGGCGATGAGATATATCAACGTAATAGCGGTGTAACTTTATTATCTTTAGATATACTACGGTTCTAATGAAGAAACTTTGATGCTCTGTATAAGGTACATGGATAATCTATTCTCCAAAATTCAAATGTCAAATGAAGCATTTTACATCAGCGATAACTCGCATGAGTTTCCAGCCTTGAGAGAAAAGTTATTGTAGGAGTTTACTGCTGGCTGTATGATTTGATCACTGCAATAATTATTTTCTAAATGCCGCTACTATGATTAAATTAAAACAATATTTCACTGTCAAATTAAGGGAAATAATCATTCAAAGTATATGATGTAAGTCGAACGCAAAGGAAAGTCAAAAACCGTGAGACACGAAACAGAAAACGTGCTCTTGTTCTTGACTTACACTGTTGAACCTGTAATGTGAAAGGATTTGCTTGAGCCTGTTTCGCTAAACAAACAGTATGTGTTATGCGGAACAACTGTTTCATTTCTTTTTTTCCGGTCGACGGTGTGTGCTGTGCGTTTTGGTTTCATCGAAAGAGGATTGCTTCACTTGAATAGCGAAATGAGGACGTTCCTCTTGAGAACAGTAGCTTCACTGGAGTGTCAAAAGTGATTGGTGATTCGTGAAAATGGGTAAATGTACTGGCAGCATTAAGTCAATTTACCGACACTTGTCAAAGAGATATTACTTGACAGGTTATCCGCCCTCCACATCCATTGATCCATTGTATCACCATCCCATCACCTAAAAAGTTGAAAAAATACCCAAAGTAATCTATTTCTTAATGGGTCACGTAGCCTTGTAGAGTGTTGGTCCACCTAGTCTAGGCTAGTTTGACGTCCCCAGCACGGTATGGGTAAGCTAAGCCAATCATGTTCGTATCTTTTTACCTACTTGGAAAAGTGGACGGGACTCTAAGTATTTATCTATGTGGAACGAAATTACGGTATATAAAATGAATTACGTACAGAGTACGGAGCCCGGCAATTCAACCATGCATCAAGGCAATTACCCTAGTAAGAGAAAACTGCAGACAATCATTAGGGTCACTGCCTCACTGGCCGCCGTCGGAAACTATACAAAGCAACTACTCCGAACGGGGATTACTCGACGGGGGGTTCTTCCCTCTGTCTGTAAAGCCTTTGCGCAATGCCTTCTGTTCATGGAAACTCCCATTTAAAGGATAAGAGAAGTTACCCCATCTTGAAGTACAGTAGTAGGCCGTAAACTATGTTCTGTTTCATGATACGCTGTTGAGAGTCATATGACCAGATGACATTTTTTCTTTAAAATGTAAATTTTACTAGAAGTGGCTACTTGGTTTACCTTAAATAAGCAATACTGAAGTCATAAAATATGATAAGATCTACTTTGAACAGCAATAAAAGGAAGATTGTGATAATAGCTGTTGCTTCGGAATAAGTTTGGGGACAGTTTTCTTGGCCTTTAAGCTATAACGAGCAACAGCTAGGTCAGCCGGCAAAATTATTCCATACGAACATAGTTTAACTTTTTTTCGCGCCTTTTTAACGTTGTGTGCGATGAACTTTCACTGTGTGCATTTGCAACACAAAAATGTAAAACAAGTGCGAAAACGACTTCGATTTTTTCTGCCGTTCGTTCACGTGTTATATTTTACACATGAAACTATTACATGTAATGACTCTCTGCTTAATTGCTCAGCCAGACAGACAGCGGCTGGAGTTCATTTACCTCCATTAAGAGGAATGACAAGACAACTAGGCCTACAAGCCCAACAATATGCAATAGAGGAAAATGTTCTAAAATAACAAAATAAGTAACGATATATGTTGTTTGCATAGGTATCTAAAACTGAGACCGTGACGACAAACAACTCGGCTAAACTGAGGTAGATTTTCTGTCGTGAATCTGATTAACGTCGGTCAAAGATAATCAGAAAGAAGGGGGTAAGAATCTTTTGAAGTGAAAACGAAGGTAGAGACTAGAAAGGCAGTCATATATCGACCAAGGGTTGCACTAGCAATCCGAAGCCCCGGCAAAGGTGACCTTTAGCTATAGCCTATATTAGAAAATTTAAAAGCGCTGAAAATGCGGTGTCTTAATCAAAACGAAGGAAGTTTTCGTAGGAAGGAAGTAGTCTACAGAAATTACAAAATGGTACAATTCTTTGACTGACAGTGAATTAAAAAAAATGCAGAGTGTACTACTGTTGCTCACATTTCTTAGCATGAATTGTATTAGCCGTGTTCCCATTTGATCCAGGGAGGTGGATCTTGATCTACCGAGGTGGATCAACATCAGTTACCTTGATCGAGATCCGCGTTCCCATTTGAGTGAGCGCTGCAGATCAAACGTGTTTTATGAACACATCGCGCAAGCGCGAAAAGGTCACCAATGTTTACAAGTCGGCCTGCCATGCATTTCGTATCGATGTATCACAAAAACATACATGAGTGTAACCGGAGATCCAGGGTCACTTGATCTACCGATATGTTCCCATTACAAACTTTGATCCAGCGCGGTGGATCTGATCTACCCCGAACGGTCGATCAAAATCGGTGGATCTTGATCTCGAGTGAGTGTTGTTGATCTGCGTTCCCATTAGTGTTTGATCCACCTCGGTAGATCAAGATCCACCTCCCTGGATCAAATGGGAACACGGCTATTGAGAGTGTTTTGATCACACATTTGGGTCTTTAATAGACAGGGGCGTAGCCAGGATTTTCTTGTGGGGGGGGGGGCAAAGTCGACACATCGTCCCCAATCTTGACCGACAGGACTATCTAAGCGGAGCGCCACCATCGGTTGGCGCGGAGCGTACAACAAAATTTTGGGTTTTAGAAACCCCCCAGATGGCCGGAAACGGCACTTTCCGAGTGTTTTATGCTGCGTGTTCCCAGCCTGGAAATATGGATCTCATTTCTGAAATTTCTCAATTAATGCAAAAAAAAAAAAAATCAATCTATGAAAAATGTTATGACATGTTTCTAAGTGGAGCTCTACCTTCGATTGGCGCGGAGCGTGCCAGGAAATTTTTGGCTTTACAAACCCCTCAGATGACCGGAAACGGCACTTCCCTAGTGTTCTAAGTCTAAGCAAGAATATGTTCAGCCCAACTTCGAAATTCTCCCCGCTTCTTAACTGGAGCACTTGACAAATATTGAGGGGCTGAACATACCTTTAGCCCCCACTTTTTCATTTTTCATCGCCGCCACTAGGGTTTGGCATTTTCTTGAGGGAGTGAAGCGCCCAAGGAGCCGAGAGACCGAACGGGGAGAGAGTGGGGTTCTCCCCCTCCTACTCCAAGGAGATTTTGCAATTTTACATCAAAACTGAGCGATCTGGTGAACACCTAAGCTGGAATTTTTGGACATTTTCAATCTTGTATCAATGTTTTCCTTATTCCCTCGAGAGTTAGTGTGTGGCTGTAAGAGGGTTACTCTACGAGTCAATGGGGCCCTAGGGAATTGTGTTGCACTGAAACAAAACAGCTACTCATAAGGCTTACATTGGCCAAACCAGCGGAATGGACATTTTGCCCTGAAAAACGCCAAAACTCAATTTAAATAAAAAAAAAGTCTGGGCGGGAGTAAGGGCGAACCGCCTGAACCCCCTGGCTATGGGCCTGTCTCCCTAGGTGTACCCCCTTGGCGCCAGGATTTGCCCGACTAAGAGCCACTCTCCGAACGGGGAGGGGTTGGGTGGGTAGCTACCCCAAGCCCCGACAGCCAGGATGCCGTCGATGAGTTGGTGAGGGAGATTTGAAGAAAATCTGTGCACTATACCTGCCATTGCGAGTCATATACGACATAAAACTTGTATATGTTAGAGGAAGATATTTCCGCACTGATTTAACCGTGGAAAAGTGGGAGAAAACTTTTTGGGTTAGCCTACACTAAAAAGAATCTGTACTTATTTACAGCTTATATAGGTCAATTGTCCCGGCATTTAGGCCCTATCGGGCACAACTTGTATTGTACTTCCTTCTTCGAGTTCGTACCGCACGACTGACACAAGAGATTATTAACTAAGTTTAGCGAAATGAGATGATATTCCCGACATGTACATTAATCCATTCATTCTACTTATTAATTTACTTGAAAAGATGGGAAGGGTTTGTACTTTATTAGCTCTAGGTGACGGAACTGAGGAAGAGTGTGCAAAGCGTACCGAACATTTTGGGTTTTATCGCAGAAATAACTCTTTTGAAAGCCAAAATAACTAAACCGACCATGGGAAGGCGACAGATTATTCCCGACAGGGGGACTGCCATGCCCGCGACCACAAGTTCCGACAGCCCCTATGTCGAGGGGTGGTGAGAAGGGGATATGAAGGAGCCTAACTATCACATGCCATTGCAGCTGGGGCACATTTTGCACAATATTACTAAATATTTTAAAAGCTGAGTTGCGCACTGATAGTGTTCTTTTGAGTCTGAAAGGTGAGATTGCAAAGCGCGCGAAAATTTTTGGTAGGCTTACAAAAATAACATAGCCTATGTAATCATTAAGAACAAAAGGAAAAAATATGAACTGTAGGGGTTGTAGACCGTATCGGGGATAACCTAAATTGTGTCGAAACTACCTGAAATACCCAGTAAAATAGCCAAACTATGCTCCGTGAGTCGCTCACCGACTGACCTATCGCATGTCATACACAAGAGAACAGCAAATGGGCTTTGTTGTATGGGATTAAATTTACGACCTCTACATAACCTGTGTACTCTGCCTACTTGTTACTTCGTAAGGTTGACAGGACTTACACTCTCTAGATATGTGGAATGTAACTTTTGAAAAAACTGGAGTGAATCTACCGCGCGTAGCGCGCCGAAAATTCAGGGTTCTTATAAGGGAAATTGTCCCTTGAGAGCAAAAAACAGGTAAACCATCGGGGAGACTAGTCGCCGTCGGGGACTGCATACTTTATCGTAACGACTAAAGGCCCCCCCCTCCGAAAAACTGTAAAAAATGCCCCCGGTTCCCTCCCTCCTCTTGCCGTTTATCTTTTTTATTTATTTATTTATTTATTTTGGCTCTTCTTAATTTTTTCAACATCGCCCATCGCGTCCCCAAAATTTCTGTGTGTGGGGGGGGGGCACTCTGCCCCCTGCCCCCCCCCCCCCGCTGGCTACGCTAGTGTTAATAGGCCTACTCACCCGGAAGCAATATAAACTGAGATTGTATCTTAGGCTGGATGAGGATGTCCTTTAAATATTGTGGGAGGGACTTAAGAGAATTGAAACTGTTTGGGTGAGAGGATTAGGCCTTTAAATTTATAGTCTGCAAACGATTTCAATAATGGAACACTAAAAGCCCCAAGGGCATATGTTGTTGGCGGTTTTTTACTTTTGCCGTGTATATTACAAAAGCAGCGTTTTTTCTCTTAAAAATATGCAACAAGAGAACACTCGGCCCAGTACAGTCTACGAAATAGGCAAAGTTTCAGAAAAATTTGGATGGCGAATTAAGTGGAACCGTATACTCGTATTGGACAAAGCGTACCAAAAAACAGAGTCCGCAAACATTAGAATTATGTTGCTTTTTCTTTTTTCTTTTCTTCACAAACAAAACTTGTGGTATGAAAAAAATCCATCGGGCACTTCAGGCGTATAGGTTTTAGTTAGTTTGTACAGCTGGCAATATTTCATATGTCCCTGATTCCAGGCGAGGATCCAGGGGGGAGGGGAGGCTTTTACGGCCTCATCCTCGCCCCCTTTCGCCACATGAACAGTACCAAATACAAAAAATAGCATAATGTTACTGTACGAGAATACCCTAGGGGGCTTTTTCAGGCTCACCCTTCCTTTCTTCACAAACGAATACCACAAACACGAGTCCTGGGTAGGATTTTAAATCGAATCCGGTTGTGGAGTTTGTTTTAACTTGGGAGTAATGAGGTCACTAATTTTTGCAGTACCAACCAAGTGACTATAAACGAACACGCGAACTCAGAAGTGCTTAAATATCCAATTTTTCGCGCGCTCCGCGCGCCTGCTAGTTTCATTTGTGCCTTTATTATCAACAGCGTATCAAATATATTCGCGTTAGTCATTGATCCGATTAGGTTGGTTGCTTGAGTGCATAGGCTAATGGGTTTCGTTATGGAGGAGCACAGCATTAAAGAATGCAACGAAAGGGGTTTATTTTTGCCCTCCTCGTACCTGGAATCATCTTGTATGAAAATTTAGGTTTTATAGGATGTCAAGACAGCAGATTTTTTGTTAAGACAGCAGAATTTTTTTCTATAGGAAAAATATCTTCACCATCTGTCTGCAGGAGTTCTGTGAGGTGCATCTTGCTGAAACGAATAATGGATGCGTCTTTATCCATTTCTAAATTTTTTCCCAATTTGCCAGTTTTCCTGAATTACATTCAATCTTTACTTCTGTTGTTCGCCCATTTAAAATCCATCTCAATAGCATTTAGATTGTTAGATTTTACAAAAGTTCCATGTGAAACTTCGTTGCCCTTCGCGCGCAGTTTTTTACACTCCATGGTCTGAGTGGAGCATGGGTGAATGACGAATGGGTGCGCATTCCCATCAATTTCCGATTTCCCTCAAACTCCCAAAGGCCTTTAAGCTGTAATCCTCTGAGGGTATTCTGAGGAATGGCTTCCACAAAGTTTATATTAATATTGTTATAGTTTAATCATGTTCACAAATAGTTTTCAAACAATTAGGCTACCAGAACTCCCCTGCGCTTCATACACTTCCTCAACATAGCCTCTGATATTTACCCCTTAATAAAACAGTCTTCCGAGGACTTCTAAAGCGTCAAAACCCAAGAACTTCGGGGGACTTTGCCCCCTGGACCCCACCCGTTAAGGGATCGCCCGTTGCGTTCGCCGTGCACTCGAAGCTCACACTTTCGAATTTGACGTAATTCACACGGCCACCCCTCCCCAAAGTTGAAAAGAAATCTATATCTCTGTTCGGATGAAATAGTTAAGTATCGTTTGGCCTCTCAATACTGAGGAATGAACCTGTTTTATTTCACGGCTAAATTTTTCTCATTTCCTAGTATCAGTTTCACTGCAGAAAATCCCGTCTTTTCATACGCTAGAGTGCACCAAATTCCATTTCATGACCTTTGAAAATGCAAACAATTTTCAAGAGGGTAGGGGGAACATCCCTCCGCTCATACTCCCCCTCCAGGCCGGCGATCACACTTTGGACCTCCCTCTGGAAAAAAATCCTGGATCCGCCCCTGTTAGAAGATCTTTTGACCATTTGGGCAGAATTTTACATTTCGGGCAGAGAGTCGCACTTAACGCCCCGATAACCCAACTTTTCGAAGTTCAGCCCTCCCTTTTCGAAATGTGTGGATCCGTGCCTGGATTCAGTCAGAGGAATTCCAAATGTAAAGTCAAGAATTATATTTGGAATTACTTAGCATGACTTTTATATTTGTCGAGTTATTTGGAGATTGAGCTGCAACCATTCGTTAACTTGACTTACAGAGAGGGCAGCTTGATGTTAGTCTTTCGCACACGCAGGCGTACTGTTCGTTATGTTTTTAAGCGGACTTGAATTGGGGGTGGGAAGACAGTTGGTCAGTCACCCAGAATAACACTTCCCATGGGCAATCACGGAGGCAACAACTCTTCTAATAGAAATTTCAAATCCAGTCTTAAAACCTACCTCTTTGGTTGGTAACTTTGCTTTCTTTTTCATTTCATGTACCGTTTTCAATTGTATCCGCTTTTAGTATTTGTTTTTGGCATTGTGCTTTGATTATAGAGTAATAGCGTTCTTTGATAGGGCGCTATGTAAATGTTTTTGGTCCAGTTGGCATTGGTATATATCATGTATATGATGAAACAACACCTGAAAATGAAATGTTTATTTTTTGCAAAAACAATTTCATATTCCGAATCAGATGCTTGCAATGAACGAAACTTGAAGCATCATTGAAATTAGTTAAAGTTAGTCAGAGTTTTAGTTTTATGGCCCAGTTTTCATTCAATTGGTTCAACCATCATTAAATTTATACGCCAGCTTATGTGAAGTGTTTGATACATGCCTACTTGAATTATTAATTAGAGCCTATCGCCTTTGTGGTTCGACGCATTGCAATTCATTTGCGAATCCACACTTTTCCGAGGGCGGGTCCAGG
The DNA here is from genome assembly GCA_037179385.1 of Holothuria scabra. Classification (NCBI taxonomy): domain Eukaryota; kingdom Metazoa; phylum Echinodermata; class Holothuroidea; order Aspidochirotida; family Holothuriidae; genus Holothuria; species Holothuria scabra. Next base: position 54,952,375 of record CM074180.1, read on the forward strand.
ATTTTCCAGAGAGGGTCCGAAGTGTGATCGCCGGCCGGGGTGGGGGGAGGTAAAGGGGAGGGAAAATTTTTGCATATTCAAAGGTCCTGAAATACAATGTGTTGCACTCTAGAGCACGGAAAAACAGAATTTTTTGCAATGAAAATTGATAGGAATTGAGCAAAATCCGGACGTGAAATGAAAAAAGTTTTTTTCCTCAGTATTGAGGGACTAAACGATGCTTGAATGCTCCACCCAAGCAGAGACTTAAATTTCTTTTCAGCTTTTGGAGTGATGGTGAGTTCCGTCAAATTCGACAGTGTGCACGCGTGCACGGCGAACGTAAAGCGCGAAGCCCTTAACCGGCGGGTTACAGGGGCAAAACCCCGACTCGGGTCCAGGGGGAAAAGACCCGGGAACTCTTGGGTTTTGACCTCTTCGAGGTCCCCAAAGACTTTTTTAGGGTTTAATTTCAGAGATAATGTTTAGGAAGGGTATGAAGCGCGAAAATTTTTTTGTAGCCTAATAGTTTGAAAACCTTCTTTTATAGAACACGATTAAACTATAATAATATTAATATAAACTTGGTAGAAGACATTCTCACCCTACCCATAGAGGAATATAGCTTAAAAGCCTTTGAGGAGTTTGAGGGAAATCGCAAATTAATGGGAATGCGCACCCATTCATCTTGCACCCAAGCGTTACTAACTCGGAGACCATGGGGCATGGAAGTACTACCTCGGAGGTAGTACTTCCATGCATGGGGTGTAAACAGTTAATTGCGCGAGAGGCGCAAAGAAGTTTTCCATTAGAACTATTGTAAAATCCACTTCTGTTAAACACTCTAAATGCTGTTGAGATGGATTTTAAGAGATGAACAATGGAAGCAAAGACGAAATTGATCTCAGGAAAATTAGCAAATTAGAATAATATTAGAAACTGATAAAGACAAATTCATTATTCGTTCCACCGATAGTTAACTCACAGAACTCCAGCAGACACAGGATGAAGGTGTTTTTCCTTTAGAAATAATGCGATACCGTACAATTAACGAATGCGATCACATGTGTACCGAAATTGTGTATTAAAATTAATTTATCTCCGTTATTTATTTACACATCTTGAAAGGAGAATCTGCTGCCTGGGCATACGATAAAACTGTTAATTTTTATTTAAGATGATTTCAAAACCTTTCAAAAACAGAAAAACGAGGAAGTCAAAGTAAACCCCTTTGTCGTTGCATTCTTTAATGCTGCGCTCCTAGCCTATGCACTCAAGCAACAAACCTAATCGGGTCAATGACTAATTTAAACATGTTTGATGCGATATTGATAATAAAGGCATCGATGAAATTAGCAGGTGCGCGGAGCGCTCGAAAAATTGAATAGATCGTGCCCCTTTGAGGTCGCGTACACGCTATATAGTTCATTTGGTTGGATGAAAAGACACACCTGACTTGTAAGGAAAATCACCTAGTGACGACACGTGTTTGAAATTTTAAAATTGGCTTTTCAAAATTTTTGGTGGCCAAGGGCCGGGAAGAGGGATCCGGGCCCCTTGGACCCCCTTGGATCCGTGCCTGTTTTTTATGGCAAAATTCTAATCTCCGGGACTGATCCACAGGTTTAAGAGGCCCAGTGGCGTAGCAAGGCCCATGTCCCCCATGAATAAAAGATAGCATGGGGCTCATCACCTTTACCACAACACTCTTTCTTTCTTTCTTTCTTTCTTTCTTTCTTTCTTTCTTTCTTTCTTTCTTTCTTTCTTTCTTTCTTTCTTTCTTTCTTTCTTTCTTTCTTTCTTTCTTTCTTTCTTTCTTTCTTTCTTTCTTTCTTTCTTTCTTTCTTTCTTTCTTTCTTTCTTTCTTTCTTTCTTTCTTTCTTTCTTTCTTTCTTTCTTTCTTTCTTTCTTTCTTTCTTTCTTTCTTTCTTTCTTTCTTTCTTTCTTTCTTTCTTTCTTTCTTTCTTTCTTTCTTTCTTTCTTTCTTTCTTTCTTTCTTTCTTTCTTTCTTTCTTTCTTTCTTTCTTTCTTTCTTTCTTTCTTTCTTTCTTTCTTTCTTTCTTTCTTTCTTTCTTTCTTTCTTTCTTTCTTTCTTTCTTTCTTTCTTTCTTTCTTTCTTTCTTTCTTTCTTTCTTTCTTTCTTTCTTTCTTTCTTTCTTTCTTTCTTTCTTTCTTTCTTTCTTTCTTTCTTTCTTTCTTTCTTTCTTTCTTTCTTTCTTTCTTTCTTTCTTTCTTTCTTTCTTTCTTTCTTTCTTTCTTTCTTTCTTTCTTTCTTTCTTTCTTTCTTTCTTTCTAACTAAAATAAAAACGAACTCACTCTTATTTCAGATGATAGGATGGCGTTTTCTGGGTTCAATATTTCGATAGCCACTCTGGCTGTATGCGGGCAACTTTCCGTGACACACAGTTAATTCCAATCTACACTGCTTGCAAACCAATAAAGCTATGTCAGTATGTACGTAGGTTATCAGCTGATAACCAGTAGCTCCGACAAATTACAATCTGTAAATTGCAAACAATAGGTAACAGAGCGTGGAAAATAAAAGTTTCGATAACATGATAAGCTCAATGTACGCTTTGCTATAAACGTACCAACATATTGAAACATGAAATCCAACGACGAATACGAATAAAGTGTTGATCAAAGGTCGATAAAACAATAGGTAGCCCAAAGTTCGCTAAGAATAAGATATTTGTTTCTACGTGATTAGTTACAATCGTAGTCCTAATAGCAGTAATACTTGCCACTGACTATGGCGAATAGTCGTTTGCCGGGAGACTTTTTATCGCTGCGAAGAGAAAATTTGCAAGGTACAGAGGCGAAAGTTATTACGCGCGTTGTAGCTGAGTAACTTTAGCCTCTGTCCTACTGAGAATATAGGAATCCGCAGTGTTTTGCGATGGGGAAATGTGGTAAAGTTTTGCGATGCCTTGTGATGGATAGCGCCAGGCAAACTTGTAGAAAAAGTTGAATAGTCCCATTTAAGTTTGCAACGGAGATGATTCTGCAAAGGTCTGAATACTAATAGGTGAGAGGTCTGAGGACGTTCGCCAATAATCTCCGATGGATTTGCTTACCAAGAACAGCATTAGTCAGCGATGGACGGCGTCTGTTGCCAATATATCGAAAAATATTCAATGTTGAACTGAAGCGATGTTTGACGATAGTTCGCAGAATGTTCTCAAACATTTGGCGAACATCCGCTAACCATTGCAGAGGCGTCGCCTAGCGTAGACAAATATTCCCCGATGTGTAAGCTGCATGTGGGGAGGGAGTTATATATACTGAACTAGCGTCGTGCGTCAGCTCACTCTCAGCCTGCATAACTGTAGAAGAATTTGCTCAACATACGAGCTCCTTAGGGCGTCATACAATGCAAAATAATCCAATCGACGACAACTAGCCATAACAATCTCATAATGTCAGCAGGGGTGGCGCCAAGATTTGCCCGACAGGGGGCCAAGCTCCCCGACAGGGGCTGGGCAGCATTTTGAATCCCCGACAAAGACTATGAGTTAGTCCAGAGGGACGTGATTTGGTAGAATCTGAGACGCGAATAGCGCGCTGAAATTTTTGGGTTTTTTTCAACAAATATTTAAAAACCTGGAGTTTGTTTAGAAGAGACAATTTTTAAAAAAATTAGCTTTTGTAAGAATCATTAAAAGTTTGGGGTGTTTATTGAAAAATCTGTCTTTAGTTAAAATAAAAAAACGTTACATAGGCGACAGCTGGAACTTTTTTGGGGTTACGCATTTCATCGTACAAGGCCTAGGTACAAAGACTTTCAGACGAAACTGGAAATGTGTCCGAAAAATTGTTCCCCGTTTTGAACGAAGATTTGAAAATTAACAGCTTATCATATTGGAGAAAATTTAGAATTTTATGAAAAAATTTGCTTTTTGGGTAAGATTACAATGAAACTTTTGGACCTTTTATTCAATGATATGCCCGTCAAGAGCAATTGTCAGAGTGATTAAGAGCGTTAAATTGGGTGTTTAATTGTATGGAGTGCCGGTATCCATCGAAAATGAAAAAGTCTATCATTTTTAACAAATTTTAGAGAATCTGAAGTTATATTGGTAGAACTTTAATTTATGACAAATTTTGGGGGTTTATGGAAGAATCTGACCCTCTTATGAGAAATATCAAGAAGAGGGTGATTTGTAGTTTTGTTTGGGTTTTTGAATTACATAGCATGGAAACTAAGGCCCTCGGAATTTTCCTCGCGGAAAAAGTTTGACTTCCGATATATTTCAAGTTTTATATTTTGTATATTGACATATGTGTACGGGAGTGTTTCAATTTGGTAGGAGGCAGAATAATAGTCTATTTTGTCTAAAAAATGTAACCCTGCCCGAAAAACTAACTAGTAGTGCACAGAAATTTTTGAAAAATTGAAAACCCCAGACAGCCGGAAATGGCATTTCCCAGGCTCGTAACCAGAACCAAAGCAGTCTTTATTTTCAGCTTTTTCTGCTTTAAAATTTTCACTTCATATTTCCCTCAAACGAAGAATAATTTGCAAGCATGTATTGTTCTGCTGAGTAATCTGTTCCACCAAAACACTATCAAAGCGGAGCGCCACCATAACTTGGCGTGGAGCGCAGAGAAAATTTTAAAAAATCTTACCCTCAGACAGTAGGAAATGGCATTTTCCAGACTTGTAACTAGAAAGGAAGCAGTCCAGTGAGGTCCACTTAATTTATGTTATTTTCTATTGTAACTAACCGAACTCCCGACAATAAATGATTTTACTTCCCGCCGATGTCTTTTAAAATATGTCACGTAACAACAAGGTGGCTTCAAATGAATTTTCAGTCAGACTAATCAGGACACATTCTCACACTTCTGTTCATCATGATACATAACTGAAAACGGCCTGGCCGATTGTCATTACCGTTGCTCGAATCCGGCTGTCGGGACAGGACAGAGGGCATACCATTTGGTCACTGCATGCACCTGAACAACTTCTCGTCAGTTTTGTAAGGAAAACTAGTAAAGCAAAATCAAGAAGATCGTCCTGGGACTAACGTTTATCGGGCTTACATCTTTTATCGAGGATCCCCAACGAAACTGGATCTTCTTAACGACAGGGGAAGTGCAGCCTCCCCCGACGGGGGAAATGCCCCTGGTTTCCCGCTGGTGCCACCCTTGTTTACGTCTGCACGTGACATTTCCAGGTCCCTAACACAAGTCTTGGTTACGGGTGACCTTGCGCGCACGGATTTAAGATGGGACAAGATACATGTCAGTAATGAGTTTTAACAGAGCTATGAACTATGAGAAGTAATTGAAAATCGATTCCTGTGTGTATTAAAATTGTGTTATAAAAGGAAAAATATGTTCAAGGTCACCCATCCAGTAATTTCGTTCCTTGCGGATTTTTTTTTTTATAATTTTTTAATTTTTTTAGGCCTCCCCGACGAAACCACCGACCTTCCCCGACGGGGGGGGGGGGGAGTGTTCCCCGACGGGGGGCATCCCCCCCCCCCGCTGGCGTCACCCCTGAACGTCAGTGAAAAATATATCCTCAACATGTCGGCGAAACTGGGCGAGATGGTACAACTACAATACTTCGCCGTTACGTCGCCGATATAACGGTGGAAGTCTATGAGAGGAAACTTGTCGCAAAACGGTAAGGTTCGCAGATGTTTTCTCGCGCACTTTTGGCGACAAAACGTCGTGAATGCATCTCCACAAGTTTCAATTTTTGCTTGAATGCGAAACTGTCTTGATCCCGTAAGTTAAGTTTGAGATGCCTTGTATCATCGCAGAAGTGCCTTGAAAAGTTTGGAAATGCCATCATAAAGAAGTAATGAGATTGTCCACATGTTTCTTCGTCAATGATTCGCAAAATATTGCAAAACCCAACTGAGACTTTATCCACCTACATTCATGATATTTCCTTCTCGGGTCCCATAATGTTAACTTTCAAACAAGCAGCTGAAAATGGGACGCAGTGAACGTATGTCGTTACTCAAAACTAGGTTGCAAGATAAAACTTGAGGGGCCCATCTGTGGGTAACGGGACACTGCTGAGCCTTGCAATGGGTTTTTTAGTTGCGTTCTTATAAAGCGAAATTAAAGAGGTTGACGGTGTTTCTAATGTATACTTTCGTCAGTTTGGTATTCTGTCATTACTTGAACAAAGGCAGATAGACTGCATCTTGTATGGCAAATGGCAAAATATTACCGCACCGTGCTGCATCGATGAATACATTAGCGGCTCGCCATAGGGGCACGGGGGGGGGCCTTCCCCCCCCCCCAAACATTTCCAAAACATGGTCTTCAATTTTCCAAAAATAACGTTATTCGATATGGCATGAATAAAAAGTAGCCTTTTTCTTAATGTGGGCAAAGTATCCCAGCCTTCTCTCTCATACAAATGTCACATATTATTTATAAAGTATAAACTAATGCGTAATTGTCAAGGATATAGTTCGTAATTGTATCAAAATTTTAGCCCAGTACCGGCCGCACAGAAGCGTTGATAGCGTTACCAGCACCAATAGCAGTACTGAATCAGTACTGTTATTAGTGCTAGTAGCACTACCAATGCTTCTTTGTGGCAGGTTCAGGTTTACAGGCTCATTCGACCACTGGTCATCGAGTTAATATGATTTGAAAAGTTATGATTTCAATTTATTTCCAACGGTGTGCAGCTCCTTGAAACAAAAAAGTCCAGAACAAATTTATGTTTGATATTTTGAAGAGGAACAGATTCTAGGCATAGCTTACTTGGGGAATTTTTACTCATTTCCAGTGGCGGAGCTGCCATATGGTCAGGGGGGCGGTCGCCCCCCCCCCCCCGACGGACCAAAATCGTCTGTCGGCGCCCTTTTGGGGTTTTCAACATACTCTACTCTTGCACCATTTTTGGCAAAAGACAAAATTTAATAGCGTTGTTTTAAGGCCCAGATAACAAAATGCTCAAACAGCCACCAATAAATGTACTAACTGCACTTCATTCTGATGAAAAAGGTCATCTTCTGTAATATAGGGATAGGTTTTGCCCCAAACGTATCTTCATGCTTTATACGCACTAATGAATGTTGTCGCTGTGCTAAGTTCATAGCGTCCATACCAAGCGTGATTATAAGCTTACAAAATACACAGAACGAGACTAAATTAACCCTCCCGGCCAGTAAAAGATGTTGCAAAGGGCGCAGCAATAATTGTAGCGAAAATAGCCCTCTTGTTGTCGGGGATAATTGTCAACACAGACAATAAAAAGACGCTTTTCAAAATCATTTGAAGAGAACATTCAGGTTATAATAAAATAGAACTGTTATCATAGTGGTAATGATTTAAGAGTTGTAATGAGTAGTTTTCATTTTGCTTTCCTTCAAGTGATCATTATCATAATAAATGGCTATTTCTGACACTGCACGATAATTCTACGAAAATGCTTATTTCTATACTTCCGTGGTCTAAAATGCCAGAACATTGCACCAAAAAAGCTTAAGTTTAGGCTACTTTTATTTATTATTAATTCGGTATCTAGAAAGCCAAGCAAACCTCTTGTCTTGGCTATTTCTTTTAATGTACTTAATTAATGGCTATTTAAGAGTGGTCGCATGATGTAAATTACCTCATTTAATGTTTCCTCCTGTACTTATCTTGATTTCCAGGTGCCTAAAATGTACACCTAACGGTGATTACTTTCCATACTTTTTCCCTCTGTAAGATTGCTTGCTATTTAGCTCTAGCAGGTTTTATCTTTACCTTCAAAAAGTAGCCGATTATTACATTAAAATCTTAAATCGAGACCTGACAATAACACACAAAATATAATGATTGCCTTCATACTAGAATGTGGAAGAGAAGGATAGAAACATGCGCGTCCGCAGGTAGGGGCAAGGGGGGAACTTTCCCTCCCCTGGAAAATGAATAAAAAAACTGAAAAAAAACGAAGAAAACATAAAGTTAACAGTTCACTCAGTGTTTTCCCTATTTATATGCGGTAAATAGGCTTTAGCATTGTCATTTCCAGCGATCTGAGCGGCATTTTAGGCCAAAATTTTCTTGCGCTCCGCGCCAACTCATGGTGGCGCGGAGCTTTCCCCCCACAAAAATTTACTCCCACTCCCCCCCTATTTTCTTCAGCGGAGGCCCATGCATAGAAATTTTAACATGTTTTAATAGCAACTTGCTGAGGAGAAATGTTAGAGTAGTCTTCTACCAGGTGAAAATCAAATTAATGGAAAATATGAAAAGCCGCGGTTTCGGTCGTGCTGAGGCTCAGGGTATTTACTCCCTCGAAGCGCTCCTGCAGACCATTTTCGCCCCCTCTGACCGAAACCCCTAGCTCCGCCACTGCTCATTTCCCATGTTTGGTTCTCGAGATATTAGAATTGACGTTGACATATTTTCCACAAAGAGTGAACTTGCAACAAGTAGACGTGATGTTATTGTATTCACATTGATGGAAATTTTTAGTTGTTTTTCTCTTAAATTTATCACCATATTTATACAATTTAACTGTGATATGTTGTAACCATAAGTGCATCCCGAGCAATGGAAGCTCAAAAACTTAATTTGCCTTAAGGACAAGATAGCATCCCTAATCAATTCAAGATCAAAGAGCAGGATCAAAAATAAATAAAAAACAAAACATTGACCATCAATGTGAATACTTGACATAGCACCTGCTTGGTTCAAGTTTACCTTTTGTAGAAAATGTGTCAACTTCAGTTGCTAATATCTCGAGAACCGAACATGAGAAATGAATGAAAACTTCACCAGAGTGCTAAGAATATGTTTGTCTTTAACATATTAAACAAAAATTTGGTTCTGGTCTATTCTTTTTTATGGAGATTTTACTTTGCGACAAGGAAAATGATAAAATGTCACATCGTCCTGTGAATGAGCCAGTACCTTTTATATGGTAATTTCCTGATCATTTTGTAATTTGATTTTGTTTTTATTAAAATGAAGACTTTATTGCAAAGGAAAGCTCAAAATAACGACTGCATAAATTCTACTTATAAGCCTGGCAAATGCAATTTCTGGCTATCTGAGAGGCCACGATTTTTCAAAATTTTCTGCACCCTCCGCGCCAACTGATGGTGGCGCTCCGCTTAGAAAGTCTTTCGGGTAGTCAGTCACCACCTCTCATGCCCCTCCCCAAAAAAATATTTTTGCTCGACATCCCCTGATACTATTTGAGACGTCTTGGTCTCAAGTTGAGTCCCCCCCCCCAAAAAAAAAAACAATTTTCCTTATATCCGCCCTTGGATGAATATCTTTCCAAAAGTTAATCCCCGGTAAACGATCACTTCCAGATATTTTAACCCCTTCTTGGAAACTATACACTGACGTCCATTCGTTGGTTCGCTGAAGAATGCATTTCACGAATATTGTTCCTCTTAAAAAAATGGTGGGAATAGTGTAGCGCATTATCCTTGAAGGACGCGCTTAATCTCTTCTGTCGTTACTGAAGCAGATAAGTGGAAATGCACTGCAGCCTGCCAAAATGATAAATTTTAGAGCTTTTGTGGGCACGATTGTATGTGAAGTGTATTGCTACTTGTCAAACATTTCTTTTCAAAAGTGAAAGAAATGTTTTCGATGTTTCTCTTAGCTGCTTCTTCAAAATGTAACAAAATTAACTCTTTGGTCAACATCACCATAAATACATCAGAGCGATTGCATAAAAATGCTTAAATGTTTAATTGATCCTTGTAGTACAAGTAGCCTGTTACAGTTATACTTTTTGCATTTTTTTAATGCTTGCCGGTATAGTTTCTTTTTTATTGTTCTCCTTAATTTTTGTATGTGTAAATTAACAATGTGAGTAATTACAGTTATAAACTATGTTAAAGAAGAATACTCGGGGTGACGAATGAGTCACCTGATATTGGAATCATTTTTAGGTTATTAAACCATGGCTGCTAGTGTCTCATAAATGCATTAGAGTCGGAAGAAGTATACACATTACTGTAAAGCAGTGATTACTTCAAACTCCTTGCGTAATTTTGAAGTGAACAAAATTTTATTGTAGTCTGCATTTTACACTTATAAACATAGAACTTAAACTATATTATCAATAAATTTATAGCTTTGTTGTCAGGTTGATCATTCATTTTGTCAAAGATCATATTCTGCGGGCTAATATATAAAGGATTTTTAGTGTTTTTATTCAAATCTGAAACTCCACAAATTTGGGTTGGATTTAAGTGACTGTATCCAAGTTCAGCTGACTTGAATCAAAGAGAAATGAAAAATGAAATCTAGCAGTCCAATACCATCTTCATCGGATATTCTAGAGCCGAGGTATAAAATGTTGAAATTTATTCACATTAAACAAGTTGGTCCATTGTGCACTAATTTGTGACTTTCTTGTTGTAAAACTCACATAGCCTTTGTTGTTTTCCTTTAAAATAAGAAATGTTCCTTTGACCTTGAACGCTTCCTGTTTTCTCGTACAGCATACTGCACAGGGAGTGCTTAATTAATTACATCACGCCATAAGAGAAAGAATTTTATCCCATATTGGATCAAAGTTCAGTAACTTCCATAAAAACAAAGAAAAACAAAGATTTTAATTTGAGTAGTACAACAATGATATCAAAAATTATAGCGCCATACCATTCTGAGTTAAGTAAATACTCAAATAAACTTCAGCATTTTGTATCTCAGCTCAGAAATGTCCTATGTTGATGAGAGTTGGACTGTTAGAATTCATTTTTCACGTTTTTTAATGTATATTCTTGAATTTGTTTTACTTGAGGTACACTCAAAGTACAAAGGATTCCTACCAACTTGTAATAAATCATTGTGGTAGAGGTTTTGAGGGGTATTTGTCTCGATGCCAAAATCAATGTATATAGATGATTTCAACTTGGTAACTGCATTAAGTGGTCATTAAACAAATATTTCTTCATCAAAGAGGATCGATTTTTCAAACAAATTCCTTTCCACTTAATTGAATTTTACTTTTATCTTCTAAATCTGTAACGGTTGTATTGCTGACTTTTGTAAAGATGCAAGGGCATGGGCGTCAGCAGGTATGGGCAAGGGGAGCACCCCTCCCCCAGGAAAATCAAAAATTTGAAAAAAAAAAACGTATAAAAATCAAAGCAAAAACCCGAACAAAACGTGTTTTCCAAGTTTCTATGTGAAAAATAGGCTTTAGAAATGCCATTTTCGGCGATCTGGGTGGCATTTTGGGATGAAATTTTCGCATGCTTTGTGTCAATTCATGGTGACTTGGAGGTTTTGCCCCTCCCTAGAAATTTTACCCCCCCCCCCATCTTGACTTTTTTCTGTGGACGCCCATGTGCAAGAGTGCAAGTTTTGTTAAATATCCAATTGACGTATTCATTCTTGTGGTCTCTACAATAATTTGCAAAATATTAAATTGTTTACTACTTTAAACTGTCACTTGCAGGGATGCAAAATTTTGCTCAAAAATCAATTAATAAGATAATAATTTTGTTGTGATCCCAACAGGCCCTTCAAAGGAAGGTGTAAGGTATAAACCTCAAAGGAAGGTGTAGTACGAGCAGTAGGCCTACTGGAATATATGCTGACTTTGTCTTATAGTGTACCATATAGCTATAGACAAATACGGGGAGTAGGTGCCGGTCTGATTTTAGTCGGTCATAACTGGGGTCTATCACCTCTGAATCTTTCAATTTCCTTGCTAACCTGTAACATGGATGGCTGTGCACTAAATTGTTTCTGGATTCTTTCAATTTCCACGTTAAATGCATAGACAATCCTTCTCTCATCCGCACCCTAGGGTGTGGTCCATTACAACGCTCCATAGGGACTAGGTAAAACCACCGATCATCTACAATTACAAAGTTGAGGCACCCGACAGTCTTTTTTCGAGTGAAGTGTTGACAACAAACTTGAGTGTGCTCTCGACAGTTAATTACTTACCATAAATTTTAAATTGAACAGCTGGTCAATTCATGGTTAACCTGTTAACAGCCCGTTAACATTTAAAGGCCCAGTTATCTTACACCAAACAGTACCAATTCTCCCAACCTTCTTACTTAAGCCCCTCCCACAATTGTCTGAAATTCATCCTCATCCAGATACAAACTCAAACTTTATTGCTTCAAGGTGAGTATAGAAAAACTAAATTTATATAATCAAAACACTCTCAGTACCGTTCATGCTGTGTAATATAAGCTTTGGTATTCTGCATTGTTTGAATTAGCTGTCAATCAAAGAGCAGAGCCAATTGAGAATTTCAGTACCCCCATACCAAAATTGTAGTTTAGGTTGAGGGGTTTGGCCCTTTAAAATTGACCAGTAGTCCGTTGATAACGGGAGCAAAGGAAGTTGAGGGAAACATGAAATCTGTACTAAACTTCTGACAATAATTCCCGATAAGGTTTCTGACAGTGGCTCTAGAACTATTCAACTGACTGGAAACAACTTCAGAAAATTTCTGTAATACGCCAACAGCATTTTAAGCGGTTTCGGTAACGAAAAGCCCATGGTATGATCAGCAAACTCTTTATCCCGTCAGGAAGGTCCCCTCCCGGAGACCTCTTGGCCTTCATGAAAAAGTCACGAGTCAATGTAACATGCAGATTGTTATCAAGGCAACGGTTCCATGGATCGATCTGTCGATATAGGCCTATATCTTGCAGATAATTGTTATGGTCACAAGATAATGTACTGGTAACTACTCAACTAAATAAATAAATAAGAAGTGAAGCAAAACTTTGCCTTTGAACGACATTGAAAAACTTAACATTTCTACATTTAACGAATGTTTTCAGAGTCACAGGAATTTGTGTGAAATTTTGACGCAATTGCAGCTTTGTCAGGCATTTTTTGTGATAATAACAACAACAAAAAAAAAAAAAAAATACGTTGTTACATTAAATTGAAGCCTTTACACAGGAAAGTGGGAAAACAAACATTTCGTTGCATTTTGAAGAGAGGTATTTCTGCAAAGTAGCAAATTGGTAGATATATCGAGTTACTTCTTTGTGATGCCCAAAGGGCGCGGAGCCAGTTTTGAAGTACGGAGGTTAATCGTCGAAGAGGCCCAAGTGTCCAATAATGCAGTTTAAGGCGGCCCAAAATGTCCGCAGCAAAAAAGTGCTGGGGCTAAAGCCCCCCCCCCCCCATCCCCCTGTCTCCGCGGTCCCCGATGCCATGTTACTTACACCCTTCTGCAGTAGTTAGCACAACTTGTGAACACAGATTGACACTCTGGGAGTGGGGATGCATCATACAAATCTCTGCTGAATGTGTATATGCTAGGGCCTAGTATATGCTATGTGCCCTATACGGAGGCTGTAACACTTTATCAAACGTGTGTGCATTAATTGTGCCCGAACAATTTCTCTTGAAATTCCTGGAACGTTTCAACCAACGTAACAATCTTTTTTCCAGAACTTAGGAAGAGTCCGCAACGGGCCATCCAACCTTCGTATTTCTATGCTAGTATGTATACTTATATACTATAGCTAGATATGTTTCCGTGAGTAACTTCCTTAAAGGCAGTTATATATTAACACATGCAGATCTAATTCTCCTAATCTAATTCTAGACCTTTTCTCGAATTTCTGAAACAGACACAAGCTCAGTTTACTGCTTTAACTGTTTAAGACTTCATAGCCTAGTGAGCAAATATAGCCCTTATGTCGCGTGTAATCAAAACAATCTATGAACAACTCAGCATTTGTATCTTGATGTCAGTCAAAGAGATGTGTGCCAATTTAGAATTTTTGCAGACTGTCTAGAGTTAGGTCTGCTTAAACCTTGGTGACTTGGTTGCTCAAGACTCCTGTGCCTATAGAAGAGAACCATATGCCCAAATTACCAGGTACGAAGACCGTGTTTTCATGTTCTGTTCTTTGTTTCGTCCTCATCTCCTCAACCTATTTCTGATACATTTTGGGGTAAGAATAGACCGGGCTAAAATTTTAAGTAAATTTCTTTCTTTTAGTTGCCATGGTGATGGAGAGTTTATCTATCACGTTCCTCATAGTTGAACTTGATATTTCAAAGATGCGTCCTACGAGCGTCATATGTCGACACGAGAAATGTATATTAGTCCTTCAAACGTCAGAAGCGTAGCTGCAAAAGTTTGACAATTGATCCCATGGTTATTAAAAGCCTGGAACCTATCCCCGATGAGTGTATTTATTATCAGGGAAGAGCAATTTTCTATCCTCTCCGAACATTCCTTTCGCTCATCAGTACAGAACATAATATACATCTGTTTGAATTAAACCTTACACAAAGTCTTCAAATGGCTGTTTAGTTTGGGGGCGACTTCTTTTATTAGACGTTAGCAAAATTCATTTCTCTTCAAAACGACAAGCAATGATTGCGGCGAATGACCTCTAACTGGCAAACTCTAATGTGAAGATTCATACTTCATCGAGTTGCGCGGGATGATACATGAGTGTATATCGTAGCCAATGACGTTTCCGCTGTAAAACCAGACGTCTACACCTAGAAAATCTACTCACGCCTCTTTGCCTCCCCTCATCTGCCCAGGGGCTTAACTACGAGGGGCCAAGTGCCCTCAGTGGTCAATTCAATAGGTCAAAATGTATCCCGCAGGAAGGTTTTTTGACCCAAGCGCCCACTGCTTGAAACCCTGACTGAGTCTACTGCATCGAGCCGGTAGGTGACTTCAAGATACCAGATTGTCCTTAGCAAAATTTGTACTTGGTGGAACACTTATTGCATTGCTCTCAAATAAGGCGAAATATAATATTGAGACTATTTGTCCCATAAATCTCATTCAAGTTACTTCGCGCCCACCTTGCCCTTCATTCAAAATAAAAAATAAAAAATCAGCCGAGAAACTGATCTAACTTGAGTGTTTGCTACTTATCATCTAGTCATTCATGTCCATATCATGACAGGTGGTCAGTAATGTACTTCAAATGAAAAGTCAGAACTGCAACGAAATTTTACACTAGAAGGGGATACCCGTACGTACTAAGTTATCCCAATTTGGATTAGTCTAGTAGTCAATCATATTCCAGGAATGGTTTTTAAGAGCCATGTATTGTAACAATATTTTTTCTTAGTGAATTAAAAAAAATATGAGAAGCGAGCCACTGCTGTACTTTAGTTATGGTATATTTAGATCCCTGAATGTGAGGACGATACCAGAAAGAGAAATAAAAAGAAGTTAGGAAGGATAAGCTGTTGTTTCTAATTTAGTTTGGATGACCCACGGAATTCCTATACATGGACAGAGTATACTGCAAGGTACATTGTCGCTACCGTACGTGTGAGAAAAAGCGCACCAAGATGTCCGTTTGATATGGTTTTGTGTGACGGTTTGGCCTTGCTCAAGTATATTTCAATTTTTGGCAAGGAAGTTGAAATATTTTTGAAATATGGCAAGGTAAGGTCAAAATCACTTCACACATTGAAGGAATATAATATTGTTTCCCATTCAAGTTTAACTTTTGTTTAAAAAATTACAGAGTCGTCGTCAAATCAGACGATTCGTAGCTCCACGGCGGCCATCTTGGTGCGCCTTTTTTGTCCCAGCCGGTGGCGACCATCTACGGATAGGACATGTACGTTACATGTTGTGTCAATAAGTCCCTGGGATGACCTCTCTTGCCCTTTAAAATGGTACCATATTTTTCCTCACTCCGATTCCGAAACTGAAGCCAACTTTGCCTTTACCCAGCTTTCACAAAAAATCTTCAATAAAACGCCTAGATCTTTATTTTGTATGATATGTCAAAGCAAAACCACATTCTGCTAAGTATACAACTGTGTGTAATAGAGAATACTGATCTACAACATGTCCATCAAATGAAATTTGTCTACTCACAAATACTAAAATTTTATGCATGGAATTTGGGACACCGATAATGCGGGGTTACTGAACAGTGTTTAAATATCAGCAGAACTACATTTTCATCTCATTTTTGTCTCGATCCTGAAATATGAATATCTAGAAGATGAACAAACTGTTATATCTCGCATATTTTTCAGAACGTAAATCCTTTTCCTGAATGCGCAAAATTTCGAAGTAGGACTGATTTTTAACTTTTGAAAAATCACCCCACAACGTGTCCATTCTACCCCACCGTGCGAGTTATTTATCTCAAGACCGTTAATGTTAGCAGCTCATGTCTGTTAAAACTACATTATTCGTATCCGAGTACCAGTTTCTGTTTGGATATGTAGACACGGAATATTTGTAAACGAAGCTAACAGCGGAAATTTATGTCTGCTTTGTGCTTATATTTAACCTTACATTTGCTGGAAATGATAAAATGAGGCAGGTTAAACAACGGTGACATGTATACATACAAAGTCATGAACTGAGAGATGATGTCCTAGTTGTAAGCGTCTTTCTTTCCGGCTTCTAAAATAATTTACTACACTTGTACATAGCTGTTAGAAACGGCTCTGAATTAATAGCTGAGCCTTTATGTCTGCTCTAAATGTTAATACAAAACGTGTCTCATGTCTTTGCTAAAAAGTGATGTGTTGTCTTGAATTGGAAGGAGCGGGTGAGATTCGAAGCCCCAACCCCAACGGTTCATGATTAACCAATCCTTTCATCCTATTTATGCTATTAAATGTTTGTGATCAGTGGACATGAATAGCAATCGCCTATATACTAACATAATACACCATCTCTTTATCGGCACAGGCGAATAAATTGCGAGAAGAAAGGTTGCAGTACTGTTCATACTGAGAAAGTTAATGGCGTAGATGCTAGAATTGTACTCTCGCTCACGAGATAAACGTGCACACTTCTCGTCATTTATCGAAGATTCTTTCCCCATTCGTTTTTGTTACATAAGGCACTCTCATTACAAATGTGGTCTTCAGTAGGGTACAACATTTTAACAATATTTCACTGTAAACACAATTTCGTAAAGTGATGTCTGAATTGACTAACCTCGTAAGTCACTCATATTTCACTAATTTATGATGATATCTGACTAATAAGGATATCAGTCAAAATTTCATTAAAGAGTCTTTGAACTAATTCAACTGGATCAAATAGTAGTCGAATATTAGTCAATGCTGTTGACTAACGCGATTAGTCGATTCAGGCACTGTTTGACTAACATGTGTTTACAGTGAACCCTGAAGTGACGATGGCGGATGGTATTGGAACTTGGGGTGATGGAGGATTGATGCTCAAGGGTCGGGTTAGGTTAGGTTAGATGGAAGTTTTACGGCCCAGTTTTCAACCAATTGGTTCAAGTCGAGCAGGCCACAGTCATGTTTACAGTTTTGCTTGAGGGAAAATGACATTCACAAATGGCGAGCGACTCAACGGCAGACGTTACCCAATATAGCTTTCTTTGATGGCCAAAATGTAGTCCGTTCAACATCGAAACGAGGGACAAGTCGTCAAATGTGGTTTAAAGAAAAATGCAGATGAATCCTCTTCAAAGAGTGGAAAGTTTCATTTTAATGGAACTTTGTCTCTTGCATATTATTATTCAATGATGATAACGGTACTTTTTATCTCAATACATAACATGTATTGAGATATTGTCACACTAGCCGGTTGCTAGCTGTAAGCTAAAATCCTCTTCAGCATGGCCATGTTTGATAGAGTTAAAATTTTGATCATAATCATTCTTGTAGAACATACTTTTGTACAGTTATTTATTCAGTCAGAATTTGAACTTTGTAAAACTTAGTTATTTTTTTCTCTGACATGTGGTCAAAAAGTTGTGCAAAAGAAAAGTTTTTTTTCTGCCCATTGTTTTATGACTCCCCTTTTCCACCATGCAATTGTGTGGGTGTTTTAGCCTGTTATTTTGTCTTTGGCTTCAAGTCTCTGTCAAGTCAACATAGGTTAACTCCTAAGATGATCTTGTCTGGTCTGGCTAAGATGTTTGCCTCGCCAGTCTTGTAGAAGAATTTATTTACAGTTGATTGAGTTTCCAAACAGGATGCCAGTAGCTCTCAACCTTAAAAAGTTTTGCTCTTCACCAAGAGGTTTCAGTGAGATCATAAGAGATATGAGGCTGATGTTAGGAAAACTAGGTAGGAAAGCAGCAGCAGCAGCAGCAGCAGCAGCAGCAGCAGCAGCAGTAGTAGGAAAACTCGTTTTGTTGGAGCTGGTCAGAAAGTTTTTTTCTTATAAGACTGATCTCCATCTAGCTGGATAATTACTTGTGCTTTGTAGTGTTAGTGTGCTTTACAAAGCTCATAAAAGTATAATTATTGATTTTTTTGTTTTCACTGATAACATTTTCAATCTTTAGCATAAAAATGTAAAGTATCAGGATATTATAAATCTCTGCTGTAAATATTTGAATGACAACAGTGCACCCCAATTACTTGACCAGCCAGTACTGTAGACTATGTGATATGGAAAGTTTGCGTCATATTTCATTTCTATGTATAATACTGTACCTGATCACCAAAAGGATGTTTGCTCTTTTCTGTCGTAACTTAAACACATCATTCCACTGCTTCATGATTAACATTGATCATGCATAAAAGTATCGAGATTCTGCAGCACAGCTGCTGTAGTTAATAATTTGAAAAGGAAAAATTCAAAATTCATTCACAAATTTGAAAAACTTACATATTTTCATCATTATTCCATATGTCATGTACAAAATAGAGACGTTTCCCCAGAATTGTGGAATATCTAAATTCTAACAAGGACCATGTGTGATAACTTTAGTACGTGTAACTTTGACAGTGAGTGTGGCAACTGTGTCACGCATCCCTATACACAATATTAATACAAATTTATTTTTATATGTATACCGATTTGAAATGAAGCATTCAAACCGGTTTAAAAAAGATAAAACAAGTAGTTAAACTTGTCATAAAAACTTTAACCAAAATGAAGTCTCATGAAGAAAAGATAAAAGGCGCAACCAAGAGAACACTGTTAAAAAAAAAAAAAAACAGGTGCCACCGATTTAACACTAGAAAGTGTCAAGTTAATGGTAAATCTTTGTACAGTGAGGGTAAAAAAATGCTTTCAATTACGTCACAAGCCCAGCTCCCTTTGAAGGGCAAATATTGGTGTAGGTACTACGCATGATCAAGCTAGTTGGGAAGCAGCTGAGGATCCACATTTGACTGTTGCATTGAGACACTGGTAGTGGGCGTGGCTTACCAGTTTTGACGTAACGTGAAAGCACTCTATAGGTTTTTTTTCCTTTTAATTTATTATCACGTTATTAACGCCTATAGATAAGACGACTAACACGTTGAAGTGCAAGTATTTTAAAGTCACTTAGTGTTAACGCATGGGATTAACACATCCATGTGCTCTCATCAATAACACTTCAACTGATTGCCAGACCGAGAACGCGCTCATGAGTTCATAAAGAAACATCCTGTATCGACTTTGCACAACGATTAACCATTAACACGTTTAAATGTTAAAAACCAAAGACAGACCTAAAGCCTATTACAAGTGAAAAGAACCGGGTAAACAATAGAAAATCCCTAAAAATATAGAAGCTCATCGAAAGTTTTCTACAAATATGGAAATAACTCTTTTTTTTTTTTCATTTTGGAGACATGTCTCTGGCATAAATAGAATGGATTATATTTCTATATCCGTATGCCTATCATCAGAAAGCTATTTCGTGCTATGACACAGCCTACCAAAATATCCCCCTTTTAGCACCGTTTAGCTGTATCTTTCAGTTAAAAAATGAAATAAAAATTCTGAAAACAAAGTTTGCTTCAAGCTAGGAATGAACACTCATGCAGACATTGCACTCATTAGCAGATTAAACAACCAGAATTTACATGGAGACAGCCTCAGTCGCAAATTGTAGCATACAGCTGGCTTGGTATTACATTATAATCTGTCACTTACCTGCTTATTAGTAGGGTAGTTTGTTGAGTGTTGAGGGCATTTCACATAGACATCAGAAGTAATATAAATAAGCGACATTTCTCTTCTGAATATCAACAGAAAGATGTAAGCAACGTATAGGCCCACATCAGTGACATTTAACTGGTGAATATTAGCATAAAAGATGTTTAGTCTAAATCACTAAGTCTGGCTATATTACAATGAAATGTTCGAAAAAAAAAAATAAAACATTGTTCAGGCTACATCGCTTTTTTTTGTGTGTAACACCGAGGCTTTCATTGCTTTTATGTGTAATCGGTAGCGGTAACAATCGATTCCGGTAGTGATTGCAGGCTACTGTATGTGGGGCGCACAGCGGCATACTCAAATCAAGCTCAGCACACACTATATACAGTGTTCCCTTACTTTCGTGCAGATATTCACAAAGACAGATAAAACACAGCCTAAATTCACAGTGTGTCCAACCGAACCGTACATAGTGGTATGCACCATACGCCATTTAGGTATAGTCTACAGTTTCACACCAAAGGCTTTATTGAAATGTAATTCTACTTAAATTGAACAATGCAATAATATTGTACGTCACGTTACATTATCTAAACCAGAGTTGGAAAAGGTCTCCCTTCTCGTTGGGGGACAATGGCACAGTTTCGTCCAGGAGCCTTAATCCATACGATGGAGTATATGCAACCTCGATCAGCCTATATTCCGACAATTTTCTTGACTTTGCTTAGAAGAAAGGCAGGTTCTTCCAAAAAAACCTCAACATTTTCCACTGTTTGTGCAGAAATGCAAAATTTTTCATTTTTCTTAGTTATCCAATGTAAGCTCCAAATTTTCAAATTATTGATGAAAGGGATGCCAATTTTTTCCAGTTCTTTCCCATTTCTGAGTCTTCTGTAAGGCAAAAAGCGCAGCTGAAGAAACTTTGGTCATCCAGATGATACTTGATGAAGAAAGGATAGACTCTTAAAAAATCCAATTTTGCGGTTAGAAATCCAAATTTTCCTTAGTCTCTGCAATTTAATTCTTTTTTCCCCAACACAAGCACCAGATTTTCAAATATTTTAAAGGACGACTAATTTCGTCTGATAGCTAACTTAAAGGTCAATTCCAGAGACAAGCGTCATTTATTTCAAGATATGAAAAAAATTATTTGGAGAGATGAAAACTACTTCTCAATAGCATATATAGCGTTCGAAAGATACAACTTTCTAAATGAAAGTAATCTTCTTCGTGAGATTTGTTGCACCATGGGAAATCTGTAATGTCATAGAGACAAATTCAATTCAAATTCATTTGATATTTCATCCAATTTAAAGCGCCACTCCTCTCACCCCAAACATTTTGGTAAGGGTGTACGTAAATTCTCAATTGACTCAGCTCTTTGATTGACATTTTAATTCAAACGATTCAGAGTACCAAAGCTTATATTACACAGCATTAACTGTACTGAGAGTGTTTTGGTGAATACACATTGAGCTTTTCTATACTCACCCTAAGCAATAAGTTAAGATTATTTCTGGATGAGGATAAATTCAGACAATTGTGGGAGGGGCTTATGTAAGAAGGTTGGGAGAATCGGTACTGTTTGGGGTGAGAGAATTGGGCCTTTAATTAAAATTTTGATGCCGCTGGAGGCAATATTAAGCAGCACTATTTGGTTGTACTCTACGTATGGTGACGGGTAATGCTAGACATACAGGAAAAGATATTCACACATCCCAACAGTATCAAATTTCAAGGACAAACAGGACGATCAATTATAAAGAAAAACAAAAGAAATCTGAGGCAATTTTCCCACATTACACAAGTTTCTGTAGCTTTGTTGAAAAGCAGAGGTATTTTTTTTAAAAAAATAACTAATCTTTAAAGTGAGATACCGTGAGTTCGGAAAATGTATTACGGCATGGTTTTCGGTTTGAAGGACATGGTAAAGTATATTTTTTTTTTTGGGGGGGGGGGACTTGCACTTTAATATTGATGCTGATTTATTTTGGGAGACATTGCTACTTATGATCAGGGGTGAGACAATCTAGTTTTCATGTAGATTGAAAAATAAAAATGCAAACAGGGAGAAATTATTGATGAACGAAATCGCCCAACTTGAAATGGTAGTACAAGAAAATACGTACGCTACCCTCCAAGAAAAGAAGAATGAACTGGAAGATTTAAGGAAAGTTTATTTGCAGGGAGCTATGATAAGATCACGTGGTCACTGGGTTGAGTGGGGTGAAAAACCTTCCTCTTTTTTCCTTAGCTTAGAGAGAAGAAAAGCATTATATAAAAGTTTGAATGCTATTACAGATGTTCATGGGAATATTTTACACAAATAGGAAGATATAATGGATGAAACTTATGACTATTTCTCGAGAACGTTTTCTTGTAGTGATCATGGTAATCTTGATTCTAAGATTTTACATCAATTCGTAGGCGAGGCAAACTTTCCAAGAGTAACAAAGAATCAAGCTGATAACCTTGAAACCTTTTTTACGAAAGCTGAAATTCTAGACGCTGTTTTGAAACTTAAAAATGACAAGTCACCAGGCTTGGACGGATTTTCCTCTGAGTTTGTGAAGTACTTCTGGCCCAGGTTATCAGACCTTTTTTATAAGGGTTTATGTTCTTACTGGCGGAAGGGTACCCTCTCATCCACCTTACGACAAGGTGTTATTGTTCTGATCCCCAAAAGGGATAAACCAAGGAAATTTTTGAAGAACTGGCGCCCGATTTCTCTTTTAAGTGTTTTCTACAAAATAATCTCAAATTGCGTATCACAGGTAAAGTATATTTTGTTTGCTCTTACAAGACCCAGGTGAAAACCACCAGAATACGCCTTTAATCAATCTACAAATTGACCTTCGAAGTCAGGTAGTATGATAGTCTTTAGGCGGGTAAGCTGAGTCATCTTTCAGAGCTAGACCTAAAGTATACCTAAAGTCAAAAAATTAAAAAATATGTGATGAAGAGCATGAAAAATGAGTTTTAACAGTCTAACTCCCATCTTCATAGGACATTCCTGAATTGAGATATAAAATGTTGAAGTTTATTTACTCAACACAAATTGGTCCATTGCGCAATAATTTGTGACTCTCTTGCTGTACAACTCACAGAACCTGCTTTGTTTTCCTTTAAAATTAAAAATGTTTTTACGACCTAGAACACTTCCTGTTTGCTTGAACAGCATGTGACACAGAAAGGGTTTAAATAATTACATCACCCCATTAGAGTAAGAGTGCTATCACGGTTTGGTACAAGGTGCAGTAACTTTCAGAAAAACAAAGAGATACAAAGATTGTATTTAATTGAGTTGTACAACAATGACATCACAAATTATTGCGCGATGTACCATTTTAAGTTGAGTGAATAGACTTCGACATTTTTTATCTCAGCTTAGGAATGTCCTTTGAAGACGGGAGTTGGACTGTTAGAATTCATTTTTCATGATCTTTGATATATATTTTTGAATATTTTGACTTGAGGTACACTTTAAACACTTACCTCAAGTTTGTACTGGAATGTCTAGTTAGCACTGTGAGTGACCAAGTTAAGCTACAGCTGAGATAGGATCTTGCAAGAATACCCTGGACTGCCCGCTGACGTGGGGTTGGTCCGCAACTCAACCCAATATGGAGTTACCATATCTACAAAGTTTGGTTAGATTAAGTTTTACGGCCCAGTTGCCAACCAATTGGTTCAAGTCGGTCCTGCCAGGGCCTTTTTTCTAGTTAGGGCTCACTGGTTTGTTTGTTTTCCCTTTACTCCATCTACAAAGGATCATCTACTAATACTGGATTTCTAACGCACCTTCATTTTGTTTGGTTGTTTAAATATCGAACTTAAAGAGGTAAATATTAGAAATAGAACGAATATTGCAATGAACCCATAGAGAGAAACAAATCAAAGTTCTAGCGTATATTGAGTGTGTGTATCATAGAAGCTGTACTCGTCTTTACACCATGTTTCGGTATACAAAAGTATCGTAAAGTACGTTTACAGCACTAAATTCAAAAGGTTACATTCGTACAAATATCGCTATTCAGTGAGAGAAAATAAAACTGTTCCTTTTTTGTAAAACCCATTGTGCTTATCGACTTATTCAGTGGCGTCACCACGGTGGGGCCGCCAGGGGGCATGTTCCCCCTGAAAAATCATGTGCCCCCGTGTGCCCCCAAATGAGATTTTTAAAAAACAATATGCCCTTTTTAGTCAAAGTGTGACTATGAAAATATTTAAGATTGGATTCTTCTTTTGACAAGAAAAGGCAGTAATTTTCATACTCTGCAACTGAAAATATCGCAAAAACACCTGGAAAATGCCATTTCCGGCTGTCTGAGGGGTTGCGTTTTTCAAAAATTTCTGCACACTTCCGACTTCGCCAACTGAAGGTGGCGCCTAGCACAGGTAACCGTTCAAGCAGGATTAGGTCTACACTTTTCCTTAAGAGGATCACATCTAACTGCTTTCTCTTTCAAATTCAGCTCTCTTTCTTCAAAATGTCAGCCGGATCCGCTGTTGAAAGTTGTTTCACCAGTTTTGTTACCAATAAAATCTTAATTGAATATACCCTTGAAGTAATTTTTAGACCAGTGTAAAGACACTAGACTACCCCGTAAATTTCGACCTGAATACCAAACAAACTCCTTAAAACCCAGGAGCTTCCGGGGGCTTCCCCCTGGACCCCCACCGAGACACACCTTGCACTGCCATCAAATTCTTTTCTCAACAGTTCATCTTGCCCTTTTTCGAAATGTCAGCCGGATCTGCTCTTGGTAGTTGAATCACTGTTTTTTACCAAAAGTCTTACTGGAAGTAACCCTTTAGGTTTTTTTTTTTGAGACCAGTTTTAAGTCAATAGAAGAACACTTAAATAGCGACTTAAATACCTCATAAACACACTAAAACCCAGAAGCTTCCGGGGACTCCCCCCCGACCCCACCCGGGATTTTCCCCTGGACCCCACCAGGGGCCCTGAGGCGGGCCCCTGGATCCCACCAGCTGGACCTCGCGCTTCGCGCTCGGTGGCGCCTGAGGCGCCATGAGTGGAGTCTAGCAGTTTCCCCCTGCAAATTTGTTTTGCCCCAGAATGAAAAGTCTGGGGACGCCCCTGGACTTATCCCAGCTGTGAATTGGTGGGTTATTTTAATGGGGAATCTTCGACTGTAAATGTTAATACACTTTGGGGTAGTTTCTTACCTTGTTGGTATATCATTATTTTCGCACACTATCTTGTTTTCATACCAAGCCAAGCTGAAAAAATAAAACTAATGAATATATAAGCCTCGTGCTCTTCACAACACTTAGAATACACTTCGTCCTGTCATAAACATTTCCAACTTTTAAAAATGACATTGCTGCGTATTCTTTTTGGTAAGTTTGAGAGTTGTACAGAATTTAATATAAGTGACACAAATCGGAATAAGGAAACTACCATTTTATTTTAATAAATGTTAAAAAGTTTGTGCATAATCACGTGATACATCCCCTTAAGTCTGCTGCTGTCGGAAGGTTTCTATCTTTTCTGAGACAAGGGTGAACCAACCTTAGACGGGTAAAAAGGGTGGGATAAAAGGAGAATCCCAAATGGTTAACAATGAAGAAGGCAATGGTTTGTTACTTGTTTCATCGTTCTAGAATATGTTTAAAATTTTACTGCTTGAGTCCCGAAGTCATGAAACATTTTAGTTTTTTGCTTCTTTTTCATTAGTACGAAACGTGGCGTATACTATGAAACAAATGGTGCTTTTATCTATCTGAGTCCTTGAAGACGAAAACATTTTTCTAGAAGGGAAAGAGGTAAGAATGCCGTGAGGAGAGGGTCATGATATAGAACATATTGAAAATAAAATAAGGAGAAGTGAAGAATATATCCCTTTGTGATGTTTATAATGATGTTATGCGTTTCAAGTAACCATTTACTTTCTGGAGCTTCCCACCCATCCATCTTGGATGACTATCTCAATATAACGTCAGGCCAGCAGGTAGCAGGGCTTAAGCTGTTGAAAATTCCTCAAAATTTCTATTCAATTTGTACCCGGTGCTAGTCTGCTGGACTTTTTGTATGGCAAGAAAACATGGTAGAATTCTGACGTTTGTTGTCGTGAATTAAGCATCAGGCTAGGGTGAAGTACTAAGATTTGTCCGACCCAGGAACAAACTCGGCGGCCTAGGCTTTGATAACGTTCCACTTGTTGCAAGGATTGCAAACCCCATTTTTGATGTTGTGCAAACGCTTCGACGCATCACAAGGTAAACCCTGACAAAGTTACGCCCCCAAGATTATATGAAGTCCCGAAGCAATGGAAGAGCCCCATGCCTGCCCCCTCTCGGACATGAAATATTTACTGGACTATCAGAAGCATATGGGACCTGATATCCTTTTTAACTTCAAAATGTGTTTCTACTTCCAACAAATTTCCCACCTAAAAGGTTTTTCGAGATGTTCGGGGAGGAAGTGGGGCTTGGCAAGTTCAACTCTACCGATACCCCTGGCTCATACGTTTAAATATTACTTATATTTATTAACTGTTGTAGAAAACTTATGTTATTGTAGCCGTTGTATTTACATGGACCTCCTTGTGTTAATCATAAAATGGCACCACGTTAGTCAAGTATTTTATTGTTGGAACAAGGTGCGCAAACGACCTTTACTTTAGCAGTCTAAAGGATCTGCCGATTACAGAACCGTGGGCCTGACTGCATCATCAAACTGGCTCACGTATGACATTAAGTAATTGGTTATGAAGAGGGATAGGTCAAGTAAGGGGACACCAACAAATTGAAGCCCTGGCAAAGTCGATGAGTCGTCAGAAAGATGGGGAAGGAAAAGTATTTCGCTTAGAGAAGTGTTAAGCTTGCTTAAAAAGTAGAGAAAATTGGTTTCATATGAGAAATTTGATAACATTTGGATTTTTTCGAAGAAAATCTGAAATATTTGGTGTTTTAAGAAAAATGAGTACATAATTAAACAAGACGAACGTCTAGACGAGTTGCGGTGCCGACAAACCAAGTCGTCTTATACTTTAAAGGTGATTTGACGACTGTTAGCTACTAATAGCTTTTGGACTCTTGGAATGGACTCTACTACAGTAACAAAGAAGTATATTTGCCTTTTTAAACAGGATATTCAAGGTTTCCCTTCATGGGCTACTTCATTTTCTGTACAATTCGCGCCAACCTATGGTGGCGCTCTGTTTAAAATAATCATCCTTCTTTTAGAGAGGTTGAATCCAACTCAATACCACAGAGTGCACTCTAAAAACACTATGGTCAACTATGCACCGACTCAAACGTATGGTCAAAAAGTGACCAATTAATGGTTAGATTTGACCATAAATATGTAAATTTTGATCAAAGTTGGAGGTCAATGGTTTGACCATTGTTAAGGTCGGTGCATAGTTAATTGAATCAATGGTTAATTCGAGGCAAAGAGATGAAAACGAACGATTTGGCTAAAAATTTAGGAAAATCGGCCCATGTTTGTACAGGGTTTAGACTGTTGGCCCAATCAGCCTGGGGTCCAGGGGCCGCTTTAAGGCCCCCTGGTGGGGTTCAGGGGACAAAGCCCTGGTAGGGGTCCATGGGGGGCTGGGTACTTTTGTAGGGGGTGGCTGAAGTTTACTATCTAAGCGTAGCGTCACCACCAGCTGGCGTGGAGCGAACAAAGAAAATTTTGCATTTTTAAACCTCCCAGATGGCTAGAAATGGCATTTGCCAGGTTAATTTGTTTCTAATTCTGGTGAGAAAGTTTTTTATTTTTCTAAGATTAAAACACCCTTTTGAGATACTGATTAGCTCAGTTCATTACTCCACTGAACTATTATGTATCCTAGGATCGCAAATCTGGAATCCTGCTGAATGTTGCAAGCAGCTGTTCCAGTGCACTCCTGAGTGAAGTATTCCCAGGGGCGTAGGGGAGCATTTCACTTTTGGGGCACAAGATTTTTGCCCGAGAAATGTAATTCTGCATGTAGGACAGTCAAAGCGAAGCCCCACCACTAGTTGGCGCGGAGCGTCCAGAAAATCCCTCACACAGTCAAAATGACATTTCCCAGGCTTGAAAAGGGGATCGAAGCAGTCGCCTTTTTAAGTTTCAATTGCAGATAAACGTATTTTCGTTCCAAACTAAAATTCGGCCAGAAAGACTAAGCGGAGCGCCACCATTAGTTGGCGCGAAGCGTACAAAACATTTTCAAATATCCGACTGCTCAGACAGTTGAAAATGGCATTTCCTGGGCTTATATGGGGATCTAAGCATTCGCTATTTTGAGTTTCTTTTTGTAAAAAATGATCACTTGAAACTTAAATTCTGCTATGAATCGGTGTAAGTGGAGCACCACCATAAGTTGGGACGAAGCGTGCAGGAAATTTTGAAAAACCTGACCACTTCAGACAGTCAAAACCTTTGCTTATAGGGGATCTTAGAAGTCACTAATTCGAGGGTCTGTTTGCACAAAAATTGTTCACTTGAAACTAAAATGCTGCTAGGAAGACTATCTGGGCGGAACTTCACCGCTGGTTGGCGCGAAGCGAACAGAAAATTTTGAAAAATCGGACCCCTGAGACAGTCGAAAATGACATTTCCCAGACTTACAGGGGGATCTAAGCAGTCGCTATTTGATCAGAAAATTACCAGATAAAATGTATCACTGCAAATCGATGAATCCCGCATCATTTCGGGGAAACTACAAACCGGAATTGAAAACATGCTAATGAATTTTACTCTATTGCGACTCTTGGCTAAATTCAATATATATTGAAAAAATTGTGTGCCCCAACTTCCTACTATATATGATTTTACTTTTGAAAAAATTAAGGCCTATGGGGATCTTATAGCAGTCGCTATTTTGATCAGAAGAATCAGATAAAATGTACCACTACCATTGGATGAAATGAAGTAGATAATTTTTCTTCTTTTAGTAACACTTATTGACAGAATTGTCACGTTACACGGTGTGTTGAAATGAATTTTCAAGCAGACTTACGGGAAGACATTCTCACCCTACATCATTAAATTATCGAAAATCAGATTACCCGATTCTCATAACCATTGCCTGTATTTGGCAATAGTTGCAATAGTTGAACAAATCACTTTAAAGAGAAAAATGGACTTTGTGATGAATAAGTTAAACGTTTTCCCGATAACACCACAACTCCCTGACATAATTATAACAAACTAGAGAATAATTAGCTCATAAATATCTTGCGAACTTTCCATTTCCGAAAAGGGCAAAGAGACGAAACGAACGAGCCACTTAGCCGAAATTTACAGTTACGAAATGTCTTGAAATGTTCAAATCTTCATCCGTAAACCAACAATTTGACCCTCTGTGCACGGTCTAATTTTAGTGTCTACGTCACACAACATAAGCTGATAAGGGTCAACTTATAGTAAGCAGAAAGTTGCACTTCCCGTAGTAAAGGGGCAAACTTTTCACCCCAAACTAAAATTGTATTGCAGACGGGTTGTTGGAATGATGAAATTCGTCTTCTACGGAATCTTTTACTCGACAGTTTATCCGTATTCATAGAACTGTCTTATTGCTTTTATATATTTTAGGTAATCGTTTCATCAATTGCGAGTCATGGCCATACATAAACTTACTACAATGACAATATTTTCTTCCGTAGTAAAAGGACATCGTCAAAGAAGCGACAAAAAGTTCTTGCTATAGAATGTAATAAGAAACGTGTCTGGTTAATAGTGTGATGACAGACGAATCGCAGCTAATAGCTATAAATTATAAACATCGACATTTTGGTATTCACGTTTCATTATAGGACGAAAAAATGATGCAATGTATCTTTATGATTGATTACTGGATGGTTCGACACTCTGATTTGTTTAAGACAATATCGTTCAAGTTTCATTAAATGCTGAACTTAGAAATTATTGGGGAAGGGATACTAGTGACGTATATGAACGGGACTAATACAAGGGAGCTGCTTCTAAAGGCAGCTCCCTGCTGTGACCTTTTTTTGAATATAGTTCTTCTGTCAATGCAACCATGGGACGACCCCCATGGTTTTTCACGGACACGGATGAGTGATATGTATGACATTGCAGTGAAGACAAAAGGAAGCACACCACTAATTCAAGGGGAATCCCGGCGAAGCAGGTTACCCTACGAATTTAACACCCGAGAAAAAGTTTTTTTTTTTTTTTTTTTGGGGGGGGGGGGGGGGGGAGATTAGACCATGTTAGTGAGGAGATGTGTTCAATTATAATCTCTATGTGGTAGGAAAGTAGTTGAAGTAACCATTCAAAGAAAATTGAAGGTATTTCAGGCATTTTTTTGCAGTATATATCCTTCCGCGATGCAAAACGGCATTTTGAATGAGTCAAAAAACAGGAACCTGACTACTCTATTATACAGGCCCTTCTAGCGCGAACTCAACATCGTGTAAGCAAGTAATGGTGGTGTTAGTAAAAGAGGGGCAGCAGACCCACTTACCAGAAGTTGTTCATCCTTTTCAAAACGGGTCTTCCTTTCCTAAGTCATTGTTGTGTATCTTGATATCCTCATTTTCTATCAGCCAGCGAGCAGCAAGAACAACACTTCTAGGCCTAACATTTTCAGAAAAAATAGCCGTTTTATAACTTCCCTCTTAAATCTGACAGGAATTACTTGGCTCTCTTCAAGTCTTATAGGTAAAGTTTTAATTGTTGTCACCACATCAGACGGGACATTAACAACATTTCCCTTAATACTAAATTGACCTCCTCGAGGAAGCTCACGCAACTGCATAAAAGGTGTTCGCAAAGCGACCAACCTTCCTTCAAGACGATGTAATTTCAATTCTTCTGGTATCTCATACATTTTCAAATTACTATCTCGACTTAATAACGGAACTCTGCATTCTTTTATATATTTTAAACAGGTTTTACAGACCCATCCTTTATCTATACCTTCTTCCTGCTTACAAATACTAGTATTTCCACTAAATCTAACTAAATTCACCCACAGTGCACATTCTTTATACCATAACTGCTCACAATAAAAGCAAACGTATGTAGGCCCCTCCATAATTTTATTGCAAGAGCGATGTTGCAATTCTTTAATTGGACTCTCCTCTTCTTTTCTAAATTGACGCTTACGTATTTGTTTTCTAAGCATCATTTTAGTACTATCACTTGCAATAACCACACTACGTTTTATCACAAAACCTTTATTTTCCCAACATTTATACCTATCTACACCCAGCCAACATGCCCAGCTGGGCCCCAACTGGGTTTCAGCTGGGCTACTTGCTGGGCTCCAGCTGGGACCCATTCGTGTTTGTCAGGTGTTCCTACGTGGGGCCCAATTGGGCTAGCCTTTCCCAGCTGAAGCCCAGCTAGGCTTTAGTAATTGAAGCGGGGCCCAGCTGGGCTTCATCTGAGCATCAGCTCGGAAAGGCTAGCTCAGTTGGGCCCCACGTGGGAACACCTGACAAACACGAATGAGCCCCAGCTAGGGCCCAGCAAGTAGCCCAGCTGAAACCCAGTTGGGGCCCAGCTGGGCATGTTGGCTGGGCAGTCACTCCCATAGACCCTTTCACTAATATATGATTACTCCCCTCATTTAAACAAACATCTACTCTCTTCACATAACTTTGCACTGACATTACATTTGATAACGCTCCTCTTCAAATAAAATGTCTCCTCTTTTCAATATGTTACATTTAACACCGAAAAATTCTTCACTTTGTTCATTAACACAGCTCTTCAACCAATTCTCTATAACGCTGTTCACATGTACAGACTCATTATCTTCTATTACCAACACTACGTCATAATGTACTCCACCTGTATTGACTAAATAAATGGCACGTTTTTCCCGATTAACTACGCTACTTAAAATACCACTTTGAGGATAACGTACCCATTTCCATGTATCATTATATTCTATAAAAGTATATATATCAGTTTCCAAAAGTCTTGCAGCTGCAAGTATTTCAACCTCTGTAGACAATACACCATCGCTATCCATTCCAGTAGAAGTAACATATTCTTCCTTAGTCATTATTGGTACCGGCAACTCACTCCTACACAATGAACTTACAATGACTTGTCTTAAATAAAAATGATTATCTTCTACCCCTGTAACCAGTAATGCCAAACACCGAAAAAACAATTACCATCCCCACGTACTTTTCTCACACGAATCGGCCTACTCTCAACTGAAACACATTTTCCTATTTCGATAGAAGGCAAATCAAACTTCCCAGTTTTCACAAAACCATGTTTGAATCTATCAGCACAAGCTTCCTAAACGTTTTTTCTCTCCAACAGCTATCAACAACGAAAAAATTAAATGTACATGTAGATTTTTCGGAACGTATAAATAATACCTCACGATCGTCATGTTCCCTACTTTCCCCATCATCACACCTCTGACTTTTTTTCATATTCACTGGAACTTTTTTTGGTTTGTTCCCAATTCTGATATCATCATTTTTCTCCTCTTCATAACTTTTATCTTGAAATTCACCCCCATACTTTCTTTTTCTTTGTTGCCAACCTTTCCTTTCTAAATTAAAAATCTCTGAACGGCCCTCCTTAGGCATTGTAATATTCTCCACATAATTTTAAACTTTAAAATAACAAATTTGCCATAACCAGACACCTTGATATAACACAAATATTAACACTCGCCAACTCATACAAATAATATTTACCTACCAGTAACAATATTTCCCTTCAACAGAAACTTACTTTGTGAATATTGTCGTTAGTGTGAGGAATTCACACAGCCCTTTATAGTCACAAAAAACAGTGAACAAAACTCCTCTAAACTATCGAACTGTTTACTTCACCGCAAACACGACCATGCCACTTGAGAAGAATAAATCCCTACAAAGAAATCGTCATATAAATACTCAAAATTCACTTAACACCAATCTGTAATGAATTAAAAAAAAAACAACCAAAATGATGGCGCTGTGTTAAATTAACAAACAACCTTGTCCCCAGAGTACATACGGACCTGGTTTTTCCGCAAGATTGTTACTAAAAATAGAACACGTTTCCGAATTTTACATGAAAAAACCCCAATTTTACACTCTCACGAAAGTCATATTTCCACCAAAACTTAAAAACACGAAAGAGAAGTACCATCCCTACAAATTGCACTAAACCGTATTTCGATACCACAAAGCATCTACAAGAAGATAGAAATAAAGTGCCGGAAAAGTCAGAAATTGACATCGCGAGAGTAACTGCATTAGTTGCGGTGCTGCCTGCAAGGCAGGCACCGCAACTAAAAACTTGCCAATTCTTTGAGTTAAGTGGAGCGAATTTCTTGTGAACTTGTGAGGGTTGTAAAGTTCCCAGATGAAACTAGTAAATTTCCTCGACGAAGGGGCAGAAAAAGGGATAGACGAAGCACATGCCAACGAACTAGCATGTCTTCCGGTGGCTTCACCATGCACTGCCAATGAACAAACGTCATAAAATTAATTTCTAAGTGGTATAATTACGAAATTATTCTGCCACGTGCAAAAAGGAATACAAAAGTTCAATTAGTTTCCAATGGCAAGTTGACATTGAAATGATAAATTTCAAACAGTGAAGGAATACTTCAAGGGAAATATATCTTTCTGAGAGTATTAAAAGATAACCAGCACTAACGATTAAAATGGATGTAATGATGATAGCAATGTATTATGATATAATATCATGATATATTACTATTACATGGCAAATCTGTGGCTCCTTTGCCCTGGTTACATTATGTAACGCAGGAAGACAAGAATTTCCTAATTCACAAATTAAGTAAGTATCTTTCACTGACATTTTAGTTCATGCAGGAAAAAAATCCTCGGGTCTACCTTTAATCGCAAGTTTCGTTTTGTACGACATAAATGTGGCAATTAAGGAAACGTCAGATTTGTTATTCAGTTCAGGTTGTAAAAATATGGTTAACTGTTCCAATTCATTCAAATTGAATAGCAATTTCATTTTCCTGTGACGATAGGATAGCAACCAGTTGTACATTTTACGAGTGTATTGTATCGACGAGACATAGCAAATGAAACTCAAACAAGCGGACGACTCGTTTCCGGATATTTGTGGTCCAGTCGTTTCATGATTAGGCAAAACGTTTCACTTTCGGTTTATGGTAAAGACCGAATAATATCCTTTCACAAATAAATTTTTCAAACTGCTCAGTGAATATGATCTTCGTTGTTAACATTATGAGGGGATAACATGCACGTTATGTGTCATTGTTCCAAGGGTGATGCTATTAAAATGCAAGTTGCACGTGAGCCTATGGAAGGGGGCTTTTAATTTTTCTTTTCCATTGTTCCAGTAACTTGTCTACACTACCATGAGTAGAGCGAAGAAAACTTGAAACTGTTTGTTCGATATTTGTTAATTTATAACATCAAAATGAAGAAAATAAATTACAAAACAATTTCAATTATATGAAATGAGGAGAGAAAAGGTTGCGCTATAACACCGTGCTGACCAGAGAGAGAAGAAGTCTAAAAAATACTTCAAGAAAACTCTCCCCCAAAATAATGATTGCGCAATTAATTTTCAGAGTAATTTAGTTTTACAAAATTCAGTTATGATCTTACTTGGTTATATAGTGTACCATCAAAGTAAGTTTTAGTTTGTTAGCTCACACATATGTTACACAGGGAATATCAGAGTAACTGTTTAGTATATATTTATCACATGGTCTTTGGGACTTGCTTTTGAAAATACGTTCATTCTTTGTGTCCCTAAGAACATTATTTACAGTATTCTATATTTTGACTCCACAAACAAAAAAATCATAGCTTTCAAGGTTGTACTTACCGATTTTTTTTTTTTTTTTTTATAAAAAGTCATCCTTTTGGGGAACACAATATTTTGTGTGTTTGTTCAAGTTTTTTTTGTTTTTCATGAAGTCTTTTGAATATTCGGAGGTAATGTGCCACTTTTGGTTTTGTTTTATAAAGGAATTTTTTTAGTGTACTTGCTGCATTACAGATACTTACAGCTCCCTGCCTCTCGAAAAGGTTGGAAATTGGGCCGTAAAACTCCATCTAACTTACTAAATAACTCTTGAAAAATCACCTCCAGTCAATGGCGAAGAGCCAAAGGGCAAGGTATTTTGTTCCCTGTAGCAGCTACGTGCCCCTAAAGGACACAAATTCCTGAACCTTTAGACCAAGGGTCAGTCATGTGTGGCCCAGTCCTTGACTGGCTGTCCAAGGAGCAGGTACTACTATACATAATGGATCACAGTCTTCTAATAGCTCCCACTCACCTCGATGGTTTTTAAAAAGTCGTAGTTTGATGCAATTTATACTGCAAAAATATTACAATGAATGTACGATGTACACAAGAAGTAAAGAATGTGTAGTAACTCATTCACATGAAAGTTTTCTTTTTACACGGGATCGTCGTGGACGTCTGGCACTCAAGCCTATAATCAGATTATCATGTGTGCGGCTTCCGATTCAAAAGTTCTCGATTTTTTACATTTAGAAGGTCAGATAAAAATATCTTTACTTAAAGGCCCAATTTTCTCACCACAAACAGTACCAATTCTCCACAACCTTCTTATTTAAGCCCCTCCCACATTTGTCTGAAATACATCCTCATTCAGACACAATATCAGTTTATTGCTTCAGGTTGAGAATAGAAAAGCAATGTGTTAAATCAAAACACTCTCAGGCAGTACAGGTCATGCTGCATAATATAAGCTTTAATAATCTGTATTGTTTGAATTAGCTGTCAATCAAAGAGCTTAACCAATTGATAATCCCTGATAACCCCTATAAGAATTGTGGTTTGGGGTGAGAGGAATGGCCCTTTGAGTTCAATTCTTATAAATGTACATTGGTATTCAATTTCAATCTAACCATTACCAAAGAAGAGGGGAAAATAACGTCTGATGAAAATTTTTTAAGTAGACGAGAAGCACGTAAACTGTAAACAGTAATAAGCCTGCTTTATTTAAGTGACAGCGCTGTCCCTGCATGTTTTCTTCCCCTTTTGTGTGCGTCGGTGTATTTGACCTTAGTTTAGATATTCAGAACGGAAGATAAACTAAGTTCCACGAAGTCACTGACTATGAGCAAATATACAACTATACTACCTCACATATATTGAAAGAAAAAACAATATATGAAAACGGTATTATGTAACGTTAATAGAAAGAAAAATATCACTGGGAAAATGAAATTGAAATGTTTCCGAAACCAAAATTACACCTGACTGTCTTAAAGCCACATACATACATCATTCAATGAAACATGGCATATGGCTAAGTTAAACTTGTAAAACAAAAAAGGTTGTGGTCATGTATATCCTTGTGGTCATGAATATCCTTGCAAACTAGTTGCTAGTCAAGTTGTGGCAATGTTATTCATCGCCATTATGTAAACCGAACATTAACCTTAAGTTCCAAAAAATATATATGACAAAGCGTTAAAAACAAATCTCTTTTCCATTGCAAATAATTTAGCAGCTTAAAGTAAGTAAACAGATCAATTCGCAATGCCTCAGTTCCTACAGTTTTCCCATAATTTTCTTTTGATCCAATAGAAAAGTTTCACAATTTGTCCGTGGTGGTACAGCCTCGAGTGTGAAAGTGCGCTGGATCACAGTTTTGTGACCTTTTGCGACCTCCGTGCATATGTGTAGTTGGATTGTGTCATGGCAGAGGTAATATAACTGGAATGTAACATGGCGAAGAGTATGAAAGGAATGAATTCTTCCTTCCCTCTGGACTGAGCAAAAATGTTTTTTTAAGGTTTCCAAATGCAAAATGGTACAATATTTGTTCACTAAACAAATTACAGTTTAAGTGATTACCTTGACACTCTTTTCTATTATATTTTTAAAAGTTATGGTCATGGGGTCTTCATCGCAAGAACCCACCGAGCATAATTGACTGGAAGATGACGAACCAACATTAATCCATGTTTTTTCTCGCTGACGGAAATATCGACTGACAAATTTGTAGTTCCATTAAACAATTTTGTGATCTCTTTTCTTACTGTGATGTGGTTGCAAAATCATCACAATCAGTTTTTTATGCTGGTACTAACGAAAATGGATGAACCAGTGGTGTACGCAAGAGTCTGCTCTCATTGGAGGGGACAGTACATTGATTGCCAGTCTGGACCTGGAGGAGGTTCAAAGGGAGGGGTACCCTCTTCCCATTTGGAAATTTTTGCCCTTTTCAAGCAGTCTAAAGGCAAAAATGTGCAGATTTCTTACTTTGACATGAATCGTCTTGAAAGTTGAATTGTAATATTTAACTTGGGGACAAAAATGAAACTTTTGTGTCTTTATATGTTATCTACTGTCCGGTTTGCTACCTTTCGAAAAGAAATTTGTTTTTAAATTTGGGTAATTTTAGGAGTCAAAGTAAAGGAGCTTCATTGATCGCCATGAGCGTATGGGAACACTTCAGTTTGGGGTCTTTCTTGCCCGAAAACGAAATGTTTCCGTAGAGTTTATTATTTAAGTGGAGCGCCACATCAGTTGGCGCGGAGCGTACAGAAAATTTCGAAAAATCGACTGCATGCTGAGATGGCCGGAGATAGCATTTCTCAGACTTACACGTAGAATCTAAGCAATCGCTATCTTTCTTTGTCGGGTGCAATAAAATGCGGCCACTACACTTCAAAATAAGTTTGAATACTGCAAAATGATCAGAAAGTTATAAAAAAAGTTAAAAAAAGATACTTTGACTAATGGGCTAAAATTTAATGCGCCTAAAAAACTATCTAAGCGGTGCGCCACCCTTGGTTGGCGAGTAACGTTCAGAAAATGTTGTAAAACCGCGTCCCCTCAGATGGCCGACCCCTCAGATTGCAACCTGATAGTAAAGCAGTCCTATCTTTTAGCCAGAAATATGGCTGATTAAGAACTGCAACAAAGGATCCCACGGGAGGGAGAGGGCTCACCTGATCGGGTGCCAATGGGGCAATAACTAGTGGTATTCTAATTGAATAATTTAGCAACAAAGCAATTAATTTCTGTATCATCCCTGTATAGAGATTCAGCTAAAATGCTGATTATCTGTTATAATACATAAAACACGTGTTGGTCTGTTTAATCATGGTAATGGATTTCATTGTAGGAGATATCAAGTTTGCCGTTACAACAATTCTACCACTGCCATATTGAACAAGCTACGTTCTATTCAATGACGGTACACCATTATGAAAATCGAATCGGTTAGCTTACGGAGGCCTCGTTCTTTGTACATCTAACGTCACCCATGCCTATCACGTGAAGTAATATCAACATCATTAAGCTGTAATTATTTAACGACGAGTTTGATAAGTCCAAAGGTCGAGTTTTAGCCTATTTTGTATAATGTGGATTTCTATAAGCATGCGTTGGTGTATGATCGATTGTGTGAGACCTGTCTATGGGGTTCTTTAAATATATAATGTAGATACATTAGGCTAAATGGCAAAAGGAGTTGTTGTCCCACATGCTTTAAATAAATCTTTAGCCAAACAAGATATCACAGGCCTTCAACTAAATTACCAGCAATACATTCTTGGCCGGTGGATTGATTTAATGTGTCATATTTGAGCTCTTCAAAATTCATAAATTGGCAGCGAACATATCAGCTTACACGATCGAAGGTTTTCTATATCAAGTAACTTAATCCTATAGCAACCTCAAACCGATCTTTAACAGAGGCTACACTTATCTTAATCCTAAACATCATTATTCTGTGACAAACCCGTAGATGTGGTATACTTCCGGTAAAGCGGATCTTCTTTCTAGTTAGTGAACCTTCGTAGGCCCACGAGGTCCCTCCGTCTACTGTATACACTAAACTGGAAAGATAAGACAGAGAATAATTATGGGGCTTGAAACAGACTCTTCTCTATTGAGTGTCGTGGTTGGTGTGGAGGCACCAGGGGAGGGGGTAAATTAAGGGCAAAGGAAAATGTATCAGGTTAGGTTAACTTGGTTCAGGATTGGAAGCATCTGACAGGCAAATATCTAATAGCCACTTGCTCATCTGGTTGTTGTTATGAGCCCACTCCAATCACTAACATGGCGGACAACTTTATCAGAACAATTCTCATAAACATGTCCAACATACATTTCTTTTAACAAGCTTAAGTATAAAAACGTGTCTATTCAAAATTCAACGGTCATTCGCTCATTTGATTGGGTCTAAGCCTTTTCCGTCACCACCCCATCCCACCCCACCCCCCCCCAAAAAAAAAAAAATACTGGACAATTCTCAAAATGTCAGTCTAGAACGACCCAGTCTTGTCATCATAATTTTTTAGGAAACCCAAACATCGATAATTGAGGAGGCCTTCTATTCGTCTTAAAAAATGACTGGACTGACCACAAAATTCGGACTTTATTACTTCCCTACATTACTGTTGATTGCTGGTAAAGTGAAAACATTTTTCGATAATAGAATGCACAGCTTTCACTTTCTCTCTCTCAGGATTGCGCTATAAACGAACGCCGAGACAATCTAACGACTGAACGATGTGCTTTCTTGTTGTCTGTGTTTTTGGTTCTGATTTATTTAAAGGCGATACGTGGCTTGTTCGCGTTTTACCAGTTCAACGGTATCAACAATTACATCTAAAAGCATCGGTGAGAAAACGACCTCATAAATCATCCACATGGGTAATAAAACCGACGACCGTGACGTCTATTCTTCGTCACTAAAACAGGGAGAAAATTTCTATCCCATGTTCAAGTGCCGTACATTTTTGTGTGCTAAAACTGCCTTGGAGTAGATCGTTTTGTCGCTATAGGTGGGCACTTAAAGGTAATAGGCTATTATGGTCAGTCGTTCTCTACGTTGGATGGTTCTGCAATTGAGGTATAAAGAAAAGTATTTGCATCAAAGTTGAAGTTAGAAATTATGAACTCTCGATTAACAAAATTGATTGGTTTCGCAGGGATGCGTTATTGGTGCTTAATTATGTCATAGAAAATAGATCCAAGCGTGAAAGGAATAACAACAACCCCACTTGATGATTCCAGATGATAAAGAAGAGGATCGAAGATTGAGAGACAAATTAGGACTCGGGACCGGCAAAAGTAAGGGTGATGAGATTAAAAGAGAATTTGTGGAATTTTTAAGTAACGGTATAACACCTGAACATGTGGCTACCCATATAACATTGATTGTAATTAAAGAGTAGCAGCCAGAAAGATAACCCTTGATGTACAATATCGATAAAAGAGATAAGGGTATTATGCGGAGTGACTAGAGTCGATACTCTGAAACTGTAAAGCGGAAAGGAGCACCACCCGTTTGCTGCACTCATGCTATACTGACAGATTGATTGAGACCTTATGTTCTCGGCAAGCTGAATTTGCCTTGGTCCAAAGAAGAATGGGTTACGGTTCTTTGCATCTAACGTTCGTTGTAGCACCTTTCAAAATGTGGCTATTTGATTGGGTTGGTGACTTTATGATAAGCCTGTAGGTAACCGGGTGTTGTGACTGAATGGATGGGGGCCGCGACATTTAAAACGACGGGACTACGCAGCAACTGGAAAGTCCGGGCTCCATTTCTGGCAGGTTCAAAGAAAGGCGGGGTTTGCATTAAACAGCCGCCAAGGTTTTCCTATCCGAACTAGTCTTTCAAAATAGACCCAAATTTGCTTTTAATTTGTTGAGTGTGTTAACCATCCCATAGTCATCAATTGTCATGTAAGCTCCTGGCACTTTCGTGGCTGACAAATATAATGAAAAAAATATTTCTTTAACCGCATTTGGGTCACAGATATGGTGTGCCCTGAGAGTGTGTCGCACTATCTTGGTATCACAAAACCACGGAAGCCGAGAAGTGCGATGATTGGGAGAAATCGGAGGAACGTTTTCTCTTAACCATCTTCTTTTGAAATATGAGGATTCTATAAACGGAGCTCACTCTTCCTGAAAGAGAAGTGTGAAACGACAAAACCAAAAGTAGAGAGGGCGTACTCCAAGAAAAGACGAAAACATCTTTAACATTTCGTGACAACGTCTACTAAATCTGACGTGGTTTAGGTAAAACCAGATGTGATCGTCCTTTGTGACCAATGCGGTCAAAACTTCTCCTTTGATAAAATCTTTAAAGGTTGGGAGAGGGCGAGTAAAGTCCCATCAAGATATATATGCTATAGACCATTTTCAAATAACAATTAGAATGTATTGTGGGATCGTAAAGTGGCGGAAAAAGAACATCCAAAATTGGGGAAAAACTAAGAGCAATTGATAATGTTGGGGAAACTCCGAGGTTTAAGCATATCTTTGGATGAAAAGTCAGTCTTTGCAGATGTATTATTTATTGTTTTCGGTTCAACCCACCTCCTAAGTGACCTTATCTGAGGGGAGGCAAGTGGGAGGAAAGAACAAAATCTGGTGAGCAAGTACCCCCTTTTGCTCCCATCCGTAGCGCCGCCACTGGGGAAAGAAGTTTGTACCTAAAATTTTCTCACTGTTATTTGACTGTGGCAAAATATTAAAGAAAACCGATACTGTATCCCATAGCCCTTTGTACTCTCTATGTAGAAAAGATTCTATTGGCCTCTCTAGGCTTTGTTTAGACTCCGGTGCCCAACAATAATGATGACTGAGATAGATTGTCTGTGAAAATTGTGTGACCAGTTCTGGAGACGCTTCCAACGTAAATTTAACCAGGTAGGCAGCGGGCCGTACACGAAAAAGTGCTTTCGTTTTTGATTCCTTGCCGAAGGCAGGCAAGGAATCTATGCGATGGTGATGTCGTGTGTATGTGTGTGTGTGTGTGTGTATGTATGTGTGTGTGTGTGTATGTGACGCTTTGGCTTGTAAACACGATATCTCAAGAAGGGTAAGTGTGACTGACGTCGTATTTGGTGGGTGGGTTGGTCATATTGAGTAGATGATCCCTATTGTTTTTGGTGGAGATCAAAGGTCATTTAGGGTCACCAGAGGTCAAAAGGTGAAAACTTTGTAAACACGATATCTCGAGAACGGTACATGTGACTATGCTCATATTTAATGTGTGCATTGGTCATATTGAGTAGATGATTTGTATCAATTTTCGTGGAGGTCAAAGGTCATTTGGGGTCACGAGAGGTCAATAGGTAAATTCCTTAGAAATTTCTTGTAAACACGGTATCTGAAGAAGGGTAAGTGTGACTAATCTCATATTTGGTGTGTGCATTGGCCATATTGAGGAGATGATCCCTATTGTTTTTGGTGGAGATCAAAGGTCATTTGGGGTCACCAGAGGTCAAAAGGTGAAAACTTTGTAAACACGATAACTCGAGAACGGTACATGTGACTGTGCTCATATTTGGTGTGTGGGTTGGTCATATTGAGTAGATAATCCGTATCAATTTTCGTGGAGGTCAAAGGTCATTTGGGGTCATGAGAGGTCAAAAGGTGAAAAC
The DNA here is from genome assembly GCA_037179385.1 of Holothuria scabra. NCBI lineage: Eukaryota > Metazoa > Echinodermata > Holothuroidea > Aspidochirotida > Holothuriidae > Holothuria > Holothuria scabra. The sequence continues at coordinate 54,994,488 of CM074180.1, forward strand.
TTCGTAAACACAATAACTCGAGAAAGGTGTATGTGACTATGCTCATATTTGGTGTGTGGGTTGGTCATATTGAGTAGATGATCTGTATCGATTTTCGTGGAGGTCAAAGTTCATTTGGGGTCACGAGAGGTCAAAAGGTAAATTCCTTAGAAATTGCTTGTAAACACAGTATCTCAAGAAGGGTAATTGTGACTAATCTCACATTTATTGTGGGGATTGGTCATATCTAGCAGATGATCCCTATTGATTTTCCAAAAGGTCAAAGTTCATTTGGAGTCAGCATGTTCAAAGCCTGACAAGCTTTCCTTCACAGTCTTTCAAGAAAGGTCACTTGTAGGGTCCTGTAACTTGTCATGTAGATGGCACATAGTGAATACATGGTCCCAGAAGTTTTTGGTGGAGGTCAAATGTCATTTGGGTTCACGACGGGCAACGGGGATCTCAATGTAGGAAGATTCGATGCCTTGCATGTGTACTTTGTGGGCACATTATGGAGCCCTGTTAATTGAAAAACATTGCAAAGCAATGTCAATGTGAAAAAAGGCCTTACATTTCAGCAGCAAGGAATCACTAAGCCTTTTGGCTTTCTGGTTAACTTTCGTGACGCACATCTGAGGGTCGGCATAAAAATTACCCACGAAGGTCAATTTTAACCTTTTGAACATCATATCAATTACCACAAGCGAACGAGTTGGCCTACGAAGAGAAATTTGAGGGTGAATTGTTGGCTTTTTGTGGCCAACGTTCATTGTAGATACTAGTTCCACGAATTTTCTGACACGTACAAAATTTGTACAATATGCGCCGGGCAATAGGGATAAACTTTTATGTCAATTAATTGACCGGGGGGGGGGAGGAGTATGACAACTTTCCCCTCATCTAGGGAAAGGTTGAATAAATCAGGAACTGGAACGAGAAAGGATAGCGAAAGGATAGCGAAGAAGGAAAATGAAATAGGCCTATAGGACAAAACAAGAATAAGAATTTGGAATGGAAAAGAGGAAGGAAATAAACACACTTGACATAAAAAACAAGAAACAGAGAGAAGAGATGCGTTCAGTAAGGATACCAATAGATGATTCACATGATATTGTTCAATCAAGTCTGGTTTGCAGCAGAGTTATGAGAGAGTAAATAACGTACGGCATATGGTCAAGTGGTTAAAGCATCCGACTTCAGGCGCGAGTACATGGGGTGGGGGCTTACGCCCCAGCCCTCTCTTTTTCGCCACATCAACAATAAAACATATGAAAAATTAGCAGTGCAGTTCCCTCTCACCCCTGTTTTCTCTTAGGTCAGTCCCCCCCCCCCTTTCTGAATGTGCGAATCCGCGCCTGGACTTGCAGGTGGGAGGTCAGGAGTTCGAGTATTGTCCTGGTCATACTGAAGACTGTAAAAAACACAGCGTAAAGCAATTGAGTAGGAAAAACAAGCCAGTTAGTCACAACTGGAAAAGCTAGTCCTCATATCGAAAAGTTTTATACAAAAACGATCATTTGCTCATTCTATATCAAAATATTTTAAATGTTCTAATTAAGGTAAGCTAAATCGGTTATGCTTTGGAATGATATGTCAAGGTGAGAGGAACTCATGAAATGCCGATTTTCATTCAAAATACTTGATTTTTGACGATTTCAAAATTTTTTGACGTCATAATTTGGGGAATTTCCCCAAATTAATGGGCCATTTTATGCCTTTACTACAAGCGTTTTACGAAAAAAAAAAATATAGATCCAAATAAAAGCAATTCTTCTCCTCCTGTTACCTGTGACATGCAGCTCCCAGAAACGCGTTTAGCTGTGTCAATATATTTGAGGAAAGAAGTGTTAATCCTCTAAATTATGTAAAATTGGGATGAAAAACGTTTTTTAGCCCATAGACATCAAATCCCATAAATTAATGATTTACGACAAAAGTAAGGGGGGTGTCCCGTCAAAAAAGCATTCACTAGAGTTTGCAATAGTATGAACATCACAAATCCAGTTTAGCCAGACCTTAAGACACAACCCCGAATACTACATGAAGCGAAAAACCTAAAAATGCAAAATGCGCCCGCACACTGTAACGCATTTGGGAGGTTTATGAACTTAATTCCCATTGAGATCTTTTGTCCAAATTAACCAAAATGTTTCAACAGTTTCCAAATGGTAACGGGTTTTCAAAGGTGTTTGGTTTATAAAAAGGGTAATTTTATAATTCCCTTTGAGTTTTGACCAATTTCCATCATCTACCAAAGGGACTGCCCTTTAAATGAAAAGGGTATTTACAAAAGGTATCACTTGAAACCCTTTGGGTTCAAAGGGTTTAACCCAAAAGGGTTCCAATTTTCAGCTGGGCTGCCAAAAACCTTTGACTATACCTTAAGCTGTAAAGTATAATCTCTTCTAGTGAGCATGCCTTCATGATTTTGAACCAGCGTCGAAACTTCATGAAGCCTTGGCCGTTCACTCCAAGTATAAGTTCAAACTATATGATCTATCATCAAAGAACCAATCTCAAATTTCCTGCGAGAAACTTAGCATCATGTAGTAGAACTGATCGCCAGCATCTCTGTCTGCCAGGAAAAAAGGGAACCGATCGTGGGGTAAAGTTTACAAAATATGAAAAGACCGGGGTGAGAGCTGTACTGTATCAATACGTTATCTTCTTTCAGATGGAGAGGGGCCCAAGATTCCTAGAGATATAATCACAACAACCAGTGGTTCGAACCTGCCATGCACTTATTCATTACGCTTGATTTTGCATGTGTTTTATAGGTAAACATTTCATTTGGAACCCTTTGAGCACAATTGGTTTGAAATGGTAGGCATACCTTTCGAAAAGTAAAAAGAAAAAGAAAACTTTTTTAAGCATAGGAGTAGGAAGCGGGGGCTGGGGGAGAAAGCTCCCCCCAGTGAAAAATGAGGGGCGGAAGCATGCTTCCGCTCCCCCACTTCCCGTGAGTCAGAAACCCCTTTTTTAATTTTCCAAATCTCAAAAAACAGCGAAATTTCCGGCGCGCTTTGCTCGCCGCATTATGCAACATAAAGTGCGCTAGTTCTCACTAAACTTTTCTGAGCTCTGGACATACTGTAACTTGAACAAAATCGGATATTTAAATTACCATTGTGACACCACATCATTAAGAGACACCGGCAGCTATGTTGCTATTTTTGTGACCTGTCTTTCATAACATTCCAATTTTTCTACAATTAAAGTTCTTGATTTTGAAATATTTTGTCTAAAAGGACAACAAAATTTGGGAAACTTTTGAAATGTCATCGGGGTCTGCGGGTCTGAGGGGTCGCGATTTTTCAAAATTTTGTATGCGCTCCGCGCCAATTGAAGATAGTCTCTCGAGAAAGACCGTTCCAGGCAGGGAAGCTTTGGCCTACCGTAGTCACATGTTCTCATACACACCGCATGCGGGACATCGAATCCAAAGTAGCGCTTGCAGTGACCTTCCGTATATCTTTGCCGCACCCGCACCAAGTTCAAACGAGTTTCAAGGACTGAATTTGTATCTGACTTTTGACGGAATCGAATTCAGTCATAATTAGACACCAAATGATCTTGAACCAAGGAAGTCGGTCCAGCTTTAGTAAAGTTATGCTCAACCGACTGAAACTAAGATTAAAATTGCGGAAATAGAAGGTAAAAATTTTCAAGTTGATATATTTAAAAAAAAACATATCGGGTACCGTCATTTCAAAAAATCCACAAAGGCGTAGGCTACGGGAAGAGGCGGATCCTGTTTGCAGTGAACTGAATATAAGTTCAAGTCCTATTTTGCCCGGCCGTATGTCAACACGGTCCGCTGCAGGCCGAACTGACTAGCTGCATGCTACCCCTTGCCCATAAATATATGTAAATATCAGTGCCATGAAAAAAGCACTTCCCCTGCTCTGGGAAGAGTGCAGCCCCCTACCCCCACCTGAAAGGTCTACGCCTAGTAGCAAAGATGCCAGTTCTGAATTGCGATTTTCTATTGAAAAACCTGCCCCTGTCTAAAGCTATCGGCCATGTCATGACACCCAGTCTCCAGGGGCAGGAATTTCTGATGAGATTTTGTGCCAGAAAGATCAAAATTTTAATGCATGGCTACTTTGTCGCGTGTCACAACAAGCATTTAATCGGGAAAGGGCTGATGGCTTTTACAAAATGTGGTCAGTGTACCGTTTTCAGTTTGGCACTAGTACTGAGCTCAGAGGGTCATATTGGGACCAGAAAATTTAGTACACGAATTCCGATATTTTTTCGGAAGGGAAACCGTTCCCAGTCGCTAATAACAGCTCGACCACCAAATTTTAAGTAAGCTTGTAGCGGTTTAGGATTTTTAGATAGCATGTAAGTTACTGCTAAGCCGAATTAAAGCTAAAATTATTCCATATAACTTGAGAACCAACACCCCCCCCCCCCCCCCCGATGCCAGTGCCTATTAGAACCTATTACACGAAATAAAGCTTGGTGACATTCTCGCCCGTATTCGTATTGTTAATCTTCCAGATTTCGACGTTCCTCGATACAAAAATGATACTAGATGGGTTGAAGGGTATTATTCTTTTTTCAGAGATCGGAGTGACCCAGATTATACAATTTGGATCGGTATCCAGCTCGAGTTACTCATTCGCAGTTAACGTTACGCGCGAAACCGACGTAGCAGGGACATAAACAGTTCCTCGTTCGCGAAAAAGTGTCCTTTTTCTTTCCACATCTTTTTACCAATTTTAATCCCTCGTACCCAAAATAACATTTAAATTTATTTACTTTTTCATAAATTTAACATTACAGCGCATTTCAGATAATTAAAGTACCTTTGGAACATGATTAGAGGCTGCAGCTGTAGTTTTAGTGCTGTTCGAGGAAAAGTTTTCTTAAAACGTGGAAGTTGTGTGTCTAATTCACCTTCGCCAGATTTTGAATTTAAAGGGATATTTTCACTTATTTTTCTTGATCCATAGGCCAAACGGATCGCTTGTGGTAATTGCATGGGTTATTATTTCATCTTTTTCCATCAATTCGTATTTTTTTCAATCAGACCCTCCGAAGTGCGTCACGAAGTAACACGAAAAAGCAGGACAGATTTTGGTCTAAGGGTGTTGTTGTTGTCAGGGAGTTGTTGTTGTTCAACCATCTAATAAATTGTATTCATTTTTTCCACTACTGAAGAGAGTTCCTCAAATTGCCATTGTAATAACATATAGAGCTTTTCCGGATTACCTCCATGATAGAACAGCAAATGTGATCTCTAAACTCGATAAAGAAACCAAGGAATGATTCTCAGATCAGTAATGCCCTTCTTTCAACTTTGTGAATATAACGCAGATTTCTGACTATCATTGCTCAACAGAATGTGATGAGAAAATTTCCCGTTAATCCCACATCAGTCCCTCTGTAGGATGAGTTTAAGCATCATGGAGCTGGTACTACGGGGTAACCCCATGGCTTAAATGGGTTACTGAGTGAGAGTTGAAATTGTTTGGTATTTCGTGCAGTCGTACAAGCTTTGATTGTTATTTTATTGCTAAAACTAGTAAAAGCGTTTTTCTGAAGCTTGAATCTGTATAAGAATCGCATGGTATTTTATATGTCAATATTTAAGAAGTATTTATTTACTGAAAATGCCATAAAAGCCTTAAAGGTTGTCTTTTATCAAAACCAGTAGCCTCGTCACAGTGGGACATGGTAATCAGTGTTGTAGTGTAGATCAGCATATTCGAAACAGAGATCGAGAGCACTAGGCGTCGAGGCCGAGACCGAAAACAGGAGCAAAACTTTAAGACCGAGACCGAATGCATATATTGCATTGGACAGTACTTTGTCGAAAGATCTGAATACATTTTGTACCTGAGTTTACTGCTTTATGCTCCAAAAACGACATGATTTGTAAATGTTTTCTTAGTTTTTCATATGACAAACATAGTTAAAGAGGAAAAGCAAAATGTTTAATTTTCATATGTGAAAGAGGAACCAAATCTTCACAGAATGGTGAAAGTTCCATTCAAGTCGGACATGTATATTTCTTGAGATATTAGTAAACAGAGTCAGAAGATTTATGTTCCAAAGTCATTTGAGGGCAGCAGAGCTTGTATCACTTCCTCACATTGAAAAGGAATGTTTTGTTTTCCTCTGTCTTATATCAAACTGTTGTGTTGACCTTGACGTTAATAGCGGAGTAGGACATCCCTGTGCGGGATGCAAAGTTTGTAAAGTTCTTCTGCCACTTACGCAATCACATTTTTATAAAATTGGATTGCGGAGGAGCAAATCGACTCATAAAGTTTAAAGAAAAACAGAAGACTGTGTACTAATGTGGGGATACGATGTCATATGTGTTTGCTTCAACTTTTTGTTGAAAATGTGAAAACTTTACGTGTTCATATCTTGAGAACCACACATCGGATTTCAATGCAAATTTCACCAAAATGCTTAGAATAAGTACCCCTATAACATACTAAATCCTGTTGTGACCTTAAACCCTTCTTTTTAACATAATCAATAACTACTGAACATGTTTAAGAATTTGTGGCCCTTCTCTTTCAATTGGACCGACTGCATGGTGAAGTGGGTAGAGTATCCGACTTGAAGTCAGGAGGTTGGGAGTTTGAGTCCTGAAATCATGACCAAGTTAAAGACCCACTCATTAGCTCACCTATTCAGACATAGTTTATGGACTCATTACATAAATGTTTTTTATCATTAAATTATTTCTCAACGCAATAACATTTTTTGAAAATAAGCTATGAGCTAACTAAGGTAAGGTAAACTTTATTGCCTTAATCTATCATAAAAATGACATTGAACAACAAATTCCTCACATAAATATCAATAAATAAGTTATTTATGCATCTCACGATTTTAATATTTCATTCGAAAACTTTATTTATTTTATTTCAAAGATAAAAAAGACAATTCTTGCCTTTCTTGAAGGGATACCGGAACAGTCTCCGAGACCGTAAGGGTCCGAGACCACAGGATGTCGAGACCGAAACCACTTATGGGGGTGCCTACCTTCCGAATTATATTTTCACCCCCAATGAATTACATGAAAACATATTTAACAAACTTCTTCGTTGCTACTCTTAGCTTTCTAATTTTTTATTTTGTCAGGCTTTTTTTTTCTTGTTCTGTTTTGCTTGTTTTCAGTTTACAGTTTTAGTTCCTTACTTCTGTACAGCGCCTTAGTGCTTTTAATCTTTTAATTTTATAAGACGCTTTATCAGTTTCAGCTATTATTAAACTTCCGGTTGGCTTCTCATCAACTTGTGCTGGCGCCCGGCTTTAATAATACATGTTCAAACACAATGTAAGTTTCATATTCTTCAAGTTTTGCGGTCACTCTTTACAAAATAGAAGCTTGTGGAAGCAGCGGTTAAATCGGACGGTGACAGTACTTCCAAGGCTTTAAGGAGTGGTACGGTTTTTGGTCTCTGTGCCAGAAAAGAGAAACGTATGCATTCATGATGGCTTGCGTGGTATCACTGGTAAGTATGTGTGTATGTGCGTATGGGTGTCTGTGCATGCGCGCGCGTGTGTGTGTTTGAGACACTTTTCTTGTTTACACGATATCTTAAGAAGGGAAAATTTGGCAGCTCCTTAACTTGTAACACAGATGTCCCACACTGAGAGCAGAACCCTATTGATTTTGGTGGAGGTCAATAGTCATTTGGGGACACAAGTGGTCAAACCCAGAAAACTTTGTTTACACGATATCTCATGGTAGGGAACTTGGATTAATTTCAGTCTTGGATTAATTTTCAAACTGCACTTAATACACTCAATAACAGCAATATAGGAAACGGAACCCTCAAAAATGCCAAACAGCTAGTCAGAGGTAAATATCGAATGCCACAGTTTTCCAGCTGCATTTTTGAAGTTGGTGAAGATCATTTTTATCACAATTGCAATTTTAAAGCAATTAATCATTATTTTAATGTCCCAGAAAGCAAAACCATCAGTCGTCTGTCCACTCTAAATTGTGCGTAGCTGAGTGAACTCGTCAAAGCTCTGGCAACAATTTTGAGTTACGGCTCCCAAAAGAATACGTTGGTGGTCTGTGGTTGTAACGCCGTTATTCATAAAAAGATGAAGAGGTATTATATTAAATGCAATGAGCCTAGACCTCTTGACAACTATAAATCACAAAGGATTAAGGGAAACAGCCCTTTGTCCTTTTTAGTTATGTTTAATGCCAATGACGAAAACGTTGCTTTCAAACTGACTCGATCCCACAATCAATTGTAACTGATACTGGGAAAGAGTCCAGAATGGAAACAAGTGAGGGCATAGTGAAATTTACCCGAGAGGTTTTATTTTGCTTTCATTGTAACCCACGAGCATAAAAACATATGATGAATTTTCAAGAAACCAGAAAGAAAAAGCAATTTGCTCTAATTACCTGTAGTTTGAAGTGGTAAAAGAATATGTGAAAATTTTGAAATAATAATTCACTGTTTGTAATGAAATTAAACTTATTGAGTGTCGTAGTTCTTTACTGTAGGACCAAATTTTATTGGGCTTTTTCAGGTTTTAATTATTCTAGAGTATTTATACCCGCTTTCCCATACTACAACGCCGTGTTCCATAGTGAACGCGCAGGCGTTGACAGGAATAAGAAGCCGGTCCAAGGCTAATGTATATCCATTAGAGGCCTAAAGCAAAAGTTATTTCTGATTTCAAAGAATGACGATGGACTGCTTACATAACATCCTCGAAAAGGCATCCTAAAATTTGTCACTAGCCGTAATTTCTGGGTTCTGACTTTGTTGAACCTATCTAGTTATGTTTATCTTTCGTCTTTTGATTCCTTGCCGCAGGCAGGCAAGGAATCTATGCAATGGTGATGTCGTGTGTGGATGTGTATGTATGTGTGCCTGACTCCTACGTGTAAACACGATATCTCAAGAAGAGTAATCCTGGGAAATATCTTACTTGACATGTTGATTGTCCATGTTCAGTACATAACCCCTATTGTATTTGATAGAGGTAAAGGTCATTTGGGGTCACCAGAGGTCAAAGGGTAAATGTTTTGGAAATTGCTTGTAAACACGATATCTCAAGAAAGGTACATGTGACTATCGTTGTGTGCGTTTAAGTTATTGAGTAGATGATCCCTATTGTTTTTGGTGGAGGTCAAAGGTCATTTGGGGTCAAGGGGGGTCAAAATGTCAAAATTGTGTGAGCAATATCTCAAGGAAGATGCATGTGACTATGCTCATATTTGGTGTGTGGGTTAACCGTATTAAGAAGTAATCCCCATTGATTTTCGTGGAGTCAAAGGTCGTTTGTGGTAATTCCCTTAGAAATTGCTTGTAAACATGTTATCTCATGAAGGTTAAATGTGGCTAATCCCATATTTGGTGTGTGGGTTGGTCATATTGATGAGATAGTCCCTATTGTTTTTAGTCAAGGTCAGGTTTCATATGGGGTCACAAGAGGCCAAATGGTAAATACATTAGGAAATTGCTTGTAAACATGTTATGTCAAGAAGGTTAGGTGTGACTATATGGTATATGGTGTGGGTTGGTCATATTGAGTAGATGATCCCTGTCGTTTTTGTGGAGACCAAAGTTCATGTGGGTCACAGATCGTTAAAGTCTGAAAACCTTGTTTACTGGATATCTGAAGTTAGGAAGCTTGAACAGATTTCATACTTGGAATGTGTAAGTGTTGTACTCAGGGATAGAAGCCTACTGCTTTGATGGAGGTCAAATGTCATTTGTGGTCACAAGGGGTCAAACTATCCAAACTATGTTTACACAAATTCTCATGGTTGGAGTCTTGGATACTGCAAAATTTCTCACGTATCATGTGGATGCAATATAGTGAGCAGAACCCTAGTTCCAGGTGGTCAAAGGTCATCTCGGGTGTCGCAGGTACCGAATTCCTTAACTTGATTTACATCAGTTATATCTCAATAGACCTATTTCCAAATAGCAATATACAATGAATTGTGGGATAGTGTTTTGGGTGCACGTCAATTTTCACCACAGTAAAATGCCATTGACAAAAATGACAAACACCAATACTCTATCCCACAATCCTTTGTAATTGCTATTTGGAAATAGGTCTGTGTAGGACGCTTGTATATTTTGTGGGTTTATTGTAGGTTCACTGTCAATTTGTCATTTAAAAAAAATAAAAAGAAAACAGAATTACATTTCAGAGGCAAGAAATCACAAAGCCTTTTAGCTTTCTAGTTACTCAAAATATCATGCGACAAAAACGTTAGCGTGCAAACTAATATAGAAAAAAATATCAGCTTATTTTTTGCTAATTAGAACACCTTTACTAAAAGAGTCATCTAAAATCTGTTCTAAATTTCATTAAGAATGCAAGTTCAGCTTTTTTGAGAAAATGAAATGTCACGGACTTTATCATCAAAAAGACTTGAAGTGTTCGTTAGCTTTACGGATGCTAAAAGTAGACATTTTGTCAAGAATTTACTAATCTGCAATGTGTTTTCACAGACAGATTTAAGAGAACTTCCGTGAAATTTAAGCATTTAAATTAGACTTAGAAAACAAGAAAACGCAGATTTTTTCATGATGTGTGTACATCAGTCGGAGCTACGAAAAGGCGCAACGACGACCGGTTCAAAACACAATGATCTCCTTTCCTCCAAGATTAAGTGAGATGATATTGAGGGTGAATGAATAATCGAAGTTTATCATGCATGTTTTTGGGCATAATTTGACATAATATATTCAAATCATAGCACCAGATTATGTCTAGGTACGGTTACTGAAATATTGAAAATCAAAATTCTTAAAAATACTTGAAGGAGAAAAGAGGAAAGGGACCTCTCACCCAAGGAGTTCAATCGTACATTCACTACCCTGTGTTCAATTGGCCAAGAAAGACAGGATCCTCTGGGTTTTAGTTCGTACAAGGCTTACATATCACCTCTACAGGATGGAAATGTTAAGCAGCTATATATCAGTAGACTTGATGAAAGAGTCGAGTAAGATCAGTCAAAGCAGAGGGCTCTGTTTTTCCGCTCTATCATAAATAGAGTGCAGTATCACAACCTATCAAAATGTTGAGAGACTTCTAACCATTGACCTTGTATTAGACGTAAAGCTCCTTAAAAGCTTCCTTAAATCTCTTCTCATTTATCTTAGATCAAAAGTAACCGACAATTAAGATTTAAGATTTCATAAGCTGATGTATTTTGTAAGGACTGCCACTCACGGTACAGAGTGGGCTAATTTGCGGCTTTAATTTATCACCATGGAAACCACTTCATTCACAGTAAAGTGACGGTTATCGGAAATTTATGAATCGCAAAGTTCGAAAGAAGTTAGACGCCTCTACATTGTATAGACTATTTTATGTATGATATACAACAAATTTATTATTTTACATCATGAAGTAAATATACTGCACAACGCACCTTGACATAACGTGCAGTTTCTCACGCGGTTCATGGACTGATCCTTACAAGATTCGCTGTAAGAACAGTTCCACTTTACCTGCAAGCTGAAGACTACAAAAGCACGAAGCTGTAGGGGCACAGGTTTTCGGCCAGCTGAATGTGAAGGTAAAAAGGTCATAAAAAGCTGTTAATGGTTCCAAGCCGGTTAAATCAGGAGTTGGTAAAACTTAATCGTGTACTTGAAATATCCAATTAATGTGAAAACTTGTGTCCTTCTTATCTATTCCTCGGTGTACAATACTTTTAGAGACTTCGCAATTCTACTGATAGGATGCATATAGATGGGGATTGTTAAGAAGGTCATGTGGGTTGAAGCTACGCATGTCACTGCCAGACAGGGTCAGAATGGTAACAATCACCGGTAACCACTGCCCCCCTCTTCATTTTGAAAATCGATCAAAAATAAAGTCGTGGGCGTATTATATCGGTAAACATTACAGCTTAGCATGCCTGCAGTGATTCTTCATCAAAATACTCAACGATCGCAACGGCGTATAAGGAAAAACGTGGTTTGTTTGCTTACGCGTCGGCGTCATCGTGCCTTTTTGGTTGTCTACGACTTTGGGGTCTTCACCTGAACACAGTGACCTCTCATCTCATTAGGGACGAATCTAGGAATTGTTGTAAGGGGGCGGTGGATGTGCACCGAAGGTGCATCTGCACGAGTGCAAAGCGCGAATTTCACCGTGTGGGAACCAGGGGTCCGCATTAAGGTCCCTGGCGGGGTACAGGGTCAGAGCCCCCGCGGGGTACACGGCGAGCAGCCCCCCGAAGCTTTCGCAATATAATACAATTTGAATGCAGAAAAGTAGTGTAAAAGTGCGTCAAGAGACGTCAAAAGAAATAGTCCGACATCACTTAAATGTATCCATTTAATGATCCGGGAGGCTCTTCCAAAGCAGTGAGGGGTGATTTCCAGTTATTGTTCAGAGATTTACGATTATAGACATTCCAACTGAAGGGAAGGCTGTTACTTGAATTTGCTGAAAAAGGTATCTACAGAAATTACAAAATAAAATCAAATTTGTATTATAAAGAATTTCACCTGCAGTAAAGATTCATTACATGATAACTTAAGGGTTATTAATGTTATGGCCCTCATCTGTAGAACCAACTCCTCGAGTAGGCAAAGTTGGCTTACTTTTGGACCTGACTTTCGCCAGTTAGCAGTTATACCTTAAATTCCCTACTTCACCCGTAGACATCCAGTAAGACCTTCATGCAGTGTTCGTCATTCAAGTACGATATAGCAAGGGATTCTAATATAGACGAACACAAACCGATTGGGAACCACACTGCCGCATGCATTGTTTGAACACTTTACCTGTGTTTGTGAGAATCGTTCACTACGTAGAGAATGAGAGTGAGATTCGTCAATCAATTGACGGTTTGTTTTGTTTAAATTGTCTCCGGATATAGTAGCGTTCAGTTCATAATATTTGGAAAATTATTTCAGTTTAACTTTTTGATGTTTTTTATAATTGTAAGGTGTTTTGTAGTTTTTGCTAAAGTGAACCTATGGGGATAAATTTATGACCGTTATGTAGAGAAGAGTGTCTCCTGGTTTGATTTAATTTATTATCGTCAATTTAATCGAATAATGACAATTTATAGTAGAAAAATCAGGATCAAACATAGAAAGGGAAAACGAGAACAAAGAGTGTTAAGTGTATACTTAAAAATAGATAAATCAATAGGGAATTCCATAATAACAACAGCACAACGAATATGGGATGGGGAAATATTGGGAGATTTATATAAAACTCCCTGCAACAGACACCATGAATAAAAAACTAGATAAACATCAAAAGAAGCCCGCCGAGGAGGAAGACACATTCTCTCGTAAGGACCAATCTTTAGTTTGTGATGTAATGACTCAGTAGCTTTATTTGGAAAGTGAAAGTGTTAAGGCAGGGAAAAGGATTAATGTACTTTTAGCCGTATAGTCAATTTACCGACACTATCAAAAAGTAATCTGAGCATGCTTCACTCTCACCCGTGAGGTTGTGACCACACTCCCCCCCCCCCTCTTCCCCACTTTGTTGGTGTAAAAGAACGGTAAAATCCAGGTCAGTTAAATATCTAGCAAGCCCATTTAATATGAGATAGGCCTACCTCTACTGAGCATTTTTCCACAGTCTGATGGATTTACCTACAGGATCATATCGAACGTACCAACAGACCATCCCATGACGACAAGTTGGGGTTTAGGGTGACCCTCTTCCGCGACGTCACTGTAATGGACCTCTTTGTATTCAAGATTAATCCCATACGATCTTACAAAACATTTCACCCCAGGTAACCTTTAACATTTATTCAGAGTGAAAACCCCCTTTTCACTTCATCCTCATTCTTTAAGAGAGAATATTCAGTCTTAACTTTCCGTCCCTGATATCACTTCTTTGGATATAGGCCTAGATTGGATATAAATTATGAACACTCATTGGTTAAACTTGTGCACAATTGTGACAGCTCCAATATACAGGTAACACTAAAATATAACCCGAGGAAAAAGACACAAAATGTTACTGCAAAGTTTCACTGATTTTACAAGCGTTTCAATTGTGTATGGTTAGAGTGTTCGACGGGATATTTGCATCGAAGTCCATTGTGTGGTTCCCAAGATACCAGCAGGTAAAGTCACCAGCATTTGCATGATGGGGAAGGTAAATGTGAGAGTAAGCAAAGAGGCTTCGGTAAGATGATGGAAAGAGAAGTAAAAGGAAAAAGAGAGAAAGGCGGGAAAATTTTGAATAAGTGGGATGCGAGAGGAATGGTGGGGAAGTGGCAGTGACGTAAATAAGGTTCCTGAAACTCACAGAAAGCGAGGAGTATGGAGCAGACGACTTTTCGTCTTTCGACTACTCTAGCACAAAACTGATGGATGGACTTATATTATTATGGGGTGAGGTTGATGATGTAGCTAGCCACAACCCTTTTTCAATATACTAGCAACTGCAGCAACCCTCAAATTCATGCGGCGCACCTTCCAAAAACTTTCTCTGAGTAAACATTTTCTTGAGGGGCAAAGGGAGTGGTTTGCTAGTGTAATGTTACATTATCTGCCCCAAGAGCTGCATTTTGCAACAGCTCCTGCCCCGATATTAGTTTAATTTTTAAACATGGGATCTTAGGGGGAAAATGGTTCAGATGTATGTTGGAATGCTTGGAAAGTGGTTGTTTTCTCAGTCTGAAAGAAGTGTTTTGCAACTTATTCCCTCAGCTCCAGTACTCCAGTAGACGGTGGATCTCCGGGGAACCCTCTCCTCCAGTAGGCACTAAGCATTTGGTTCTACTGTACTTGATGATGAATGCACATAGAACTTAGGTTTACCCCTTGATTTTTAAACTTCAAACCATTTTTTAATTTTCACTTAACTTATAATCAGGCCTTGGAGTGCTATTGTTTTACGACAGTAAGTGCGGGAGAAGCCCCTGACTTTAAAATTACAACTTCACTTGTAGCCGCGCCCACGGCCCTCTCTTCAAGTCATGAGCCGTTAGCTTTCCATCCACTTTCATTTCTAATGCAGACCTTTGAGGTGACTTGATCTATACGGGAGAAACATGTCACGGTTCCCCATTGTTGGTGGAAATCAACCAAGAAGGAAATTACCGAATGATAAGCAGGAGAAAAAAAGACTGGAACGATGGAGTTGCGGAAAAGAGAAAAAAGGGCTGAGGTGAAAGTATACGTTTACTTCAACACCCCTTACACGTTCCCCTCTCAGGTCGATGATCAGACCCTTCATTTATTCGCCCAAAGCAAACATCCTGCCTACTTCCCTTACTTCTCCCTTCACACAAACCCACGGAGTTGGTTCAGTTCCAGTTTTTCATGGTTTTTTGTTTGTGTTTGCTCTCATTCACATGCTAAAGTTGGAAATGTACATTTCTCAATTGACATTAAAGGCGAGTAACATAAGTAAAGTTGGTGACGCTTTAACAGTTAATCCTTCCAATTCAGCAATAAAAAATGTGGTAGCGCCACTAATCGCGAACTGAGAACGCTTCCAAGATTATCGTAACTTCTTACAACCTACCCAACTGTTGTCCACTGTGGGACTTTTCCATGTCGTGTACGGTATCTTCACACGTCGTGAAGAATCACAGACATTCCGTACGTCAAAAGCCCCACGACGTTTAAGAGAGCACACCACCATTAGCAGAATGGCCTTGCCAGGAAAAGTAGTTTCAAAGTACACCGTCAATTTTAGGTCCTCTTTAAGTGTAAATTGTTGAAGTTAGGCTAATCAGATATGGTTGTTTTATTTTGGATATGAAAGTGGACGTGTTAATGTGTGAGTGTTGCCAAATTGGGAAGAACTGAAAGTGATTTAGACTGTTTAAAAATTTGGTGTGAAAAAGACGTTATTTCCGTAACCTTGCGGATTAATAGGGTAGGGTGTACAGACCCAAAACTTCTTCCCCTTGTATCTCAAAATCTAAACGGTCATGCTATGGTGAATGTGTGATGCCATGGTTGGCCAGCTCACTGGCTTTCATGTGAGGGGTAGCTTTAGTGGGGTGTGAACTTTGACTGGGCTGCGGTGGGCATTTAATGAATGCAGAATTGTGTGTAAGGCAATGGAGAAATTAATGGTGGAGTGCTCCCTTAAGTTGAGTCAGAGCGCACTAGTCGGCTTGCACATATTTCGTTTTTGTCAAAAGTAAGAATGAGACTTATTATTCATTGATGTCGTGGAAAATCAAGAAATTTTCAGAACATGGATTTTGTATATGAAAAAGTAGCAATTTATAGCAACATTTTGCATATGATTATTTTGCAAATGTTTCATTTTTATTGGAGTCTGCATTTTATTGCAAAAAGCTCGATTTAATATTTGCTTACATTCTACTTACAATCCTAGGAAATGTAATTCCTTTCAGTCTGAGAGATCGCGATATTTCGAACTTTTCTGTAGGCCTACCTTCTGCTTCAACAAATGATTGAGCTTAGGATAGATAGTCTTTCGATAGGTTTGGTCCCCTCTGAGAGAAAACTTGGCGACGCCACCGTGCCTACCGTGGGTCATTTAACGTCAGACGACTAGTTGCAGTGCCCAATTTCAGAGAGTTTTTTTACCCCTGTAGAGCCGTATGACTAAAGTTCTTACGAAAAATATTTTCCGTGAAGTTTCTTCATTTTCTTTCAATTTAACTGAGGTCATTTAGCCCACTGACAGCATGTCCAAAGACCGATTGGTTTAATTGGGAATTACATGGTCCAGTGACTTCCTTCTCCATCACGTCCATCTTTCTAGTTTCAGCTGGCAAACAAGTGAATGAAATGATTGTTTTGTAAACAAACATTGTCGATATAACATAGCATAACAGGTTGAAGGGCAAAGGAGGGCCAAGGTTTGTTCAGAGGAACAGGTTTGTAAAAATTAAAGAGTTTGAAGGCTAGTAAGGCCCCTGGGCTGATGGGGTTCACCCAGCCATTTTACGTGAATGCTCTGAGATTATGTCAGTTCCTCTTTTCATCATTTTTCAGAAGTGTCTGGATTCAAGTTTTGTTCCTACTGATTTTACTTTTACTACTTCAATTTTTAAGAAGGGGGATCGAAGTATGCCTTGCAATCACAGACCTGTCTCGCCTCTCAGTTTAACCAGTCTTGTGTGCAAAGTTATGGAATCTGTAGTTAAGGATAGTCTACTTATGAGTAGAAGGTGGGGTATGTTTTTTTCTCTCGTCATCCTCTTTGTTTTAGTGGTTTAGGTTTCTCCGAGGGTTGGTTTGTTTTTTTTTTCTATGTCCCTTCTTGTTGATTTTTTGTTACTGCTTTTGTACGTTGCTTTGTCTTTTTTTGTTATGCTGGGGATATTTCAAGCCCACAGGGTTTTTCGTTTACTTCCCTTCACGTCATGCATAATGCCTCTATTAAGTTTCATCTAATGTTTGTAATTATTTTCTTTTATGTATGATGTGATAAATCAAATAAATGAAACGAAACGAAACGAATTTGTCACAACGGAAGAACTTGACAGTTTTAACTTGAAAGCAGTGTACTGACGGGGAGTTAACTACCCAATCTGGAAGACAATTCCACTCGTTCACAACTCTGTGGGAAAAAACAAAACTTCCTAATGTCAAGAGGCTTTTCAAGCTTTTCACAATGCCCACGAAACCGAGAATTACTTTGAACCCTTAAATAACTACAAGACAAAGGGGATTCCTTTCACAAAGAAACTTATAAACCTGTCCCCCTAATCTTTCTCAGCTCCAAAGTGGTAAGCACAAGATGCTAAAGCCTAGCATGATATGGTAAATTTCTCACCTCAGGTATAAGGCGAGTGGCTCTACTCTGAACTTGCTCTAAAAGAAACTTGTCCTTTTCATAGAAGAGGCCCCAAGCCTGAGCTGCATAATCAAGATGGGGACTTACCAACTGTTTATACTATCCTTGCTAAAACTGATCAAATCCCTCTTGATCAATCCAAGCACTCTATTAGCCTTTGCAGCAGTGGCTGTACACTACCTTGACGACTTTAAATCTCCAGTAATTACAACACCCAGATCTTTCTCGAAAGTGACGTTACGTAAAACACTACCATTCATGTTATAATCATAGCTAAAACTTGTAGGACCAAAATGAAGGACTCTACACTTATCCGCATTTAAAGGCATTTGCCAAGTCTGAGACCAAGAAAATAACCTATCCAGATCTTTCTGCAGCAGAAAGGCATCATCCAAAATGCTAATCTTCCTGTATAGCTTAGTATCATCTGCAAACTTACTTATGCACGAGGTAAGAGAACTATCAATATCATTGATGAAAATTAAGAAAGGGAGATGGCCAACGAAAGAACCCTGTGGTACTCCACTTAATTGTGACATCTTTCCAAAGAAGAGAAGTTACCATTGACAGCAACTCTCTGTGATCTACCATGTCTACCATGAAGCCACGAATTTATCCAATCAACACAATTGCCCTGAACACCTGACCTACGCAGTTTAACCATTAGCCTATCTGATTGAACTTTATCAAAGGCCTTTGAAACATCAAGGTAAATGACATCGACGCCTTACTCAGAATCAAGAGATGAGGAGACATCTTAAAGAAAGCTCAGTAAGTTAGTACTATACAAGATCTACTTGGCAGGAAACCATGCTGTGACAGATTAAGTAACTCATTATCTAAAAGATACTTTAGTTAACTATCTTTAATTAAAGATTCCATAACTTTGCACACAACACTAGTTAAAACTGACAGGCCTGTAATTGCAAGGCATACTTCGACCCCGCTTTTTAAAAATTGGAGTAAGATTTGCTATCCGCAATGGGCATATGGCGATATGGGCATATCATGATATTTAAATCATTTTGAATAAAGATGAAGATCCAAGCAGGCAAATACAGTAGCCAAAATTTTTCGTGCTGAGCAATGTACAATTACGGTTTACAAAACTACCGCGGTATCGATGTATAATCCTTCAGATTCGATCTACAGCATTTTCTTTACAATATAGTTATTTCATTATTTTGCATATGGCTTGCCAAGTATAAAAGTAAACAGTGTTTCGCGCAACCAGTCTTAGCAGGTTCTCCAGCACACAAAGTTCAAAAACATTTGAGACAATGGCTGCAAAGAAATTTGACATTATCGTATTCGGGGCTACGGGTTTTACCGGCAAGTACTGCGTGAAACAGTTGGCAGAGATGTGGTCCGATTACCCAGATCTCAAGTGGGCTGTAGCTGGCCGGAGTGTGGAGAAATTGAAGGGTGTCCTCGAGTGGGCTACGGAGAGAACAGGTAACGTTCTTAGGCCTAACGTTAAAGCGTAACGTTAGGACTAACGTTAGGACTAAAGTTAAATTGCCTTCAACCATCGATCTCTATAATAAACATGGATAGCGCTTCGTCTATAGGTAGTGGGGCTTATTTGGGTAAGGTCACTCGATGCCTTGTGTCAGCCCAATGTATCTTCAAGCTTAGCTCTGCTAATTAGCTCTGCTAAATATACGTTGTCTATGCAGAAAACATGAGCTTTCCTTCAGAATCAGTGCTGATAGACAAGGTCTGGTTGTGAACTTCTGACGATTACTAGTAAATGGTCAAAAGTTCAAATTCGTTTACTTGGAATTATAGCTGCATGCAGTAGGAAGAGATGGGGGGTGGGGTATGCAACTATGCATGGGTTACAACACTCTACAAATACAGTTTCTTTCCTCGGACCGTCATGACTGGAACCTACTCCCCCAGAACATTACAGATCTCGAGGACCTCAAGCAGTTCAAGAGCGCAGCCTTGAGGATCCTCAGACGAGACGACTAACTACATGCGCACACTCAACCCTGCACGTTTGACTCCACCAGGAGTGTTGTGCAGTTTTTTTCCAGATCCAGATCCAGATCTTGATTTATGCCCAGGAAGGCATGTGTCATTTTTTCCAATTTGCTTGAGTATCCCAGCCCCTCCCCCCAAGATTCAAAATTTTAAACCAAGGGGGGGATACTCCCCTGAAATTTTTGAGCTGGCCCTAATCCTGGCTCCTACAATCCTATAATTCACACAGTGAGGTAATTGGAAAATTTGCCCTTGAAGCGGACAAAAACACACACTTAAGGCCCATTGACATTGCTCGCGGTGTGCAAGCATCAGTCTTGCTGATGGAACAGGCTGGTGAAACATATGCCACGTAAGAAAGGGGTTCAATAAAAATCTGCACATTTGTTTTTACTCAAAACAGAAAAAATGCAAATTGTGCTTTTAGACCCTTCCTAAGCCTACAGCATAGCAAGGTGTTTAAGGTGTTTTTCGCGTAGGCTTTTCTTTAAATTTTCAGATTATTTGGTGCATGTAGAAATTTTGCTGTGCATGTAGGTTTTTTGACCTACATGCACCAGTGCATGTAGAAAAAAGATTATAAATCTAACCCTGCTTCTTGCACTTCCACAGACTTGTTTCTATATGCTGATGTACTGTACATGCTTGCACCATCAACTCTGTGGATAAGAAAATAAGTTGGATTTAGCAGCTTAATTTTCACACTCTTACTACATTATCATAAACATCTGCATGATTTAACAACAAGCCATGTGGTTTCTTATAAATTCTGAATCAATTTAGGTTATACATGTGCAACATTTTAATCAATCCAAACAAGCACATGGGAACAGGTGGCATAGAATACCTCGGTACAAAAACAGAAACTTTCGAAGCTTCAGGACTGTATGGTTGCTACATATGACTGAGGGGTTTCTATGCAGCCATCATGCTTTAAAAAGCCAGCTTAGAAGGTCTCTACTTCCTCTTGCATTTAACAAAATAGGGAACCGGTATCAATGGAGTAGAATTTACTTCATGTGGGTTTAAGAGTCAACAGTTTGCTATATGCCTTCCTTGGCAAACTTCCTCCACCCCTAGCATGAAGACATCAGGTATTTCAGTTGTCTGACTGTTGGTCACCCTGCTTCCACTGTGATCTAGTTAGGCTGCCCTGTCTACAGTGAGCCTATATACCAAGCCCTTAAGGTCTAAAATGGAAGAACAAAATAAAAAAAGACATGGCATTAAAAATAAAAGAAGTTAGGAGAGTTCCTAAATTTAAGGGTATAGGGCTAACAATTCACTCTGATCTGTGCTGAATTTTACAGGCAAAACACCTTCCCTCCTCCTTCCCCCCCCCCCCCCCCAACCACCATAGGTCCAAACCTAATAGTAGTAGGCCTACTCATATACAGCCAAGGCTACTGGGGCACCAGTTTATAGCTTCGTAGTCCTACCTCTTTTGGTACAAGCATCTTTTTTATTCTTTAAGTTATCCCGTTTTGCCACAGGTCCTAGTAGTAATTTCAGTTGGTTGCTGGTAATAAGAATTAACTCACTTTTTTTAAGTTTATGGCATACCTACACTGTAACGCAACATTCCTGGACACTTCGCTGAACAGGTGCACACAGTTTAACTGCATTGGGTTCAGTCATTTCACAACCCAGCATGAGTTTTATATACAGAACCACTGTACAAAGTCCTCTGTACAAAAACTGCCTGTGGCTGGCTGTTGCTTAGGTACATACCAAATGCACTGAGGCAAGCTACAAATCCCTCAGGATGACATAAATACTTCACTTTCATCATGCTATGATCTACCCAGAGGATCATGAGCTTGCTAAGTTTTCTATTTTGACAAAAGTTTAATGAATTCTGCTTAAATTGTCAACTTTAATAAGAAAACTGATAATTTTGGCCAAAAATGCCACTTTTGGCCCTAAAAATCACTCGAGCATGAAATTGTTCCTCGTCAGCTTGTATTTCTATTTTGGTGACCACAAGCAAACATTTAAGACAAATTTTAGGTCTCTAGCTATAAAATTTAAAAATTTCATAACTTGCTTTAAGGTAGCAGGCCACTAATTATAAGTCCCATTGACTTACACACTAAATTAGGCTACTTCCGTGCCCCCTAGCTCCCAGTAGAAGTTTTCAACCAGGACATGCCACCCCTCTGATGGAAGCCCACAATCTCGACTTTCATGGCACTTTCAAATTTCCATACCATGACCATTGAAATCTTGAGTTAGAGAGCCTTGAATGATAGGTGTGTGTTTCCCACCATAATAGCTACTCAAAAATGGCATTTCACAGAGCGGAGTAATACAATAAAAAAATGGCACTAAAATTGGTCAGATTGACTTGAATTTTGCACAGTATGTATTTCAACTCATGGTCTACAAAATCCAAAAGCAAAAATGATCAAATTTTGTAAGTATTTTTAAGGCGCTTTGTCTGTCAGTAAACATTTTCCCGGACATGAGTATTGGAGTTAGTGGTCTGCTACCTATAGAAAGCAAGTTGAAAGCAGTTCCATGGAGTGGGTACTGATAACATGTAAAATGACAAAAGAAAATAAAAATACAGTCTCCTTTTAAACTTGATGCTCTCTTAATTTAATCACCTCTTTAAATCACAAAAATAAAAAATAATTACTTCAATGTTAAAAATTACATTGCTTTAGTTTTAAAATAAATCTGCAAACCTTTTGAATAAGTATTTTGCATCTGTTTTTACTAAGGAGTCATGTGACACACTGCCTCAGCCTAGACAAATTTTCCAGGCTAGTCAGAGGGAGGAATTGCATGATATTGTCTTTCAGCAAGAAACCATTTGTATAAAGCTACAAAGTTTTAAGCCTGAAAAAACTCCAGGCATAGATGCCATTTACCCAAGGGTCTTAAAGGAGGCAGCCCAACAGTTGAGTGTGCCACTGCACATAATTTTTACGAGTAGCATGAAGAATTCCGAAGTACCAGACATCGGAGATATGCCAATGTGGTACCAATTTTCAAATAGGGAACCAAAAGTAATCCTGGAAACTACAGGCCAGTAAGTCTTACTTCTCACATTTGTAAAGTGATGGAATCTATTATTAGGGATGAACTGGTTAACCACCTGTATGTTCACAAATTAATCAGTGATTCCCAGCATGGTTTTATGAGCGGCAAATCATGCTTATCCAACTTGCTAGTTTTTATGGAGGAGGGGACTTAATTTGTTGATCATGGTCTTCCTGTAGACGTCACATACTTAGACTTTCAGAAGGCTTTTGACAAGGTTCCTCTCTTCGTCTAATTGCTAAGCTGCAGGCACGTGTGTCTGGTCCAGTAAGTAATTGGATTGAGGCTTGGTTTCCTGAAAGGAAGCAGAGAGTGCAACCTGGGGGTAGCATTTCTGACTGGTCACATTTTTGTAGCGGTGTACCTCAAGGATCAGTGTTAGGACCTGTTCTGTTTACAGTTTTTATCAATGACATAGATAACAACATAGGAGGAAGCATTATTCAATTTGCAGATGATACCAAGTTGTTCTCAAAAATTCAAGGAGAAGGTGATCTTGCTTGTCTGCAACATGATTTGGCTACTTTATACAAATGGTCAGAGGACTGGCAAATGTCATTTAATGTAGATAAATGTGAAGTACTTCACATTGGTAGAAATAATGCCAAATCTTCTTATTTTATGGGAGGAAAGACTTTGCAGGCAATAGAGGAGGAAAAGACCTTGGTGTCATTGTGCATAAGTCTTTGAAACCAGGTAGACATGTTTCTGAAATAGTCAAGAAAGCAAACAAAACACTGGGCATATTAAGTACCAAGTGGAATGATGGGTGACAGCTTTGCAAAATCCTTAACCGAGTTCCTCATTGGTTGAATCCAAATGGTGTAAATGTTTAAGGATTAACTCTGTCACCATTATTCTACTTCATAGAAAAAGATAAAGGACATGCAAAATTTATCTCTCTAGACTAGTTATTATACTAACTTAACACCATTTCGTTGAATATTGCTTTCATTCCTTTTCTTTTATAGGTAGAGACCTGGAACAAGTTGAATTAATTTCTGCAAATGTTAGTGATGAAGCTTCCCTCCATTCAATGTGTGAGCAGGGAAAAATGATCCTCAATCTGGTTGGACCAGTAAGTTTAAGTGTTTATAATGTAATTTAGCAATTGAATATAAGCAGTTTCACTTGTTCCTGAGGCTGACAGCACCAAAAACAGGTTGTAGTTGGTGGAGCTAGTACCAAAGGGGTATTCTTATGGATGCCAGATGAAAATGTAAAGATCTGTATTGGACATTTAATGGGATGAGACTGATGCATTATATGTTGCACAACAAGTCCTTTGTATTGGTGCTCCACACTTCTGTTGTGATGAATAATACTTTTAAATTTCATACCCTTCATTGGGGAGAAGGTTCTGGGGATCAGTTATAGTCAATCAATGTACAAACTTCACTTGCTCTGTAACTCACATCCCCCAAAATATCAAGTTCAAAACAAAACATTGCCCAATACATTTTAATCAATTGCTTTTCATTGTACTGCACTCTCCTGTTGTATGTGGAAACACAAATTTTTGCTTTAATACTGTCCTTTATTTCTGATTTAAAAGGTGACTGATTCCACCAATTTTTATGTGTTTTGTGAACTAACATTTTAAATGGCATGGTGCATGTTTCTTGTTTTGCAGTATCGATTGTATGGATTTCCAGTTGTTGAAGCCTGCATCACAAATAAATGTCATCATGTTGACATTAGTGGTGAAATACAGGTACAGTACAGTAATGTGAATTTGTACTCTTTATACAGCTTTGCCATATCAGTCTTTGTATTGATCAAATCCTATTTCTTGTCAACTTAAAAACACTCCATTATCAACAATACTCAGGGAATTCTTTTGGCTCCTTAATATACTATACTTAATAATTTGAGTAAATTTAAGCCTCGTCTCTTTTTGCAAGCACATCCAATAGGCCTATACTTTAGAAAAGATCTCAAATTGAAAAAATGGTAATATCTTTCAGTATATCTTAAGTTTGAAATTTTAAAAAAGTATATTACAGAGGCAGGAAAATGAATTTAAATGTCAAACTCCCATCTTCCCCAGACATTCCTAAGCTGAGATATGAAATGTTGAAGTTTAGTTGTTTAACATAAAATGGTAGATTGTGCAATAATTTGTGATGTCATTTAAGTACAGTATCACTCAAACTTCAATCTTTGCATTTCTCTCCCGAAAGCTATTGCAGCTTATATCAGGGAAGAATTTAACAGGCGTCTGGGTATTAGACTCAACATAAATTTCTGTTGGACTACCAAATATTACAAAAAGATTATCCTGTGGACAACCCAAATTTTGAGTGTCAAATTTCATTTACTTGTTTTCATTTGAGCAAGAAGATGAAGTCAGCCAATTTGACATTCTATGATTTTCAATATAGTCTAGTTGTAATCATCATACACTTTTTCCTTAAAGGGCAGAAGCAGTCATCCCAAATTGAAGAAGTGTAGTAGACTGTTCAGTTTCATGATTGGCTGTTGGGACTGAGTCATATGACAATGTTTTTTCTCTTCAAATGTGAAATTTACCAAAAATAACTGTTTGGTTTACCTTGAAAGCGCAATAGTTAAGTCATAAAATTTAATTAAAGATACTTTGAAGAGAAATAAGATAAAAATTGAGGTATTTAGCTTTTTCTTCAAAATAAGTATGGGGAGACTGCTCTTTACCTTTAAGTTAGCATGTGACTTAAGCATTTCTGAAACAACAGCAGGTTAAGCATTTCTGAAACAACAGCAGGACCACCATACTTCCTTGCAAAAGACCAGGTCCAATAATGGTTGTCCTTTGGACAACTATATCATTTTCTGCTGTTGCACTGTACAAAAGTGTGATTGCATTCTCACTGTTGTTTGGCAACTTGACTATTAAAGCCCTCTCTCTCCAGCATACTATATGAAGCAGGAAGTGCTCATTATTTTTGTTTCGAAAGGAAACAAAACATTCTATGTGAGTATAACAAGAAGAGTTTTCACAAAATGTTGGACTACTTCATATAAAGTGAACAAATTTGATCATTTGATATCTCAGTTTTAGTGGCAGGAGGTGAATGTTTATGACCTATACATGAGTTTCATTTTGCAATTCTTTATTATAATGTAAAATTACACTTAAACCACCTGTTGCATTTAACTTCAGTGTATTTTTTTATTTCCTTGTATATGAAGTTTTTGGAACAGCTGCAGCTTAATTATCACCAGAGAGCCAAACAAGCTGGTGTTTACATTGTAGAAGCATGTGGATTTGACAGTATACCTTCAGATATGGGAGTCATCTTTACCAAAGAAAAGTTCCCAGGTTAGAGCTACAATTAATGCATTATCATAAATGTTTGCTTCACAGCAATGTGGCATATCAAAGCAAACACAGATATATCCTTATGGTAAATCAAATATCTGTTGGGGTGGGGTCGAGACTTATTCATCTACTGTAGATTTGCTTCAAATAATTGAATCGTTCCTTTGAAAATTGGACTGAAATTATCTAAGAGATTGCTTGGTCTACAGTAACTGTAGAATGCATATATCAATAATGGTTTGCTCCAATACTATTGTTCTATGGAAGTCTTTTAACCACTGTAGTTTCTTCAATGGCAAATTAAATCGTTTGTGAGGTTTTAAGAATGATAACTTTTTTCTGTCTTTGAGAAAATTTTCCATTATCCTCTGCATTATCTTGAAATTCCAAAAAAAGTAAACCCAATAATTTTTACTCTTCATAAATTTCATATAAAATTTATGTCCTAGTTTAAGTAGTCAGTATGGGACTATGAAACTAAAATTTCAACACGCTTCATCTGCGAGCTATTGGCTAATAGGTTAGATGGTTGGTTTGTTGGGAGTAATATACCTCAACTAAGTACAATATAAATTGCTTTTATATTACAAGTCCTAGTTCAGAATCTCAGTTATTTGGGGAACTTTTAGGGATGATGCAGTTAGTCCACTTTGAAGTACTCTGGTGTCCTCAGTGGTTTACTGAATCTACTATAAGATTTTCTTGCCATACAGTTTGTATTGTAATCATAGCCATGTAAGAAGGGTCTTAGGAGGGGTTTCTTCCCTCCCTGTCACGTTTTAGGTGGGTTACAAATAATATATATGTCCATCATGGTGCTGCATATATTATCTTCTTAAGTACAATTTTGTTCAAAAGTTGATCTTAACATGCCCCTGGATTTCTAATTTTATTTCAATTTATTAGGTGGTTTTTGCAAAGAGTTCTTCAATTCAAGCAGAATACAGTGATTCCTTTTTTGCAGTTCTGCAATACTTATATTTTCAAACATCATGGGGAAGTCTTAAGTTAAGTACTGTTAGAGGAATATTTTAACATTTTGATCTCTCAGAATAGTATTTGGAAATCACATTGTTTCTTCTTTCAAAGATGGGTTTGATGAAGGAAGGTAGAAGGATGGGGACATGTCAAAATTTTGGACTTGAATGTATCTAAAGAAAAATGGCAAGTTTTCCATGCCACAGGAAAAATAAAAAAGTGAAAAAAAAAATGGAACAGGAAAACACAGTATAACAAAAAAGACCAAAATGGAAAAGATGGGGATTTTTGAATTGCATATGAAGCTCTAAATTGGTTAATAGGAACATACTTGTTTTTCTATTCGTGAAATGTGATTGGTGATCACGCAGTCGTGGAATGTGAACGTGGAATTGAAATTACATCCCAGAAATCACAAAACTTGGATTTACAATTACCTCAGGATAATTGCAGAATTTGGCCTTAATATAAAACACCAAAACATTGCCATTTTAGTTCAAAATTATGAATAATTTGGAGAGTTGCTATTGTATTGAGGTCCATAGTGTGCTAGTTATCACCCGAGGCTCATATTTTCTTTAAACAGGGGTTTTAAATTCAGTGGAGAGCTTCTTTTCTTCAAAACATGGGGCTAAGGTTAGTGAGTGACGTAAGTTTTTAAATTTCAAATTAATGTACAAAGTATGAAAAGAAAAAATGCATCCAGCATATTAACTACAGTTCTGGCTTCTGTAAGATGAATGTCCGTTATGATGTTGTAAAGTTGATAGTGCCAAGTCTTGTTAGGAATGGCAGAGAAATCGCTTGTTGAAAGGAATGATGTGTTTTGATTGCATTATCATGAAATGAAATGAATATAACTACTTTCATTATTCAATAATATAATAATCAAATAATTACGGCAGTATCTTTTCTTGTGAAATATATCACACACAGTTACTGATGGATTCTGGACCATTTCCAAAACTAAAGAGGACTTACTTTGGGAAAAGGCAGCTTTTCAAATCCAGACCAGATATTTCTCTTAAGCTGTAAGACTCCCTCCTCTATCTCCTGTGGATACACTTGAAATAGTGGTACTGAGCTTTTCTGAGTGTAATGTACACATTAAACAAACACACTTACAGCTAGATTTCCTCCCAAGTCATGTTTGGTTGATTTTTTATTGAAAAAGGTATGGCCAGGGGCCATAGAGCAAATTTTGAAGTGGGGGCAAATCACTAAAATGGCCTAGTATGTTAGAATAATAGCAATATTAGACTGCCCAAAATGACTATGGCAGGAATGGCAGAAAAAGTGTGAGGTGGCTTAATCCCCCAGCCCTCCCCCATTTGCACAGTCCCTGATAGGTTGTGAAGGGATTTCTATGGAAAAGTAATTGGTTTAGAAAGTTCACCTTAAGTGTAAAATTTCAAAGATTTGTCTTTCAGAGCATGAAAAAGTGAATTCAAACAGTCCAATTCTGATCGTCACTAAACATACAGTACCATAGGTGAGGTAACATATACTGTAAAATGTTGAAGTTTATCCACTCAGTATATGTTGCACAATAATTCACCAAGAGCTAACAATAAATTTGATGGGATACCCAGGAAAGATAGGAAAACTCATTTTATGGAAGAAAGAAGTAAAAGATAAAGAAAAAACAAATAAGAATAAATAAATTAGTTTTGATTAGGATATTTCAAGTCAGTATTATTCATTGATGCAACTCCTAACAGTGAATTGATGAGAGTTTGTAGAAAGATTTAAAAGAGTGTGGACCAAAAGTGAAGAGAAGCAAGAAAACAAACATCTGCTAAAAACATGTTGTTCATATCAAATATCTTCAAGAGACAAGGAAAAAGTGATACGGTGAAGAATGTAAGGTATGTGAAGATACTGAAGGGAAGGTGAAGTGTAGGAAGAAAGAAATAGTGCTCAGAATAAAATTAGAGGTTCTAGGTCTTTGAGAATTTGCTCACTGTTACTTTTTGGCATTTGATGGGGCTCTCAATATACCCTATATCTTAAGGTAGAAAACTTGGATTGATTGACACTTTGTATGTAGTTGTGGTATGGTTGGAAGAGAAAATTTAGTTTTTTGTGGACATCAAAATCATCTTGAGTTGCCAGGGGGTAAGTCTGGCATTATTTGGAAAAGAACTTATCTGCAATCTGCAAAACCTCAACTTCGCATTTTTGCATTGCTTTGTAGTTTTTTCATACTTCTCGCTTCCATTCTTTGGGTCTAAACATGGGGACCATCCCTTACCTTTCTTTCCAGAACCCTTTTATTTCTGGTGGCTACATTCTTCTTAATGTGTGTTTGCTTATGTGTAATTGCAGAACAGCACAACACTATTGTTGTCAATGTTTCCACAGGAGATAGAGGTAGAGCCTTACAGCTGATGAGGAATCTGGCTTGGATTTTTATTTCTTATAATTCTAGATGTATTAACCATAGTTTTAAAGTTATAAAAATACTCTTTGTCACTAACCCAATCTTTCCTTGTTGAAATCAATCTTTGTAGATGTACGAAGCATGATTTTATAGGTATGAAAATATTCAGTAGCCCAAACCCAACCTTTTCTTTTGAAGTGGTGCCCAAATAGGCGTTACCCTGTTCTTCAATACACATAGAAGGGTCCAGAAATAATCCTTATCTTAAACAACATCTTTAGTGAGAAGTATATAGATGAAGGTTTTTTGAATAATTGGCTGTTTTTAAAGTAAATTCCTTCTCCAACCAAATTTCAGTATGGGTACATTCTTAATGCTACTTATGAATTATATTACACAAGTAACCTTTGTTTGTTTGATTTAGCAAGAACAGAAATCAATAAGTATTATTGGGTCTTTTTTCTGTACAGGGAAGTCCGATTAATACTGGAACTCTCATGTCTGCATTGCATGTGATTGCAAATTACAAAGAAATTAAGACCATCCGAGAAAAGTTCAATCACGCTGCTCTACCAGAATGCCAGCCTAAGCTGAAGGCAAAGTAAGTGGTACCAATTATTTTTCCTGTTTCAGAGTAGTTTGCTATTGAGGGCATATGAACATCCATGGCTGTAATTCCCTCCTCTGTCAAACCTACCAGCCTGTGCAAATATCAAGAACAGGTGTTTAACTTTTGACATAGTTGTGTAGGGATAGGTTCGGGACCTTTATTTGGTAGCAAAGATACCTTACATATGGTGCCCTTTTGGTTGGAGTTCTGAGGTTTCCCAGAGAGAGATTGGAAGTAGGAAGTCTGCATATGTGCTTTAAGATATTTTGAATGTCATGGATCATAATTATGACAACTAAAATTGTCAGAATTTTTATCAGCAGGAAATAGTGTCTACTATAGTAAAAGGTGCCTGGAAAGCAAAGATAAGATTGACTTGAAATTATGTACATTTCAATGACTCTGTGTACAAAGACAGCTTAGCATATTTTAGCTCATTGAACCTCCCTCTCCCCACCTGGTTTAGTATTCAAAACATATTATTGTGATGATGTCAATATATGTATTCATACTGTAGACTGCATGGTTTAAGATGACTGGGTATATATATACTTCATGTAAGCCTGCCTTTGACCCCATAATTTTTTGGAAGTACAGTATACACAATGAATGGCCATACCTCTCAAGCAATAGATACTTGAAAACTTATTATGAATTTCCATTCAAATATCAAACTTTGATTGACAGGTTTCCTTATTCCTACTGTTATGACATGTTGACCTCCCCTTTACTTAAGAGTATATCTGCCCCTTTCTCATGCCAATTAATTAACCCTTAAACAATTTCCTTTTGATTTAAGGTTTGTTACGAACAGGCTTTACGCTCTAATGAAGTATCTTTGGTAAATGATTGTCAGTAGAAGCAGAAATAATGTAGTCCTTTTGTATCCCTACAAATGTGATGTATTTTCCAAAGATGTTAATAGAACTGACATTTATTGTGACATGTAATGACTGACATGTACAGTTTTATGTTTGTGTCAAGACTGGCAAAGAAAAACAAATGAGCACAATATCAGGGGTGTATCTTCTTTTTAACATTTCATGTCGGAAAAAATATCCTTAGAACCATCTCGTCAGGAAATGTTCTCAGTACTAATTATATGCCCATTTAAGCATTTGAAAAAGACCATGAAGGATGACATTTGATAGCACTTTATCTCAGAATAAGCTAAAGGGGATGTAGCCCTCCAATGCACTTTAAGTAATTTGGTTGCCTTTTTGTTAGCACTTATTTCAGGATTTGTTGTAAGTTGTTATTTGAACCTCAAAGTTGTTGGGCTTCTATTGTACCAGAATGGTAATCAAATCTGCTGCTCATTGAAACAGCTAATAGGAGTAATGAACCAGTGGTCGGGTACTATAATTGGGAACCGCAGTTTTTCCCTAAAAACTGTGGTAGCCATGACGGATCTCCTTAAAGTATCCAGTAATGTAGACAATG
This sequence comes from Holothuria scabra, assembly GCA_037179385.1. Lineage (NCBI taxonomy): Eukaryota > Metazoa > Echinodermata > Holothuroidea > Aspidochirotida > Holothuriidae > Holothuria > Holothuria scabra. Next base: position 55,025,958 of record CM074180.1, read on the forward strand.
CATCACTTGTTGTAACTGATGTATGCACTGAGATAAGAATTTTAGAAGAAAAGCACAATAATTGTCAGAAAAAAGGAAAAAGTGTATAGAATGTTGTGTCTGCTTCCTTTATACATGAAGCAGGGAGTTAGAAAACAAGGAGCGTTAGGAGTCTATGGTACGGTCAATGTTCCGTACTTCTCATTTTGCTTTTATCTGCCAAATTCTTATCTCAGTCAACTAGGATTAGTTAAATTTTGTTAAAATTCCAGTGGAGAGATGGATTACTTAAACTCTACCCATGAACATTTAATTGCAAACGGTCATGCAAATTTTTGCAATTTCAAACTATATCCAAGACACAATGTATCATTTTATTTGAAGTCAGCAACAATTTCTGTACTTATTAAATCAATTTTGTTTCTTAAAGATGATGAAGTTGTGTAAATCTGAGAGAAATGTATAGATCTAATCTAATGTAATAATAAACAAATGAAGCATGCTAAAAACATTGGTTTCCAGTCATTCTACTGAAAATTACAAGCTTCTTCTTTGGCTTTTGTTTAGAGATTACTTGGAAAAGAGTGGAAGAGATCATCATTAAAGAATAAGTCACAAGTGGAAATGGAAACAAAGAGACCTGTCAATCAAATAATGGCACCTTAAAAGATATACATTATTTTCAAGTACATATTGTCTGACAAAAATTTGTTCATTGTACCTTCTTCTCTAACAACTCCCTGTAAGAAGTATCTCCTGATTGGTGTATGTTATGACAATGTGACGATCCTGATTTGCCATTCTGAATCAGGAAAAAGAAAAGCTAAAACTCTCAAATATCTGACTTCTTTCATAATTTGTAATCATTGCAGATTGTATTTTAACTAGTGTTCTCACTAAGAAATATAACTGAAGGGGGTGAGGGGGATTTCTATTTTGGAGGTTAGAAATTTGAAATATAGGGGGATGGGTATTACCCAAATTAAATTTCAGTTTGGTGTGTGATGGGCAAATAGCTTGGGTCCATGGATACCAAATTGTCTTATCTGTGCAATGTGATGCCTTCTACATTACTCTTTTTAGCACTAGAGCTGTGATACAATTGTATGAACTTTTACTCTGTGTATTTTGTGGTCAAATCACATGTGTGAGTTGATTAGCATGCTTTGGGTCTTGTGTGGGGTTCCTTTTGTTGTTGAAAATTTGACAGCTTTGCATGACAGTTTATATCTCGAAAACCACACATCACATTTCAATAGAAATTTTTCCAGAATGCTAAGAATACATACTCCTTTACATATAGAAGTAAAACTGGATTTGACCCTGGACCTCCTTTTTGCAAATTATCTCATTTTCATTAATACTTAGGACACTATTCTACAGTCCTCTGTGTGAGAAATGGAGTATAATGTTTTCAGGGACAGATACCAGTATTGTCAGAAGATCCCAGAGGTACATGTATGAAGAGGAAAAAGAAAGACCGGTATGTAATATTATCCATGAACTTACTGGAATAGAACATTTCTGGGGTTGTCCATCATCCCCCCCCCCCTCCCACTTCATTTAAATAACAGGCAACAACATAATTGGAATGACATTTGATAGAGTCTTAAGACGTGAAATCGAAGTGCAACCAGGAAGTTTCTCAAGTTTCTGAAAAGATTTGAATGTTCTGTTGTTGAAAGCAAAGTGATATTCACACATTAAAATTGTAGGTGTAACTGATAATCATGGTTCAAACTGTTTTAGGCTTATTTTATGAATGTTTTATTTATAACAATGAACTGTATCTAGATATATTTTGCATGTTTTCAATCATTAATTTTTAAGTTGACCTCATTTGATTGTTTGCTTGTTAAATTCTCTGTTTTATAGATCAACCTAAAGTAAGAGGTTATTAGAAATTTAACCTTTGATGCTTCCCAATCCTCTTCCTGGTACACTTCCATCTATTGAGGCCACTTCCCTAAACTTAAAAACTGATGTGCTCTAAATTGTTGTGCAATTGCTCTCTTGTAATCGATTGGTAGCCTTCCTACCTCTAAATTCTTCAGCGACTTATAAACTCTAACCATTGAAATTTGTAAATCTGTATTCAATTGTAATCATCTAATTTTTTTTTTATATATTTGCACGTAGACAGTTCTCATAAATTGAAATATGCAATTGCTTATATCTAGGACTGTGAAGATTTAGCAAAATAACTAAGCATTTCACCTCAAAAATTTGTGATCGTCTAGCGATAAATCGTGATTACGTTATCACAAAAAAAAAAAATAATAATTTCAGTATGTAGCCATTGTACTGAATGTAATGCAAAATTAGTAACTGTTGCTATCTTGCATGGCAAAATCAAATTATTCTGAATCTTTGAAGCCTAAAAGGTCCAAATATGCCCAGAATGTTTCATTTAAAAAAAACCAGGGATCATCAGAGTATACAAATGGATAAAGAAAAATGTCAAAAACAGGTTTTTGCAATTAATAGCCTGTGGCTTTGTACTCAACCTTTATTCCACATGCAATTGTTTAGCAATTAATGGCTACACGTTCACAACCCTACTTAAATCCATACTATAAGACACTTTTCAAGTATATCATTTTGTTGACAAAATGAACCATTCCTTTTTTTCAGATTCAATATGAACAATACATGACAAGAGAACGTTTAATGTCTGCGATCACTTTAATGTTTGGTTTGGCAATGTTTGGAATTTTGGCAATGTTCAGGTTTGGGAGGGCTCTAATTGCAAAGGTAAGATATGGTAGTGTGTGTTTCCTTCATTTTGACAACAGCAAACAAACATGAAATTTTTCCAAAAGCAAAACTCATGTTCATTTCATTTGAAATATTTCGGAGGAAAAGGAGAGTTGTGTTTCATTTGGATCTCAAAATATTAACAATTATTCAGTATGCTAGTGGGTATTGTTTTACATTGGGAATTGTCTGGCCTTTCTTACAAATTTCAGAAAAATGTTTTATCATGTAATTGAAACTTAAATTCAATTTATTTTCACTATTAATCCAATAGATCGACAAGGGTTATGTTAAAAGTAATAATTTCTGTGAGTTAAATTGAAGATTTCAAAAACAGTTGGTCTGTCAAAAATAGAGACTAGAAATTTACATCCTGTTCCCTAAAAAGTATAAATGGAATTCTTCTAATGACACTTTTCTCCCAAAAGTGAAATAGAAATTTGTTTTGTTGCCAATAATAGGAAAGAAATGACATGCTATGAAAACACCCATGAGCCATCAGCCCCAAGTTGTCCCACAAAGCTTGGGAAAGTCGTATTAGTGATGGTCAATATTTACTTGAACATTCTGGGGTTTTAGTCCATCCCGTTGGCTCTTCACAAAACTGCTCAATCTGGACAAATGATCCTGCCAAGCAGTAGTGTCCCCACTAAAATTACTTAATAAGCACCACAGGTCATTAATTGCTTGAATGTACACTGTGGTGATAGGGTTAGAGATTTATTTCCCAGTGGTTTGATGCAAATTGTATTAACTGTTGTGAGCTTCTGGCAGACTTTGGACTAGTAAAAAAAGGAGTTTCTTATCATGGAATTATATACTATGTAAATTGTTGGAAGCAAGGCTGGAACTTTATAAATTTGAAGATTTAATATATCCTGTACTAGCTTGAAGGATATATGCATAAGACTGCAAGGGTATATGCTACAAGGTTTTGTACAAGCTCATTAGGCTTTGTGTTTCAACTAGCATTGGGCAATGATGCAATATACATTTGTCAAGCACTGATGGAAAGTAGACCTCAATTCCTTTTCATGCATACATTATTTTGAAGTGTTGGTAATAATGTTAGTACCTCAGAAGGATTGTACATGTGATCATCTCAAGTGCTCATATTGTTTCTGAACATGATGTAGCTAAAAGAGTTGAAAACAATAGTTTTTGGAACCATGAAATGAGAATCTTTACAGAATACTTAAGGTCACAAATTCCCTTGAATGTCATAAAAAATGTCAGCTTGTTTCAAATCATAAAAAGTATGATGCAATCTGCTTTATGTTCATTACAATTACATCATGAAAAATTAAAATGGTAACATGTTCGGAGACATCCTAGAAGGGTCCTTAAATACTAATTGTAATGATCAGGGAAAGAAAAGGAATTAATATCAAAAATTGGAAAAAGGAAATGAGGTAAAAAGTGCTTCTTTTGACTTTAAGATGATATCCATACCTGAATGTTTAGTTCAAGGTTTAGTAGTGGTGCACCATATATTAAAACAGGATCATGCATGACCAGAGGATTAATGCAAGTTATGTACAAGGATGCAGTCTGAGTACATGAAGCCATGGCATTACCAGGCTCCAGAGTGCAGTATTGTGTTTTAATGCACAATTCCAGAGTTGTGTATGGGTGTCCATTTTTGCACAACAATATTTTGATCTAAAAGATGAAAAATAGATCAAATTGTGTTTGTAAATAAACAAATTAAAACAGCTCAACACCAAGTCAAATGGAATAGCCCAAGACAAGCATGTTGTGGACCAACATAAGTTGAGGATTATAACCAAGTGTAAATGAAATTGGATTTATGGTAGCAAAGTGTGATGCAAGCCCAGGTAATTCACCTTTCACAAACAGTGGATTTATATTCTGTTTGATAATGTAATTATATGTTATATCAAAGCTTTTTTTTTCATAATTTTACCCTTGTTGAAACTTCTTTGAACAGATTCAATCTCATAATCTCTTTTCACCCCTCAGTACCCATCAGCTCTCACTTTCGGCATGTTTAGCCATAAAGGACCTAGCGAAGCCCAGGTTGCTGATTCATCATTTAGCTTTCAGTTTCGCGGGAGGGGTTTTTCATCCTCAACAGTTGCAAATACAGGGAAAGAAGATATGGAAATTGTCACACGAGTAGAAGGACCAAGTATGTGAGACCTTAGTCTGTCGCCTTTACCCCATTAATCTACATTCCAACAAAAGTATAATTGCAAGTAATGTAGTATCCTTTTTTGTTTTCAAAGATTGGTGTTGCTCACAAAGTACATAGTGGGATGGGAGTTTATTAAATTGGTCCAATTCTGAAGTGAATTGTGGCTCTTATCTTTAACTTTTGGGTTATTTAACGATGATTTATTGATGCTGAAGACTTATATTTCGATGATAGTTTTCATTTCCTTCTAAGTTTGTATCTTTAATAGGTGTAGGTGAAATGAAAGAGATGAAAAATATGGTTGGACACCAATTATGTTTAGAGGAATAGACAAATAGTCAGTTCCTTGATTTGATTTAACTCTCCTTTAATACCAGCAGAATATCATTTTGATTTTATCATTGGGTTCAAGGCAAGTAATATTGAAATAATTGCATTTGTTGGAAAGGAAAGGGCTCCCTCACCTACATACTGGTCAAACAACATCATAACAGTTATTGAAAACCAATGTCATAATTAAAATGTGATGTAAAAATTTCATACTTTATTATACTTTTACATTTGGTTGAGGTTTTAAAGGTAAATGTTGAAGTGATTGGAGTGCAGAGCTTTTCAAAAAGACATACAAAAGGGAATATGAGAACAGTGGTTCCTACTTCATGTGGTTAACGTGTGGTGGCCAACAACTGTAATTTTTTTTTTAGGAAAATGTCAAGAAACTGTGCCAAAGTTTCCAAGGACACAGTCGATTTATGAGTTAAGTTCTTCTTTATATTTTGTCTTACCAGATGCTGGTTATGTTACTACACCAATAGTTATGATACAAGCAGGTCTTACAGTGCTTCAGGAGAAGGATAGACTTCCAGAGAGGTGAGAAATAGAAAATTTAATTTGTCATGAAAAATGAAGATGGCTTTCACCCTCATGTCTCCCTCCTTTCATTCAACAAGAATGCAAAAATGCTTTGAGGTTTTGATGACACATACACGCTCTTTTCAATAAAATGCTTCATTTCTTGTAACAACTGGTGACCCAAAGTGACCTTTGACTCCACCTGTAAGTCACTGGTTTTCCTTTTAACCAAAACATTTCTATATTCAAAAAGCCAAATTTCATACTGTGCCTTAAGATATTCTGCAAACAAGGTTTTCAGAGTTTGATGCCAGGTGATACCAGATGACCATTGACCTCCACCAGAAACAACAGATACAGTACTTTCAACTCACCATAACACATCCACATACTAATTACGAAATCTGTCCCAGTTTCCTGCCTTGAGATATCCCATTTTGACAAGTTTTGCAAAGTTTGACCGATCATGACCCCAGATATCTTTTCACCTCCACAAAAAAAAACTTATACAGACCATCTTCTCACCATAATTCATCCACATACTAATTATGAAAGCCATCCACATTTCATACCTTGAGCTATCCTAAACAGGTTTTTCTGAGTTTGACCCCTGGGCCCCTATGACCCAAAATGACCTTTGACCTTTACCAAAATCAATAGGGTTCACATCATAACACATCAACATATCAAGTTTGAAATCAATCCAAGCTTCCTTCCTTGAGATATTGTGTTCAAAAGGTTTTCAGGATTTGTCCCCTTCTGACCCCACATGACCTTAGGTCTCCACCAAAATATATAGGATTCTTCTTTACATCATAATGCATGAACATATCAAGTTTGAAATGAATCCAAGTTTCATACCATGATGTATCATGTAAACAAGGAGTTCAAGGTTTGACCCAATTTTAACCCAAATGGCCTTTGACCTCCACCAAAATTAATTGGGTTCTTCCTTACATCATAACGCATCAACATATCAAGTTTGAAATTAATCCAAGTTTCCTATCTTGAGATATAGTGTGAACAAGTATTTCGGGGTTCAACCCCCTGTGACCCCAAAGGACCTTTGACCTCTACAAAAATAGAACTGTTTTTTTTCTTACATCATATCACATCAATGTAGCAAGTTTGAAATTAATCCAAGCTTCCTACCATGGGACATCATGTAAACAAGGATTTCAGGGTTTGACCCCATTTTAATCCAAAGGACCTTTGAACTCCACAAAAATATATCGGGTTCTTTCTTACATTAAAACGCATCAACATATCAAGTTTGAAATTAATCCAAGTTTCCTACCTTGAGATATAGTGGTAATAAGGATTTCACGGTTTGACCCTATGTGACCCCAAATGACCTTTGACCTCCACCAAAAATTAATTGAGTTGTTCCTCACATCATAATGCATCAACATATCAAGTTTCAAATGAATCCAAGTTTCCTACCTTGAAATATAGTGAAAACAAGTGTTTCAGGATTTGACCCCCTGTTACCCCAAATGACCTTTGACCTCCACCAAAATTAATTGGGTTGTTCCTCACATCATAACGCATCAACATATCAAGTTTGAAATGAATCCAAGTTTCCTACCTTGAAATAAAGTGAAAACAAGGATTTCAGGGTTTGACCCCATGTGAACCCAAATGACCTTTGACCTCTACAAAAATGATTCAGGTTCTTTCTTACATCATAACGCATCAACATATCAAGTTTGAAATTAATCCAAGTTTCCTACCATGAGATACCCGGTAAACAAGGATTTCGGCGTTTGACCCCATGTGACCCCAAATGACCTTTGACTTCCACCAAAATCAATAGGGTTCTTCCTTACATCATAACACATCTACATATCAAGTTTGAAATTAATCCAAGTTTCCTATCTTGAGATATTGTGTAAACAAGGATTTTGGTTTTTGACCCCCTGTGACCCCAGATGACCTTTGACCTCACCCAAAATAAATAGGGCCCTTCTTCTCAGTATGGGGTATCTGTGTACCACGTTTGAGAACTGTCAGATCTTCCCTTCTCAAGATATCGTGTAAACAAGCAAAGTGTCACAAATACACACACATACACACGCACACACACACACGCACACATACACACATGCACATACACACATTTATACAGACACACGCCATCATGAATGCATAGGTTTCTCTTTTCATCGAAACCAAAAACAGAACTGTCTTCTTCCAAAAATTTGCAGTAGCTTCACACAAGATGTTGCACAAAATAGCATCATAAGGCACTGCAATATTCAAAAGAAATTCTTTAAACCTTTTTCTCATGACAACACTTCAAAAACAATGTGCAGCTCCCAGCTCTGGTCAGTGAATACCTTCCTGCATGGAGACAAGTTGCCAAAAAGCGATTATTGAAATTGTGGGATCGTGTTTATGTACACATCTTTCTGCCAATGGAATTTAGGTATGCCCAGTGGTTGTGCAACAGGAGGGAGGGGCAAGAGGGGACATTTTTTCCTCAATTGTTTCCCTTGACCTCGCTTGCCCTGTCCTTCAAGTTAGGTCAGGTAGAGCCCTACTGCTTTTGGTAGAAATCAAAGTTCTTATGGAGTTCCCTGAGATCAAAATGTGTAAACCTCACTCACACAATATCTTAAGCTGGGCAACTTGGATTTTGTATATGGCAGATGAATGCATTATAATGAGAAGATGGTTTATATTGTTTTTGGTGGAGGTCACACTAGGGCCACCAGGACCCAAGCTCAAAAGACTTGTTATAAACTTGTTAACAGAATATTTTAAAATAGAAAACTTGAATAGATTTCTTTCTTAATATGTGGATGCAAGGTGGTAACAAGGTGTTCCCCATTTTTGTGGAGGTCAACACTAAGACCATCTGATGTTCCAGTGTCCCTGTTAACACATTATTTCCAGTTAAGAAGCTTAGGTAGATTTAACTCTCACTGTGTGTATACATTAGTGGCAAGATCAACTTTTCATTAGAGCTCAAAGATCATTTAGGATCACCAGAGATCTATAAGCAAAGTTTTCCAAGAACTCCTTATTGTGCCATGATTATGAGGCCAAAAAGCAAAATCTTCTAAAAATTCCAAGTGTTGTCATTTGGGGTCAGCAGAGGTCAAAACTAGAATTTTTCCAAAACCCCAAATCATTACTGGGTAACCATAGGTCAAAATGGAAAAGTTACAGGAAAATCCAACATCAAATTACACAAAATTTTATTTTTAATTTGTAAATGTAAAATTTGTTTGAGACAGTATTGGAAATCATGGTATCATTTAGAATAAATCATATCATCAAAACCTTGATGCACTTTTGCATTCCAGTTCTCAATTCTCTCTGGCAAGCCTGTTCAGCTTGTTTCAATCCACCTCAGTTTTGATTTCATTTTCAGTTCAAATGATTTTACTATCAAAACCTTGTAAACACGATATCTCGAGAACGGTACATGTGACTATACTCATATTTGGTGTGTTGATTGGTCATATTGAGTAGATGATCCCTATCCATTTTCGTGGAGGTCAAAGGTCATTTGGTGTCACGAGAGGTCAATAGGTAAATTCCTTAGAAATTGCTTGTAAACACAGTATCTCAAGAAGGGTAAGTGTGGCTTATCCCAATTTGGTGTGTGCATTGGCCATATTGAGTAGATGATCCCTATTGTTTTTGGTGGGGATCAAAGGTCATTTGGGGTCACGAGAGGTCAAAAGGTCAAAACCTTGTAAACACCATATCTCAAGAACGGTACATGTGACTATGCTCATATTTGGGTATGTGGGTTGGTCATATTGAGTAGATGATCCCTATTGATTTTCGTGGAGGTCAAAGGTCATTTGGGGTCACGAGAGGTCAATAGGTAAATTCCTTAGAGATTGCTTGTAAACACGGATTCTCAAGAAGAGTAAGTGTGACTAATCTCATATTTGGTGTGTGCATTGGCCATATTGAGTAGATGATCCCTATTGTTTTTGGTGGAGGTCAAAAGGAGAGGTTAAAAGGTCAAAACTTCGTAAACACGATATCTCAAGAACGGTACATGTGACTGTGCTCATATTTAGTGTGTGAATTGGTTATATTTAGTAGATGATCCCTATTGATTTTCCCAAAGGTCAAAGTTCATTTGGAGTCAGCATGTTCAAAGCCTGGCAAGCATTCCTGCACAGTCTTTTGAGAAAGGTCACTTGAAGGGTCCTGTGACTTGTCATGTAGATGGCACATAGTGAATACATGGTCCCAGAAGTTTTTGGTGGAGGTCAAATGTCATTTGGGTTCATGACAGGCAAGGGGGGATCTCAAGATTGGATGCCTTGCATGTGTACTTTGTGGGCACATCATGGAGCCCTGTTAATTGAAAAACATTGCAAAGCAATGTCAATGTGAAAAAAGGCCTTACATTTCAGCAGCAAGAAATCACTAAGCCTTTTGGCTTTCTGGTATTCTTTGTCCCCCTCCCCCCACCTCCAAAAAATGTACAATTTTCAGCTAGGACAGGCTTTGGGGATAATTAGAAGAATTATTGGACTCCGACTGAATCCACATACAAGACTGCACATTTGATCGATCTTGAGCATCGGAAAGATAGATCAATGGCTGTAGCCTCTATGCAGATATGATACAATCCATTCCAGACAGTTTAGGTTAGAAAGTGTGTTAAAAAAAGGGGAGACCAAACCTTTTAATCTCTCAAGGGTTTGTACAGGTCCTGGAAATCGTGGAAAGTCAGAGAAGCTGAAATTTGAATTTCTTGGCCTTGAAAGTTAAGGGAAATGAGCAATACTTCAAAAAGTCCTGAGAGTCAGGGAATTTCAAAAAGTGGACAATTTTCGCCATGTACAGATATATTATTTTTGTGGAAAATAGAGCAGAGTATGGGTTTAGGCTGTTTTTGAAGGTCCTGGAAATATCTGTCAAGCTTCTTGAAAGTCATGGAATACAGTAATTTGTTTTTTTTTTTGTTTTGATGATAAGAGAAACCTGTATAGTCATAATGATGTGTGAGTGTGCTGTGTATGCGTGTTTGTTTGTGACTCCTGCCTCGCTAAAACACAATAAGGAGCTTTAGATTGTACAACGCGGACGTCGGCTACGACAACGTGGTGATGTCATACCGTAGTTGTGCGCATGCGTCGACGTGAACTTCACGTCGTCTGAATTCTACACCGGGAGTCTCTTGTTTTGGGGTTGTGGGGAGAGCGGCGACGTGAATGGTGTGCGATGTCATATTTCATCACACACAGGCCATAACGATGAACAACATCAGCTGTTTAATTTTGTAAGTTGCCTTGGCTTTCGCATGGATTTTTGTAGAGATATTATGTTATTAAGTAAAAAAAAATACTCGCAAAAGTTGGAAGATGACAATTTCCCACATAGGATTGTGAAAATTAACTATCAGTGTGATAGTCACTAAAGTCAGTTTTTCCTCGTGTTTAGGGCCTAGGGATGTGCCTCCAAGCAGCCTAGGCATGTAGACATACTTGGTTGCATTTAACGTTAGCCTGACCTACATAGTACATTGAAAGCTAAGGGAGTTGTGGTAATATAGATCAGTGGGCCTCACTTGCTTATCCTACACTAATTGGATAGGCTATAGCCTTGCCTTCGCTTCAGTGTCATGATTACATGACAACAAAGTGGTAAGTTTCCTAATCAGGATATGATGTATGGTCTTTTCAAAAGATTTACCGGGCATAAATGCACAATCACATGCCTTGTGACCCTTGCCTTGCTTGTCAATGGCATCTGAGTCTGAGCCCAACGTTACGCAATCGTTTTGTCATGGGCCTTTAACATTTAGGCTACAGTCTGCATAGAGGCTAATTTAACATAGGACACAGTACACTGTGCAGCCAAGCTATACCTAGGCTACTCTGACCATGGTGCAGGTTACTACTTATCCTAACATTACTGTAGTAAGGGGTGACTAACATTAGAAGCTGTGTCTTACACAGTTAAGTTGAATGAGACTAACACTGAGGCAGTCATTGATGCCTGTGACATCCATGTAAACAAAGAAGTTACTACAAAATGATTACTACAAATCCTAACGTTACTGTAGTAAGGAGTGAGTAACGTTAGAAGCTGTGTCTTATACAGTCAAGTTGAATGAGACTAATTGAATTGACGCCTGTGAAATCCCTGTAAACAAAGACATTATGATAAAACCACAGGCTATAATGATTGGTCAACCTATATTTTAGGAAATATCTTCGGTTGATTTATATGATTAAGACTGAAGCACATGTAAAAATTTGTTTGCAAGTCCAAAATGCCATCAAATTTTCCTTTGAAAAAGTGTTCTGTGGGGAGTGTCTTAAGAAGTTTAAGCCTAATGTTAGTTGCATGCTTCAGCCTACTGTATATCATTCATGACTTAGCAAAGGATTGTAAATGTGTAAAGGTACAAGTGCACTTTATGTGACTAGGCCCCTGAGGCTTTGCGCTGATAATATAAATGTTTGTTTCTATTTGAACCTTTGTAGTGAAATGAAAACTTCTTCTCCCTGCAGGGAAGGGGCAGGCCCATTACACACTAGCCTACATGGGGTGGGATGGTTAAGGGTTCAGAAGAAGTATATTTTTATGTTGTTCAGGCATAGCTTACAGGGTAAGCAAAGACATAACAACAGGACTGATTCTAGTAGTAATTTATAGCTTTCGCGAATATGAACAATTGCTCAAAGCAGGCATATAGTACCCCTGAAACTTTTCTTCAAGTGTTAGTTGCATATAATATGGTGATTTTGACTGTGTGATTATATATTTAAAAGGTGTCAAAGTCAGTAGACCTAAAGACATTTCTGGTTTTGTTTTTTTGTTTTGGGTTTTTTTTTTGTTTATGTTGAGGCAATTATGCAACATGTCTTATGAAAATGTGTACAGTGTCATCTCTCATAGGACATGTTAAATCAATTATTATATGTAGTCCTGAAAACATAGTAGGAAGAAGGGTTCTAGCCACTAACCATATCCTGCTCAATGCTCTCTACATGTGTTTCCTTTTCATTTATTTGATGAAGATGGTTAGAGCAAATTAATTTGTTTGGTTTGAATGAAGACATACTTTGTGATTTTTCTCCAAGAAGGTTCCATTTAATTTAGGAAAGTTGCTTATAAAAAAGAAGAAAAAAACACTGCAAGCCAGTTGCATGCCTCATAATGATAGAACAGTGTCCAGACTATTATGAAATATCAGATTTTATTTAAATTACTTTTAAAATGTTTTTGATATCTTTTATGCTACAGATCATGGTCAGCTCTTGGGGCACTTATCACCAGTGACTTCCTAGTTTAATTTGTCTGGTCTTTCACTACCACAGAAGTTTTCAATATCTCATGTCAGTGCAGAGTAGGCAGTAAACTGAGATAACTTTCATGCAAGTATGAATGGAATGATGATCAAGCTCTTGTAGCTATGTGTTAGACTCTCAGTCTCTCAGACAATTGTCAAAAGTCACCGAACCAAATCGAAATTATTTGTTGGATGGAGGTTGGATGTGGTTGAAGTACAGTAGATGTTTATTGAGAAGGGCAGGGGTTACCACAAGTTTCAGACAACTGACTTTCAGCAGCCAATTTATATACAAGAATCCAAACTTAAAGTATTTGGTAATACAGTGACAATGATGTATCATGAGAACACTATTAGAGAAATGATAATAGGTGAATGCAGGGACAATAAATGTATCACTAGCACACTGGCATCAGGTGAATGCAGTGACAAGTAATAATGAATCACTAGCACACTATTAGAGGACTGGTATCAAGTGAATACACTGGTGTAAATATATTTCACTAGTATATTATTGGGTATTGGTATCAGGTGAATACCATGATAAAAAATGTATGATTAGTACACTAATAGGGTACTGGACTTGGACTTGCTATTAAAGCTACAGTAGGCTAAAAGCAAACAGGGAGTGCATCCAAAATACAGTTTTAATAAGATCACATGCAGGTTCATGCATACTGCAGGTAAATTTAAAGAAACTACACAAAAATAACAATCAGAGGGAAGGACAAGGGGTCATGCCCCTTCCCAGAAAAGGCTTGCCACTCTGTCTGGGAAAGTTTCCAATTTAATCATGGATGTGTACTTTGTGGGATAATACATGTACTACCTAGTCGTGTGGAACAACTCTCAATCTTTATTTTACCACGAAGCTCAGGTTCTTCAATAAAGAACCCAATTTTTCTTGTAAATTTGTCTTAAATGAGGTAACCTAGTTTGACAGCGAATATTAACCATTTTGATATTTTATGCCAGCACCTCCTTTTTCCTTTCTGAACTGATTGTTTACCAGAAATATAGGAACATTGAAGAGGTCTTAGAAAAAAAACTTGGTTTTGTGTTAAGTACTCTCGCTATATTTTTTTTATTTTAATTCACAGTTTTTATTTATTGAGGTTGGGGGATGGAGACGTTGGATTGCAGAGGTTGTGGTTTCGTAAAACTTCTTTCTTCTTTGTTTCTTTGGTAGTCATCAAGAAGGTTTGAGATATAGTATGATTGAACCTTTGTGACTCTCACACAATGAAAGCTAATACAGCTGTTTGATGATTCAGGTTATCACATTGCACTAATGGTGGTTGTGCAACATTCTAGTAGCATAGTACTTTTAAAAAGTCCCTGAAGTAAGGTCTGTTGCATTTTATACAACAACTAACCAATCATGATCAGGTAATATTTCAAATGCAGGTCAAAGGGTAAGTATTGAATCATGTGGGTATGCCTAATTTAATACATAGGGGAAAAAAATAACATTACAAGTATTGAAATGTCCTATAAAATTGGTTAAAATTTCATCTCTATAGCCTATCTGTTGAAAGGATACAAAAGTGTAGGCCTATATACAGTATAAGTCATTAAAGGGCAAGAGGAGTTGCCCCAACTAATTTTGAGGCAGCAACCAAATATTACAGTTTTCTTCATGTAATACTTCAAAGTATCTTCCAGGATATTTCAAGACCTCAATATTGCACAATTGAGAAAAAAAAATATTTTGTCATATTATTCTCAAGCCTGAGCCAATCATTGAGAAAAAAAATATATTGTCATGTTATTCTCAAAAGCCAATCATGGATAACTACAGGGCAGTCTGCTAAACAAATTCAAGTGGGGGACTGCATTTCCCCTTTTAAAAAAAAATATAAGTGTAGGTACCACAGCATTTGTGATGTCCTTCAAGAACTGCATAAATTATAATGCCTCGTTTTTGTAATTTAAAAACCGACTACATGGTCAAATGGACAGGTGGTTGGAGCACATGAACTTGCATGTATGATAGATTATCAACATTCAATAGATCAAGCTTATAGCAGCTGCAGCAGCATACAGTATGAAAAGAAAGTGAATATGTATATGGTACGGTATACCCTTTTCAAGGGAATGCTAATAAAAAAATATGGGGCACCTTGGAGAAGAACTCATAATACACGGACTCTGGTTTTTTTTGTGTGTGTGTTTTTTTTTTTTTTTTTTTTTTTTTTTTTGCCTTTTGTTATTTTCAATCAACTCTTAATCACAGTGAATTTACTAGACTTTTAATGAGAGTGGCACTAGAAGTTTCCTGCCAGGTGGACAGGCAGGGATGTCTCTAGGATTCGACAGGGGGAGGGGTGCAGAACTTCTTCCTGGCATAATTGTTTGCCAATTTCCAACAAAATCCTTTCCAAAGACGGTGAACCTACTGTAGATCCTCGTATGACAAGACGATCTTTGTATATATTACAAAAAGGAAGGGACCGTCGGTGCTAGACAAATGACAACCATGCCGGAATCACTATGTGGACCAGAGCCCAGCCTAACTCTGTATTCGGCACATTTGTTTCATTGTCCATACCTTTTGCAAGCTGCATGCGACGTAAACGACTGTGCAGATGTTCTAGTGTGTAATAGACGTTAAGATTTGTTGATTGCATGTTTGCTCAAAACAAATCTATTTGCGTGTTTTCTTGTGATGAAGTAAATTTGTAAAAGAAAGTAGATTTTTTCCAGACAGGCAATAAATTTCCCCAACAGCTTATGTCACTTCGGAATTTCCAGAGGTGTAGCACCAATGGCGTATCTGGGGTCAACTTATCAGGGGGTGGGTCTGGCAAAAGACCATATTTATCCGTTGAAAACTTCCGGCCCTCCCCCCTCCACGTATTCACAAAAGCTTTACTAATTATTCAGAGACCGATTGTTATTGAAGTTTTTTTTCTAAGAAGCCTACATGAAGCTACACTCTAAAATCTAAAACTTAGTCACTATTTGATAAGAGTGAAAAGTGTAAATTCACTCCATTAGAGTGATAATTCACTCCATTAGAGTGAAATTCAAACTCTTTCAAAGAGTGACTAAGTTCACTCTTTTGATTTTAGAGTGTAGGCCACGGGACTATAGGAGCATTTCAGAATGGGGGCAGGAGACTTTTCTGCCTGAAATATATAACTCTGTCTGAAAGACTAGCTAAGCGGAGCGTCACCATTGGTTGCACTGAGCATGCAGAAAATTTAAAAAAATTGCGACCAGGCCTCATACGGCCAGAAATGGGATTCCCAGGCTTGTGAATAGAATCTAAACAGACGCTACATGAGGTTTTTGTTCGCAATAGCATGCTCACTTTTAATGAAAATGTGCAAATTAACCTTAAAAATGATCAGAAAATCTCCTCATAAAATGTAACATCGGGCAAAATTTTTAGCAAATGTATACACCTTTATCACTACAGTCTTCTTGTATAATCTGGCAATTCAAATCATCTCAGAACATTTTTGAAAGTTTCTCCTGAATCTTTTACCATTTCGTGCAAAGTGTTGAGTCCAAGGCTAGAAGTGAGGCTGAGGAATAAATGTTAATGAGCTGCCCGAATGAGTCGCGATTTTTGTAATCGTTTTGATTTTTCATGCGACTCAAAAGCGTTGTTTTGTTCAGACAAATTTTTGAATGAATTTGGCACTCGGAGGAGTTACCAGTGTAATTAAAATTAGCTTAGTACCTTACGTTTCGAAAAGTGGGGGACCATAAGTCCATAACTGATTCATGGAGTAAGATATCAGTGCTACACATACTGTTCGATATTATGGGTATGTTATGTTACAGATAAAAACGATGGGAATTGCTAAAAACAACTGTAAAGAACTTTTCTCTGCTTTAATTTGACAGACATTCATGCGGAATGTCACATGTAACTTCCACAGGTTTTAAGAAAAGGGTCAGAACTTCTCGGTTCTCTCTTATCTGAAGCAGGCTCCCGACAAATCCCATGCTTTACAGTCTGGAACAAGTTAGTAGTTTCTCCTGCAAGTATACTCTCAGTGCTCAATGTCTTGTAATCTGCCGCGTACAAGTCTCCACAAAGTCATTTTAAACGTGGAGAAATAGACATGACAAGGAGACTTAACATATCCCGATGGACAAGTAACGAAAAGAGAATTTGCAAAAGCCTGTCTGAAGCTCAATAATCTCTTCCCTTTCTCCCTTTCTTCTTTCCTTAATTTCACCCTTTTTTAACCCGATGGATTGGGCTGATTTTCCCGGTCGAACCAGTTAGGGGACACTTTTCCCCTTGCGACAGATACGCTACTGCCAGTGCTCATGCCAGTGTTTATTCCCCTATTATTTGCAATTTGATTGTAAGTTTTCTGATGTGATCCTTTTCAGTTGTTTGCCTAGTTCCAAATCACAACTGCTTACATTAAGCTTAGAAGGCTGAGCACTGATATCTCCTGCTTTATGAGGAATCGCGATTTTATAATTTCCTGTTCGTTGTTCGCAACCTTACGATGATTCTCCGCTCAGTTTTTCTGGCAGAATCACACCCCCCCTTCCCCCAGCAAGCATGCCTGTGAATGGCTTTGATTTTCGAAATATAGTATAGTCACAAAACTGAGTTGCCTGCATGAATTTACTGTGTGGTACACAGATGACCTAATATCTGAGGAAAAAATAGTCAGATCTTTAAATGAATACATACACACAGAAAATTTGGGATTGCCATTGAAAAAAATTACCTGCAAAAACTGGGAAACATTTCTGTCGACCCCGTTTATAAGATGGGATCACCTACACTGACGCACCCAGAGGACACGAATCACCCGACACCACTTCATGAATAGGTATTTGAAATTCAAGGTATGGAACGTGCAAATTTGGTTGAAATATTTAATCAAGTGTAGGCTATGAAGGCTTATAATGGAGCGTTTAGAAATTAGGCACTCACAAAAATGAAGTATTGTCATGTACCTTGACAACTGAATGATAGAAGACATTGACTCCCTGGAGTAATAAATTTCTGTGCTTTGCTATCAGGAAAACTGGTGAAAGCAGAATAGCAAGTGCCTGACCGATCACATGACAGTCGTTTTCCACGTCCGCGTTGCTGAATCTAAAGCGCAATAGTTTCAGGGCGCAGACGTCAGCGCAACGACGCGAGCTGTGGGCTAAAACTTCTGTCGCTCTGGCCGCGTCGTGAAATCTAAAGCTCCTTAATATCTCATGATAGGAATACCTGACAGATTTGAAACTTGGTACATAGATGCTCCGTATTGATTTTGGTGGAGGTCAAAGGTCATCTGTGGTCACCAGAGGTCAAAAGCTGAAAATCTTGTTAACACCATATCTCAAGTTAAGACTTGAATAAATTGTGGATGCTTTATGGTCAAAAGATGGTCCCAATTAATTTTGATGGAGGTCAAGGGTCGTCTGGGGTCACCAGAGGTCAAACTCTGAAAACCTTGTAAACACGATATTTCAAGGTTCCATGCTTGAATGAATTTCATATGTGTAATGTGGATGCTTTATGGTGAGAAGATAGTCCCTATTGATTTCTGTGGAGTTCAAAGGTCATCTGGGGTCACCAGAGGTCAAACACTGTAAAACCTTGTCAACACAGTATCGCAAGGAAGGGAACTTAGTTGATTTGGTATTTAGTATGTTGATTTGTAATGGTCGGAAGATAGCCCCAATTGATTTGGTTTAGGTCAAAGGTCATCAGGGGTCAATGGAGGTGAAACTTTGTAAACCTTGTAATTATAACATCTCAAGGAAGGAATCCTCAATGATTTGGTACTTGGTATGTGGATGCAATGTGGTCAGAAGATGGCTTCAATTGATTATAGTGGAGTTCAAAGGTCATATTGGATCATCATCAAGGGTTAAATGTGGTATTAATTGGATATATGTATTATTGAAACCTCAGTGCATATTTGCATTCTGGTGAACATATATTAACCCTACCCTCACATATACTGTGGTATACACTATGCAGTTGTTGGACATCCACCAGATTTGTCATCCAGTTTGTGGAACACTTCAAATGGAGAACATTGTTGTCACATGGTGAACCTTTGTATAGACCCTGTAAACATGAAAACTAATAGTTTTACTGCAGAGCTGCTGTAGGTGGAGGTAAACACAGTTTATTAGAGCATAGATTATTTTGGAAGTGCTTTACCTTTACAGGTAGTCTTGCATTAGCTGATTAAATGTATTTGTTTTTCAGGGGTGGGGTGTTTACACCTGCAGTTGCTTTTCACAAAACGTCTCTGATTGAACGCTGCAACAAATATGGAGTCAAGTTTTCTGTTTTGAAGCCAGCGTACAGGGTATAAACAGACTGAAAAAGGTAAGCCAAGACTGTGAGTATCTTCTAACACCTGAATCCAATTCTTGATTTCATTGCTTTAAAATCTGAATATACATAAAGAACTTTTCTTTCATGACCTTTGTTCCTGTGCATGCTGTATATACTTCATCCTTCATCAATTTTAATTTGGTGAAACTGACATTTTAGATTGTCTTTAGATTTTCTACATTTATTTCATTTATTAAGTATTTATCAGTTCTTATCTTATGTTCTACTTTGTGTTTTTCAGTTCCAGGGATAAAATTTTCAGGAGAGCATGGCGGACACACTTCAATGAAAGGTGAAGATGTGCTTATCTGCTTTTGATTGGATACAATCAAACTGAACTAGTCCCAAGGATATCTTTAATAATTTATTAAGAAAAACCACCTTTGCTTGATTATATTTTTTCATCAGAAGTTGAATGAAATATTGACAAGTGCTTTCATATAAAGAACACTAATGCATTTTATAAAAGTGCAAGAGAGTGTGCGTGGCACATTTGACTTTTGTCAGATACCTTTTATATCAAAGTATTAAGATCCAAGTATACATGTATAAAGTTGCCTTATCAATTGTTTGTGAAATGATTACTTAGTTTGGTTGGTCAATTTGTGGATATTTATTAGGGGCAGAGGGTAATAGTGTCAATTTCATTTCATTTATTTGTTATTCCACAATATTTGATATTGATTGGCACAATGTACAGAAATATATGTAGATTATTACATGATTTCAAAATATTGTGAAGGGAAGCACTCTAAAAAACCATAGGATTTGTTGAGTAGGGTGCCCCTAGGAATGAAAAAAGGGTAAAAAAGAAAGAATTAGGATAGTACAAACTGAAAAAGTACATGAGGACATGTGATATCAAAGCAAAGAGAAAACACAGCTGATCATGGATACCTGTCCCGTATCACACCCTAGAATCTGACCTGGTTATGACCCATCCTACCTCACCCTTGTCCCACCTACCATTATATGATTTTGCCAACTAATTCTTGCCAAGTCTGTTGAACATTTTGCTGTAAATTTTATAAATTGACTTTGTGTGAAGATTACCACTGGATTGGTTGCTTTAACTTGAATGTTAATTGCTTGGAGTAAACCTACTACCAGGTTTCAAGTTAACCAGAGGCATCACAATGAAAAGCAATTCAGTAGTAGCTGTCTCTAGAAATTGAAGGGGTCGTCAGTATTCCAATTAGTTCTAGAGATCTAACAGTTTCATCTATGAAGAGTAAATTTCAATAATAGCAGTTACATACCAGTACCCATTCACAACAAACTTCTTATTTTGTGTGATTGGTGTCAGCAAATGGGAGTAACCATGGTTAACCTTGGTTTACCATGGTACATTTTTGGCCGGCTGCCCCCAACCTGCCCCCAATGCTTACAAAAACAGTATACACATGTTGCTACTCAGTGCTGTAATGACAATGGAGCTGCTTCAAAAAATTCACCCAAATAACAGAGGAAGCAATCATTTAATGGATTAAAATTATGGTCAAAGACCTTAATTAATTTTGACTTTCAAAATTTTTGAGAGATACTATGAAGAATGAGCCCTAGATTCCATGTTGCATGATTGATTTCCAGTGTTTATTTCCACAATTTGTGTTTGAAATAGTCCTAGTCAACGTTCGTTCACCCACCGAGCATAGAAGCAGTTGATTTCTTGCCTTGAGAGAGTACATGGATATTGTCTACTGGTGAGATACTCTGATGCCACTGTGTCATGCATCCCTCTGATTTGCTGTCAAGGTCTCCATTTGTACAACAATTATTACTAAGGTGCTGTTGTGCATGCTTATCAGCAACATGTGTCTACTGCACATGATCAGTAACATCCAAAATTAGATACCGGTATTGCACAGTCCATTTTCAGGAGCACAAGTTATTGCAAATGCAATCTTAATAGAAGCTGATGCATGGATGTCTTAGTGTGCATCTTTCTGTTTTAATACTCTTTTAATATATGAAGCTTAAGATTAGAAGAGTGTCCTTATTTGAATCTAGCAGAAGACCTCAGTTCTTAACTGAAATATGAAATTTTACTATGTGAAGTTATTCAACTAACTCATATAACATACATATAACACTGGGGTGAAATAATTGGGGAGGGGCAGATCCTATTGATGTTTGTATGAAATTACTAACACCTAGTATTTGTCACACCTTGATGTTTTACAGACCAGTAAGTGTTCTGGAGTATGTTATATCTGTGTAAGTACAACTCAGGAAATGGGCCAACGAAATCAATGAGCCATGGCATCAAAGGTTTATTAAACAGAAGGTTCACCATATCTTGAAATAAATTCATTTCTTTGGGAGAAAATACTTTTTCTTAAAAAAGTCATATCACTGTTATTAAAATTTAATATCTTTGAGCTTCATCAACTTGACAAACTTCTGTTTATGTGCTAATATTTGGCACAAATCATGACAACATTGTGTCCTAATTTTGGGTATATATTCTGTGTATCACAAGATTCATTTAATTTTAAATTTGAATTGTCTTTCTTGCTACTAAGAAAGGACTTTTTCTTGCAGTTGTTTCATTACTTCCACTTATTTGTAATGTATGAGAAAATACAGTAAAGACTGAACCCAAAACTAGATCAACAAACTGTTAGATGTTCTCATTGGCCGAGTACAGAAGCTGATGAACAGTATGAATTTGTATTAAATTTTAGCAGATCAAGCTTAAGTTTCATTTCTGTAGCTGAGTTTTTGGAAGGTGACATGGCACAGGATGGGGGAAGGCTCATATGCCAAGGAGCCGGTCTTTTTTACTGTCTCAGTCGTTACTGCTGACAAACTTTATATAATCTACATCACAGGGTACAAGAGAAACCCTTATGGTATGGGTTACCTACTGACAAGAACCAATGGGTTCCCTACCAGGGCTCAAAAATTCCTGTGCAATGGGTGCCTCCAGCTTCCAACTCTAATGTTCGGGCCCCCACAATTCCTGACAGAAAAGTCCATCTCGCTCCTGCCTTGTACCAGTGAGTTAAATGTACATTTGAACAGAACCTTGCTGAAAATCCAGTAGGGCTACCACAGTCTATTTTCAAAAAGCCTGACAGGCTACTTGTTTCAAAAAACTTTCGGGCACTAGCTACTGCCGGGAGCAAAGCTCTAAATTCAATCTGGTCTCCTTTTGGCAATAAATTTTTCTTTTCTGAAGCAGTCCCCCTTTACTTTGATCACATGCACTTTGTTTTGGCTGCTTCAAGGACAGCAAGACATATAGTATTGCTGGCTAAAGACCTGCCAAGGAGTGTGAAACAATACTTTACCACATATAAATACAACTTATGACAAAAAAACCTACAAAAGACTGCAACTATTGTAATCTGGCTTTAATTTATACATGCTTTGAGAGGCAAAATGACAACAATCAAGTATTTTGAAATATCAAAATGATTATCATACATCGCATGCTCAACACTGAAAACTTTTCATTAGCAATAGAACTTCAGTGTGCCAGGGAGGCCAGCATATCTTTTTCCTTAAAGGATACAATGTAGAATGTATTCTGTGGTGTACCTATTGTACAAATAGTTGATACAGAGGTCATAGCCAGTACTTACAAAAACATCCATAAACCAGCATTGGTACTAAGAAGCTAAACCAGAAGGTGAAATCCCCTTTTTAATTTGGTGGTGGGAATTGGTTTGCAATACAAGTGAGCAGTGGACATTTAGCAAAGAGCTATTTTTTCATTCAATTTGTTCAATAAAGTGCCTTCTTCTATATGAGTACTGCAATGGTGCACAAGAGCTGTGATGTAATTGGATGTGTTTTGACTATGTCCATTTTGGGACCAGTCAATGAAGAGTTTGTTTCATTCAGTAATAGATTTGGCCTGACTTTTGTATGGAGCTTAACAGAAGCAAATGGGCTACATTTATTCTTTTTCTTGACAAAAAATCCAAAGGGGGAATCCCTGCCCCCAAACATTTTATTTTGGAGATTTTGAGAACAGCTGTGAGAATTCTGGAATCTAGCAATCCTGCACCTAAATAAGAACATTAGTTTGTACACTTTTAAGAGTAAAATAAAGAGTCTTTTAAAGCTAGTTCCATGGATAAAAGATTTTTTTACACTTTTTACAGCAGAGAAAGGTATAAAATAATCATGAAAAAAAAACAGTTTTATAACTGTAGTAATGAATCCTACAAATAATTTCAGTGACCGACTGCATGGCCAAGTGGTTACAGCATATGACTTACAGGAGATAAGGAGTTCGAGTCCTGGCCAGGTCATACCGAAGACTTTAAAAACAGAACCTACTGCCATTGTGCTTGGGCTCAGCATAAGCAATGGTGAAGGGGAAACAAGCTGTTGAGTCACAACTGGGAAAAAAGGCTGTGTTCAGCTCAACTTGAACCAATTGGTTGGACACTAACTAAATTCAAATACTTAACCTTGATCTAAATCCATAAATCTTCAAAATGATCTAACTCAACTTTCAAATACTTTTTAAGACCATACTGAACTCTGCTGTAGCTCTGATTAGGGCATACACCATAGATTAAATCAGGAATTTGTTAGAGGGGATACAATTGTCTCTTTATAACAATGATTGTTTCTGATGGCAATCTTGCTTTTATCCTGCAAATTCTTATCTCAATGTTTCTATCAACCAGGGCAAGTGACACATTTTCAAAATTCCAGTGAAGAGATGCATTTTTTCACTTGTTAACTTTTTGTTGCCAGCAGTCATGCACAATTATAAAATTTACATCACTTAACAAAATTTGAGACACTAAATGTATCATTTCATTTGGACATCACCTACTGTAACAATTTTGTTCCATACTGATGAAAAAATTGTTCTAATCTCAGTGAAATGTTTAAGTTTGAACAATGCTTCCATCAGTTGAAAAACCAGAATGCAAAAATGCATTGAGGTTTCGATGATACATATATGTACTGTTTCAAATTTGCCACCATGCATCATCTTCTCACTCAAATGTTAAACTAACATGTTCAAAAAATAATTTTGTTATTCCAGATGACCTTTGGACCTCTATAAAAGCCATACATAGATAGACATTGTGATATATCCCGTTAACAAGATTTTCAGACTTTGACCTGCGGTGACCCAAAATGACCTTTGACCTCCTTCAAAAACAATATGGACCATGTCCTGACCATAACGCATCCACATACCAAATATGAAATCTAAGTTTCCTATCTTGAAATAGCATGTTAACGAGATTTTTCAGACTTTGACCCCGGTGACTCCAGATGACCTTTGACCTCCACTAAAAACAATAGGGTTCTCCCTCTCAATATGGAACATCTATGTATTAAGTTTGGAAACTGTAAGACATTCCTATCTTGAGATATTGTGTTAACAAGATTTTCAGACTTTGACCCCCTGTGACCCCAGATGACCTTTGACCTCTGCCAAAAACAATAAGGACCATCTCCTGACCATAACACATCCACATACCAAATATGAAATCTATCCAAGTTTCCTATCTTGAGATATCATGTTAACTAGATTTTCTAACTTTGACCCTTGGTGACCCCAGATGATCTTTGACCTCCACCTAAAATAATAGGGACCAACTCCAGACCATAACGCATCCACATGCCATATATGAAATCTATCCACGTTTCCTATCTTGAGATATTGTGTTAACAAGATTTTCAGACTTTGACCCCTGGTGACCCCAACTGACCTTTGACCTCCACCTAAGACAATAAGGACTATCTCCTGACCATAACGCATCCACATACCAAATATGGAATCTATCCAAGTTTCCTATCTTGAGATATCATATTAACAAGCTTTTCAGACTTTGACCCCTGGTGACCCCAACTGACCTTTGACCTCCACCTAAGACAATGGGGACCATCTCCTGACCATAACGCATCCACATACCAAATATGAAATCTATCCAAGTTTCCTATCTTGAGATATCATATTAACAAGCTTTTCAGACTGTGACCCCTGGTGACCCCAGATGACCTTTGACCTCCACCTAAGACAATAAGGACCATCTCCTGACCATAACGCATCCACATACCAAATATGGAATCTATCCAAGTTTCCTATCTTGAGATATCATATTAACAAGCTTTTCAGACTGTGACCCCCTGTGACCCCAGATGACTTTTGACCTCTGCCAAAAACAATAAGGACCATCTCCTGACCATAACACATCCACATACCAAATATGAAATCTATCCAAGTTTCCTATCTTGAGATATCATGTTAACTAGATTTTCTAACTTTGACCCTTGGTGACCCCAGATGATCTTTGACCTCCACCTAAAATAATAGGGACCAACTCCTGACCATAACGCATCCACATGCCATATATGAAATCTATCCAAGTTTCCTATCTTAAGATATCGTGTTAACAAGATTTTCAGACTTTGACCCCTGGTGACCCCAACTGACCTTTGACCTCCACCTAAGACAATAAGGACTATCTCCTGACCATAACGCATCCACATACCAAATATGGAATCTATCCAAGTTTCCTATCTTGAGATATATTAACAAGCTTTTCAGACTTTGACCCCTGGTGACCCCAACTGACCTTTGACCTCCACCTAAGACAATGGGGACCATCTCCTGACCATAACGCATCCACATACCAAATATGAAATCTATCCAAGTTTCCTATCTTGAGATATCATATTAACAAGCTTTTCAGACTGTGACCCCTGGTGACCCCAGATGACCTTTGACCTCCACCTAAGACAATAAGGACCATCTCCTGACCATAACGCATCCACATACCAAATATGGAATCTATCCAAGTTTCCTATCTTGAGATATATTAACAAGCTTTTCAGACTTTGACCCCTGGTGACCCCAACTGACCTTTGACCTCCACCTAAGACAATGGGGACCATCTCCTGACCATAACGCATCCACATACCAAATATGAAATCTATCCAAGTTTCCTATCTTGAGATATCATATTAACAAGCTTTTCAGACTGTGACCCCTGGTGACCCCAGATGACCTTTGACCTTCACCAAAAACAATATGGTTCTCCCTCTCAATATGGAACATCTATGTATTAAGTTTGGAAACTGTCAGACATTCCAACCTTGAGATATTGTGTTAACGAGATTTTCAGACTTTGACCCCCGGTGACCCCAGATGACCTTTGACCTACCCCTAAAACTATAGGGATCATCTTCTGACTATAACACATCAACATACCAAAAATAAAATCTATCCAACTTTCCTACCTTGAGATATTGTGTGAACAAGGTTTTTAGACTTTGACCCCTCGTGACCCCAGATGACCTTTGACCTCCACCAAAAACAATAGGGTTCTTCCTCTCAATATGGCGCATCTATGTACCAAGTTTGAAAAATGTCAGACATTCCTATCTTGAGATATCGTGTTAACGAGCAAAGTGTCACAAACACACACATACACACGCACACACACACATACATACATACACACGCCATCATGAATGCCTTGGTTTCTCTTATCATCGAAACCAAAAAGTAGTTAAGCTTTTTTCATTGGCAGAAAGAAGCCTTCACCCAAAGCATATGCAGACAATTTAGTCTTTGTTTTGGGATTACTTGAAAAGGACAGAAGAGATAATCAGTTGAAGGGTTTAATCACAAGAAAGACAAAGAGACCTGTCAATCAAATGACAATGCCTCAATAGAATTCAATATTTTTCATGTACATATTGCCCTGATTTAATCAATATCTTCAGATGTTGCTAACTGTCCATGTCACCTGCAAAAACTTCAAGCATCATTTTGCAACCAAAGGTCATAGACATGCACATAATAATTATAAATGCAGAGGCCAAGTTCACTTCAATCTTCTCTTTGAAACTTGAAATACTTCATTGGGTACAGTTTCAAGATTTTTCATGGGAACTTAAGTAAAATTCTGTTTGGAAATAATCACTTTTTTGTATTAAATTATGTTAAGAATTTATAAATGATTTTATAAATAATAAGCCCTTCTAACTTTGTTGTTAACAAAGTTACTGCTATTAACACTGCTGTAGACTTTCAAGGAAAATAGCAAATGTATTCACCTCCACTCTTTTAAACATCAGCTAAATGTTTGATCAACATTTAAAAGCAGCATTGATATTAAAATTTGGTTCTGGCAACTGCTTTTCTTGGTTGGGGGAAGGGGGGAGGTGCAAGGTGGGCAGTATTTGTCTGTGCTAGTTATTGGTTACAGAAGTTGGTACTCTTTGGTCAGCTTTTAAAATATTATTCCATCTCTATCAGACACTGGTGACCTATACATCTATGGTGGTCAAATAACTTCCTCAGCTGCGACCCCCACAGCCAGCTTCCCCATGGGTTACAGTTGGTTTAGGAATCAACCAGAAAGCCGCTGTCTGCTATATGAGTTCAACATTTTAGTTTTAACACTTACACAGAGACACCTCTTCTTGATTCCACAAATGGATACCAATTCTGGGGGTAAATTGCAACAATATGAAAATCTAATGATGATGATGATGATGGACTTAAAATGATAAAACAGTGCATGATGTTTATTGGACAAAATGCTCACTGATTAATGAAAATGTAAAGTATTAAAATAAACATGTACTTTTTTTAAGACTGTTTTGATTAAGTCCCCTCTGTTCATGAGTATAACATTAAACCACAAAATGCCGCAAGCTTTACCCAAACTGTAGTCATACACCTACACTTCCTACAGACTTGTGCTGTAGCAAACAATGCATTTCAAATACTCAGAATTCTCACAATTGAGCTAAAGAAACTGCACAAATATTCCTTCCTCTCTTGATTTAGACAACTCATAATGGTGACTCCTGGTTAGTATGAAAGAGATTTCCATTGAGGCTTCTTCCTTAATTTTAGAACAAAATAGCACTTTCTCTTTTCCCCTCTTCATATTTTCATTTCAAAACATAAACCAGAAAGCCAAAAGGCTTAGTGATTCCTTGCCATATGATATATTGTAATAATGAACATGGATGCCCACATGACAAGCATGAGATCACTCACAAATACTGAGGTACACTAGTAAGGTCAAAACCTTTTGAGATCATGAGACCCAAAATGACCTTTCACCCTCACTTAAAGCAATAGGGAGCAACTACCTAAAAAGACCATCAACATTCTAAATATGAGCAATTCGCAAACTTAGTGTGAGAACCCTCCACAGTTAAATAACCACATTAAAATGTCATGTCTACAAGGTTTTGCCCTTTTGTGACCCCAACCTTTGACCTCCACTAACAAGAGAAATCTCCCATGCAGTTATGATACTGGTAAACTATGTTGTCTATTAATTTGATAGAGGGATATTTTTGAAACATGCTCCTTTAAATCAAAATTTTAGGTACTGAGGATGGCTCTCTCTAAATAATAATGTCTCTATGATCCAAAAAGTTGACTGCATTGAGGTTAGTGTTAGAACAAGCCCTAATCCTAACAGTCATCCATAAATTGGAACATACAGTAGAGACATCTCAACAGAAAGGTGTAACCTTGGCTATTAGTGGTGGTCCTTTTGTATTTGTTTTTTGGTGTAATGCTCTTCCCAATGACTATGATGTCCTTGAAAATTAACAAAAAATGGGAAGTAACCCTATTAATCCAGAAATTAACAAGGTTTGTAATTTGCCTTAGATTGTCTGCTTGTAGGAACACCACATAACAGAGTACAAGTCAAGTGTTCTTTGTTTGATACACAGGAGATACTATTATGCTTGTTTTGATTACATGAACTATGGTACTTTCTGAAAAACAAGCCTTTCTAAGAGGGCTAAATCAGTGTCAGACACTATCTCTGGACTGGTAGGAAATGGTTAAATCCATTGAGCTGTATGATTCAAGGAGAAAACCCCTCAGGACACTGGCAGTCAAATGTGATAAATTAGGTAAGACAGCAGTGACCAGCAATTTTCACAGACTCTGGTGGGTTAGTTACAATTTGATTCATTCAATTAGACAATCTCAGTTCAAGCATGCTCAAGGGTATTTGATCCAAATGATCAGTTATTTAGTTCTTTTTATAAAACTAATTACCCATGGTGTATTTAATTATCTAGTTCCCACTTTCATGTCCTTATGAGGACAGTGGCACAAGGTTTGTCTGTAACTTTTAACAATCTTTGATACTAAATTTAATGTTATCTTCATTTTTTCTTTAGGGTTACGGAAGAAACAATGTTTATATGCTCTAAATGAAATTTTGGGCATCATACAGAGCACTTGATCTGTTCAATGTTAACACTTGTGAAGTTCCCCACTGAACAATTCCTCTGCTTTGTGGGCATGGAAGCTTTCTCCCAATATGTTCACACTATGTCCCAAAATAACCCTTATACAGCCTTTGTTTAACTCATATGTTCCAGACTCTGCTAGAAATTTCCACTTAAGAGTAGGAAATATATTTCATGAAAATCTTTAGGCCAAAATCAGCATTACTATGACAAAGATAAATTAACTAACATGTCAGCCTGATGAACAGTTTTTTCCTTTTTAACTTTTTCAGATTTTGTTCTACCCACTTACTCTTATGTGTACTAATACTGGCACTAAATATTATAGGGCAAAACTTCAAACCAAAATCAACATAAATACTGTACCAAATGCACTTTTATGCACTTTAGACATTCTTAATACGGTGAGATTGCTTCAGTACATATTTTGAAATTACCCAACTTGATCATTTGCATAATGAAATGGATTCCAAAAGCTTACCTATGCATCTTACATTACCCATGCCATTCAAAACTATTAACCCTATGCACTAATGAATAGTAACCGTAACAGTTACACTTTTTGATATATAGTATGTGCAAGGTTTAACCTCTATTGACCCTAAATGACCTTTGACCTCCAGTAAAAACAATAGGGATCACCTACTCAATATGGACAATCCACATGCTAAGTATGAGATCCCTCACAGTTACCCTTCTTGAGATATACTGTTTTCAAAGTTTTGATCTCTGGTGACCCCAGATGACCTTTGACCTTCACCAAAAACAATAGGGATCATCTACTTAACATGGACAATCCGCATGCTATGTATAAGAGCCCTCACAGTTACCCTTCTTGGGATACAGTGTTTACAATGTTCTGACCTTTTTACCTCTGGTGACCCCAAATGACCTTTGACTTCCACCAAAAACAATAGGGATCATCTACTCCATATGGGCAATCAGCATGGTAAGTATGAAATCACTCACATTTTTCCTTCTGGAGATATCGTGTTTACAAGCAATTTCCAAGGTATTTACCATTTCACCCCTGGTGACCTCCACCTCCACCAAAAAACATTAGGGATCCTCTACTCAATGTGGGCAAACTACATGCCAAATTTGAGATCTCTCAGAGTTACCCTTCTTGAGATATTGTGTTTACAAGCGGGCATCACACACACACATACACAGGGCATACCTGTATTCAATGCCTTAGGGGGTACACAGAACTGTTCCCCATAAGGAAATGGTCGGAATTCCCCTTTAGCTGTTAATGTCACGCGGCACGTGAATGCCGCGAGCGAGGGCGGGCTCTTGCATATCATGTGACAGAGCTCATCGCAGTGTCCGAATTTTCAGGTAGCTACGCCAGTTATGAGCTCCGTGTGAGCGAGGAAAGACGCGTGAGGCCTTAGCTCTCGTGAGGGGCTTGTACCCGGCAAGGTATCGTTTGCAGGCTCACACACAGGCTCACACACCATCACCATCGCATAGATTCCTTGCCTGCCTTCGGCAAGGAATCAAAAATGATTTCAGAAAAGCTAAATATTATGACAAGAAAGAAAAGAAATAAAGAAAGACAAATTTGTGACTTCTCCAAATTAGTTAAAAGAATTTTCAGCTTCCACATTGCTAGATATACATCATTATATAACACTTGCTGGGTACATTAAAAGCTAAACTGAGAATACAAACACATGCAAGAAATCTTCACCAAAGTAGATTGACAACTTACAAACCCTGCAAAACAAAAAAAATTGCACAAACTGCTTTTAATACAGATTTTAAGAAATTGGCGTGCAGTGCAAGAAAAAGAGAATCTGAATGCGGTCAGCATTATCTCAAATTTAAATATTATCAAGGAATAATATGAAATTATTACACTGCAGCTATTGCTGAGTTGTCATTAACAAGGCTTTACGTAACCTGGTGCTAGTTATAAATATGCATAG
This sequence comes from Holothuria scabra, assembly GCA_037179385.1. Taxonomy (NCBI): domain Eukaryota; kingdom Metazoa; phylum Echinodermata; class Holothuroidea; order Aspidochirotida; family Holothuriidae; genus Holothuria; species Holothuria scabra. The sequence goes on from CM074180.1 coordinate 55,057,466, forward strand.
AAGATTACAAGACTGGAAGCCCCAAAGCACCAAAACTTCTTTGGAGCTCAACTTGGAGTTCAAAGAATGGGTCTCCTGCCTTCGCATATAAAAGCTGTATAATATTGAGCAATGTATGATATTCCTATTTAGACCAACCTACAAGAGTGAAAATAAACCATATGCATGATAATATACTGAGATTGTTTTGGGGGACAAACAATGGGGAATTTAACTAAAATATTCACCATTTACATCAAGAAAATTGCAAGGAACATGCTCTTTGTTTGACTTCAAACACATTTTACTGTGATAGAAAGTGAGAAAGTTGTAATCGTCTTGAAGTTGACTCTCAATAAATTTAAAATAAATTCATTCACCATCATTCCTAAGGGATGGTACTGTATACTTTGAAAATGTAAAATCAGCTAGTTTTTTTTTCAAGTTAATGAACAAAAATTTTTAGCAATTTTGTAAGTACCTTTAAAGGTTTGTACAGAAGTAAACGGTAGTTATCAGCAAAAAATGGATGATCCTGTAATATGTGCCCTCATTAAAACAAGACAATAGTACAGACAAAACAGAGAAAAGGGATTTTAACATCAAATATATCAAGGGAGTAGTCTATCATAATTTACACTACTTAAAGATCTCATCATCATTGAATAAATGATTGGAATATACAGCACATCGTTTGCAATTCACAACATCACTACCCATTCAAGGGGACAATTTTTTGCATTTAAAGCTGCAACCTTCACTTTATCACCCACCCAACAGGCTAAAGTTTTATTTACCAATGTGCAACACCTTGGTAAACAGATCATTAAGTGTAAAAGTCTCAATGAACTTGTGTCACCAAGAATATAATGGATTTCTAACACCAGTTTCAGTTCCTCAAAATAAATATTGCAGAAAAAATTTAGGTAGTACAATACCAATGTCTGAAAAATTTCAGGAGAAAAATTGAACTCTGAATGTATTCATTTTAATTGAAAACTAAACTACACCAATGGCAGTGTAGCCACCTAATAGCTGCACATAAACAGTTTTATACCTGGACATTCTTTTCTTACAGTATGTGCAGTAGTCAGGTCAATGCATTATTGAATTGATCAGTGTGTGTGTATATTCCTTTGGCTAACCTGGGCTATGTGACATTTGCACCAAGGCAAATAGTATGGAAATGATGTGCCAGGCACGTTTGTTTGATCTTACGCTGGCGCCGGGTGGAAATTTTTGGATGGGTTTGTCTGGTGTTGCCCAAAAATTTGAAATTTAATCTTCACAGATTTAGAGGAAATAAGATTGATGTTCAAAATGAATAAAACATTGCAAAAGAAGTTAATTAACTAGTACTTCCTCCCTACCCCTGATAAGAAAGGCACTACAGGCTGTATACAGTTATTCATGTAGGAATACTACTAATAATAATTCTGAGGGCACTGGCATGTAAATGCATTATTTTTATTGCGATCTGGAAAAAGATTTTTTTATTTTCCTTCTGTCTGCTTCTGTTCCAGACATGGAATGGACAAAATACATTTCTTCTCCTCTTTTTATTAATGTGTCATGATTGATTATATTGCAAACCTGTTGAACTGAAACTACTGTGATTTTATTTACCTTATCAACATGCAAAATTGGTCAAAGATTTTACATTATTGCATGTATGTAGTACAATTCTGCAAAGCTTGAAATAACCTGATGCAGTTCTGCTTGAAAAAGAACAAAAAATTTGCAATGTTGATCTTCCAGTTGATCTATATACTGGAAGGATGAGTATTTTTGTATGTTCTTAGCATTCTAACATTGACAATTGTCAGCAAAGTGGAAATTATGTCCACATATATGCTATATTAGAAAATTAAATTGTACAATTTCTTTACAATCGAGATGATTGGTAATCAGTTTACAACTGAAAGCTAGAGCCATTTTTAGTACCCAAATGGTACCTCACCCAACATGTTACGGTAGTGCCCAGCCTAGCATTACTTGAATAACATTGGCTATTTCTTATCACGACAGGATAACAAGATTTCAGTTCCATTCATACAAAATAATCTTAAAATTCTCTTTTAGAGGGTGATAATATATTTATGTAGTAAAATAATTTGGCTTCATTCTAACAGTTTATTACATTTCACCTGCTGGAACTTGCTAACTGCAGGATTCCTTTGTCTTTGTGAAGTAAACTTCAATCTTCACCTGGAGACACAAAAACAAAAGTGGCTGAACTAATGACATGAGAGCAATTTAAAAAAAAATAAATCATCAACCTAAAGAATAATTCTAGCTTTTAAATTCATTTATTGTTATCATTTCAGTAGTTCCAGGGAAATTGCAACATGAAGACATCTAGCTATGATTCCGGAACCTGGATATCCAACCTAACATATGGATACCAGAATAAAAAATGAACAAAACAGGAATGAGTTTGTTCAAAAAGTTGTAGTACAGGTATGGAACTACCCTTGGACAATCTTTCTTCATCTCCATAGGACTAAAGGCATCTCAATTTTTACATCCTTATTTATTTGTACCTGACTTTTAATTTACGGTACCTTAAAGAGATGAAAAACATGCATGACACAATTTGCTACTGAAGAATTTATTTCCACTGAGACTGTTTCATTATGTAGGTAATATATAACATTGTTACTGAATTACCACAGCAATAGAACTCTCAATAGAACTATGGTAGAATTAACCAAACTAACTGCTTGAAACTGTATTGAGTTATATTGGGATGTGCTGTATTGTATCATGATGTGCTGTGTTGCATTAAATCATATCATGCCATGCTGTATCATAGTGCAATATGTTGTATTGTATTGTATTAACTGGCAGAGCATTATACTGCATTACATTGTGGGAGAGTATTGTTGACCATGGACAATGTTTACTATGCACCATAAAACTGGTGTATAAAGAGCCATCCCAAAATGAGCTATCCACGATGTTATTGCTGTTTCTAGAATATTTTTATTTTCAAGGTGACTGTATAAAAGTAAGTTCAAAAGCAAATATATCACCAATGACGTACCTCACACCATGTTCAAAGAACATTTCTAGATCTTGTAAGCTTCCTTTACAACAGTAAACTTGACTCCGTGCTGGTTGCAACGATCAATTAAAGTTGTCTTGTAAAAAGCAGCACCTGGTGTGTACACTCCACCACTGAAAATAGATGAAAAAAAGGGGAAAAAAATATATGTAAATGGAATGGAATGTCTGCTGGTTCACTTTTTTACACAGGCAGGGCACAGGTGCTAAACATAGCTACATCTGTTAGGGAGGAGACATGGTGGAAAGTTATTGTACAGGACTGAATTGGAAAGAGTACTTTCAGTGTATCCTAACGCTGGTATTAAAGATATACTTTGGCTGTTAGAAAATAAATCTCATTCACCTAACTCTCATTTCTGAAACCTTTCTCTGTTACTAAGATGTAAAACGTTGAGATGAATAGACTTATTTAAAGTAGTCATTTGCACAATAATTTGTAATATCCTTTCTTGTACAACCAATTTTTCCTGTTTTTGTTTACTTTGCTAATATGGCCTTGGCATATTTAATGCTTTCTGGCAGAACATGTTGTATGGAGAGAGTTTAAACAGCAACGTCAAACTTTTATTTCACACCGAGAGAGTGGTCATATTTTGGAACAATTGCAGAAGCTTTCAAACAAATGAAAGAAAAGCAAAAAAGCAAAAGCAGCCATTTCAGTACAAGTATAGCATCCAAAATAGTGAAGCAAGAATAACATCACAAATTATTGAGCAATCTATTATTAAGAGTGACAAAATTTCAACATTTTATATCACATCTCAGGAATGCTCTTTAACAATGGGAGAAATATTGCATCCATGTTTGAAGCTTTGAAACGGCCTACTTCATTCTTTATTTTTATTCTTCAGAAACACTTGTGAAGATAATACATTCCAATGCCTCAACTACTTTATTCAAGATGATGATAAAAAGGGTGATAGCAAATGTCATTCTACCACCAACAAATCTCTCACACAACCCCCAGACATTCCCAAACAGCCAAAACAATCACTACCCTAATTCCCTCTTCCCATCTAATGCTTTGCATTACATTCCACTCTCAGCTGATAGAACTTTAAATAAGTACAAGCCTTTAACATTTTTCAACATCAACATTAGGTTCAGTGGCTGTAGTAAAGACATGACAATGTCTAAGTTACCTAAGCTTAGTTCTTACATATACTTTGCTCCCCAAACTAGACCTACAGAATCTTAAAGTGAAGGGACAAAATAGCTGGGTTCTCAAAGCAATTTGCTGAATTGTACCTTGCTAATCAATTCTTATTTTGATTAGCGAAAGTTGTAGTACTTGCTAATACCAAAGACTCATTGAAGAATTTTCAAGCAATTTTTTTTGCTAATCAATTCACTAACACTATTTTTTTCCCTTGGAAGTGCAAGGTTTTTTCCTGCAAAATGACTGTAAGAGTAAGACCTATGCTATACATATGAATTAGCTGCTACAAGGACTGTTTTGGAATACACTTGTGTGTGTAGCCCAAAACTATTAAAAACCATCATGAAAGTATACAAAGTAATACTGTGATGCCTGTACTGTAGGCTTCGCTACTTTGTCATCACAGTAGATTTATGCATTGCTTTACGACATGCTGACTGAAAATATGCATCTATCACATACATACAACTCACATGTGACAATCTCACCAATTTTGCAAATGATCTCATTTTTAACCAAAATACTAGGTGAGAAGACTGAAAACTTGCTTGGCTTCATTTAAATATTTGATAGAGTAAAAAGCCAATAAATAAAGTAATGACTGACCCTTTCGGTAATTTATCTGTCTCTTGTAAAATAGTAATCCCAGACTGAACCATCACAGTTGGTGTTGCATGGTAGGTCATTTCTGAAAGGCATGATAAATCATAAAAACAAAGGTAACTTGATTCATACAAAATTATAATATCCTATTTGAAGTAGAGCGCATTAAAATCCTACAAAATAATTGCACTAACTATCAAAATTCATCAAATATTAAAACCTTTTCAAAAGACAATTACCATAAGAGAACTAAATCCTCTGATTTTCTTTTGTAGTCTCATGACAAAATGCTTTCTCAAGGGGACATTATGACATTCAGCATAATGTAAGTCATGGTGTAAGATTAGAGTGTCTTGAGATATCATCATCCTACATGATATCATGTGACAATAGCATGACTTTTGAACTTACACCATGAATACATATGAGCTTCATATGCAAAATTTTGTGATTATGGAAAGTAGAACTTATGTGATATCTTTTGCATTTTTGTTTGTTTCATACTACGATGTTGGTATATCCCAACCTTATTTTGGATTTAGCTTTCAATTTCTTTCAACAAGTTAATTTTTTAAACCAAATGAGAGAGTAAGAGCCTAGTTGGTAAACACTTCATGTATAATTTATACAGGATTAACAAAAAAACAGAGCCAAAGCTGCCAATTTGCCAGATTGACAAAGAGGATCACTATCCAAATTGATGTCTCACAAGGAAGTGTGAGTGTGAAGTAATACTCAAACGAGTGGGGTCCAGGGGTTATGCCCTGGTCGGGGTCCAGGGACCAAAGCCCCCAGAAACTTCTGGGATTGAGTAGTTTCAGGCATGTTGGCAACTTTTTGAGCCCTCAGTAGCAAGCAAAAATTAACAAACATTCCAAAACATATTGATAACCAGAATGCAAAACTGCATTGAGGTTTCGATGATACACAAATATTCCATTTCAAATAATCCCATCATGTACCATTATCTTCTCATTCAAATGTTATACTAACATGTTCAAAAAATAATTTTGTTATCCCACATGACCTTTGTCCCCGCCACCAAAAATAGCGATGATCTTCTTACTATAAGCATTCACAAACCACACATGAAATCTATTTAAGTCTCCCACTTTAAGATGTGTTCACACCTATTAAACAAGGTTGTCATTCACATTTTGACCACCAGTGACCCTACAAAACCTTTAACCTCTACATATTGCAATTTCAAAAGGCTTCGAGCTGACTTCAAGAAATGAAAAATAGGAATCATGCAAACCTTCTTTAAAAGTGGACCCCTCTCATGCTAGGGCAACCCTTAAAAACCATGGTACAATTAAGAAATGACATAATGATGGTTTTGTATAATTACCTGCAATAAGTCTTGAGAGTTCACAACACTCTAAATTAAGGACCCTCTCCCCATCCATTCCAGCTGAAAGGTTTAATAATACTTTTAAGACTTTGATGAGGGTTAGATTTCAGTGCAGAGGTTTGAACCAACCCCATAAATACTGCAGAGTCAAGACATTATTTTGCAATGACACTTCGTAACACTAATATATATGGGAGAACTCTTGAACAGCTTCTTGTAACACTATATGGGAGAGTTTATAAGTTTTCACCCGCTGCAGATACCACCCTGCTACCAAAATATGCTGCTGCTTGCTTTATATCATGTTCTAGAACAACTAAAATATTGGTAGGAAAGCTAAATTTCCCAGTAGGCTAGCCTAAGGATATTACACAGAAACATACAAGTATAGAATAGGTTCAAAATGTACATATATGCTATACATTAATTAGGCAATGGCAAAAGTGCCAAGACATTAGACATGATGAAGAAAATTACATCGCAGGGAAAAACTTTACACCTAAAGCTCACAAAAGTACTGCAGATTGTTGTATAAGGGTTTTTACCAATGCCTTTTAAATATTTTTTATGTTCTTGGCCAAGTGGATTTTTGTTGATCCTCTTCAGTACTCGATCCTGCTTTGTGAAAGATGTAGTGTCGGCTAGGCCTAACTTAGGCCTACCTTAAGCCTAAGCAGAAAGTACTAGCCCACTTGCTCAATCAAACCATACCATTTTGGCCTGAACTTTTCAGTTTAGGGAGCTAGACACTTTGAGATTTCAACAAAGATCCTTAACGTGTGAAAAGAGCAATTTTTGGAGGATATTTGTAATTCGAAGGTGGAAATGGTTATTACTCCACCTAAATCAAGGTACTTGGCATCTCTGTTGGGACCATCTCCTAACTTTAACCCATTCACATTCCAAACATGAAATCTATCCAAGTTCCCTACCTTGAGATATTGTTAACCCCCGGTGACCCCAGATGACCTTTGACCTTTACCAAAACCAATAGGGACCATCCTCTGACTATAATGCATCCACAAACCAAATATGAAATCTATACAAGTTTCCTCCCTTGAATATTGTGTTGACAAGATTTTCAGACTTTGACCCCCAGTGACCCCAGATGACCTTTGACCTCCACCAAAAACAATATGAACCATCTCCTAACAATAACACATCCACATATCAAATATGAAATCTATCCAAGTTCCCTACCTTGAAATATTGTGCTAACAAGATTTTCAGACTTTGACTCCTGGTGACCCCAGATGACCTTTGACCTTCTCCAAAACCAATAGGGACCATCGTCTGACTTTAATGCCTCCCCAAACCAAATATGAAACCTATCCAAGTTTCCTCCCTTGAGATATCGTGCTAACAAGATTCACAGACTTTGAGCCCCGGTGACCCCAGATGACCTTTGACCTCCACCAAAAACCTATAGGGACCATCTTCTGACCATAACACATCCACAAACCAAATATGAAATCTATCCAAGTTTCCTCCCTTGAGATATTGTGTTGACAAGCTTTTCAGACTTTGAGCCCCTGGTGACCCCAGATGACCTTTGGCCTCCACCAAAAACCTATAGGGACCATCTTCTGACCATAACACATCCACAAACCAAATATGAAATCTATCCAAGTTTCCTCCCTTGAGATATTGTGTTGACAAGATTTTCAGACTTTGACCCCCGGTGACCCCAGATGACCTTTGACCTCCAACGAAAACAATATGAACAATCTTCTGACCATAACACATCCACATACCAAATATGAAATCTATCCAAGTTCCCTATCTTGAAATATTGTGCTAGTAAGATTTTCAGACTTTGACTCCTGGTGACCCCAGATGACCTTTGACCTCCGCCAAAAACAATAGGGTTCTCCCTCTCAATATGGCGCATCCATGTATCAAGTTTGAAAACTATCAGACATTCCTATCTTGAGATATCGTGCTAACAAGCAAAGTGTCACACACACACACACATATTTACACACACATACACACATACATACACACGCCATCATGATTGCATAGGTTTCTCTTATATTCGAAACCAAAAATTCCACAACCAAGTTTACAGTGCCTAAGTTATCAAAGTTCAAGACCCTACTCTACTTAAGGACCTCAACTATTAAAATGCATACTCCATGATATCTGTTGTGATTGATTAAATGACAATATCACTTAAATGCCCAAACAATCCCAACATCAGGGGAAAGCACCACATTAATTCCTTTTTTCATGACAAAACTTAAATCTTAAATTTCCTGTCCAAGTCTCTATGAGGAGTGTAACCAGTTTGTCAGCTAACATCAGTACACTCAATCATATCACTAGTGTACGTCATTTTGAGTGAAGTATTTGTGTTTTCATAAGAAGACACAAAATGACTCCAAAATGAACTTTTGATGATGATATTGCTGAATAAACACATGAGCAACATACAGTACACAGTGTCAGGAGAGCAGCACCATTTCTGTTTTTGTTAAAACAAGATTTTCTGGAGTACAATTTTTCTACTTTGAATGTCAATATTGCAAAAGTATTCACCCCAATTTCATTGCTTCACCTTACCCCCAAAAAATTGCTGCTGGACAGGTTATTCATTCTACAAACTTGGAAGAGTAAGCAGTAGTCTATTTTGTTCATGACTTTTCTATGACATTTCCAGATCTTGAAATAAGCTTCCACATTTTCTATGAATGTGGAAACCTTGTACATCCTCTGTACCTGGTCCATCAATCTGTGTGATTATTTCCATATCCTCCTTCTCAGCTTTCAATGCCTCCTCTGAGGAAAACCCTCTCCCTTTAGACTTAAATGTAAAGGAGGTACCAGCCATCTGGGCATCTGTGGGTCCTTCGTGGCTGAAAACACCAAACGTAAGGACCTCTGGATACTGTTGTTGAAAAAAAAAAACTATTTTAGAAGATTCAAAAACATGATTTCTCAGCTGAAATTGGTTCAAGGCCCAAACTATACAGGATGGCACTGTATAAAGTAGTTATCGAATGTTGTTCTCCCCACAGTTTTCTGACACTTACAGTAGTATTACCTCACAAAAGGAAGAGTTCAAATTATGTGACATGGGGACAGGTCTTAGAAATTCTTGAATAAACATTCTGCTGAAAACCCAATTATGGTCTGTAGATCAGGATTTTAGATGTGTACATTTCTGTATAAGAGGCCTTTTCATGGCATGAGAAAATTCAAATAATGCAGTCCAGCTATTTCAAGACATAAAGGTCTCAAAGAAAGATGTCTAGTTATTTGTAGATCAAGAAGGATTTGTTGGACCAAATTTTTAAAAATTCATATAATGCAACCCCTTTATAAGGCATAATATTTTGAGATGAAAATATTCCTGTTTTTTGTGACACTGAATGGTTGAATAATTTGTTTGTACACTTCAAAGCAATTTATTCTTATCCCCCCTTTAAAAGAAAATTAACTTACTAAACACCAACTGTGGATGAACCAAACTTGCAATGGGTGGAAAATATCATGAGCAACAGCACAAATAAAAAATGTTTTTTTTTTTATTTTATAAGTATGAGGACAAAGTTTCCATTAGCATCTGCATTTACAAAACAAAATCTGTGATTTCTTGCAAGGCACAAATCATAAATCAAAATCTTAAGCATGCAAGACAGTTAGCAGGGGGGGGGGGGACACATTTTTGCCTCCATTGCACTGCCCCAAAATAGCATACATAAGGCAAATTTCATGCCCAAATGGGTTAGAGGAATGGGGGGACACCCTGCCTCAATAAACGGTCATAAAATTCCAGACTGCAAGGTGCAAACAGTCAGTCAGTTGTGCCAACTGTACAAAGTATTATAATGCGCGTCTTCAATGGACAATTGCGAACCAATGAACAAGCATAAATATCCATATTAACTAGTGAAACAAAGTTCATATCTATCCCACCTTTGAAATGAGTTTTCTTCCACACTTGAAAAATGCAAAGATGGCCAAGTTTACCACCATTAACATTAATCCTATCAACATGAGGAGACTGTTGTGTCCAAGGTATGCACCATATTGGATCTGAATGAGAAAGAGAAAATGGAGGCAAAGTTTATTACAAAATGACAAGTTTCCCATGTTCTGAAAGGTAAAATTCTCTTTAATGATTTTCTGCAAGCATATTTTTCATGGTTCAAAGAATAAGTGTCTGACTCTTTGTTTTCTATGTAATTTAATTACATGTTTTGCTTCTTTATTTTAGTTTCTCACATGACTAAGATAGAAACATAACTGATAGTTTACCAGAACATAGACCGCATGTTTGGTCTAACGGTAAAGCATTCACCTCTCATGCAGGAGGCCGGGGTTTGATTTCCATGTCAAGTCATACCAAAGACTCAACTAGAGCACCAATGGTGCAATCGCTCAAACCATGAAAATGTATGGAAAGCACAAAGGTCACACTATGGCATTTGTGTTTGAAAAAGTCTCAGCATTGGATCATACAATCTGTATTCAGAGAAGGCATTTTGCATTATTTATAAAACAGGAAAATGGTACATGTGAGAGCAGAATCCTGCACATCTGTAGAGGTGTGGATCTTTAAAACTCTATTCATGTGGGTGACATTCATCCCCACCCGTAGAGATGTGGACTTGCATCTTTAGAACCCATATAATGTGGGTGACACTCATCTGCACCAGTAGAGGTGTGAACTTGCATCTTTAAAACCCATTTAGGTCAGTGACAATCATCCCCATTCCACACCTGTAGACGTGCTGAATAGCATCCAATTTGAAATAGGTGTTTTGCATCATGAACTAATTTCATGATATTACTTAGCAGTTATAAGTCAGTGACCACAATAGAATATGTGATTTCTCAGTGGTCTAACAAGACAATTTGCCTATAGATCATAAAGCTCTAATGTGTGCCAACATGGAATATGTAAGATCATGTACTTATTTCATGATAACACTTGGAGGTTATGATTTATAAGGCAGTGACCATAATAAGCATATGTGACCACTGGTCTAAGAAGACAATTTATTTATCTCCCCTACATGTGTATGCCTGCTGTCACTATATGGATCAACTATAGTAATAGCCTCCAAAATGTCTGAATCTGATGCTGCCACAAGAAAATATATAGGGACCTACGTACATGATACCCTGATTAAAATAAACACCCATGTACATCAGTTACATTAGGTAAGTATGTTACAACTAAAGCACAGTGATGACCTATGATGCCAAGAAAATTATTCCCCATGCAAGGGACAGTTCAATCAGCACAGGGACTACATACTTGCCATACATGGCTGTTAAAGTTCTTGAACAGATTATTCCACAATTTAGAATGTTTTAATTTATCTCAGATAAAGTGATAAGCCCTGGCTCCCTTGTTTACTATTGTTACAGAAAACAGTGAGTTTATAGTTCGTAATTAGCAAGGCAGAAGGCAATTTTAATGGGCTGTGATAACACAAGTTAGAGCTTCCTCCCTGTACACAAATAAAACAAAGTTGATGTTCCTCATCCCTTCCACAAGCAAGGCTAGTTTCAAAGCAGTGTAGTGTGACTGTGCCAGCTATTACTGTATATTATTGGAATTTGTCCTCTTGACCTTGCATATATTTAAACAGAATGCCTGCATGCACACGCAATGAAAATATTCAAACATCTCCCTTTAAACTAACCTAAACAACCTCACAGGATTGACCTTTTGTACACAGACAGTTTTAAAGGGAGTGCAGTGTAAAGAAAACACTGTATTGCTTTTGCAAGACTGGTAAAAATACAGTAGAGGGGTGGCACAAAATTGGTCAAAAAGGTGTCAAAATTATTCCTCATCCCAAATTGGAGAGGAAATTTGTAATCTGTACATGCCACTCATCCTTCTGGGCAATTTTTAAGACAATTTTGCGATGCATTAAGGAGAAAATAGCATTTCAAAATATCTACCTTTCTATGGCCTCAAATGACCCTTGGATGACCTTTGACCTACATTTTTACACCCCTCCTGGATGCCCTTCAACAGTTGATGAAACAAACCATGTTTGATGACTATTGGACTCACAGGTGTAAAGCAACACCACATCAAGAAAAATCAAGAACACCCTTTGACCTCCTATGACCTAGTATGACCAAATGAGTATACATCACTAAAGAACCACCACTATATCAGGAATACTGTGGCCACCTTTCAAGAACATACAACACTATTAGTGGGAGGAGATGCAGTTTTAAGATATTCATAACACAGCCTTTAATGACCCCTAAATGACCTTTGACCTTAACTTTTCGAAGATGACAGATAGCTCAATGTTCAATGACCAATGTGTCCGAGTTCTGTTAAAATCCGTTGAAGAATGTGCGTCTGAGAGCCATAAGGCAATTGTGAACAGACATGATAGTGAACAGACATGATAGTGAACAGACATGATAGTGAACAGACATGATAGTGAACAGACATGATAGTGAACAGACATGAAAGTGAACAGACATGAAAGTGAACAGGCATGATAGTGAACAGGCATGATAGTGAACAGAGATGATAGTGAACATGATAGTGAACAGACATGATAGTGAACAGACATGATAGACGGACAGACGGACGGACAGACAGACAGATAGAGTGACGGCGCAGGATCACAATAGCTCACACAGCTCTTTGAGCTGGTTTGAGCTAAAAAATGGAACCTACTGTCGTTGTGGGTGATGCTCCACATAAGCAATAGAGTAAGGAAAACAAGCTAGTGAGCCACAACTGGAAAAAGGCCGTGGCCAGCTTGACTTGAACCAATAGGTTGCAAACTGGGCTGTAAAACTTCCCCTAACTAACTTACCAGAACATAGAAACATAGAGGCCTTTCATGTTTAGGAAGAAACATTAATTTTGTGTGAAGTACTCCTGAATGAAACTTTCTAAATATTTGCCAGGTACCATAATTCAACAGAGATGCAAGGCTAGACAGCCTCCACTACACTCTAACCAATATTAGACCATGACCACAGATCATTTCTGTTAGTTTAAAGCCAATGAATAAATGTGGTTCCCAATTAAAGTTGTGAAAAAATTGTAAAAAAAAATTGTACAGACATTGCCCCTTTAAGTAATGTTTTGAAAAAATTTTGATGATTTGTAAGAAAGAATTGCTAAAAACCATGCATTTAAAACTTGTGTTGACAAAATTGTGAGCGTTCTTACAGGTCTTTCTTTCTCAACCTCATACAGGTATCTTTGGGATCTTTTCACACTGGAGACATCTGGTGACCCAGAAAATGGAGCCGTCCACATTCCAGCAAAATCATTGTAGGCCAAGCTCTTTCTGGTAAATAAAGAAAATAATGCAGAGACCTTGAAATCAAAGATCTCCAACAGCATAATGATAAAAAAAAATACATGATAACATAACAGCAGTGCTAAATGGCATCACTATTGAGTCCTTGAATGTCATGGTCCATTATGCATCCTTAAAAAAGGGGGCAGAAGTTACACAGCATTTCATACCTCTTATCTCCCACTCTGGCCAGTGACACACAACTAGAAAAAGTTGTGGCCAGCCCCAATTAAACCAATTGGTTAGAAACTAAGCCATAAAACCTCATCCAAACTCACACTTCATGAATTGACGTGACATTTCTCCCTATTGACTCAGGATTGACCATCCAGCTAATTCTGTTAACATTTATTGTGTGGGATCAATGAGGCACCTTTAATTTAAAGCAACAAATTGAGTTGCTTCGGGAAATTTACCAAATATTCAAACCTGCAAAGTTTTTTTCACATGCTTATGCCAAATAATCAACTAAGACAACCTCATACCTACACCCAAAAAAGAAGTTTCATGAATGTGTAATCTATGATTCAATTCAGTTTTTAATAAATTTGTAGCCACACCGTTTTCCAAATCTTAAACAAACCCATACTGATGTGGGATTCAACAGATTGAAAATTTTACACTTTGGATGTGAAATTTGTACTACTCTACAAATAATAAGCATTGCCATGTGGTCTACAACAAATGAATAACCACGACCAAACAATTGAAAAGACAAAAGAGTGTACCAGGGTAGCTACCTATGGAAGGGCAGAGAATTGTATCCAATCACAGAATTAACCATCACAAACGTCATATTAAAGGGGAATATGTTCTAAGCATTCAATGATGTTTTCATACATTTCCCATCTTAGGTTCTAAAACATTACCAGTTGAAGTTGGAATTTTTCTATAAAAAGTGAAACTTAAGAAAGCATGTATGAGAAATGCAGAAACTTCACCTGCAATGAAATATCTCCAGAAGCACACCTTAGAACAAATGACACTTTTATGAGAATGCATACTGTCTCTCTTTTGCAAATGAAAATAAATAAGTTTTGCCAATTACCCTTCTGTTAATGGCACTTTGCAGAAAATTTTAAAACGCAGTTTTGAATTTTGGTTGCTATTTAGTATTTACAGTACTTTTTGATTTTTTTCACAAGGAGAATGCAACAAGAACTTACCTAACTTTAAGCTTAGGTTTACACTCAGGCAAGGGAGCTTGTTTGAAATTGCGACGCAATTCTCTGATTTTACCAGCATTAGGCACCATTTGGAGAGCAGAGTGGAGAGTACCAAAGTTGATTCTATACCCCTGAAACAAACAAGTATTCTAAGAGAGTGAATGCCTCTACACTTTAGAGTACAATGACAAGTACACTTTGAGCACACATTCACTTCAGGGGTTCACTTGTAGATTGAGTACCAATTTGAGTTGAAGTAAATTTTAGTGAACACTAACAAGAACACTTGTACATTAATTGCAAATTTGAGTAGCAGTACACTTTAATAGAAAGTGACTTCAAGTACACTTGGGGGTTGTGTACACATATGAGTACAAGTACACTTAAGAGAATAATGACTAGAGTACTTGCAAATTGAGTAAAGAATACTGACTGCATGTTCATTCAAAGACACAGTTTGTTAAACACAGGTGCACCATGAAGAGGTGCATGTATAATTTTGTCCATGCATGTAACTGGAAGCTGACATGTACTTCATATATGTAGCCTGGGGATGTTGTCTACTCTACTCCAAACTACAATAACTTCATAGTCAAGTCCAAAGATACAAAATAACTCCCAAATTGGTTCATATTATCCCTCACAAATACTTCTTAAGTTGGACAAGCAGTGGGTAAATTTGAGAGAAAACATGTACCCCCTTCCTGACTGCAACATTAATGTTAACGATCATTATTCTATATCTGTACTTATCAATGTAATGTTGCTTCTACTATCCTTAACACGGTAAGTCAACCGGCTTTTGAGGTGAACATTTAACATACACTTAAAGCCCTTTGGCAGACTTTGTGTGGAGACATCAGGAATCAAACTTGTATTTTAATAGTTCATTCCAAGTTTCCAAGTGAGACACAAGAGACATATTAATAGACATCAAACCCCATTATGACACTTAAAGTTTGCAATGTGCACAAATAGTGCCAAGTAGTATACGTCATGTGAAGAAGGTTTTACGATGTATCTTTTTTTTTTTTTTCTTGAGACTGGTGAAAAAAATAAAATTATTAATTATAAAATTTAAGCCTGCTCACAGATTGAGTATATGAGTTAACCTTTACTTTGAGACAGCATTTGCATTTCACATCAAAATGCTTCTCCTTTCCTCACACCTTACCAGTTTGCATTTTGAATGACTAGCAAAGGATAGAATGACCAAGTGCTAGAATTCATGACTCACCTCTGGACCAAATTTGGCAGACACATAACTCTCCACAGAATTCAGGATACCTGAAAAATATCAGAATAACATGTTAAGTGTTATTCTCAAAGTAACTTTTAAGATGCAATAAGATAAATTTCAAAAATACTTCATCAGAACTTAAATGTACTGGGAATTGCAAATAAAAGTGACTTTCTGAGTGTGGACCAGGAAAAGCAATTCTGGTAAACTCCTTTCAAGGTGACCTACATGTTTTTTCCTACCCAGAATGATGACCAAGACTTTATCTATAGACTGGAAACCAGTGTTTGCACTTTGGCTATTTGGTCCCTCCATCCATTTTTTTTTTTTTTTTGGGGGGGGGGCATTCAGATTTGAATTTCTCCATGAAAATTCGTTTGCCAAGAACCAAGTCAGAACTCAGCACCTCCTGTCAAATTTGTCAGGGTATGATAAATCCAGTCTGACAACTGCCAATTTAGCGCAAACTTTTCAAACTATACTTACTTTTCACATTGATGGACAAAATAGCGAGAGTGACATCATCCCTCCATCCAGAGAAATCAGTTTTTATTTATTTTTTTTTTGCGGGGGGGGGGGGAGAGAGGGAGGGGGCAAACATAAATGGAGTAGTTTGCCCTGAGATGAGGATCAGGGAAATCATTTTATATTTTCAAGTAGCCTAGATGTGAGGTGATGCAAGATGTTTTACTTTTACAGAAACATCTTGACAGAAATAGTCTTGAAAGTCATCCTTTGGTAATGACACTTTTAAATTGGTAAAGTCATGTTCCCCCCCCCCCCCCCCCATTGATAATAATAAAATTTAAATGGTAGTGTTTCTAGAATGTTTTTACATTTCTATATAAATGAAGTTTGCAACTGTCAGACTGTGAAATTTCCACTACAGGAGCTTCCCCACAAGTAGCAGTGTAGATACCACTATTATTTGTAATTGCAATTATTGGCAGGTTACAAGTTTCAAAGTCTTAATAAGATCAGTTGCCAATGATGCTTGTTCCATTTGACATCCAAATTTGAAATTTTGCTTGGATTTGAATCATTTTTATGTGCAGCCAGTCTGCCCAACATGCATATATTAGTGTACATATTTGCATACATTTTCAAAGACAATCACTTAAAATTCAAACCTGGAAATTTTTCTTTGGTAAAGAGGACTCCCATTTCTGCTGGGATGCTGTCAAACCCACATGATTCCACAATATATATACCTGCTTCCTTGGCTTTTTCATGATAGTCTAGTTGCAACTTCTCTAAGAACTAGGAAACAAAAGGCATATAGACAATGACAGCTACATATTGTATGGGCAACACACCAGTAAATGTCATTTTGTTGGACAAATTTGATAATCAGGCATTCATTTTATGACAACTGTATCTATTGACAAATTGTAAAAGTCATTACTGATTTGCATTGTCATCTCTAAATATGCCCCAAAAATTGCTTGGCATAATATTACACAATGGTATAATATAGTCCAGATTTATTGGTGTAAAAACTACAATGCAATCTTTCCCACTAGAAACTGTGTTAATATTTTGCAGTTTTGATTAACCCTTTATTACAATTATGACTCCTGCAACAGAATGAAAGGAAAATTATCAAACCACAACTCACAATTTTCATGAACAGGAATGTATGATAAATTTAATTTAATACCACCCTCCCTAATGCTATTTTTCACAGTGTATTTTTACATAGTTTGGAAAAGATCACAACTGCCAATGGTTGAGACTTATTTCTCGGATATCCTTTTAGACTTTTTTGCATTGGTACACCCTGAATAAAACTGATAAGAGATAGGTAAAAATAGCACCTGTTAAAATAATTTTACTGATCCTCAAATACACTTAAATGTTTTCTACACTTTCATCACAAGATTAAAGACACCTTGATTTTGCTTGTTGGACATATTGTATGTTCAAACTCAACTAACTGTATTTAAACTAGCTCACCCCTCTCAAGAAAGTGATAAATAGTACTATGAAAAGTAATTTCTGATACAGAGCCTTTAACTATGGTCAGATCATACAGTTAATGCTTTAAATAGCAGAGATTTGAAACCAAACCTCTGAGTACTGAGATTTTAACCTCAAAAATATAACCAGAAAGCTGAAAGGCTCAGTAATTACTTGCCACTGAAATGTAAGTGCATGACTTTTCAGATTGATAGTGTTTTTATAATGACCACAAACTATAGTGATGGCCCTCCAAATATGGGTAACGCCACATGTATGAGATCCATAACAGTTAGTTACCATCATTGGTTTATTGTTTTCACAAGGTTTTGAGTTCCAACCTCTGATGACTCCATCAAGTGACAAGGTTCATCTATGAAATATGGGCAATGTATATACTAGGTGTGAAATCCCTCACTGTTACCCTCCTTGAGATATCATATATACAAGCATTTTCACCATCTGATCTTTTGCTAACCCAAATGACCTTCCACCTCAACTGACAATGCTAGGGTCCATCTACATATTATGGGCAATACACATATTAAGTATGACATCTCTAACAGCTATCCAACTTGAGATCGTGTTTACAATGTATTTACTGGGGTATTACCATTTGACCTCTTCTGACCCCACAAGACCTTTGACTTCCACCAAAATCGATAAGAAACATCTACTCAATTTGTCTAACGCCCTGTATACACTGGATACCTGTTAAAACAAGTTGCCAAAACACCCCATGTCCAAAAACGTTGGCAGTGTGTGCTCAGTCATACAACAAGAAAGTCACAAATTATTGCCCAATGGACTAATTTGATTTTAGTGAATAAATTTCAACCTTTATATCTCAGATCAAGAATATCCTATGATGATAAAAATTGGACTGTTTGAATGCACTTTTCATGATGTTTCATACGTATTTTTCATTTTTTTTGAGGTGAGGTACACTTTAAGAGTGCACTTGTCCAGAAGTGAATCATACCGGGCCAAAAACATATGCATGCTTACATGTATAGAACACTGCATAGCAATTAAGCTGCACCAAACAGTGATTTCTACATTGTCAGTCTTTGTATCTGATGATGTTATATTAGATCACCAAAATGTGAGAAATGTAGCAGTTGGTGCACTGTTACAGAGTGTGCATAATCAGAATAAAGTTTCAGGAAATTTGGGATTTGGGCATTTTTGCTGCAAGCAGTCACTGGCAAACATAACTAACAGGTTTCAGACAACCCCTTTTGAAATGTTGATTTTGTTGATGTGCTGTAACATGGGATCATTTTCAGTTAGCAGCAGGATAATAAAATTGGTTAACAGTGCAGTGAATTAATCAAAAATGCACAGCCCTAAGTTCAAATGTCCATCTCAAATTATCACCCCATCCTACCCCAGCAGAAAATTCCCATTAAGACCCTTTGTCCAAATTCCATTAACCAAAGGGTTTAAACGGGTTCTAAAGGGTTTTCAAGAGAGTTTGGTTCAAGCAAAGGGTAATTTTTTGATTCCGTTTGAGATTTGTCCAATTTCCATCACCAATCAAAGGGAAGCCTTTGAATGTAAAGGGTTTTTCCAAAGGGTACCATTTAAAACCCTTTGGGTTCAAAAGGTTATGCCACAAAGGGTTCCAAAGGGTATTTTCAGCTGGGACCGTATCTGACATAACTACAGATTTTCGAAAAAATTTTCTGATTAGTTGGAAAATTTCACACTTGAGATCTGTAAATTCTAGGGTTACAGCCCTATATTCCAACACCCCTAAATTCTGACACCCCCATATTCTGACAAATTCATTACATTCCAACACAGGCATTGTTCTAACACCCATACATTTTTACAACTCAATCCTAGATGAATATAGAGATTGTCGGAACATAGGTGTGCGGGAATATGGGGCAGTCACCAATTCTAGGCTTTGTGTACACAGCTTAAAACACTCAGAAAGTGCTGTCTCCAGCTATCTGGGAGCTTTTGAGTTCCAAAAATTTTATTGTTCTTTCTGCGCCAACCAATGGAAGTGCTCCACTTAGATAGTCCTGCCAGTACTCAAACCATCCTTGGCAGAACCCTGAGTCTCTGTAGACTCTACCACCATACTGTAGACTCTACCAACATACTGTAGACTCTACCAACACACTGTAGACTCTACCAACATACTGTAGACTACCAACATACTATAGACTCTACCAACATACTGTAGACTCTACCAACATACTGTACATGTGTGAATGCTTAAATAGTGAACAATAGCACTGGTGGATGAAAACAGTATAGCACAGAAGTGTTTATCAATGCTATAAATATCCAAGGCTGGAACTAGTAAATATTATCGATATCACAAAAAGAAATCTGGATTCTGTAATATTATTCATTCATCAATTATCCTAGGTACTGCTAGTTGTAGCATGCATATAGTTTGATAATCAGTGTCTATCTGCTCTGCTGTAAAGTAACTTTGTGCACACAGTGCATTGAACTCTTACTCTAACGACAACACTTCTGAATGCTCACACTCTCTGTGGTAAATACCCGCAATATTTGTTAAGACATTGGTTTCACACGAAGTAAACTTACATACCCAGAGCTAACTGAGCTTAGCTACATTGAAACACAAAACTATCCATGCAGTTTTAAATTAGTATTGGTCCAAGAACACTGCCATAAAATATTGATAATTGTGTAGTAATATATGGATATTATCTATATTACTGACATTTTTTTTAAGTTTTTTTTTTTACATATTTTTTGGAGTACTGGAGCAGGTGAGCACCAGGCCTTGCATTTTGAGGAGTGCAAGTGTAATTGCACACGTACACCATCACTCACCTGAAATCACTGTGAGGAGTGTGATTTTTTGCATACCTAAATGAAGATTTGGAGCTCATATAAATCTATTAAAGTCAAATAAAACAGCACATTTAACACATCTGCACACCTGGAAAATCTAGAACTCAAGGCCTGGCTGTACAATCATACAGTGGCTGGGTCAAATAATTTTATGCACTTAAGGGTAAATCCTACTACTGGCAGAACTTTTGATAGTTAGTTTGCTATCAGGTGTCAAACTATTACACCTCCAGTGACTTTTACAGCAGGACCAATCTTCAATTTGCGGAACTGGTCATCATGAGTGTTTTCTTTATTGTCCCGAAATGTATATAGCTAGTAAACCTGAAGCCAAAAATTGAAGATTTTATACATATACTACTAGTGCTCACTGTACTTGTCCTCATCTCAATAATCTCATACTCTTAGAAAGACATTCACCACAGATCAATGCATATTGTATTGCTGGAAATTATCTCAGCCACCGTTTAGTGTGAAAATATCTCAGCATGTTATGTATTGAGAAAATGAATTGGTTTTCTTACCAAAAGTTCTCCACTGATGTCAACATGATGGCATTTGTTCTTGATGCAAGCTTCAATAACTGGAATTCCATACAAGCTGTACTATAAACATAAATGACAATAACAAAAAGTTACAGTTTGCTTTGACTACTCATTTTCAATAAGCTACACTATATGCAGATAACAACTGAAGTCAGGGATTGACGCATACACTACTGTACACTAGCCTCAATTTCTAGACCTATGCCACCTTTGATATTTACATTGTCTCTTCAGCAAATTTTAGTGATATACATCTGCAAATATTCATTTTGGTGAAAAACTTCAACTCACAGGTCCAACCACATTGAGCACCAGTTTCCCTTGTTGACACATTGAATTAAGGGATGCCTCATCAGAAACATCAGCACAGATGAACCCAACTTGTTTCAAGTCTCTCCCTGGTAAAAATAAAATAAGAATAAAATAAAAAGATTGAGAGGTCATATGGGAATGATACTTCCTATAGTTTGTACTATGTCCAAATATATTTGTGGTGCATTTTCAATATATCAGCAAATACTTGTACTTGTTAAAGCCAATTTTGAACATAAATTAATGACCACTGTATATATTTACAGTGACAAGATGCTTGCACTGAGAGAGACATAAATTTTTCAAATGCATTTTGTAAGAACACTGACATACTGTTTGAAGAAATGAGAGTCTGGGAAGAACCACACACAAAATGAGAAAGCCAGTATTTCAATGCAACTATACTATAATTACATACTGTAAGCAACCGGCACATGCTGTTTGGCAGGATACAAGATGTATGTATACTTACTTGCCTAAGTTCCCACACCACACAAAGGTTGGGGTTACCAAGACAATAATGCACAAGTCAATTGTAAGATGTGTCACACTCTCTCACCTCCAAACAGTGACAGGCCTTGAATTTTGAGTAGTGCAAGTGCAAATGCTCCATTAATTCAGCTCAACCATTACTCAACTAAAATCACTGTGAGGAGTGTGATTTTTTGCACACCTTGATAACAGGGGAGCTCAGGTAAATCCATTTAAATTTAATAAAACAGCATACCTACCATACTCCTTACTTTACCGAGGAGTGGGATCTGTTGCATAACTGTAAAATCTAAAACTCAAGGCCTGCAGTGGTGAGTCAAATATGCATCCAGTTTAACTGAGTTGTGATGCAGGTGTGTGAAATATTTCTCAATGCGGCCAAAAAGGTACAGCATAGGAGTGTCACATTCACTGTACAGCATACATGCATCAATACCAATGCAATGTCTCCAACAATTATGTGATGGAGGGGTGTGTTGATGTACAGAAATGTTTGACAATCCTCACAAACAATGACCAACCTTACCATTGGTTCAGAGGGTGGGTATGACAATTGGAATAGTGCAAAATGATAGCATCCTAACTTTTGGAACTTCTAATGAACACTTCCAAAAAAAAAGACAGTGTACCGTAAAATGCTAGCTTGACCAGAACAGGTCAATGTATGGACCATAGGAAAGTAGCACTAGAGATTTGTGAAAAATAGGAAGGATAAGGTTACTACCTAACAAAGCTATAAAGTGAATGGGAACATCTCCCAAAGTGAGGAGGGAAGAGTATTCACTAGTACATACAGTACCTGTCAATTCTCCTGGTACTACCTAGAGACTTGCTGTTTCTATGCAGATCTCTAGGCCTCCTGGCTTTTAAGTGTTTCATTTTTATTTGTGACATTTTGTAAATGGCAAATGCAGTTAATACTAAGTTAAGTGTATGGGTTGATTTTAGCAATTTTGACATATTGTTTACATTCTAACTAATACACGGTACCTGCACTTTACCATCTTTACATCAATACATTGGCTGTAGGGAGCTTCATTATTTTGCATGACCCTAATGGTTGAGCATTAATACATGCATACTTGATACACTGGAAAGATGCAAACAAGAGCAACGTACCAGTAGAAGGGCATGCAATTAAGCGTTGTATGATCTGACAATGTTGCATCAGTATAAGCAGGCCTAGGCTTTAGACTAAATAGGCCCTGACCTTTAGATTTTGCAGACGAGCTACAAATCTCATTCCTCGGGAAAGTAAAAAGTCTGATAGGTGTGCTGTGTTATTAAACTCAATGGATTTTTATGAGATCCCATGCTCACCAAGGTATGCAAAAATCACAGTCCTCACAGTGATTTGAGGTGAGTACTGAGTAACGGTGTGCATTCACACTCCCACACCTCAAAATTTAAGGCCTGACTAAAGCGCCAATATTTGTATATTTTTGGTTGAAAATTAGCAACCTCCCTGATTTTCCAGTTATCTCCCTATTTTTGGCTGTGAAAAATGAAAACCTCCCTATTTTGAAGTCAGACAGTAGACATGTCTGCTAGTAAGTGTATCTACTTGACAGGTAACACCCATCCATTCATCTGCTGTGAACCAACTGGTTGGAAACAGGGCAGTAAAACTCCATCTAACCTATAAACATAATCTATGTCAGCCTCAACTCCTGTGAGGACAAGGTCCTGGTCAATGTGAGACCTATTTAATTAACTTTTACAAAAACAACTTTGCATCATCTTCTAAATAAAACAACTTTAAACATGATATGTAGTCATGTGACCTTACACTATGACATACTGTAATTAATAATGCTGATATGAAGTAGTGGTAAAAACTGAACCAATACTAGGGTACTAATTCAAAATGTGAGCCAAGGAGTGACACCAGTTTTGTCAACTTACAACTTGAATGAAAGCACTTTTAGTTTTGAGCTATAATTTGAAGAAAAACTTTGTAATGTTTTTCCTGCTGATGGAGGGTTGGGGTAATATGCTGTTCAGTGGAGGAAACATTGTGTGCTGTGGAAGAAAGAAAAGCTGTGGTAGCAGCTTGATTTTGAAAATTCAGAAACACTGAGTGCTGAGTGCATCATGAAAGCAATGAAGGGATATTTATCAGATTAGGCTGATAAATATTGCTAGGGAGTGTTTTTGGCCCCACCTTATTGTTGGCATACACCATTTGCCTGATGATACCAAGCTTTATAAAGAAACTGGTTTGTTTGAGGATTGTGAGGTAAGTACTAAAAAATGCTACTGATAAAGTTTTTGACGGGTCAGTAACTTGGCAGATTTTGCTTCCATCCTGATAAGTGCCAGACTTGGTAGATCTACTCCATCCTTCTCTATTTCATAGAGGATTTTGCTGGTGGTGACAGACACATACCCTCCATCCCAAAAGGTTCTTGGCATTCTCATAGCTATATAATGAACTAATGATATTTCTCTGAACAGATTTTCTAATAGTGCTGCTAAAGCTGGTGGTGTCTTCCATACACTTAGAAGAACTTTCCCTTTTTTGAAAAGCCCTTCTTTACTTTTATTGTAAAGTCATGATACATATTGCTGTCCAGTACATCTTCCCTAAAAATTATGTGGTATTACCATGGCAACCCACCTACCTACAGAACTGCACAAACCTACAAATTCAGAAATCTGTTTTCAGTCAAAATGAGTCAACGAAAGGTTAGTTACCATTCTTTCTTTCATGAGATGATTGTTTTTTATCACCATACTATGTATTCTGGTGCTTCATTCCATTTTGGATGTCAAAGACCTTGCAATATCTCCAGATTTCTTTCGCAGTCCCTACAGTACTTGGTTCCGTTTCTCAACTGGATTGCGTTAGTAAACCAAACTTAAAGCACCTATTATGTTTTTTCAGCGAAGCCTAAGCTGAATAACCTTTGAACCAAAGGTGAAATATGACAATATTAAGGACGTCAACAGAAAGTTATATGGAAAGTGAGGGTGGTGAAGTGATATTACTAACTCCATGGAATGTAACAAAACCACTAAATATAGCTTCCTTGTGAAGGTGAGAGCAAACCAAGTGAAAAAAATAAAGGTCAGATCTAGGAAATTGAATGCTCATATTAAGTCACACTCACAGCTTGCTTTTGTTTCCATTGCCAATTCATCTCATTCAATATCAACTCAACAAAAGTAAGTCGCTATGTTCAAAGTCCAGACCAAGATGGGACCTCAGCTAATAAATGGAGCCATGTCCCTTATTTTCTAATCCTCTAGAAAACTTTAAATTAGGTGACCTATTCTCTCTTTACAAGGTCCTCACCATGATCTAGAGGGTGTGGAAAGGGCTCTAAACATAATTAGATCTTAAAACTGGCCAAAAAGAAAAGCAGCTATATTATGCAGTTTGGCAGCAAGCTTGCCTTCAGAGAGGATTCCTTAAGACAGTGGGGGGGGGGATGTTTTACACCTTACTAAGAGTACAACCGGTATGCTGGGATCAAAGAAATCTAACAAAGAAAATGGTTTATCAACCCAGTGGTTCCGAGGATTTATGAAGCAGTGGCCAGAACTTATATGTAAAGTTGTGCAACCTCAAAAGTCAAAAAATGAGTTTGAAAAGGGCAAAGGCAAGAAGGGAAGTGGTTGTAGACAGTGACTTTGAAAAGAAGGAAAAGTCCTTGACAAGTACAATTCAAAGAACAAACCCCAATTAATAAACAACATTGACCAAATTGGTTTTCAGGTTGAACATGAGTCACCAGGTGGTGGCACCATGCATCACTTTGATAATTACTCTGTTATCACAAGGAGGAAGCATGGTTTCAGACATCACCATTACGGTGAATCTCAGTTGATCTCAATGGTAAAGCACTTTGTTGAGTCCTTGGACAGCAGATCCCAGACTGACAAGATAATTATGGATTTTTCTAAAGCATTTGATACTGTTCCCCACAACCATCTCTTATGTAAACTACAAAAATACGGTGTCATACTCTTTACTGGTTCACTAGTTTTCTTAAATTCCACAAACAGAGGGTTGTAGTGGGTGGTGATTTCTCCGACTGGACCAATGTTATTTCCCATGTTCCCCAAGGCACAGTCCTGGGTCCTTTGTTATTTCTTGTTTACATTGATGATCTGCCTGCCAATATCTCTTCAGAAGTAAGACTTCTTAGTGATGACAACTGTATGTGATTTATTGATTAATAAGGAACACCTCAGACCAGGTTCAACTCCAGAATATGTGGCGTTGGCTCGGTGGTTGAGCGTATTGCCTTGCATGCTGAAGGTCCGGGATCAAATCCTGGTGGAACCACTTGGAAAATTTCCAGGGTCTAGAAATTGGCTTGTTCACCATAGCTGTTCACGGTGATGCTGAGGGGGTTTAAAAATTGCTGAATTACAAAATTGGGTATTTGGTTGTCCGACTCAGGAAGTTGTCTGATTCAGGAAGTTGTTCGCTTGCTCAGTTCAGCTTTTGAGCAGTGGTGCAGAGCAAGTAACCTCCACCCCACCCAGCCTTTGGGAAATTGGCTAAAGACTGGGGATACACTCACGTCTGTTGGATGAGGCCATTAAATGGCGGTCCACAGAGCAGGACTGGGAGCAATTAGTACATGCCTGACTCATGAACCTTTAAGCACTAGTTAAGAAGAGAAGGTGGAATTTGCTGGTGTTTATCGATGCTCACTCTGGCATTGGGTCCCTGATAAGCCAAATGGCTTCCTGACCCTCAAAATGCTAAATTTACCCTATCCCCACACTCTCCACACCTCTTCAGATGGCAGAAAAATTGGCAAACACATTTTAACACCAAGAAATGCTTTTCAATTGGTATGACTCATCTGAGGAATCCTAAACTTTATGAATATACTTTGGGTAATGATATTTTGGCATCCACCAACTGCCACTCTTACCTTGGCATTGATATTTCTAATACTCTTAACCTGGAATAAGCACATTAACCATATAACCTCATCTGCTAATAGGTCCTTTGGTTTCATTAAAAGGAATCTTTCCTCTTGACCCAACAGTATTAAGTGCCTATCTTACTCTAGTACGTCCCTTACTCCAGTACTCTTTATCTGTCTGGGACCCTAATACAGCTTCCTTAATTAACTTTTCCTCCCAAAGTAGCTAAATGCTGAAAGACTAAGGGTGGGATAGTCTCAAAGCCAGAAGATCTGCTAGCAGGCTTGCTCCTCTTCATAAGGCTAGACTGCCTCCTTGCCTTGCCTCTTGTCAACCTCTCACAACCGGTCTGGAGACATTCTAGATACCACCACTTCACTAGTTGTTCAATTATCTCTACTAACAAGGACTGCTACAAATACAGTTTCTTCCCTCATACCTGTCAGAGGCTGGAACCTACTCCCCCAGAATGTAACAGATCTCAAGGATCCCAAGCAATTCAAGAACTCTGCCTTGAGGATTTCAGACAGGAGGATTGATTTTCAATGCACACACCGAACTCTACATGCTTGACTCCACCTGGCGTGTTGTGTAGTATTTTTCCAGATCCAGATCAATGCATAGGAATCCTAAGGTTTAGCTGGAAGGAGCATGCCAATGGAAAAGCCTGAGTCAAAAGGGACATGTTTTTAGACACTTGAAATGAACTCAGTCATAGCGAACACTGTGTTTATAAGCATATGGTGACTTTGGGTATATTGCTGAAAATGAGCATGGGTCAAGCAAAACAGTACAAAGTGCTGCGGGGATAAAAGTTGGCAATGCATGCACAAGTATATGGTTCACACACAGTAAGTAGCAATGGTACATACTTATGTATACACGTACATAATCTATGTTACACCATTCATTGGCAATAGAAGTAATGTTTCCTGGGCCTAGGCCTATACTGATTTAGTAGGTAGCCTAAACTTGACATTTGTGTTTAAAATTCAATCTGAATCTGACCTCTTTAAGACTTTGCTTTAAATTTGTGATATCATGTTCTCCTCTTCTTCTTCTTGTAAACTGACAGGGCTCTAAAAAAGGTAGCAGAGCATATAAGCCAGAGGTGTGCAAGGAGGGGGTATGTACTAATCAAAATGCAAATTAGTTTTGAATACACTGGTTGCACCTTTAAATTTGTGATGTCATGTTCTCCTTTTCTTCTCCTTGTAAACTGGCAGGACTCTAAAAAAAGGTAGAGCATATAAGCCAGAGGTGTGCGAGGAGGGGGTATGTACTAATCAAAAAGCAAATTAGTTTTGAATATATTAATACTGGTTGTACTGACAGTCCCCTCTGGTAATTTGTTCCACTCCTTTATAGTTCTTGGGAAAAAGGAGTACTTGTAAACATTGGTACAGCATGCAGGCATTGCAGGTTGATGGAAATTTTGTGTGCTTGTTCTCCAACGACCTTGCCCTGTCACTGACTTTAGGAAATGTTCTTTAGGTATGTCAACTTGTTTTTGGTTAATTTTATAGAGGGTAAATCTAAAGGCACGATCTCCTATTTTGCAAGGTCGTCCAGTTAAAGGCACAGTTCTCTCACCCCAAACAGTAACAATTCCCCTAACCTTCTTACTGAAGCCCCTCCCACAATTGTCTGAAATTCATCCTCATCCAGACACAATCTATGTTTATTCCTTCTGGGTGAGTATAGAAAAACTCAATTTATATAATCAAACCACTCTCAGTACCATTCATGCTGTGTAATATAAGCAAATGGCACTCTGCATTGTTTGAATTAGCTGTCAATCAAAGAGCTGAGTCAATTGAGAATTTCGGTACCCAGGTACCAAAATTGTAGTTTGGGGTGAGAGGTTTGGCCCTTTAAGGTCATGGAGGAGCTTGGTGACCGTTCCTTCTGTTTTACAGTAATTGTGTTTGATGAACCTTGCAGCATTTTGTTGCACTCTTTCCAACTAGTGACAATGCTTTTCAGTGAATGGATCCCAAGCAGGTGTGGCATACTCTAAATGAGGTCTGAGCAAGCTGGTATAGGCCATATTTTTTAAGCTGCTCTGGGCAGTTGGAAAGATTTCTTTTTATGAGGCCAAGTACCTTACTTGCTTTACTAGTGGCATGAGAATCCAGAAACACACCAGAGTCCAGAAAAGAAGAAGAAGACTAATGTTAGCCTTTGAGTATAACTTTCTGTTCTCTCTCCCTGATAAGAACAGTTGTTGCTATCTGCATACTGCAAAATTTCGCGATTTCGAGTAGAAATTAAAGAAATTGGACAAACCTAGCTAGGCTATCTGTTTTTCGTAATTTCTCCAGGTATAGTCAGGGCTAGCCCTCAATCAGGGCTGTGTGTTTGTTACATAGCCTAGGGTCATTCTTCTCACAACACAGCCCTTGAGGGGATACACTTCACACCCATAGTCACTAGCCAGGACGCCCGCGGAACGTCACCTCTTGCATCTCCAAATAACTACATATTCTCACCAAATTCACACAGATGATCTCTGGCACCGCATTAACCTTTCCACAAAAGATGTTCACAAAGTTTCATCAAAGAATAGCCGAATTTTTACTGCCAATTTTGACCATAACAGTTAGTCAATGCGTCATGTTTTCAAGTTCTCGACAACTGTTCTCAGTCCAGAGGTCAAAGGTCAGGAGTGGCAAACTTGTCAAAACAGGATGCTCCACCTGCATAGCTGTCTTCATAATACCACCTTTGATTTCAGTAACAATACGAAGTGCATATTATTCGGAATACCGCGTAAACTCAAGTGACTAGGGTTGTGAAGTGTATCTGTGCAAGGGCTGTGTTGTGAGAGGAACGAACACAGCCCTGTTCAAGGGCTAAGCCATACTGGAAAGTAGGGCCTTTCACAAAAGATCTTTGTCACACAGAAATGTATTACAACAAATTTTGTGTACGGCGTACCCGGCTGCTACAGGGAAAATTACAACAGTTGGCATACAATTGCAACCATTGGTGTGGCACCATACTGGAAAGTAAGGCCTCTCACAGAAAGATCTTTGGCGTATGGAAATGTACGCCAGTAAATTTGGCGTACGGCGTACCTCACTGCACCAGGGGAAAGAACAACATGTTGGCGTGGTGTACAATTACAAACACATTATTGATTTACATTGGGTGCTTGCATACCTTGAAATGGCGTGGCGTACAATTACAAGCACCAATAAGGCTGTGAAAATGTTATTTGTAACTTTCGCAGCAGAAAAGTCAGCTGCAACCCAGTCTGCATGCACATATCGTGCACTCCAACGTATCGATCGTCGACGTGAGCACCGCCTACCTCTTGGCGTAGCGGCAGGTAAGCTGTATTCCCGGCCCACCCGTTAATCTCCGTCATACCAAAAACGTACTTCGTTATACACTACTTGTATTGCCAGTAAATGGTGTATGCATTACGTACATGTACACACAAGCATGTACAATCACGTACAGATTGCTACTTAGTATGTGTGAACCATATACTTGTACATGCACTGCCAACGTACAGATCATGTATGCGTCTGGTACATACATACCGTACATAAGTCATACCTCCTAAGTGACGAGCATTTGAGCTTCCAAACCCGCTTACCCGCCCAGCCCTGTGAAAACCCGCATTACAAATCTCCAAAGTATTCTTAGGTAGAGAACCATGCAAATTAACAAATAATTCAGCTGACCGATAACTACAAATTTAGTATTAAATCGTATCTCACAGCACATTCAACTATTAAACAATGCCCAGGCCTAGGTACTGTGCAGACCTATGCTTGGCTGCCGCGGCAACATCGCTATTGGCTAACCTTCATAGCAAGTTTGGAAGATATTCCTGTCACTGCATAAAAAGTGTAATAACGTCGTGCAATGCTGCGTTCAACATAGCAAAAACCAATGCCCACTTTGCAGGTTAGAGGCGGGGCTTGTCTTAGGGTTTCCCATCTGACGAACGTTCTGCACTGTCTTGACAGTTCTTGACGTTGTTGTTTTTGTGTTTTTGTTTTCATGGCTAGAACGCCATGCGAGATAGATGTATGAAGATATATATTGGAAATCACTTGCAGCACGGAACGATAGTTCGTGACATGCCCAGTTGATGTTTGCAAACTGTACCGGTACCAGCCCAAAATTTACGGCAAAACTAACGATTGAAAATTGCGTTTAGGAGAGGTTTTAGTCATTGCAGGTTTTTGAGTATCTGTATAATATCATTTGGCAAATCTCTCAATACAATGCTTTTCTTGGTTACTGCAAAAAATTCAGTACTGTACTGAACTTTTTGGCGGTAACCTAGTAAGGCCAGCGAAATTGTGTTGAGTGATTTGCCAAAAAAGGTGCCACCATTTTGTGTGTAGACACTTCAACAATTCAAAAATTTTGGACTTGGCCACTTGGAACTTGGGAGCTATGCGTAAGTGCGCACGCCTGCAGATTGCTGTGTACGCATGTGCACAAGAAAGATCCTCCGCATACAATCGCGAAAACCAATTGGCGTGATTCTTTGGAGTATGGCAAATGTACTTTCCGGTGTGGGGGCTAAGTATGGGGCTTCTCGATTCAGGGCTAGGCCTAAGCTACTTGTCACATCGTAAGTACCAGTTCTGCGAATGTGGATTGTACAGCGCTATTTGTACGACCTCCCAGTCCAAGTTACAACGGGGCACCAACGTAACTTACCGGTCTTTTCAGTAGCCCACTCAACAACAGCCCTCAATTTTTCCATGCTTCGACCAGCAACGGCCCACTTCAGGTCAGGATGCTCGTCCCATATTTCGGCCAGTTCTTTCACACAGTGTTTTCCTGTGTAACCGGTAGCTCCAAACACGATAACATCAAATTTCTTTGCAGCCATGGTTCCACAGCACCAGTTTATTTCTACAATGAGATGGGAATAGCTGCCTACTCGGACTGAAGTTAGCGAACAATAACAGCGAACCGAAAGCAAAAATGTGCTACGGAGCTTTATTAGGGTCATTAAATTACATTTATTCGTTTCATCCAATGACTTTCTAAATACATGGACAGACTTCAGAACATATAACGCGTACATCCTATCCATAGATTGTCACCACTGTCTGGTACAAAAAAGGCTCACCAAGATGGCCGCCGTGAAGGTATAATTTGTGTGATTTCAGGCCCGTAGCCGGGAGGGGGGGGGGGGTCGGAGCGTTCGAACAACCCACCCCAACCTGAGGGAGGTCCATTTTTCCAACCCTGTGTTTGAAAGGTCAGCTATGAAATAATTTTAACTTGACATATTGAGGACGAATATCCGTTCACTTCTTTAAAAGTGGTGTACTGTGTGGAATTCCTGGGGAAAAAGGACTTCTGCCAGGGGTTTTCGGATTACAGGGCTTCTTACGTATGGGGCCTTTACAGCCCTCCTTTGCCCTTTAACCTGTTATGTTATGTTATGTTATGTTAAGTCCTCTAAAACGCCCCAGATTGCAGGAGATCTGCAGATTTCAAAATCCCCGCCCCCAGCCCTGGACTTCTAGCAACTGCATGCTCACGGCACGCGCCAGCCGCCTCCGTATTCGGAAAAGGGTCCACATCTTGGGAAAAGACTCCACACGGGCTGGGTACGGGTCTGGATTTGACGACGACCCTGTAATATTTTGAACAAAAATGCAACTTGAATGGATGAAAATATAATATTCCTGGAATATGTGTAGTGATTTTGACCTTACCTTGCATTATTTTGAAAATATTTCAACTTTCTTGCAAAAGTCTGGCAGTTTACTTGAGCAAGTCCAAACTTCAACACAATACCGTAGCAGAGAGCCATCTTGCTGCGTTTTTTTTTCTCAAACGTACGGTAGCGACAATGTAACGCGCAGTATGCTCTGTCCATGTGTAGGAAGTCCGTTGTTTCATCACTCAAGCATATACAAAGACATAATTTAACATATTTACAGGGTATCCAGTCAAAACGTCCCCAAACCAAAACGTCCCCGCTTTTTTGCTACCAAAATGTCCACGTGATATTATATATGACATTCCAAAATATCCCCGCATAAAGAATTCGAATGTCCAATTGAAAATTGCAAATTCAGCTGTGGTAACAAACACAAGACGGAAACGTGAGAGATGAATTAGAACAAGAAATAGCTGTAGCCTAGGTAAATGGATGGATTTATGAATAGTCTATGAGACATGCATTTGAATAAAAAATAAAAGTGAAAAGATGGATTTATTGCTTTAGCAACCTTTGTTTTCGATGTTATGAACATTTCACAATACATAATAACCATTCAAGTAATAGGTACAAATTCTTATTCAGTTCATTTGTTCAGTTCTTATTCCGTCGAATTTACAAGCAGCTTGAATCGTTGCAACTAACAACTCAGTTCATTTTGCAACATTTGACGGGGACGTTTTGGCTCGGGGACGTTTTGGAAAGGGGACGTTTTGACCAACGGCAAGGACGTTTTGGGACGGGACGTTTTGCTGTGGGGACGCTGTGGGGACGTTTCGACTGGTAAGCATTTACAAAAGGTAATATGAGAGTGAAAGAAAGTGCGACTAAAAAGCCAAAGGCTTCTCGAGAGTGCACTCCCTAAAGAGGCGTATAAAAAAACTTAGCAATCACACATCAAGTAAAAAAAAACATAAACCATTCCATAAGCAGGTAAGCCCCTCCCACAGCAGCATAGGCAGATACCCTACCCTACCCGGCAGAGGGGAAGAACAAAAGGGAATGCAGCATAATTAACATTTTAATATACCTAGTATAATTACTACGGAATGAGATAAGGGTTGGTTAGCTTTTCAGATAATTAGGAACGGTATTCCACAGTCTGACTGCACGATACCTTAAAAGTTTTTGTTGTAAGATGAGGATGTAGGGGGAATACGTAAATTACCAGACTGACGTGTGTTGTAGTGGCCATGTACAAGGAAATTGTGAGTATAAAAATCGGAAAATAGATCAGGTAACAGATTACGAGTTAGTTTGTATATGAATGTGACAGTATTTAAATTTATAACGTCGTGTAACTTCAGGTGGTTTATGGTTTTGAAGAAATTACTGGTGTGATCCCGAGGCTTTGAAAAGTTAATGCGACGAAAAGTTCTTTTCTGAAGAGTAAAAACCTTTTATAAAGGGAGGTCATTCTGAGGAAGAATATGTTTGAGTTTACAGAGAATGCCTACACCCTTTGCTCTTTAGAACACCGGGTAGGAAATATGGTGCTCCCATTTAAGGGAGTGGGTCAAAATAAACACCGATAAATTTTATCCTACTGGCAATTTCAAGTGGTTGATTGTTATGTGTACATTGGAATTGAAGTTATTCCTTTGAGACTGAAAACCATGAGGGAGAGTTTATTAGAGACAAACCAGTCTGAATACAAACAAAATTCATTGAAGACAGTTTCTTCTAGCCTATGTGGGTCATTGGAGGTAAAAAATATATTTGTATCATCAGCAAGTGGTATAAACAAAAGAGGTCCAAGGATGGAACCTTGAGCGACTCCACAAGTTATCATTATCTTATCAGATGCAAAATTTCTAAAAAAGTGATCTGCGATCTATTTGTTAAGTAACTTTTAATCCAACGGTAAGCCACGCCACGGAAGCTATAGAATTGTAGTTTTTCTAACAATATCATCAGGATTAATGGTATCAAAAGCGGAAATGCCTTTGATAAATTAAGGAAGACTGCCAAAGAAATTAGATTATTGTCGTGTGTCCTGTCTGATTTGTTCATTACGTCAACGAGAGCTAAGTTCAGTTTATCTTTCAGGGAGGAATTGCATATTAGTTATCAGAGAGAATGATATGTTTGCTAAGAAATGCCTGGGTTCTATAGAACATTATCCTTTTCTTTCAAAAATCTTTCAAGAAAGAATTGAAATCGGACAAAAATTGGCAAAGGTGTGCAAATCACCACTTTTAAAAACAGGAATAACTTTAGCAACTTTGAGTCTATCAGGAAAGATACCTTGGGAGAGAGATAGATTGGGAGAGACATATATACGGCTTTGGGGAAAATGACAATATATATCACAGTGTCTAGTCTAGTGGTAAGTGCAGATAAAAAAAAGGGGGACACGGTTTACTTTAATTGATATAACAAAGCACTTCAACTTAAAATATTGAAACTCATTAGTTGCTTACCGTTTGCAGGGTAAATGTCGAGGAGGGTTGGAGGTGCGTGAAGCTTGACATACGGCATAATATGCCGTGAGGTGACTAAATAACATAGCATAACAGGTTTAAGAGCAAAGGAAGGCTATAAATGCCCCATAAGATACCCTTTAATCCACCCCCCCCCCCCAAAAAAAAAGAAAACCACCATCACCTAACGAGGCCAAAAAACTAGATTAGATTAAACCACGGTCAACATGAAAAAACTTGTCAACGTTTATACGGTGGTGATAAGCCTGGCTGATGTGGAGTTAACAACCCACTCAGGCAACCTGAGGCTATTCCACTCATTAACGACTCTTTGAGAAAAACTGACCTTCCTAATGTCAAGTCTAGAGAAAGGTTTAACTCTGAAGTTTTTCAATGGCCTCAAACCCTAGGATTACTTTGGACCTTTAAATAGTTACAAGCTAACAAGGGTTCCCTTCAGAAAGAAATTTATAAGCCTGAAGCATGTCCCCCTAATCATTCCCAGCTCCAAAGTCGTTGGCCTAAGACGCTTAAAGTGTACCTCAAGTCAAAAAATTCAAATATATATATTACAGACCATGAAAAATGAATTCCAATAGGCCAACTCCCATCTCTATAGGACATTCCTGAGCTGAGATGTAAAATGTTGAAGTTTATTCACTCAACTTGAAACATCATATTGCTCAATAATTTGTGATGTCATTGTTGTACTACTCAAATTACAATCTTTGTATTTCTTTGTTTTTCTGAAAGTTACTTCACCTTGTACCCATGTGCTATAGCACTCTTACTCTTATGGTGTGATGTAATTAATTAAGCCGCCTCTGTGAAACATCCTGTACAAGCAAACAGGAAGTGTTCAAGGTCATAAAAAACATTTGTAATTTTAAAGGGAAACAAAGCAGGTAATGAGAGTTAGTGTACAACAAGAAAGTCACAAATTATTGCGTAATGGGCCAATTTGTTTTAAGTGAATAAACTTCAACATTTTATATCTCAACTTAGGAATGTCCTATGAAGAAGGAAGTTAGACTGTTGGAATTCATTTTTTTTTATTCATGTTGTTTAATGTATGCCTTGAATTTTTATGACTTGAGGTACACTTTAAAGTGGGGAATAAGGGGGATAAGGTAGATTTCTAACTTCAGGTATGAACAATCGAGTGGCCTTCCTCTGCCAGAACTTAGCAACTTTCTCTAAAGGCAATTTTTCCTTTTCATAGAAGGGACTTCAGGCGGTGGCCTATGCAGCATAGTCGACGGAGATGGGGTCCTGGCGCCACCCCTGATTTAAACACAACCCTGTTGTGTGATTTTTTTCACAAGTAAAATCATTTATAGTCGGAAGTTTTGGCAGTCACGCAGTTTCATCAATTTGTATTGAATTTGGCAAACGAGACGCAATAGAGTGAAATTCATTAGCATGTTTTCAATTCCGTTTTATAGTTTTCCCCGAAAATACGCAAGGCCCCATCCATTGGTAGTCAGTGGTACATTTAATCTGGTAATTTTCTGATCAAAACGATAGCGACTGCTAAGATCTCCCTATAAGCCTAGGAAATGCCATTTTCGACTGCCTGAGGGGTCCGATATTTCAAAAATTTTCGTACGCTTCGCGCCAACCAGTCTTTTTGGAAGTGAACGTTAATCAGCAAATTCAAAACTTCACTGAAATAGCGACTGCTTAGATGCTCTTTATAAGCCTGGGAACAGAGTGTCATTTTCGACTGTCTGAGAGGTACGAATTTCCAAACTGTTCTCGATGCTCAGCGCCGAATAGTGATGGCGCTCCGCTGAGATTGTCTCTCGGGCAGAATTACATTATATTTTTCGGGGAAAAATCTTCTGCCCCCAACTGGAACTGGGATTTCCAATCCTAGGATCCATAGTCCAGTGGGGTAATTGAACTGAACTAATCAGTATCTCAAAAGAGTTTTTGAATCAGAGAAAAATCACAATTTTTCTCACCAGAACTTAGACAGTTAAACCTGGCAAATGCCATTTCCAACCCTCTGGTAGGTATACAAAATTTCCTTTTTACGCTCCGCGCCAACCGATGGTGGCTTTACGCTTAGAAAGTAAAATCCAGCCCCCTACAAAAGTATCCCGCCCGCAGCTCCACGGGGTGATTGAACTGAGTTAATCAGTATCTCAATAGAGTTTTTGAATCAGAGAAAAATAACTTTTTAAAGACAATTAAACCTGGCAAATGCCATTTCCAGTCATCTGGGAGGTATAGGAAATTTTCTTTATAGTAAACTCCATCCCCCTACAAAAGTTTCCCGCCCATAGCCCCAAGAAAAAAGTTTTAGCTACGCCACTGCGCTCAAGGTATTATCATAGAAGGAATCCTTAGAACCAAAGTGGAGGATTTTGTTATTGTCAGCATTTAAAGACATTTGCCAAGTCTGAGACCATGGAATTAGCCTATCCAAATCTTTATGAAGCAGTAAGGAATCATCCCTATCCCCAACTTGCTAGAGCTTTGTACTGTATCATCAGCAACTTAACTTACTTCATGCACCCCTACTATGTTGTGTTACAAATTGGTTTAGTTAGACAAAACACCGTTTGTATTTCTGAAATTTACCAATTTGTTGTATCTTTGGACCCGTGAGACCCCCTTCCCGACATTTCACCTCGGGATCGGGTGAGATGACGTGATAGCTGGTGACTAAGATGTCAGCTACTTCACTATTCTGTTGAGTTACAACATATGTGTGCAATTCAATATTCAATGGCGTTTCAACTATTCCGTTCTCTGTTACTGTACTAGGTTCTCGTTCGTTGGCATTGTTCGCTAGCTTCAGTCAGGTGCACAACTGCTGGATGACATGATTGACATGTAGAGTACAAACGTCCGCGGTTGCACACACATCAGCTGTCACATTTCTATTAGTATTAACTGTAGGTGTTTGGCCGATTTACGGTTTGTAGTTATCCAATATAACCGATAAGGTCAGAGCTGACATCTGCAGGTCAAGACAGCGAGAAGAGACAAGACGTCATCCCTGCCATACCCGAAATTTCACAGATTGGTAGATTTCCACAAATTTTCACAGTAAGATGACAAACAGGATCTACGACATTATTATTTTCGGGGCCACCGGGTTCACTGGCCAATTTGTTGTTGAAGAAGTTGCTCGGCAAACAAACGATATTCCCAATTTCAAATGGGCTGTGGCGGGGAGAAAAGAAGAGAAACTGCGACAAGCTTTGAAAAAAGCAGCTGAGGTGACTGGTAAGCTCACCATAACGGTTATGAATTTTTGTAGATAATATACTGTACAACTGGCTATAGCCTAAGTAGAAATGGAGTACCAAACACAGAAAGATGATAGGCTAATGTTAGGGCCTAGCCTAGGGGCTTAAGTTTTTCTGTTACAACTTATACTAGCCTAGTTAGCCTATGTTACAACGGTGAGCAACTCTTCCAACTCCTCACAACTTCAAAAATGAACCTATAATTACCATATACTTTCCATGACTGATCTTCGTCATAGCATTCACTATTCTTGACTGTTCTTTCTTCAAATGGAGGCGAGTAGGCTAAGAAGATGAAATTTGGAGGTTAAAACTGTCAGTAACTCTAGGCCTAGATCAATTTACAGGTCTTAAGCATGCAGTCTGCCTGCAACTTGCAGTGTATGGGTACCCCACTACCCCATATAGACAGAAAGAACCCTATTGATTTTGGTGGAGGTCAGAGGTCATTTGGGGTTACAAGGAGTCAAAATCTGAAAATCTTGTTAACCTGATATTTCAGGATAGGAAACTTGAATTGATTTCATATATTATGTGGATGCATTATGGCTGAAAGATGGGCTCAGTTGTGTTTGGTGAGGTTAAAGGCCCAACTCTTTCACCCCAAACAGAATCAATTCTCCTAACCTTCTTACTTAAATCCCTGCCACAATTGTCTGAAATTCAACCTCATCCAGACACAATCTCAGTTTATTGCTTCAGGGTGAGTATAGATAAACTTAATTTATATAATCAAAACACTATCAGTACAGCTCATGCTGTACAACATTAGCTTTGGTATTCTGCATTGTTTGAATTAGCTGTCAGTCAAAGAGCTCAGCCAATTGAGAGTTTTGGTACCCCCCTACAAGAACTGCAGTTTGGGGTGAGAGGAATGGCCCTTTAAAGGTAATCTGGGTCACAAGAGGTCAAAGTCTGAAAATCTTTTCATTGTTATTTCAAGGTAGGAAACTTGGATAGATTTCACATTTGGTATGCCAATGTGTTATGGTCAGAGGATGGTCACTTTTGTTTTTGGTGGAGGTCAAAGCTCATCTGAGATCAGAGGTTAAAATGTCAAAACCTTGTAAACACGATCTCAATGCGGGTATTGTGTCTGTGCTCATAATTAGTATGCTCTCTTTAGCCTTTTTGGAGTTTCTTACTGAAGACTGAAGTGTGTGGGTTAGCAATATTGAGTAGATGATCCCTATTGATTTTGGTGGGTGTCAGAGGTCGTTTGGGGTCAGGAAAGTTCAAAAGGTCAAAACCTTGTAAACGTGATATTTCAAGAAAGTAAGTGTGACTAATCTCATATGTACAGTAGTGTGTGGGTTAGCCATTTTGAGTAGATGATCCTATTGATTTTTGGTGGAGGTCAAAGGTCATTTGGGATCACCAGAGGTTAAAATGTCAAAATCTCATAAACACAATATCTTTATGTGACTCTCATATTCGATGGATGTGTGGGTTAGCCATATAGAGAAGATGATTGCTTTCGTTTTTGGTGGTCAAATGTTGTTTGGGGTCACCAGAGGTCAGAAGCTTAAAACCTTATAAACATGATATCTCAAGAAGGGTGACAGTGAGGGATCTCATACTTAGCATACGCACATTGCCCATATTTTGTTGATGACTCCTATTCATTAAATTGGTGGAAGTCAAAGGTTCTGTGGGCAGACTTTCCATCTTTGGGGGAAATTTATGTGTGTGACTATCTAAGTGGAGCACCACCATCGGTTGGCGCGGAGCGTAGAAGAAAATTTTTGGTTTTACAAACCCCCTTAGATGGCCAGAAAGAGCACTTCCTGTGTGCATATCAGATGGGTTTTGAGGTAAACAGAAGTGCTACTCTCCAAAACCCAGTGACGTGTTCATAGACCAATATGCTCGTGATAAATTTAATCATGATGATAGGTTGAGCTTTTGATTTCGCCTTAAAAATTCTTGAGTGATGTTGGAGAATATCATCCGGCAAAGAATAATTAAGAAACTTTCAGTTAGGGCTGTGACGGTTAATCGCTTAACCGGTTAACCGACCGACTCGTCGGTTACTCGTGCGTCATTCCTCTTCATAGATTAACCGTTTTTGTATTGCCAATGACTCAGTCGCCATGGGGTGGATTTGTTGGTAAACTGTTACAACAAACATCGCGCAACAAACAGTGTCAGTGTCTCACAAATTATCGCTCGAACAATAACTGTAAAAAGAGTTTTAAAATATGACGTTCGATGGAACGGATTAATTCCGCGGCAGCTCCCCGAATTAAGTACTTTATGATGAGTGACAAGTGGCGCAACCATTGTTACTTTCGTTGGCAGAACTTCGTGTGCTCGTCTCCTAATCCCTTCAATAGCAACACCCAAGCACAACTTTAGAAATTAGCGGCATGTTTGAGAGATTACCAAGGGAAAAGAAAGCCACAAGACAAGCAGGGAGCTGTAACAAAAGCTACCAAGCCCTGTATTTCTATGGCACTAAAACCTCTGCGAGACCATGATTAGGGCACAAAAGTATATAAAGTCTTCCCACTGTAGCTAATCGAAATATTTTATCATGCTACACCATAGTAAATTTCATTTTTTTTTTAATTGTTAGTAGCAGTATTTGGAAAAAATTGTAACCTGTAAAAATACGATCGTAAGCACCAGATAATTCCCGCCATTTTGTTGTTTGCCCAATATCATATAAAATGGAACATTCCATGTTGACTTTTATGAACAAGCATACGCAGTTCGTTGAACCGACTGGGTTGTAGTTGCGATAATGTACTGTACTGTACTGTAGAAGTCAACCCTAAGACGCACGTAAAAATAGCGATCTAATTTTTAGCGGTCTTGGACAGCAAAAAATGGACTCGATTAACGTTAACTTATGGTTTCTTTCCGATATAAATATCCCCGAAATTTTGCCACTTCTTGTCCAAACCTTACCGTCTTGTTTCAAAATAATCAGCAAATGAAATGCACTTAAGTCAGACCCCCGAAAAATCCAAGTACGCAGAGATTTGTGCTGCCGTTTCTTGTTGAATTTAGCACGGGGCTCGCCCGGCTGCGCTAGCTTGTTATATCAGCATAGGAAATGTGATCGTCATAACGCAAACTCAATGGGGAAATTCGTTCGGAGGTCTGGTATTTTCACACGCTAAATCCCATAGGCAATGGCACGAGTTGTGATCGGCTGGCTCAGAATCAACATATTTGAACCAATCACAATGCAGATGCAATTCAAATTTTGCAATAGATCGTGTGCATATGATGTCATCGAGCAAAATATGGGCCCTTGTTAAGTGGTAAAAACGGATACGCACGCAAGTCTACTGCATGCATGGGACCACGTGCGTGATTGTTTACGTTGATTGTTAACATTCCATAAGTCCTATTGTAAACAACTTTACGGTAGGAATGCTGGGAATTCCTTAATTTATGCAGGAAAATATGGCTTGGTTGTGCTGTTAGCGGCTGGCGGGCCGTTTACAGTGCAATTGTACAGATCGCTACTATGACACACACGTGAGCGCTGTACATGTATTTAACACTGCATCGCAAGTGAGCTGCATCAAAACAGCGGTGTGGGAGTGTTTCATGAAATAACTGACAATATAGCCTAGGGTCAGGCAGGAATACAACAGTTGGTGGAATGTTAAAAAGTGCACGTGGTCTGAAGAAAGCTTCAGTAAATGCGGGATGGGTTTTTACTGTGAAAAGATAATATAAACTCAGCGCAAAATACCAACATTTTTGCCACATACTTACATGGGCGAACATGACTTACAGCGCCATTTTAGACTTGCACTTTCCCGTACAAAAGTGATGGCGCTCTTTGGAAATGTTGACTTTTTGTTGTTGTGTGAACATTACGTCATTTTCGGTTAAACGGTTAACCGCCGGTTAATAAAATCGGTTAAACGGATAGTGAAGTAACCGAAAATGCACAGCCCTACTTTCAGTGGTGTTTTTAATAGGGAACCCAAAGGTTTGAGCATGGTGTGCTATTGCTAGACGCATTTCGCCCGGAAAGATTGTTTTCGGGGTTCATCAGTAGCATGATATATAGTAGGTAGGCAGTGGTGCCAGAGTGTCACATATAAACTTGTGGGAATAGATAAATTATTCAAGTAAAACATTTGGAACCCACGGTTGGGTCCAAAGTGCAATAAGTGAATGATTGTAACTCTCGTTAGCAGGTGTGACGGGTAAGGGTGTGATTTGGCTGGCTTGAGAGAGTTATGATTTGATAGCCCTTTCCGATATAACCTCATCCCTGTGTTATTCCTGGGGCCGACCAGCGACCAGTGTGTTGGAGGTTCCTATTAAAAGAGTGAATGGTAATGTGGTAATCGAGAACAAGTGTAGGATACTGTATATTGTGTTCTAATAATCAGATAAATAGCTCAAACGCTCGGTAGGGTAATGCTGATGTTGGGCAGTAAGGCGTTGGTGTTATTTGGATAAGTGCAGTGGGTGAGTCAGAGTACCGCTTGTACGCCCAGAAAGAAAATACACTGATATATGCTATCTGATTGGTTGACACGTATGATAGATAAATTTATGCGATATGGCCAGTAATCGGCCAATATGGCAACCTTGGGCTGCAGGGCACGAGAGGACAGGAAAGAGCTGTGCCGAGTGCTTTGACTAGTTACAGAATTGGATGAGCAAAACATCGCAAATCTCATGTTCTTCTTGAGCAAGCACAGTAATGTGTGTGATCAGGACTGCTCTATGTGTGAGGGTGTGAAGGAGCTAAATGCATGTGTCAAACGCCAGATGTGTGTGACCTGGAAAGTCTATGTGGGGTCATCAGAACTCAGAACTCAAAAACCTGTAAACATGATATCAACTGTGAGGGGTCTCATATATGTTATACAGTAGTGTATGTATTGTGGTGTATTGCCCATATTGAGAAGAGGCAAACCCAATTGGTTTTGGTAATTTATTAGACACTCTCAGTTTGAAAAACATATACTTCACCCAGCAAGGAATTGCTAAGCCTTTTGGCTTTTTGGTTAGTGGTGGAGGTCAAAGTTCATCTGGGACAATTTTTATTTTTTTGAACATGCTACTATAACATTTGAGTGAGAAAGATATGGTACATGATGGCATTATTTGAAATGGAACATAAATGTACAGTATCATCAAAACCACTATGTATTTTTGCAGTCTGGTAGCAGACATCTCTCTTTGCACACCCATGTTAGTCACATTTTGATCAAGTTACATGCATTGGTGTCACCTTTTGAGAAATTGCCATTCACAGTGGCTGATCCAGGATTTTTTAAAAGAGAGGGCCTAGTTAACGATATTGATATCTTCTTTGTGGGGTTATGTTATACTTCACACATGCCCATTTCTGCACTGGAATGCTTTCAAATTACGCTGCACTGGTACACTTCAATTTCGGCCAAATTTATGAAAAATGAGTTTTTCATGAGAAGAAAAATTTTAAAATCTCTCGAATGGGGGGGGTAAGGTGCTAATTAGTTATAGTCACAAAATTAATAAACTTGTAATAAAAAATGTACAAAATGGATATTACAACTTAGAGCTGCAATTGACTAATTGAAGGGGCGCTGGCTTTGGCCATACTGATTGAAAATTTCGTCTGAATATTTAATCTACGTCCTTATGCACAAAAGATATATTAAGATAGGTCTACAGTTAAACCTGGAAAGTAAAATTTAGCCACATGTGGCGGTAACAAACCTAAGTACTAGTCTTACGACAACAGGGCTACTGTACCTATCAAGGTCGCTTCATAACATTGCTGTCTTACAACTTGCTCCGAAAGGGTAGGAAATATGGAAAAAAAGTAAACCCTGAATGTTTATTCAATCTTTAACCTCAAAAGGGTGCGTA
This sequence comes from Holothuria scabra, assembly GCA_037179385.1. NCBI lineage: Eukaryota > Metazoa > Echinodermata > Holothuroidea > Aspidochirotida > Holothuriidae > Holothuria > Holothuria scabra. Next base: position 55,101,619 of record CM074180.1, read on the forward strand.
TGCTTCAGTAATCACCCTTTTTTTTTAATATTTAGATACTTGACCTATTCGCTCCTTTACGACACTGCATGGCTCTCATCTCAAATGCCTTATAGTTTTCTTTCCAAACTAAAAAATGAGGGAAAACTAAGTGGCACATAGGTACCATTCCAGCATTTTACACTATTTATTATATGTTGCAAAAATTGGCAGATTTGGGTTTTCTCCTGCCATACTCTTTTTTTTTTGTTTTGTTTTTTTTGCTCTTTTCTCATTTTTTTACTTACAGGTAGGCCGTAGATTTCTTTTTTCTTTCTTTTTATTGTATTTCATTGTGTTATCACCCTTTCCTTTGTAAACTGTGCTAGTTGAAAAATTTTTGACCTTATATTTTTCAATTTTTCTCTATAATTCTGCAAACTTTCATTACAGTGAAGTCTTAGTGCCTCCCTGCTAATATTGTTCAATGGCTACACTAAAAGTAGGGATTGGACAAATGCACAATCACATCTTCTTTGCGGCACAATTGCGTTTTTTTTAAATTTACCAAAGGGTCAATTTTTTCAACTGATTCCCCCAAAAAACAAAAATATTTAATCCCAAATTGTAGAAAATTCAACCAAACTACAACTGTGCGTGTATTGAAGAAATTTATATGAACTAAAAACCTTGCATGTAGGCTGTATGCATCACACGTACACATGGAGCATGCATATGCCAACCTACCGGTTCTCATCAGCGATCTATGCTAAGCCTGTCGTTATCTGATCATTACATATCCCTGTAGCGGCGCACCTAATGCTAGTTGTAGAGAGCTGCCAAGGTACAGCAAAAGCAACAGCGAATATCGCATTGTGCCTTACACCGAATCAAATAGATCGAGATTTTTACGATCCCATTTCTATGTTGACTACGTATTTGCTCTGTTAATTTGGAAAGTAAACTATTTCTGTTCATTTTGAAATGATTTTCAATTCATAAGGCTAAGTAGTGAAAATATTTCCACCGGGCTGTTCTTGTGAACATTTCAGCCAGCCAACTATTACACAGTGAAGTCATTGGGACTTCTCCATTGAGTTAACTGTATTGGGAATTCCCAAAATTACATGGTTCCACCGATTTGCATGTTTGCCAGCATGCAGAGTGTATGGCTAATCTGGATTTACGTGAGACTGCAAATAAAGCTTGCTGCACTGATGTACATACATTCATACAGGGTATGTGTGAATAAAAGGAGGTGGCGGTGAATATACAAACAGAGAGTATGCTACGTAGATGCTGCGTAATTATTAGGGAGGGTGTGAGGCTTTTTGCTGGGAGGGCGTGAGACAATTGCTCTATGAATCGGGCACTGCAACTTGATCTTTGCAAAATTTTCAGCCTCACAGACAGTATACAGGTAGGGAAGTACAGGCATTAAGGCTACGTACAGGTCCAAGGCCCACATAAAAAAAGTTACCACATACTTATTTTCACCTCTGATGTTTTACTAACTTAAAATCATCAGAGGCAATGAACTTTTGATAAGTTATATGAGTCAACTTTCAACTTTTTCTCAAAACTTTGTTTCAGTTTTATTCATTGAACCATTGGCACTACTTTGGATACACGTCAGCCTCTAGTAACCCTTCTGACCAGGAAGCTTGGATAGATTTCATACTCAGTATTTGGCTGTGTTATGTTGAGAACAAGAAAGTCATTTGGGGTTATTCGTAATCAGACTCAGAAAACCTTAAATTTTGTAAACATGATTTCTCAAGATAGGAAGCTTGGATAGATTTCATAGTACTGCAGGTGTATGGATGCATGAGTGATACAGTGGGAAATATTGTCGTAGGATTAAAGTGTACCTCAAGTCAAAAAATTGAAAAATATAAGAAAACAAAAATTGAATTCTAACAGTCCAACTCCTACCTTCATCCATACATTCTTACGGTGAGATATTACCTGCTTTGTTTCCCTTTAAAATTAAAAATGTTTTTATGACCTTAAAATCTTCCTGTTTGCTTGCATAGCACTTTGCACAGAGAAGGCTTAAATAATTACATCACCACATAAGTGTAAGAGTGCTATCACACCTTGGTACAAGGTGTTGTAACTTTCAGAAAAACAAAGTATTACAAATAAAAGATTGTAATTTGAATAGTACAAACAATGAAATCACAAATTATTGCACAAAACCCATTTTAATTTGAGTGGATAAACTTCAGCATTTTAAATCTTAGCTCAAGAATGCCCTATGAAGATGGGAGTTGGACTGTTGGAATTCATTTTTTATGTTTTTCATTGTACACTACAGTACTTTCTGCGTGTTGATGGCTTTACAGAGGCTTTTATTCATTACAGGGGATTGATCAAGTGTGAAAACAAGCTGAAAGTATAAATCTTGAGAGGAGGATCTGATCTCCCCCTGAAGGTCAGCTCTCAAGTGTGAAAGCAACCCCAGTTTCAGTTTTCTTTTTCAATTAATTTACAAAGTTTCCTTATCTCAAATCTTGTAGAACATGCTACCTGCTTGTGCCATAAATTATACTGTTCATTGTTTATGTTATTGATTGAGTATAGTATGAACATGGCAAAGGCAGTACTACCTCAGTAGTACTTTCATAGTATGAATGTTCAGTGCTGCATATCAGCCTGGATTACAATGAACAGTTAAAGTACCACAGTCATTTCACACATGCACCACATTTTACAGTAGAACTTGTGACTTATGAAATAAGAGCTTTATCATGGTAGTGTTTTTTATACTGTATGTCGTGCAAGAAGTACATAACATTGCACAGCTGCAGAGGCAGCTCCCTGGGATTTTAAACGTACAGTGCACTGAATTCAATTCTGTTATTTCTTGATTGCACCAAAGTGCTGTTTTTGTACAGTGTGTGCATATTGTCTAGACACTTGGTACATGAGTCATAATGGTGGATCTGCTTATGTAATAACAGTATGTGTGTGTATGGACAGATGGAAGATACTACAGGAAATGTGATGTTCCAGAAGTTCCTGGAGACAATGAATTCCTGAATGTTCCTGAATGTTCCTGGAGACAATAGAGACATGTACTGAATGTCTCACATTTCTCTGTTCAAAAAGGGTAGTTACTTTGTGTGAGGTATAACCATGAAGAATTTTGATCTTCCACATTTTGAGGCTTTGAGTAATTGTTTACTTGAGACTTAGTTGAGAGTATTAAGGTAGAACTTGTATTTAATCGTTGGGCAGTCCAGTGAGTTTTAAGAATAAAATTTGGAAAAGAATTCTTTTCAACATAAAAGTGTCTATTATTTTGTTTTGGCATAAGAGACAATGAAGGCCTGGTACTGTAGAATCAGACTCTAATGTTTGCATTTACAGAGCAGATATAATTGTATGGTGGTATTAGCAACATCACCTCTGATGTAGTGCTTGTTCTGTGTGTTGTTTTGGTGTATTGAATATTCACGCATTTGTGCATTCTTATTGGCTGGGGCATTCAGAAGTAGGATGAAATAGAGTAAAGATTGCAACCCATCATTTTTTTTTTTTGTTTTTTATTTTTGGTCATTATTATTATGGAAATATAATAAAGTTTGGCAGAATTATCATGCTGAAGATTGTTTATTTACCCTCATTGTTTGAATGAATTGACAATCTACTAATGATTTGGGCAGAATTATTTGAAGGGCCAATCCTCTCACCCCAAACTACAATTCTTGTAGGGATTGACCAAAATTCTCAATTGACTCAGCTCTTTGATTGACAGCTGATTCAAACAAAGCAAAGTACCAAAGCTTATATTTCACAGCAGGAACTGTAGTGGGAGTGTCTTGAATATACACATTGAGCTTTTGATACTCACCTTGAAGCAATAAACTGAAATTGTGTCTAGATGAGGATGAATTTCAGAAAATTGTGGGAGGGGCTTAAATAAGTAGGTAAGGAGAATTGGTACTGTTTGGGGTGAGAGAACTGGGCCTTTAACGTGTTTCAATTTTGTGAAATAGATCTATATCATGGCTTTAAAGTTTTGCGGCTCACTGAGAACTTCATTCCACCAAGATTTGATATTGAAAGTTTCTTTTGAAGGTGATGAAAATTATGCATAGCTAGTTTTATTTTACAAGATTTATGAGTAACTGTTATTTTCCTTGTACGTAGGACTTGACCTTTCAGATGTGGGGGTGGTTGTGGCAGATGTATCTGATGATGAGTCCTTGAGTGCTATGAGCCAGAAGACTAAGCTTGTTCTCAACTGTGTTGGACCGGTATGTCTTTTATGAAAATTATAGTTTTTCAGTATTTGCGAAATAACCTAGGACATGCAGACATGGCTTATGGTTTTAAAACATGTTTCTTTTACCTTGAAAAAAGACATTAATGTAATTCATTGTCAGTGACATGTACTGTATTCATGACATACATTACAGATACGAAAGTGATCTCAATAGTCAGTGCCAAGTGTGCCTACATGGAGACTAGGGAATGAAGTGTCAACATGGACACAAAGCTGCCAACTGTTCAGATTTAGGAGGAACAGTTCTGCTTTTTTGCACCAAATTTTGCTGTGTTCCGATTTTCCCATGTCCTGTTCCTGTTTTCAATGAAACTCAAATCATGATCATGTACAATGTTTTCATTTGTTTCTTGAAGTAGTGGATTTTGTTTGACTTGGAAAAAGGGTTTGCGTGAATGTGTGCATACTGTATTAAAGTGTACAGTCAGCGGATTTTCTCAGTGTTAAGGTGGGTTTTGAAATCTGACAGGCTGCATGCAGGCATTGTAGATTTGGGATGGGATTAAGCAATCTATAACTCTAAAAGTCTTACAGACAAACCTGAAAGAACTCAAAATCCAGTGCTTTGCCTCCTGGACCCCTCTTTAAGGGTCCTAAGGTAGGCCTGGACCCCAGCCTCTGGAGTTTTATCCTAGCTTGCACATAGGTGGTGTTCCTCTTTGTCATTCTGGCAGGATGGCAGCTCTGATGGACAGGAAGCACCAAAACCATTGTTCCATCATTGGTCAATATAATTGTTATGTAATTTCTGCAAATAATAATTTATACGGCAGTCACTTTATTGTAATGGTGATTCTGGCCATCAGATAAGAGGTATCTTGCTGGATTTCTGCATACATCTCAAAGAAACAAGAAAAAACCAAATCTACAGAATAATTGGTGCATACAGAACCTTTCATTGGTAAGGCTGAATTGACTGCAGTTGTTGTCTGGTAAACTTTACCTGATTATAATATTGTTATTTAATATAAGAACATTGGCGATTTTTCTGTGCATTTCTTCTTATAGTATCGCTTCTTTGGAGAACAAGTCGTGAAAGCCTGCATTGAAAATGGAAGCCATCATATTGATATCAGTGGTGAACCTTGGGTAATACATCTATTATTTATTCACAATTACGAAGGCATGGAAGTATCAGAAATGCACAAGTTAAATCATCTTTATTATGTTTACAATAGTATTGCTCTGTAAAGCATGTTTCTTGGGTTACTTTTAACTCTATTAATAGTTTGTCCCATTTTGTGTCTATCAAAGGCCTCTATACGTGGTCAACTTTTTGTTCAATTAATTGATGTCAAATAATGGACTTTACTCACACATTTTTTTTAGCTCATACCAGCATGCTGGTATGAGCTTTTGTGATCATGCAGCCTCACTCTATCTATGTGTCTGTCTGTCTGTCTGCTTTCATGGATTTGTTTGAAACTTGGGCGTTATGTTTTGTGGGTAATGAGCTATCTAGGGTATTCAGTAATTTTGGTCCCAAGGACCCATTTGGGCCTTATAGCCCATTTTATGAAATTCTACAAAACCCCCCCTCTTCTCCTACAGATAATCTCTTACACTGTTGATAGTATGTCATAATGGTACTCTGGTAGTGGTCCTTTTGGGGTGTTCATGATTTTTGAATCTAAGGCCCCGGATGGCTTCTAGTGTCCATTTTGTGAAATTTTACATAATGCTTAACGCCTGCCTTTGAATTATTGTTAAAAAGGTTGGCAGTTTGTAGTAAAGGATGCTTGGTAAGTGCTCTCTGAATTTTGTGCTGGAGTTTTAGGTCAAAGGTTTGTGGAAATCTGCAAATTATTCCACCACCTACAAATTGTCATGTTCAAGTTTGATGCTTGGCTTAATTGACACTTAGTTGTTGGTACCTTCGTTATGTACAGGAAGTTTGGGCCCAAGGCCCAAAATGTGGCCCTGAGGTCCATTTTGTTAAATAAAAGAGAAATATTACAAAACGTTTAAGTCTGCATTTGAATGATTTTTTAAAGAGTTGACAGTCTGTGATAAAGATGCATGTGTAGCCGTCTGTAGATGGTATGCTGGAATTTTAGGTCCAAGGCCCCAGTAGGGCCCTTTGGCCCTTTTTATGAAATTTTGCAAATTGCTCCACCTTCCACAAATTTTCTTGTACAACTTTGATGCTACTTATACTGACACTTAGTTGTTGGTACCTTCATTATATGCAGGAAATTTGGGGTCAAGGCCCAATATATGTGGCCCTGAGGTCCATTTTGTTAAATAAAAGAGGAATCTTACAATTTTTTTAAGCCTGCCCTTTGAATTAATGTTACAAGAGTTGGCAGTCTGTAATAAGGGTGCTTGGTTAGTGATCTGTGGATGGTATTCTGGAATTTTAGGTCCAGAACCCCATTTGGGCCCTTTGGCCCTTTTTATGAAATTCGGTAAAGTGCTTGACTGCCTACAAATTGCCTTGTACAAACTTTGATGTTTGTTTATAATGACACTGTTTTTGGTACAGTACAGTACCTTCATTGTAAACAAGAAGTTTGGGTCCAAGAAATCAAGATTTTGACAATTTTCTAATTTTTATGGAAATGAAAAGGGGGGGATTTTGCCCACCTTCTCCTGGAAAGGGGGGGTCAAATCCCCCCTTTCCCCCCTCTGATGGAAACCCTGATTCCATGCTATTTTATAATTGTCCTGAAGAACAGACGGTTGTTTGAAACATTTTTCACACAACTACAAGCAGTGTGATTTGCACGCACCTGCAATATGCTTTGTTGCTGGACATCAGTGTAGCGTATGTTCATTTATTATCCAAATTTATGTAATACATGTAGGTCTATGTGATATTTGAGAGACAAGAGCTGTTGTGTGTTAATACTGAAGTCAGATGATAAAAGTTGAAAGACTCAGTCAGTAAGCAGTACTAGTCTCTTCTCACTCTTAAAGAAGGGGTTGTCCAGTGCACAACCAACTGACACTTTTGGTTGTCTCCATGTGGTATTTAAGTTTTCCAGGACAACCACCAAAATCAAGTCCTGGTTGCATTGAAGATTGATCCAGCTGAAACTAACCAAGCATGGTGTCCTAATGAGTTTGTACCCAATGGCATGTAGCTAGTCACATTAGAAGTACAGATATTAACCCTTTACCATTGTTTTGGTCCTTTTGGACCCATACAGAGAGCCAGCTGTCACCCATCTTTACTGTTTCACGCGGAGCTCAAAACTGCGAGTAGCTACCCGAAAATTCGGCCACAACAACGGGAGAGACAATAGTTTACGGTCACGGGGTCAATGGCCTACGGAAGCTGATGTGGGGCGTGCTAGGTCCACTTTTCCGCCCACTCCCGAGACACGCAAATATGCCCCGATCGGAGCACAAGGGTAAAGGGTTAATCTAAAATATATCTGCACCACTCGGTCGGCTGTGCACACATGCAGAGACAGTGGCATATATCAGCTTTGCAGTAAACGCACTCCACAGGCTTATTTTAACTCTTTACCGTTGTTTGGGTCCTTTTGGACCCATACAGAGAGCCAGCTGTCACCCATCTTTACTGTTTCACGCGGAGCTCAAAACTGCGAGTAGCTACCCGAAAATTCGGCCACAACAACGGGAGAGACAATAGTTTACGGTCACGGGGTCAATGGCCTACGGAAGCTGATGTGGGGCGTGCTAGGTCCACTTTTCCGCCCACTCCCGAGACACGCAAATATGCCCCGATCGGAGCACAAGGGTAAAGGGTTAATCTAAAATATATCTGCACCACTCGGTCGGCTGTGCACACACGCAGAGACAGTGGCATATATCAGCTTTGCAGTAAACGCACTCCACAGGCTTATTTTAACTCTTTACCGTTGTTTGGGTCCTTTTGGACCCGTACAGAGAGCTCGGCTGTCACCCATCTTTACTGTTTCACGCGGAGCTTGAAACTGCGAGTAGCTACCCGAAAATTTGGCCACAACAACGAGAGAGACAATAGTTTACGGTCACGGGGTCAATGGCCTACGGAAGCTGATGTGGGGCGTGCTACGTCCGCTTTTCCTCCCACTCCCGAGGCGCGCAAATATGCCCCGATCGGAGCACAACGGTAAAGGGTTAAGTCTTTTGGTTTGCAGGCAGAAAGTTGCACTTGGAATATGTTGTTAGTACTGTCTGTAGTTTAAGTGCTAAGTCAGTGTGAAATAACCTTTGCAGGCAGTCTTTATTTTACATCTAATATCACCTTGTAAATGTTTAGAATAGTGGTAGCATAGTAAATATGCAGTGTCACCCCTGTATTTGTGTTATTCAATGCCTTATCACAATTGTTCTGTGTGTTTGCTTATAAGTGGAATTACACAATCTTTTATCATAGTTAACCAGTGGCATTGTGTATCATTTCAAGTAGTACTGGAGTCTTTTACAAGCTGAAATCAATCATTACTAATATTGTCATAAGTGTTTTCATCTAAATGAGCATAGAGTTAATAAACTGCAAGCAACTGTTACATAAATTAAACATTCAGCAATAATACACAAGATTATGCATGATTGAAGGGCTTACTTCATGCAACTACTATTGCTCAAGGGCACAGACCTTGTTCATTCATACAAAACAATATTTTGGTTTAAAACAGTGCAAAATAATGGAACCTTGTGTGCACATCACAACATTAAATGGCACAACCTCAGATAGAATGGAGTAGCCCAAGATTAATGTTGTTTTTTAGCATGTTCCTATCCTGGGATGATGTCCGGTCACCTGTCCTAGCTAGCTGTAATGAACCCATAGATGTTAAGGGTGAACGAATTCAAATGAACATAATTTTGCTTTAGCTTATATTGTACCTTAATCTACATTTCATGTTGCAACAGTATTCTGAATGCACTAATGAGTACTTTCATTAATAATACATTGCTAATTCACATGATTTATTCATGTATGATCTCAAGTCCATGGAGTATTTTAGCTTTTCTGAGCCTATTATGTGTGGCATAGTATTACAGTGATCAAAAGTATAGATTTATTGCAATATAATGTGTTAGCGGCCAGTGTGTCTTCACTCTGTCATATCGTTGAAATCAGAACACACAGTTCATATCTTGTTCAAGTACATATTTTTGTGGGATACAAGAAAAGAATCTGTTCAAGCTGTTTGTGTTCATTATGTAGACAGCCATACATGTGCATGTTACATACTGGTCTAAGTTGAGTATACAGTATAACATATCGCATCTCTTGTTGTGACTCACTGACTGAGTATGGTGTACAGATTGGAATGTCTTTCTGAGATTCTTGAGTATTATTTGTCTCCCATCCAGAGCTGATTGATGCAAATATTTTAATGTATTAAGGCTGGTGGAGGAGAATGTAAAAAAATGGATGTGAAGGCATCCCTGAGAAACTGGAGATAACTATTAATGAAATCAGGATAAACATGGGCTCTAAAAATAGATGTATTTAACAGGAAGTTGTTACAGCTTGACAATTATTCTGCTTTTGCCATATATAGATGTCATTATGAGTCATGTGGTCTTTGTAAAAAGAAGTATTCAAAAGATATTTCCTACCATTGACTTATTTTAAAGGTACATTAATTTCCGCTTATCCCCCCCCCCCCCTTCCATGTAGTTTACTCACCTTACAACTGTATACAGGCTTAAGTGCAGATTTCTCATAAGAAACTCGTTATCAAATGTGGTCACTGAATTAAGTTAGTGACAATGTCCAATAAAGGTTTTTGTCAGCTGGAAGAAAACTTACATTTGAAGGGAGAAAATTATCAAAGGAGCTGGTATTAAGATAAGACTGCATTAAAGGGCTAATCCTTTTGCCCCAAACTACAATTTTTGTAGCAGTCCACAGAAATTCTCAATTGGCATAGCTCTTTGACCAAATTGACTGACAGCAAGTTAAAAATGCATAGTACTGAAACTCATAAGATACAGCATGTACCATACTGAGAGCGTTTTGAATACACATTGGGGTCTTGTATACTCACCCTGAAGCAATATATGAGATTGTGTCTGGATGAGGATGAGTTTTAGACAGTTGTGGGAGGGGTTTAGAGTTGGTCAGAAAAATTGGAACTGTTTGAGGTGAGACGATTAGGCCTTTAAAACCTGTGAAGTGACATAAGTTTGGTCTCTAAGTATGTTCTGCCTAATTTTGACAGTATTGAAAGTTACAGAAGGGTTCCAGAGAATTTTGAGTCTTAGGGTCAAGAGTTGCAGCTCTGTAGTGGAGTCTGGTAACCTCCCAGTCAAATCTTTCAATGAGTGATGCAATAAAAATGTATCCTTTGCCTATGTTGTTACTATGGCAACAAACATTTCATGAAATTAGCATAGTTAAGTGTTTTTTCTTTTCTTCAGTATTTGGAGTTGATGGAAAACAAGTACAATGAGAAGGCTAGTGAGCAAGGTGTGTACGTTGTAGGAGCCTGTGGTTTTGATAGTATCCCAGCAGAATGTGGCCTTCAGTTTACTAAGAACAAGTTTCCAGGTAAGTAGTCTTTTACTTGGACTAGGTATACTCTCGCATTATGCTTAAATGCTTTCTTCTGAATCATTAATTTTATGTAAGATATGTGCATTGTGTAACAATGACATTATTTTTGATAAGCATAGAAATGATTAAGTGTGATGATTGAATCAATTAATGATGGCAGACCAAAACAGAACTCTTCAGAAATCCACAACTTTTATTCCCATTACCAGACTTAACCCCGAAGAGGAGAGAAAACTTTTCCGAATCATATGTCTGCTTGGGTTTTAGTTAAAGGAAACTTTGTTTCAATTGATTAATGATGATGGTGAGTTCAGAAAGTGTTTTGATGTGTGTGTGTGTGGGGGGGGGAGGGGCTGTCTAGGGGCAAACAATGTCATGATGACTTATGATAGGTGGTGCTCTATTTTTCCAGTGAAACATAAATAACAGTATCGAGTAGCACTATTTGTTGTTTTATACAAGCTTTGTAAACTTAGTTGAAAGAGAGTGGAGGAGAGGAAGGAAGCAGTATTTTAAAGGGATAATGCTACTCATTTCCAGAGTATGCAGTGTTGATCATTAAGTTGTGATTAAGTCTTTGTGATGGTCAAACTTTTAGTCCAAATTCAAGGGACTAGCACTGGTGACTTGCGTAACTGTAGCCCTGCACAACTTTTCTTTAACCAGACAGAATGGTAATATTATTTGAAATTGAAAATGCCTTTGAAAATGTCTTTTCCAATTGATAGGCTTAAAGAAGATGTAGGTTAGTTTTAGATGTTTAATGACACAGCAGCTCAAAGTTCAAAATCTAGTTCAAATACAGTTCAAGTCATCCATTAATCTGAATCCTGCAACAGAGAGGGAATATTGGCTGGGAGTTGTAGATTTTACCCACAAGGGTATTAAAGTGTACCTTAAGTCAAAACATTCAAAAAAATATATTAAACAGCATGAAAAATATATTCTAACAGTCCAACTCCCATCTTCATGGGACATTCCTGAGCTGAGATATAAAATGTTGAAGTTTATTCACTCAGCTGAAAATGGTATATGACACAATAATTTATGATGTCATTCTTGTACTACTCAAATTATAATCTTTGTATTTCTTTGTTTTTCTTAAAGTTTCTGCACCTTGTAACCAAGGTGTGATAGCACTCTTATTCTTATGGGGTGATCTAATTAATTAAGCCTTCCCTGTGCAACATGCTTTGCAAAAAACAGGAAGTGTTTAAGGTTATGAAAACATTTTTAATTTTAAAGGGAAACAAAGCAATTTATGTGAGTTGTACAATAAGAAAGTCACAAATTATTGTGCAATGGGCCAATTTGTTTTAAGTGAATAAACTGAATGAATAAAGTTCAAGATTATACATCTCTGCTTGGGAATGTTCTATGAAGACAGGAGTTGGACTATTAGAATTCATTTTTCATGCTCTTTAGTATATATATTTGAATGTTTTAACTTGAGATACACTTGAAGAGATTTAGGGAGAGGTGTAGGAAACAAATGTACCATAATACTGTATGTTGAAGGTGAGGTAACTGGTTTTTTGTTGTTGTTCATTGCAGGTATCCTGAATACTGTTGAGAGTTTCCTCACATTTAGTGTCGGAGACAAGGTAAGTTTACATCTTGAAGAAACTTGCTGTTCATTTGCACTGTCTATCTTTTATATTTCACTTTGTTTAATATGTTTAATTTGTAGCATCATAGTTACCATACTAAGGTAACCCTTGGAAAAATAAATGACATCCTTGTTTGTTATTGAAGAAAACGAAATTGAAAGGTATCATGTTTTCTTTGATAGGGCTTGTTTTACTTCACATGACATGTTAATAATAGTGCCCATACTGGGGTATCTTATTCTTCGGATAGGCCTAGTCAGAAAAACTTGGTGTGTGTTTTTTAGTGTGTGTATTTAAAGGGGGAGGGGACATTTCAGGTGTGCAGCCTATAAAAGTCCCATTAAATAAAAAAGGAATAATTAAGTTGACTAAACTGTGGTAATAAATCCTACTGATGGACTGGTCCATAAGGTATTTATACTGTAAGTAGTTACTACTGTAAGCTATTTACATTGAATGATTTATGTTCTTTGGTGTCTGCCACTGCCAGAGTTGTCCGACAGCTCATTGCACTCCTAGCTTTATCCTCTATGTCAAAATAACTAAGCTATAGTTATGCTATTTCATTTAGTTGTCTCTACAGAGGCTTTAAAGGTGCAACACACCCTCTGTGTTAATGGCCAAGTGGATAGGGCATCAGACTTGCAGCCAGGACGTCAAGGGTTTTACTCCTGGCCAGGTCATATCAAAACTTAAAAAATGGAACTTACTGCCATTGTGCTTGGTGCTTGGCATAAGCAATGGAATAGAGAAATCAAGCCAGTAAGCCACTGCTGGAAAAAAGGCTCTGGTAGGCCCTTCTTAAAGTGATTGGCTAGAAACTGAATCATAAAACTGCATCTAAGTTACTAACCTTCTGGGTGAATGTAGCCATTGTGACCCCCCCTCCCCTCAAAAAAAGGAAGATAGTTGCTGCTCTCCATTTTCTTGGCATTGGAAGTCATCACTGTGCAATAATTCAGCAGGTTTGAGCGATCAGCACGGATGGTGCTCTAGTGTTTTTTTCTGCAGTGCATGTGTATAGCAATAGAGTAGACAGCTTCTTCTTATGTCATGCAGGTATAGCTTACAGGTCTTGTATGGAAGCTTATTCCTGCAGTTGACATTGAAAATTGCATGCAATTCTTAGAACAGCTCATTGGTCCAATACAGTAATTAACACTTGAAATGAGAACCCACTTGTTAACAAGTCATGTAGTACCATATCCAACAGTAAAGTCCTATTGACAACAGAACCACTGAAGTACTTTAAGAAAAGGTTTAGTGACATTAACATGCAGTGTTAACCCACAAATGGTGTTGACAAGAGAATAATGCAATGGCCAGTTCTGACTTTTATTAGGCCCATGCAAAAGTTTTCACTCTTTGCAATTCAAACTTGACCTACTAATAGTAAGCTTCAGAATTTTTGTTCACCAGTAATACAAACCATGTGAAAACAAAATGCAACATCAATGGGATTTGTCTAAGTACTGTAAAACCTTCGAACCTTCAGTGTCTAAGCCCCTAGGTGTTTTGTAGATAAGAGGTAGACACTTAATCTGAGATAATTTAACAGTGGGCCTTGGAGAACATAGCTTGGAAGGATATCAGTAGTCATATCTTATTCATGTCCTTGCATTATGCCTTGTGCAAAGGATTGGAGAAGTTTATTTTGCTCCGTAGTTGTCCATTAGGAATAAGTATATAATATAGAGTTCTATGGCCCAGTTTCCATTCCATAAGGTGTGAATGGATGTATAGTAATAAGTTATGATATCTACATGAGCATGGCAATGCCACAAAACAATGTTGTGAAATTAGAATGTTTAATTCATCACCAAATTTTCAACCAATCATTAGGTAGGCTGTTCATGTAAACAAACAAGGTACGTCATTGTAAAATTTGCTATTTTATTCTCATGTGCCACAGTATACTATACATACTATACATGTTCTCACGAACAAGCTTTGCATATTATAGTAGTGCTTCCGTGTGTTCATGTAAAACATGCAACATATATAGAGCAACCTATCTTTCCTGTATGCAGAGCAATTAATGCTCTACAAGCATGTTGTATGCACTCAAAATACTGTTTTGTCACAGCTAGACACCCCTAGCTACAGTATGTCATGGGTACTTCATTGTGGTCAGTAAGTTTTATGTCCCCTAGCAATCTCACCCATATACATATGTTCTTACATAGGTAGTCTTGTATTGACATTCAGACCTTTCAATTTGTCAGAAACTTTGCAGGAATGTCATTTTGGCTCTAGCTAAATCTGTCACATTTAATGAATATTTAGTGTTAGTAGCAACTGTAATCTGCCTTCTGTTGCCTATATAGCTACAATATCTGTTTATTTCTAAATGTCAAAGCTGTATCACAGTAGCATGTGTACTTTGAGTGAATGGGTATACTTCTGCTGTACAAAACATTTCAATATCACTTCTTGCTACTGTACATTGCAGTGTTTATATTAGATGTAATTTATTTTAGATATAACATTATAGTATTACATATCGACAGGTGAAATTGGCAATGTCTTCCCATTTCTATTGTTGAGAAGTGTTAATTAAAGAAAGACCGAAGGATGGTGGCTGACTTGATGTGCTTTTATGCCCCCTTTAAACATTTTGAAAAACTTTGGAATTATTTTAATTGACTATTCTCTGTTTATACAGATTAAACAAAGACAATGTTTGGAGTCTTAAGCTCGAAGCAGCAGCAATCATGTTTCCCTGTTTCCCAAAGGAAGATGGAAGGGTAGTTGTGTGATAGGGCCACATTTTGTCAATTGACCTTCTTAAAATGGATCACACTTTTGTAATTCCAGATGGATGTTGTGTAAAGCTGTGATTGTGTAGCAATTAGTTGCTAAATGAATACATTTGCGGTTCAATGCTTTACAGTACAGTGCTCCCTAATCACAGCTGGCATCCTTCAAAAATGCCTCCTCCTACTTCCCACCCTCAATCTAGCCCACTGTTTCATCTAATATTTTCTGCTGCAGTAAGTCAGACTGTATATCCACTATTAGTGTGACATAAAGTTTGGAGTATTTCTGATACACAAGTAATTGTATGATTAATCCCCCATGTGTGCTGCCTTTCTTTGCCCCATGCCCCACCCTGAACTACTAGCTTTTGATTTTAATGATAAATTTTCTGGTTGTTTTCATTTTCAGGGTGGCAAGGTTAATTTTGGCACCTGGCACTCTGCAGTCTATGGTCTGGGATTTGCAAAGGATTTGATTGACATGAGGAAGCAATACAAAAAGGAACCACTTCCAAAGTACACCCCTAAACTTTCTAAAAGGTGAGAGAATTTTGTGTAATAGCTCCAACTCAAATGGCCTGCCACTGGTAATCTGGGCAGAAGGATTTCATTAATGTTTACATTTAAAGTACAAAGTCAACTGGTTTCATCATATTTTTATTGGTTTTACAAAATTTTTAATGTTGGATTAGTTACAGCTGGTAGGTGCCTGCACTGTCTGAAACCAAATGAAATCTTGACCAACGGAAGTCAGGTTTTAGTGGAAGGTGATTTAAGTAAAGACTTTTTCACATTATAAGTGTATTAGAATGTCAGTGACCTTTTGATTCAAGCACCATCTGTGCAAAGAGTGGTTTGAAGTGTGCAAGTAAGAAGTGCCCTCCTCACAGAAACTTTCAGACAGAGTGATTGATCGCATCATGACAGGCATTCCCCATTACCTATGTGCCAATGGCAACACTGGGAGAAAGAATCATCCCCCTCTTATTGATTTGCTGGGATGGTTCTCCTTTTAAGGCCCTGGACAGTTTTCAGGGTCATGTATTGGTGGCTTTCATGGGTCAAGAGTAGGTTTATGCCTGCCAGGAAGATCAGTGGCACATAAAGTGGATAAGTTATAGTTAAAGGGCAAGAGCAGTCACCCCAACTTGAAGTATTCTAGTAGGCTGTCCTGATTCATGATTGGTGGTTGGGAGTCATGAGGCAACAATCTTTCTTTTCAACTGTGAAATTTAGTAGAAATAACTGCTAATTTACCTTGAATTTGCAATGTTAAAGTTATAAAATACAATTAAAGAAACTTTGAAGAGAAAGAAGAGGAAAATTATGATATTTAGCAATTGCTTCAAAATAAATTTTGGGGGACTGCTCTTAATCTTAAAGATTTTCTCCATTCTGGCTAATGGGCATATTCTATAACACAGTTTTACTCTGACACTATCTGTTATAAAAACTTGTTTAGGGGCTGTTTAATACTTCAGTGTAGGACTACGAAACTGTGAAATTTTTTAGCACTGTTTAACTTGGATCTGTGCTGGTGATTGTCCGTATGGTCCCTATAGCTTTGTAGGGCATGAAGAGGTGGGAGTTCCTAATACCATAGTTGAGTACATAGTTCATAGCATGACTTTGCTATGACACACTCCACATTACCTTAATTTTGTATGTAGTACATAGCAGTGATTTGTTATGAGTGAGTCAGGTAAGTATAGAAGTGGTTTGCTTTGAGCCAATTTATACTATCAGAATTCTGCTAAAACCTAGTTTGAGATATATAGGGAAGTTTTTGATGCCCTTTGTTGTGTGTTTTATAATCCTTTCAGTCTTTCTAATAATATGTGATTGTACCAATTAAATCTTGTATACTGTAGTCTTGAATAATGTATTTAAATAAATTAGATTGTATAATGAAGTTTACAATAGCTCAACACTCATTTCCTTCTCCATTAGACCATCTTACTTCTGGAATGATGACCTTCAGAGATGGTGTGTTCCTTTCCCTGGTGCAGATGCATCCGTTGTTAGACGGTCTCAAGGTTTCCTTTGGAGAAACAAACAAATTAGACCGGTAAGATTGCTTCTTCCATTTTGTTATTTAGGGCTATTTTGCCCAATTACATGGTGAGATACAACAGTATCATGTCCTTTTTCAATTGTTATTGATGTAGGGTGATGCTCACAACCAGAAGTACTAAATGGTGTTGATCCAATAACTAATAAGTATTATTGGTATTGGCTGATAATGGCATAAGTTACCATATCAAAAATGTCAGTTGTCCCAGATAGTGGCAACTGATAACAAGTATTTCAACATTTACTTACTCACCACACTGAGTTAAAGACAAAAACATTACAGGACAAGCTTGCACTGCAGTTAATGTGCGCACCTAAACATCTTCTATACAGTAAGGCAATAGCTTGGTGGAGTGGTGTAGGCTACTGTTGTTCGCTAGCGAGTCACAGTGCAAGCAGTTGAGGGATAGATCAAGACAAAATTTACAGGGCTAAATTTTACTCTTCTTGACTACATGATTTGCTTGTAGGGTATCATTAGTACTGTCGTGTACATTGTACAGTCTACACTTAACACAAATTTACATCATTCAAATTAAAATTAAAATTGCTGTTTCATTGGGAGTATTAAAGTCAACTTCACACAATATTTAATGTGATCATATGGAACAAAGGAACCTAAGATTTCTCTCCCATTTCACCAATTTTTTGTAATGCAGTTTTGATTCACACTACAGATCATGGTCAGACTTTCCTACTAAAGAGCTTTGATTATGGTTTTCACTCGGTTTTAACTACTGTGCCAACCAAGCAGCAGTCCTTACTTTGCTGGGCACTTGTGGTCAAATGGACTGCTCCGCCCAGCACAAATTTTCCTTACCCTGTACTGAAATCTTTTGACTATAGTTCAGTCATATGTTTTACAAAGGTAAAAGTTAGCACCATTCTGAATTTAAGTTGCCTTAAAGAAACAAAATTTTTTGAAGGGGGACCATTCCCTCCAACCCCTTCTCCAAGACATTTTTCCGTTAACCGTTGGCCACCCAGCACTAAGTATGCTCTACCTAGTAGGTATGTAGAGTATGAGGTATTTAGATATTTAGTAAGTACAACCTGTAACTTCATCCACTGCTGTAGCCAGAATCTCTATTTTGGGGTGTCCATCCACAAGGTCTGCTTTTTGGGGGAAATCTGAGGGAATTTGCATATTTAAGAAACCTCAGGTGGTATCTGATGCAACATTTAGCTTTATTTCAAGTCAATTTAATAATTTAAAGTAATTTTTTTTGTAATGTGATGTGGAAAGGGGGGGGGCATGGTCCTCTTGCCTCTGGCTGTGGAATGTTTTAACTAGTCCTTTTATGAAAGCATTTACTGCTGAATTCTTCCTTGGTCAAATCCAAATTGGTAAGGAGGGGTTGGGTATGACCATGGTAAATATCAGCTTAAATTGAGTATTCTAATAAACGCCCTGAGCCCTTCAAACTTTTTAAAAAGAAAAAAAAAGATCTAAACAGTGTGAAAACCTCAATGTGCAACAACAGGAATTCAAAGGGTCTTCAGTAAAGTTACTTATTTTTAGTCTGAAACTGGATATTTTGGGGAAATATTTGATGTAGAAACATTTTGAAATTTGCAAATGCAAGAGATGTATTGTAAAGTATGGAACAGTATACTAGAAGAGGCACATTGGTGTCTTACAAAGCTAGAAACCCAGTCCTGGGAAAATAACTTAGTGTACTGAAGAAAAATATTGAGAGATAATAAACAGAGAAGAAAAAAAAGAAGAGGGAGAAAGAATAACAATAACAACCACAGAAAAGAAACAAACTTGGCATTTGTCAAGAAAAAAGTTCTTTAATTGTTTCTTAAAGGTAAGGTTTGGAAGACTGCCTCATAATCTGTAACAACAGGTTTTAAAAAGAATTTCTCATGTCTAGTGCCTAGTAACTGAGGAGAGATCTCTGTTTCTGGAATGTGTGATGGAAGTCAAGTTACAGCTAGTATGAGCAATATTTTGAAAATGGTAGAAGATTATTCACATACTCAAAGATAAAGCATTGCATTTTATAAATGTGGATATTCTCTTTTTTAAACGCACTGAGGTTACAATGGGGGATACTGGTTGTGAATCACCTATTTATAAAGGAAGCAATTGGCTTGTTGAGATTAAATAAATGCCAGTTCTTGTTTAGTTGCTGCAATATCCTGATGTGGAAAGGAAAATAATGTTAAAAATATGATAAAACATGTACAAGTAGTAGGCCTTGAATTGTGAGGCATGAGAGTACAATTGCGCACCATTACTCACTTCAAATCATTGGTAGCAGTGTGATTCTTTTTTGCACATCTAGATGAAGTTTTTGAGTTCATGTATATCTATTCAAGTTTAATAAAACATCACACCTACCACTCCCCTTGATTTCCTGAGGAGCGTAAGTTGTAGCACACCTGGAGAATCTAAATCTCAAGGCCTGAAGATGAGATGTAACAACACACTGACATGAATGTGTTATAGAGTGTCATCTAGGTGAAAAGGTTCATATCATTCATGAGGCTAGAATTCAATAGGAGGTTTTAGCCATCAGGCGACATAAGACATCTATATATTTCACCCGAGAAAATGGCCTTTTCCCGGGGAAGTTTGGCTAAACCACCCTATTGAATTCTAGCGGCATGTAGTTGCCTTTTTTACAGGCAAAAAAAAAAACATTTATAAGTAGCCAGGCTTCAATGTAAACCGAATTGTCCACTTTTCTATCAGTGTTCCACCTCAAATTTTGCATGGTTGGTGAAAATTTACTCTATATCACTCCATCTAGAAAGCTTAAGATGCTGCAATATGTGTGTAAAGTCTTTTTTCCTAAGTACTATCTCCAGCAATGTTAACAAACATCTCACGACTTTGTTTCCCATTAGATCCAGTTTGGTGCATACTTCACAATATCTACTACATTCTATCTCATGTGTCTAACACTTTTTGGGCTCCTCTTTGGTTTTCTTGCTAAATATGAGTTTGGAAGGAATCTTCTTCTCAAGGTAAGATTGGTGGTTTTTTTTTTTTATTCCCATATGTGTTTTGAGTTTTGCTCTTGATAGCGCTGAAATAAGACTATACAATTATCACACAACACACCGATGCACAAAAAAATTGAATTTGGGCAAGTTGAATAATTTTGTACTGAAACCAGTCCTGTTTAGACGAATCCTAATAGCGCTTGTGTTCAGTGACTGTAGGCAGCCACACGTGGGATCCTTCAGCCTTAAGTCGTCTTCATTTATTGTCTAAATCAGTGGTTCTCAAACTTTTTCAAAATACCGCACCCATAAGGCATCCATGACTGATCCAACGCCCCCCTCCCACCCAACATGCCATCATATTTATATAAGTCTTTGACTTTGAGCTTTCGACTTTCAATTTCCAGCACTAAAATGACCCAAATGAGTTTTATATTGGGTAAATTTTTGTTAGTAGTTGCTAAACCTTCCAGAGAAGACAGTCTGTGTCAACCACTGTGCAACCTCCTAGCTTCCTTTATTGCACGAATTTATGAGAACCTCCAGGGACCCCCTATGCCAATGCCCCCCTATTGCTTGCATATTCCTCAGCACTTCCTTGAAACTTTTCAATGCCCCCCAGGGGGTGGTGGGGACCACTTTGAGAACCACTGGTCTAAATGAATTCCAAACCCTCATACTCAGTGAAATTGAGGGAATCAAGATACAATTTCGTGTACAACTGTCTATGGTACAGGTTAGCAAGGATATCGAAAGATGTAAAAGTGATAGACCCCAGTTATGGCCGACTAAAATCACACCATCACCTGCCGTCTGGATTCGTGTATAACTACTTATCATCCATCACCAACACTCTATCTATCTAGCTATCATGTCTGCCAACAATTATTCCAGGAGTTGTCAAATATTAATTTTCTGAACAGACTATCACTGGGTAATGGGATGACTTTTGACCTACAGGAAGTTTAGGTTAAAGGTCATTTAAGGATGAGTGCAGGTTTTGTGAGAATCTATAAAATTCATTTCCTTTCTTACTAAGTATGTTAAGTTGATCATACAATTTCTTAAGAAGTACTTCATTCAGGATGTAATAAATTTGGGATACTTTGTCATTTTAAGGTCAAAATTGCAAATTTTGCTAACTTAGAACATTTTCAGGGATCACATGAGGTCAAAATCATTGATTTCTTAATAACTTTGTAATCTAAAATAGGATATCATCTAGACTTGGTAGATGTGATAAATATTTAGCCTCAAAATTTTGGAGTCAAATTTGAAGTTGTTTGATTTTTCTGAAATGTAAATGTTGTCAACAGTGATTGCCAGAAATCAGTTTGAGGTCATCAGAAATCTGTTGAGGTTGAATTTTTAAAATGAGGTGGATAAACATGAAACTTAGCAGATGCATAATATGTATCTTTTTTTTTATTTTTAAACACAGGGAAATACTGTGGGCAGATCTTTAGTCTGCAATACATCTCAATGTCTTTGAAATAACTAAAAGTAATTTTGCAGCTAAAAGTACAAGGGACTACTTGATATGCAGGCAATCAATAGCAACAGTAAAAAAGTATACTGGTAGACACAAAAGATGTTGCATTAGGGTAAACTGCACAGGCTGTGAAAAATACATTAGCTGTAAGTATGATTTTTTATCAGTGTGTTATGATAAGGCTAGGGCTTTGTGCTGTGCACAGTGTTATGGGTCATAACTTTGTTATCAGTAACAACAGAACCCCCAAAGTAAAAACTTCTGTCTAAAGGCCTGGCTGTGGGGGGTCATAGAGGTCATTAAAAGTCACATGTCAAAGGTTCATCATACATATACTTGAAATAGTCAATTCCAGGAGGTTTGATGAAAACAGGCACTTCACTCATGGTTCATCAGTTAAAGGAAACTTGGTGCCAATGTACATGATTACTCCTAAATATGCAAACAAGAGTGATGTGATGATGCACTACTAGCTAAAGGAATGGAAAAGGTGGTGCTTTGTAGCTGGTTTAAATCCTGAGAGTTTCATTACATGGAGTCCTTGGCAAGATGTTTTACATCACTTCATCATACATGTACTTGAAATAGTCAATTCCAGGAGGTTTGATGAAAACAGGCACTTCACTCATGGTTCATCAGTTAAAGGAAACTTGGTGCCAATGTACATGATAACTTCTAAATATGCAAACAAGAGTGATGTGATGATGCACTACTAGCTAAAGGAATGGAAAAGGTGGTGCTTTGTAGCTGGTTTAAATCCTGAGAGTTTCATTACATTGAGTCCTTGGCAAGATGGTTTACTTCACTTTACATCTTAATTGCTTCTCTCTGTGAGTTAACACACTGTAATGTATGGTGTATACCTATAAAACTGCAAACTTGTGGGATCATCTTTTGGGACAGACTATTGCTGTCAGGGGTAATATTTGTAAAGGGGTGTAAGGTCTATCATTGGTGTTAAGTGCTACAAGAAAGCATATTATTACTTTTAAGAAAAATGACAGTCAGCTAGCTTTTATAGAGACCACATAATTTAGCCCTTTATCACGAGGTCTGTGCTTGCTTGGAACTCATGCAACATTACATACTATCAAAACTGAACTTGAAAATGTAAAAATGATTGGTTTATTAACTACTTTTTTGCAAATTGCCAATACATATTTTTCCTGCATGCTTTTTCTCAACTTCTGTGAATCTCCATTGAAACATGATATGTATGTATTATGTAGCCCAATGCTTGCTACAGGGTTGCATTTCAGAGAAGGTAAAATATTTTTCTTCTCAAAAGTTAACTTTCCTCAAAGTTTAAAATATACAGTAAAGATCACATAGAGGACAAAAGTCAATTACAAAACAGACATATTTACAGAGTACAGACAATACTATTTTTGTAGAAGTAGAATGCAAAGTTATGCATGTAAACAAATGATCTTTTATGGAGACAAGTTAATAGCCATCCAGAAGACTAGTTTCAATGAAGCAGCGTAATGGCTTCAGACAGTGAACAATAGGTACAAGCTCTTTCATATAGTCATGTAGTACTTTAGTACCAGTGGAAAAAGTGAATGACAGCAATAAGCAAAAACAATGTGTGTCATGACTTTGTAGGGTCAAATGCAAAGAAAAAGCATTGACTTCATACTCTACAACCCCCCCCCTCTCCCAAGTAGCATAGGAAACACATGACAAACATTAGAGAAGGGTTGTTAACATAGTAGAGGCCAACACTAAAATGCATAAACCTACACTTGCTTTGCCAGAACTCCAAACTGCATGATAGCCTATGGATTCCCTATTGGAAACCAGAAATGTTTGTGAAGACATTTTCTTTAACTGAACAAGTGGTGACTTGATTTGAATCTCTGCATGGTTGTTGGTGCTTAAGTCTTTATCTTGAACGAAAATTCCTCACATAAAACTTTTGTTTAATAAGTTTTACTGTAAAAATATCTATTGTTTTGAACCTGGGGATATGAGCTTTAGGTTGATAAAATTCCTATTTCTTCAATGCATTTACCTTTAAAAGGATACACCACTCAAAGGAATAGATGAGATAATTTGTTGTAAAGTTAAAAAACTAGCAATTTATTTATGTGCGACGATGGTGACAGATATGCTACTTCAAGTTCAGTTTAAGTACAAATTTCTCATAGCAAATACTTCTAGGACCTTACATCAGATTTAAAAAAGGCATTTTCTGGTGGCTTTCAACTTGGGTGTCATAAGATAGACAAAAACATTCCACCGTGACACCATTTCCTCCAAACCCTGTACCAATACCCTTTCTGTATTAAACTAAAAATATCTCACTTTTAAGATTGGTTTCTTTTGTGAAAATATACCTTCCAAAGCAACAGAAAATTATGTGAAGTGGGCACATTGACTCAGATTTCTTTTGTTTTCTGTATAATTGAATGTTTTGCACTTTGCCCTTGGAATTTAATACTGTTAAAAATGTTTGAATTCTGTAAATCTAGCATTACACTTCACAATATCTAGGGAATAGCAAACAATGTTTCTCATAATACTCGTTGCAGCAGCATCAAAATTATAAATAAATTGCATGCAGTGTCTGTACCAGGATGACATCATAGATTTCCCCAAATGTCCTAAATATCAAGAAAGAATTGCTTTACTTTAAAAGGTAGTATTTTCTAAATGCTGCATACTATTCAGATGCAGTTTTCATCCCCTAAAAGAGAATTTTTTCTGCATATTTTGAAGTCAGTGAATTTTGTCTCTGGAAAAATGCCTTGAATTACACTACACCATAATGAATAAATTATTTCACTCCTGTTAAGCTTAACCCATTTGAAGACTTTAAATATAGAAAGCTGATATTTGAAGCTTTTGTTACATTCTTTGTCTGGCTGGAAACCTTGTCTTGTATGTTGAATGGATTGAAGGCATATTAGTGAATTTTTTCCCCAAGTTGATGTCTATCGTTTTTGAAAAAGGAAGAAATTTTCCTCCACTTGACTGGAAGTAAAACCATAACAACATGTATTGGACACTACAGTAGCACTGCATTGGAATGCCTCAAAAACAATGAACATTGATACATTTGTGTACTATGTCATTAAGCTACTGGATTCTTTAAAGCATGTTGTTTCCAAATGTATGCCTTTTTGATGTGATCGCTAGTTCTGTCCTTTGAAGAGGTAAAAGTGTTATGCAATTTTCATGTTGATTTTATCTCATTTTATAGTTCCCTGGGTTATTTTCAATGGGAACATTCAGCAAAGAGGGTCCTACCAGAGAGCAGATTGATGCAACTTCATTTACCATGACTTTTGTCGGTGAAGGCTTTTCGAGTGAAGAAGTCGAGAAAACAGGGAAGCATGACAAAAAGATTAAGACAAAGGTGTCAGGACCAGGTATAGTTAGAGATTTAATGATTGTTTTCTAAATATTGGTGCTTAACATATGTGGCTAATAGATAACATAGATAACACACATTAAGCTAAAATACAGGTAGCATCCAACTAATAGTATGCCAACCATTAGAGATTTCTTTTCTGTACTTCCTAATATGTTATACATTGCCAGGTGAGATACCCACTGGAATCTTTGTTAGCTTTCCTGTAGGATACTGCAAACATTAACTTAGCTGCTATCTTTTTTACTTTCTTTGACTCTTTCTCTCTCTATCTCCTTTTTTTCGGCTTTTGGTTTCAGTAATAAGGAAAACCAATGAATTCATGATGATGTGGGTGTGAATGTATGTGTGTCTGTGTGTGTGTATGTGGCACTGCTGGTTAATACAATATCTGAAGATAGGAATGTCTGACAGTAATATCAAGCTTGGTGTGTAGACTGCCCATATTTTTAGGAAGAATCTCATTGTTTTTGGTCAAAGGTCATCTGGGGTCACTGAGTTCAAACTATGAAAATCTGATGAAATGATGTCTCAATATAGGAAACTTGGATAGATATCATATGTGGTTTGATGATATGTTATGGTCAGGAGATGGGTGCTATTGTTTTTAGTGGAGGTAAAAGGTCATCTGGGTTTACCAGGAGTCAAGTTCTAAAACCTTGTTAACATGATTTCTCTGCATAGGAAGCTCAGGTAGATTCTATATTTGGTATGTGACAAAGTCTAAACTACGAAACATTTTTGGAAAACTTAGTGAATTTGACCACTTTGTGGTAGATGTAATAAAACAAATCTGATTTTTTACATGTATTATTTTTAGAGCCAGGGTACATTAGCACACCTATTGCGATGGTACAAGCAGGCTTGACACTTCTCCAAGAAAAAGACAAGATTCCTGGAAAGTAAGTACTTAAAGTTTTGTTTTTAGTAAATGTCTTGTAGGATCTAGCTATCCACTATTGGTATTGCTCATTGAAACAAAAATGCTGATTGAAACAATCAAGTGGGAAATTTGCCCAGTCTGTCACAGAATATTTACTCAATTCTGAGAAGGTTATATATATATATATATAACCTTCAATGTTAGACGAATATTTCAAAATATTTATGCGATTCTTTCAGCTTCCAACAATTTCTTCAGTTTCTATATTTAGAGGTCGCAATGTCACATCTACACTTCCTTTTCTACATAAGCTGGGCGGAGCTTACTAGTGACGTAATGATGAGAGACTGTCCCGTCTGGTATTTAAATTAAATTGACCAGTTCTTTCAGCAGAGTTCTGATAGCTCAGTTGGTAGAGCGTACGGCACGTTCAGCAGTAGGTCGTTGGTTCAAACCCAGCTCGGAGTTCAGTTTTTCATCATTTCTTAATATTGTCTTTCTTACTAGGGCAAAGGTTGCCAATGTTAGACGAATATTTCAAAAAATTTATGCGACTCTTTCTGCTTCCAACAATTTCTTCAGTTTCTATATTTAGAGGTCGCAATGTCACATCTACACTTCCTTTTATATATATATATATATATAACGCTAATTCCCACCTTAGGGAGAAGTTGTTATATCTGTGCATACTTAGGGCGAAAAAATAACAATGAAATACATAAGAAAAAGTGTTCGCCCTAACGTCCAAAAATATAAACAACGTTATTTCAATGGCCAGTGATCCGTTCGTGTTAACAGCTAGGTGTCCGTAAATTTGACAACTTTGAAGTAATTGCATTTTCTTTGTAAATCTAGGAGGGCGCCCTTGTCCGTAAACATATTCCTATAGAAAAAGTGTGTAGAAACGTTACGGCGAAACTTATATTTCGCCCCGAAAAATTTTTCCCCTAAAGGTCGACTTTTCAACAACAACTTTCCCCCTAAGTGCCGAATTAGTGAAATATATATATTTATATATATTTTCCTATACTATTTAGTTGTAACTTTTACTCTTTCCGCTTCCAACAATTTCTTCAGTTTCTATATTTAGAGGTCGCAATGTCACATCTACACTTCCTTTTATATATATATATAACGCTAATTCCCACCTTAGGGAGAAATTGTTATATCTGTGCGTACTTAGGGCGAAAAAATAACAATGAAATACATAAGAAAAAGTGTTCGCCCTAACGTCCAAAAATATAAACAACGTTATTTCAATGGCCAGTGATCCGTTCGTGTTAACAGCTAGGTGTCCGTAAATTTGACAACTTTGAAGTAATTGCATTTTCTTTGTAAATCTAGGAGGGCGCCCTTGTCCGTAAACGTATTCCTATAGAAAAAGTGTGTAGAAACGTTACGGCGAAACTTATATTTCGCCCCGAAAAATTTTTCCCCTTAAGGTCGACTTTTCAACAACAACTTTCCCCCTAAGTGCCCAATTAGTGAAATATATATATATATATATATATATATCTTTTAATTTTCCTATACTATTTAGCTGTAACTTTTATACGCTGTTGTTATGCTTTAAAGTGAGCTACTTGGTTATATTATAACAAAGTGACCCCACGTGTTAGTAAATCCACCATATTTGATCTCATTCACCTTCTGTACAAATAAGATTAAACCAGAAGGTCAGACTTTATGGCATAACACCCCAAGAGCAAAACAAACCTGTACAGTTGTACCAAGGGTTATGGTTTCTGATCATGTAGGAAAGTTATCAATGTTACATGTCTGGGAAGTGTTACTTCTGTGAAATATTAACTTAAATTTTGTTAGGAGTGGTTACAGCAATGATACAGTAGGTTGAATGGCAACTGCTGCTAGCCCAGCCTAGCTATTACAGGCTTACAGCATCCCAAAGGCTATTTCATATTCCTTTAAAGCTGCAAAAGTTGAAATCTCTTTTAAATCATAGCTATATTTGTGACTGGTAATGATGATAGGTTGGTAATTGCATTTTGTAACCTTCTGGTTTATAATCTAGTGGCACTCGAAGCCTTTATTTCATTGTAGGGCACTGGATTGTTATTTCTACTCCATTGCTTATTCAGAGCATTTCACACAATGACAGAGTTCCATTTTCAAGGTCTTTAGTTTGATTTGATCTGGGAATTGAACCCAGACCCCCAGGGGGAGAGGCAGATGCTTGACCACAAGACCAAACACCTGGTCTTTGATTGGTCTGGAGGAGCAAGAGATTAAAACAATGATTTATGGTTCTGATAGGGGTTGGTCATGTAATTTCAGTGCATATTTTAATGGTATGGTGGCTGTGACTGATCATGTGCAATTTGTGTGTAATACATATGCAAGCATGACACTTGTAAGTTTACAGTTGCTGTACAGTTGATGTCTGGCCTTTAAAAAAGAGTGACATTGAATATAGTAATTGATGTTGGTGAAAAATCTTTATAATATTGTTGGTGAAAATTTTAGAATTATAAACCAGAATTTAGTGCTGGCATGGTGCTGGTGTAATGCTGGCTTAAGTTCTGGCAAGGTGCTGGTGTAATGTTGGCTTAAGTTCTGGCATGGTGCTGGTGTAATGCTGGCTTAAGTGCTGGCATGGTGCTGGTGTAATGTTGGCTTAATTTCTGGCATGGTGCTGGTGTAATGTTGGCTTAAGTTCTGGCATGGTGCTGGTGTAATGTTGGCTTAAGTTCTGGCATGGTGCTGGTGTAATGCTGGCTTAAGTTCTGGCATGGTGCTGGTGTAATGTTGGCTTAAGTTCTGGCATGGTGCTGGTGTAATGCTGGCTTAAGTGCTGGCATGGTGCTGGTGTAATGTTGGCTTAAGTGCTGGCATGGTGCTGGTGTTATGTTGGCTTAAGTTCTGGCATGGTGCTGATGTAATGCTGGCTTAAGTTCTGGAATGGTGCTGGTGTAATGTTGGCTTAAGTTCTGGCATGGTGCTGGTGTAATGTTGGCTTAAGTTCTGGCATGGTGCTGGTGTAATGCTGGCTTAAGTGCTGGCATGGTGCTGGTGTTATGTTGGCTTAAGTTCTGGCATGGTGCTGATGTAATGCTGGCATAAGTTCTGGAATGGTGCTGGTGTAATGTTGGCTTAATTTCTGGCATGGTGCTGGTGTAATGTTGGCTTAAGTGCTGGCATGGTGCTGGTGTTATGTTGGCTTAAGTTCTGGCATGGTGCTGATGTAATGCTGGCTTAAGTTCTGGAATGGTGCTGGTGTAATGTTGGCTTAAGTTCTGGCATGGTGCTGGTGTAATGTTGGCTTAAGTTCTGGCATGGTGCTGGTGTAATGCTGGCTTAAGTGCTGGCATGGTGCTGGTGTTATGTTGGCTTAAGTTCTGGCATGGTGCTGATGTAATGCTGGCTTAAGTTCTGGAATGGTGCTGGTGTAATGTTGGCTTAATTTCTGGCATGGTGCTGGTGTAATGTTGGCTTAAGTGCTGGCATGGTGCTGGTGTTATGTTGGCTTAAGTTCTGGCATGGTGCTGGTGTAATGCTGGCTGAAGTGCTGGTATTGTGTATAAGATGAATGTTACTTCCAACATGGTGTGGCAATAAGGCCAGTTTATGTGTTAATGTGTTGTTGATGGAATAGCTGGAACACTACATATTTAATTAAATGAAATTGTACATTCATCTTTTGAGTAAGAAAATGACTGAAATGGTTGTCCCATTAATGACGTCATTAGTTCAATTCAATAACACAAGCTGTAGATTTTAAACTTCTTTGTTTTTGTATTTTTTACAGTATATTTTATTTTACTTTTCATTTTACAGATATGAAATGTGTTTGAAAACTGTGAGATGGACATTATTTTTCCTATTTAACCTCCATGTCAAACTAAAATTAGTTAAATTTTATTTAATGGATCGTGAGAGGCTGACTTTTTTCAAATTTTTGTCAACAATTTCATAATTCAAGGTGTATTTTCTTAGTATCTTTATAATTGTCTATTTTTTAAATATGTCTTAATTTTGAAATGTGTTAAACATTTTTCCCTTGTCTCTGACAGTGGTGGTGTCTTGCCTGCAGGTGCTGCATTTGCTGAAACTTCTCTTCTAGAGAGACTAGAAAAAAATGGACTCAACTTCAGTATCATTGAATCCAACAGTGAGCCATGATTTGAAGAGGTGCATGGACGTTTAAGGTGAGTGTGTTTAATTGGTTAGTTTAAATACACAGTGTACCATCATAGGGACACTATGTAACATGTTCATATTGGTATGTCATTAAATCCCATCTAATTAACTAATCACCTTGGAATTGATGATGTGTGACAATTTTGGGTGCATGGAAGGCCAATGGAGTAAATAAATCCAGTAGAAATTTGGAAATTTTAAAAGCTACTCTGATAATGGCCATCAACCTGAGACATCAACAAAAGCAGTGGGGTCATCAAAAGGATACCAATGAATGCAAAATATTTCATTTCGGTTAGAGGAAATGTAGAAATTTTATGCTTTTTTATAGAAAAAGTGAAAATCTCAGATTTTAAGTGAGGAAACTCTGGTTTGTTCAAGAATGCACTGAATTTAGTAAATCCAGCAGATTAAGTAAATCTTAGGGGCTGTTTTCAAGGACTGCATGTTTTGTTGCTACCACTAAGACCTCTTGGTGGCAGAGGAACTGAGAAACCGGTGGGAAGTCCCTCTGACACATTCTTCCTGCTCCTGCCAGTGCTAACCATTCATTTCATATCGTTTGGATGGCCAATCAAAATTGTAAACAAAGTTCCGGAAGTGAATGTAGTGAGCTAGGAAGCTATCTGTGCAATCTTCATGCATCAGAATTTGCCTTCACCAGGCCTTGAGTTTTAGATTTCCCAAGTGTGCTATAAATTGCACTCCTCAGGAATATAAGGATTGTGGTAAGTTTGCTATTTTAGTAAACTTTGAGACATTTACACCAGCTCCTGTCTTCTTCAAAGTGTGCAAAAAATTACTCTCTTCGTGGTGATTTGAGGAGAGTGATGGTGTGTGCCTGCTTCACCAGTTTATGCAGATTATATCTAGAAATGGTGGGTTTCCTATTGGTTCTTGAAATAATAAAAGTCTAGTAGAAAATTACTTTTTCATTCCTTGTTGGAGAGAAGTCCAGAAACTTGAGACAAGTGCCAGAAATCAGGATTCAGATTGCTGCCAAAGTTTGCATTTACATATGTTTTGTCTTCAGTGAACAATAGCAACTGTGAAACAAAAGTGTGAAAGTTCTAAAGAAAGCAAAGCTTACATATGCAAAGCAGATTTACCAGAAATGTTTATTGTTTTCACCTGAATTCTGATTGTTTTTTTTTTTTTTTTTCAGAAATGAAAAAATCAGTTATATAGTTTTTCATGGCTTGCCATGGGCATTATTTTGGTACCTGATATTAGATATTTGTGTTTCAAAGTTTTGGCTTATTTTGTTCAGTTGTTGTTAACACAGCACAGATATCAGTTGTGATGGTAATAAAAAGACAAGAAAAAGCAATAATATTGTGTTAGCAGATTCTAGGGCCAGCCTCTCATCTTTTTCCACCTACCTCATCCAGGTACTCTTTTTTTTCTAAATTTCAGGTTTCCATCTTTGCTACCAGCTCGTGAATGAAGCGTACACCCCTTGCATGGTTTATGATTGTGATTTATGTAATTAGTATAATTTTGCAGTATTCATAATTGTTATCAGCTAAGTGCCTTTCAGGCTTCATTTGAGCCTTTAAAAGCTGAGAAAGGTGAGGTTCGTCGGTGCTGGATTTAAAAAAAAAATGAAAATTAAAAGTTCAAAATGTGATCTTTAGGTGTTTAGATGTCAGGCTACAACAAAGCTACTTAAGTGAAATAAGACTTGTCCAGTGATTAAGTAGAAACTGAGGATTGGGTGATGGATTGGATTTAATCTTTGAATCCTAGCCATGATACAAAATTTCATTCAAGACATTAACTTTAATCAACCTAGACCAAAATTCTGCCCCTCCTGAAGAAAGAAGTGTGAAGGAAACCATAATAAGAACAGTTGCTTAGCAGCTGGTTCTGTTATCAAAGATGTGGCATTTAGTCACAATATTAGTACATTCAACTATGTAATATCATCATTGAGACCAAATGTTCATGTTACATTATTGCAGAATTGTAATCTGGAATTTGTGACAAGTCAAATATGAGTACATGTGTGGCAGTGAATATAATTGTCCTGGTACAATTTATTTGGACAGGAAGAAATTGGCATCAAATATTTTATCTGAGGTTATTGTGTTTGGTGAAGGTTACCCTTTGAAAACTGTGCTAACAAGTATGACGCTCAGCATGAGCACCACGGCTTGCATGTGTGTACAGGAGCATTTCGGTTTGTGGGGCAGAAGATTTTGTTGCCTGAAAAAATATAATTGTGCTTAAAAGGCATGGTCATCAGTTGGCACACAGCATACACAAAATTATTAAAAATCACAACCCCTCAGATAAATGGAACATTGTACATAGAAAGCTGTCACCATTTTAAGCTTTCATTTACAATTGAATAAATAAATTGAAAAAAAAATCTATGTTACCAGAAAATTACAAGATTAACCATACCATACCATCAGGTTTTCATGCTATCAATGAATAATAATCATTCCTCATATTGACAAAGAAGGCAAAAGTGATGTTCAAGCCTGCATTGTTCTGTTCAGTGACCTGTTCAATCAAAACACTATCTGAGAGGAGCACTGCCATTGGTTAGTGCAGAGGGTACAGAAATTTTGAAAAATGGAACCCCTCAGACAGCCCAAAGTGAAGCAGCCATTGTTTTGAGCTTTTGTTTGCAATAGAAGTTTCACTTCAGTTAAAAAAGAAAGCATTTTGCTATTAAATTGATCAGAAAATTACACGATGAAATGTATCACTACCGTAAAATAAAAGGGTCTTGTACCTCTGTTCATGGAAAACTATACAATGGAATTGAAATGTTAAGGCAACAGTTTATGGTGATGCTTGGCTAAATTGAATTGGAATGTCTACTGCATTGATGAAACTGTCTTTGCAACGGCCTGAACTCCAACCATAAATGATTTTCCTTTAGCACCTTTTGAAAATATGTAAATCATTGTATTGTGTATTTGAGAAATGACCTACCTGATTTACATAACTGCTGCAAAAAATTTTGCTGCCATGGCAGGATAGACAGCAAACTACATTCACCACTGCAAACAGCATAGCACACTCCAGTCTTCCATATAGTTGAAAAAATCCCAGAACTTATAAAATCTCTTCCCAAATATTTTACCATTTTGGGCAGTTTTTGCAAGACCGCAGTATCAGGCCTTGAAGGGTAGTTGTTTTACGATGCTAAGCGACCACGAATGTGGGAGAAGCCGTTGGCTTATGAATTACAACTTCATGTCGGGTGGCAACCAATTCAACAATTTGGATCAAATTTGGTATTTTTTGGAAGGCCAGTTCAGATGGGAAAACTGTAGATTGCTCTTGGATGAAAAACCCCCCTTACTTTGACCCGGCCAGGAATCGAACTCCAGACCTCCCGGTTGCTAAGCTTCATCGCTTCAAATGCCACCGCCTTTATCCACTCGGCCATAGCACCGGGCAGAGGAAAAATTTTTCCATTGGGTGCCGGCATGTGTTAAATTTTTAGAATTATTAGCTCAACCCACTAACAGTGGGTAGAGCTTATGTTATACTGTGTATGGGGTCAAAATGTCTGTCTCCCACTTTAAAAAGTTTCACTGCCTTCAAATCTGGTCAGATTTGTCTGATTTTTCCAGTGGAGGATTGGCATAAGCATGGCAACAGGTCTATCATTTTTGGAGTGGTTTGGTGTAAAGAGTTTGGAGAAATCATTACTTTTCTGTATTTTCCCTTCAAATGTCTCAGACTGTTACATAATCAAGAGAGCCTGCAGAGCAGTCATTTATTTGTCAGCTAATTACTTATCCTTCAGTAATTTTGATATCTATTACCAGGGAGCTGCTATGACACAGGTCTCTCTTTTCTGTGTGAGGACACTTTCACAGTGTGTGGTCACTGTAATGTTGTTTGGCTCGTCACCAAGTTTGTTTGTGTGGTCAGGCTGGAGTAAAAGTGGCTATATGATACTTGTTACAATTCGGAATAATGTAAACTTGAATGGACCAGAAGTACTTCGATGAATGGACACAAATCAGCAGTATCAGCCTTCAGATGAATGGTGCATTGAAGTTTCTTCCAGTACTTCACTTTTTGTGTACTTGGGAGGTAAACATATGGAAATGGTGGGAAGGGAGAGAGGGACTGATGAAGGAGGGAGAATTGAGGAAGGGGGAGGAAAAATATTTGAGTATCTTATCATTCCTTATTGCTTATCCCACTGTCTTGCACAAACTGGTCATTTGTACTATGACTTATTGTAAGTTTCTGATTCCTGCCTCCATAGTGAGCACTATCTTAAAGGGTACCTCAAGTAAAAAAACAAAAAAACAAAAAAAATTTCAACTTTCAAAGGAACCAAAATATCTTTTGTGAGTTTTACAACTAGAAAGTCAGAGCTTACAGTATTGAGCAATAGATCAATTTGTTTCAAGTGAATAAGCTTCACCATTTTATGTCTCAGCTCAGTAATGTCCTGGGAGCTGGACTGATAGCATTCACTTTTCGTGCTCTTTAATATATTTTTGAGTGAAATATTTGACTTAAGGTACACTGTTAGAGGATGAACTAGCTATGTAGAGATTTATCCCTGAAACAGTTCAACTGCTACATAAGTGCATGAACAGTGTTCACATGCTGGTCTGCCCACCTGGGGTTGTCTGAGTATGTGTTAAGTGTACACAATAAATTTATTCAAGATAAATTTAAAAAAAAGAAAAAATGATAACATAAGAAGGGTTGAGTGACAGTAGCTTTGCTACTCTGGTTCTTATTCCCCATAAAGATTTAAATTTGAATACAGCATTTGTTTCTTGGACACAGTTGTGTAAGAATTCAGATAATTAGCAATTTTGGGCATTGGGTTGTGCAAGATTACAAACAGACTTCACAAATTTTTCCAGATTCCTGCCCGAATTTGAAATCTTTCGAAAATGTGGGTAGCAATCTGACCCACTCCTCCCACCTCATACACCTTTGCTAGCTTGAATATATGGGCAGGTGACCAAGTCAGGGTATGGCTCAGCTCTGTTGTATGATAAGCTTTTTTTAACGAATTATAAATTTTGTGCTAATTATTGCTATTTTGCAAGATTTATGCTGAGAAAGTATAGGAACAATACAATTAGGTGAAAGAAGAGAAAAAGGACATGCTGTTCTTTCAACCAAGCTTCAAGCTTTGTAGGTCATCTTAGGGAAGTCATTTTGCTGAATAGCACTGTGTAAAACAAACAAAATTGGAACAATTGTCCAAGCAAGAACCCTGTATGGGTTTGGTGTTGCTTATGACCTGGTTTGGTCACTAACTATTGACATATCAGGTAATGTTTCCTCTGAACAAGTTTATGGAAGAGAGCATCTAGCTCAGCTCAATGTTATGAATGAAAGTACACTTTCTGCGAAGGATTTCTCAATGCAGCTTTTAATAGGTCTATAAATGGACTGACAAAAAGGTGCGAACTTGGAATGCAAGGGGAGAAAGGTACTTTTATTTGAAAATGGAAATGTTCTGCAAGTTTATTTGATTTAATATTTTTTGAAGAGTGTGACTGGTGTAAACCAGTGTCTGATTATTTTAAAAGGACTGATCAGTAGTTCACTGAGGAGGGGATTTATGTGTCAGTTGATGTTTGGAATGTGTGCTTATATCTCTTTTCTACAGATGGACCTAGTATTTTCCTTCTTTTTTGTTTGTTGTTTTTTCTGTTTTAACATTTACATTTAGTGCAAGTCTTTCTAAGGCCTTGTTAATTTTGTAAACTGTTCATTACAATCATGAAAATCGTGTTTGGTCTAACGGTTGAGCATCCGCCTCTTTCGTGGAAGGCCTGGGTTCGATTCTCAGGTCGAGTCATACCAAAGACTCTAAAAATGGAAACTACTGCCGTTGTGTGTTATGCTGTGCATAAAGCAATGGAGTAGGGAAAACAAGCCAGTGAGCCATAACTGGAAAAAAGGGTGGCCGGCTCGACTAGAACCAATAGGTTGGAAACTGGGCCGTAAAACTATCTAACAGAACAAAAGAAGAGAGACCAAAGAAATCAATCAGTTTCTTCACTTCTTATTTCATAATCAGTAAACACATGGTCAGAGTATCACATTAATATATATATATGAAAGTAAACCCAGCAGTTTTTGCCTTCTAAGTTGTTTAAGATCTGAATACAATTCGCTTAATTAATACTATGCTGCTGAAGGTGACAAAAATGTGAGCCAAATGTAACATTTAGTGCATGGAGATACTCTCCTTTAAGCTTGACAAATAAAAGTACTGACTTTGTAGTAACTACTGCAGAATGATTCCAAGGGAGTGGTAAGGAAACCAGTTGTAACAGGTCAGGCCTGGAAAATATGAGTATTTAGATGGTACGAATAGGGACGGAAGGGTGACATGCCCTATAGTGGCTCATGATGGTAAAATCACCTTACTCATATGGCTGAACAGAAGCTTGTAGACCAAGCTTGATGCCATGGGTACAACCAGTTACATTACCACTGGCCAATGCTTAAAATATCCATTTAATTTTATTCATGAAAATATATTTGCCAAATTGAAAGTGAAGTGTACTGTGTCCTGTCTTTTCTGGATTTCATGAAATCCTTGGTTTGAGAACTTCCTGAATTCATCTCCAAACTCAATTGTTGGCAGCACCCATCTCTCAACAGAGTAAACTGTCAAGATTTGTAGAGAATGCAGTTTTTTACTACCCTATCTTATCACTCCCATATTTTCCTACCTTCTTTAATAAATCCACACCACCTGCAAAGAAGTTTAATTCTTGGCACAAGCACAGTGGTGAAGTCTGCAGTTCCCAACACAATCTTGCTGCTTGACATTTTCGAAGTGCTTGTGACTCCACCAATTCTCTTCATCCTATCAGCTTCGCATATTAACAATATTTTGAATGTCTCTTACAAGAAATATCTTTAGAAGCAAAAATATGTTTTTTAAATAGATTTGTTGTAAGTGTTCTCTGTCATAAATATACAGCTGTTAATGAAATGAAAGCTTGAATGAAATAATTTCAAAATTTTAAGTCATCCACTTCATCACACCAGCTGATCTCTTACAAAAGGAAATACCTCAGAATAAAAAAATGACAATACAAAATGCAGACATATCTACAGTGATGTGTGTTTACATGAATACACTGTGCAAGCATCTGGTACCTTCACATATAGGAAGAAGGGGGGTGACAAACATCAATGGGGACGACAAACGAGAGGCAGTGAGACCATAAGGAATGATTAGGCAGCAGAACAATAATTACAACCTGAGTTTTACTTTATCTACTACCTTAATAGCATGATCCTGTGTACCTATTCCCCCTCCCCTTCCTCCTTGTTCTCCCCCTCTTGCCACCACCAAATTACCACTCAATGTGCAATAATTTTTAATGCTTGAGCTCATGACATGAATACAACATAAAGCACTTCTAAAAGCAGTTGGAGAGAGAATGACCAACTGCTACAGAGGTAGAAGGGGCTAAATGAGACCCATCCCTTACCTTTTTTTTACAAATAATTCATCCTCAACTTACATATTGCCCCCATTTCTTTATTTAGATTTGAATAGTGAATCCCAAGAAAGCTTCCAACAAATATCTTAAAGACCATGCTCCTCCACACAACTCATTTGCTTGCACTGCTCTAATCCATGGGAGTATATACTGAAGAAACACCAGTTGTACCACAGAATCATATCAACTCTTGCTAATCATAGCTTTGGTCAGCACAAAGTACATTTTCATTCATTACGTTAACTTCCATTTGTATTACTTGATTTACAAAGCAAGCAGTTGAGGCTAAAACACATGTGGTGTGTTCTTAAGATTCTCATTTTTTCGAGTTCATAAGATGGATGTCATGCTACCATACATTTAATTCATGCTTTCACATGGGAATGTGAGCAACCACAAAATAGGGCTATCAATGCATCTGTCCTTTCTTCGCAATTATATGAAACTAATTTTAACAACTTTACTTAGAAGATTTTCATTGAATAAACCACAATAATGAGCTAGCAATGACCTCCCATGTTCAAAATCTCTGCCTTGTCACTACAGAAATGACACAGAAAAGTTGAAAATGTCACGAAAACCTAATTTAAATCATCATGCAAAGATTCAACTTAAGTACTATTTTTATATTTACTCCGATGAAAAACTAAGATGCTTTAAACACCCACTTCCATTTTCAAGCACTAAATGGTGGTTTCAAGTATCTCTCTAAATTCTTCTGACTGGTTTACACATCATTCACATGTAACTCCATGGGAAATCATACTGGAATGATAAGCTTCATATATCTTAAATCCATTCAATTATCACAATGTGCATAATGAGTTAATGTAGGTGATGTAAAATGAGACTTAATCCTAGACAACAGGTTTTTCCTTTTTAAAAGGAGGTATAAATTTTGAAGAGATTTGTATTTTCATTAAATAAAACAAACAGACCATCACTTCCTGCTCTATATCATGCAATTCAACATAACTCTGGAAGTACTCTCACTTCCCAGACAAATACTACACAATGAGGGACATAATTTTTGCATGTTCAAGCTTTTTTATTTTTTAGCAAATCTTATTTTTGGAAAATTGGCTGCAAACCTGATTCTGAATTGCCTTGTACTGTAAATGCATATACCATGGTTTAATACAGTAGGTATGAATACTTGCTGTATATCAAACAGGCATAGGCCAACAAGGTGGGGGGGGGGGGGGGAGACACTTGCACTGCCGATTTGGACACAAACAGTTGGTCCATTTGGGCAAAACAAGATAAAATGGTGCCATTATTCAGGGCCCCCTCACAAAAAATTGCCCCTGTATGCCTATGTATACATGCACTGCCTGCCATTATCAACAGATATATAAACAGTTCACAACATGTTTAGTGTACTTCACATCTGGTGTACCACAAGGGGTAACAACTTATTGTACTAGACATTTAGATGTGTACAAGAAAATCATTTATCTCAGCTACTAATGCAAGGTACCCCTCTTTGAAAGACACATGGATACAGGACGTCTACAACTGATGTAATGAGTAGGAGCAGGAACTCACCCAAAAATATGCTCCATTGAAAACATTTTAACCATGATTAATTATCTCAAGATGTATTTACATTCAGTTATGACTTATGCAACACTCCCTAGTGTGAATGCTATTCTAGCAATTTTCTTTAGTGAGAAATTGGTACTAACTTTGGAATTTAATGGTAAAGAGAGACCACCCATTGCCTGAGTACATATGTTGTTGGGGAAATGAAACTTCACAACTGGGCTTTGTTGATCGACTTCAAATTGAATAAATGCAGGGTAGCTTACATAACACACCACATACAAAAATGGTTCAGATTAATGATTAGGGCTTTGCAAGCCCACTAGGCTATGAACTTAAATAACAAATTTGGTATGCATGCATAGAACTTGAAGATGGAGCTTAGGACAGTCTGGGGAAAGGCTGGAAGTTTCTAGGATAAAGAACCCTTCAACAAATTGGTGCATCATACAAAATATAATAAGAAATATCCATACTACATTATTAGCAATTGGTTACTAGTGACCATATACACTTAAAAATAAATCCAAACAATGGAATCAACTGGGTTTAATGGTAATTTGTGCAAATTCAAGAGTATTACAGACAACTTAATATGAAGTTGTGTGTGCCATTAGTCTAGGAGGATTCAAGGACAGCATAGTCCATTAAGAAGGAGGTAAGTTTATTGTAAACTGTAATAAGGAGGGAACTAAATATAAGAGTATGACAAAACATTGGTAAATATAGCTTTATAAAGAACCAAACCTCTCAACCCACACTACAATTTATGTAGTGGCTTGCAGAAGTTCTCAATTGGCTCAGCTCTTTGCAAAGTACCATAGTTCAAACTGCATGACCTGTACTAGGCTGTGTACTCACACTGAAGCAACTAACTGAGGTCGTGTCTGGATGAAGATGGATTATAAACAGTTGTGGGAGGGGCTAAAGTAAGTAGGTCAGGAGAATTGTAACTGTTTGGGGTGAGAGGATCAGGCCTTTAAGCTTTACACCAATTCTGAAAAAGTATTATGGACATCTTACCCACCCATGAGAGTGACCATTTTTCATACACAAGAGTAAGCAAAAGGTCTGTGACATTAAGACACTCAAATCAGTCCCAAGTTTAACAGAAAGACACTGAAGAGCAAATATTTTCTGAGCAAAGAAAAACCTATCACATGACAAATATCCTTCACCACAGAGGGAGAGAGAGAGGTAAATGATAGCTAGAGATTACCAACGTTAACTCACAAATCATTTCATCGTATGAATAGATGGCATATTATCTGTATGTTGAAAATTTTTCCTCTTCCTCAAGAAGTACTGTGGACTTTCTCACAAAGATCTCAAGAAGCAAAAACCTGACACCAAAACAACTGATTCAACAATGTCATTTAAAGCAGCTTTTAGTACCAACTAAAAGGCTTTGTACAGTTAGCCTCCACTCACCTTTTCATTGCAAGGTATTCAAAATGGTAATAACCAAAGAGTTCAAATGGTTTGAATAAGCATTCCTTTTGTTCATAAAAAATCTAGGCACCAACTCTTGTGTTGGCCAGTTGCCTGATTGAAACTTTGTGGCGTAAGACACCTAGTGAATCTATTGCAAGGGACAGTGGCATCCTGTACCAAACTCTGGTAAAAAGTCACATTTCACACAGTATTACAACATTTGCAAGACAAAAATAGTTTTCATTTGTAAAATATTCTCTAATGAAATTTACAAATCACATCCCTAAGAATACATCAATGGTATCAGAAAGGTCCCTATTCTGTCTGTCAAAGGTTTATTTCAAATGTCTGGACAGCATCACCAAATGGACCACTTGCTTTGTTCACAGGAGACTGGGCCCACTTGGTCTCAAACTCACGGTCCTCCTGGACATGTCCATTTTTTGCCTCTGCGTCTTGAAGAGATTGTGATATGTCAGCAACCCATGAACCGTTAATCCCGACACCATTCTGAGGTGGTGATCGGTGAAGATTGTTTGCATTATTTTGATTAAGAGTGACATAAACCCCTGGATCAGTGCCTACTCCATTAGTCTTTGGAGGTGATTTCTGTACCACTGTTCTTGTCGTGTCTTCCAACCATTTCTCTGCCTCAGACTTAGTTTCTTTCTGAGGTGCAGCTGGAGGCACGGCACCACCCCAAGGGTTGTAGCTTTGTGCTGGTTCCCCCCATGGGTTGGTGTTGACTGGTGCCTGTGCAACAGATGGAGCTGCAGGATGAGAGACTCCAACAAAAGGTTGAGCAGGTGGTGCTACCACTTGATGATGTTGAGGTGGCACTTGCTGGAATCCTTGAGGAGAGCTCTGACTGAGGACAGGTGCCACTGGTTGTGGTACTGGTGGAGGAGTGCCATAGCCTGGTGGGGTGCCATATCTTTGTGTTTGTGTCATCTGTGGAACTGCAGCCGTGAAGGAGGAAAGCAAACAAACGGTACAAATATTACTTCAAGACTTTGATATGATAAACAAGTAAAATAACACACCTTGTCTTGCTTGTACTTGTGAACACACTTAGTTCCTAAAAGGGATGGATGAAATTTAAGGACATATGACACATTTTATGGTCAATTTCAAACCCAAATCTTGCTTGAGTTAATATAAATGTTTCCATTGATCAATGTGCTACATCTTTGATGTTTTTAATTTTTTTTTAAAGGCCACATTGATTAATAACAAAGCAAAATTTTTGATTGCATTCACCACCTACACTAAATGTTAAACTTTTCTGCAGCATTACATAGAATTGTAACTGATACCAACACTTCTTCACTAGAATATATTGAGATGTGTCAACTTAATTGCAATTGCACTATAAATAATGAGGCACGCTGTAAACACAATGACATCAGGTTTTCACTTCAAGTAACCATTGATGTCAACCAAAAACAATAGAATTTTAACCCCTCCCCCACCCCTTGTCTCAGTCATCAATGGTCCCTGATATATAAAACATGATTGGGCAGGTTTCTGTTTTCAATGAAACAAATGAGGTTACCTGGTTGGCCAGCTGGGTATGGCTGTGGTACCCCTGTATGTACCTGAGCATGTATTTGAGACTGAACATGGGGAGGTGTGGGGTGCTCTGGTTGCTCTGTGAGGACACCCAGTCCATGTGGGAGCTCTGTCTTAGAGGATACAGATGGAGATGTTGGTGACACTGGGAAAGAAATAAGATATTAGTAAGCATTAATTGACCAAATACATCATAACAAATAACCCAAATGCAACTAATTGCAACAAATCCAGAAATGTGGAAAAGTTTTCAAAAATTTGTGGTAAACTGTCAATAGTGAAACTTTCTTTCAAAAATAGAAGGTTCAAAGTTACATAAAAATTAGGTAATAACACCAGCCAAATGCAAGCACATAATTGTTAAAAGTCAAAGCCCCTTAATTTGACAAATTCCCTTTTACATAGTGCCTCTCATAAAAGCAGTATTGATTTTAAAAGGTTATCAATGCCTCATTCTATCTCTCTTATGTCCATCTTCATTAACTTCCAGTATATTGAATGAAGTCATTGCTGGTCATTGCTCAAACACACTCAACTTACAGCCAATTATTTTCTGCATAATGAAAAACAGGTACATGGCACAAAATTGGTATATGAATATGGCATTTGTGATTTTGGTAAAGACAAAAATATTACAAACTTGAGCAGAAGTGGTAAATTTCTCAGTTTTATTCAAAAGCAGAGACCAATGAATAGTCTTTCTGTTTATCAGAGCACAATGCTACTCTACTAGTGTGACAAACATGCACACAAACTAAGGATAATGAACTACAAAGTCATTTTCTTTTATCTCATGACATATGAATGAAATTCCCTGACAGATTCCTCAAAACTTCCTGTAAAAAGGAGGTAAGGCGGGGTGATCTAGATTCTTGGTTTGTAGTGGTCAAATAGGGATGACTTAAACTTGGTTTTTCTAGAATAAAGTGGTTAAGAGAAAAGTGTTTAAAAGTTCAAATCATCTCAACTCCATTTTTATCATGTGGTATCATTTTGCATCATTTTTTGTTCTAATAACCCTAGTGTGAAATAAGATAAAGACATATTTTTACATACTATGGTATGGATTCAAATCCTATTGCATGCAAATGCTTCCAGTGATTTTTTTTTTTTTATGGCCAGTGATGTGAAAGTTCATGTTATCAAGCTTATCAAACTAACTAAAATTAGGGTCAAACTGACACAAAATTTATCACTTAATTACAGCAATGTGTTGACCTTGATTTAATCTTATATGACCTATTGGGTGTAAAGTGAAATGAAAAAGCCTAAGAGAAAAGAAGCTATTGACTGGAAGTTTACCCCAATAAACCCACAGTGAATGAAAAACCATGATGAGGATGCCCAAAGTTAAAAAGCAAAATTACGAAGTGTGAATATGAGGTTACAAGGAGGGGCAACGCAGATTTGAAGTTTTGCCCATATGTGCACTTTAATCTGCCCTACCAATATTTCCTAATAGTTAACTTACTGTCAGGCACAGTTTCCAGGACTTGATTTTGTCTCTGTAAAGTTGAAGGCAGCTCGTTTAATCTGAGAGAAAGGTTGCGTTTGAAAGGTGTATTGTTGTTGAGAACTGAGAAACCTCGGAAGGATCCTTGCCTCTCTAGCATGGCCTCTGTTGCGTGCCTCCTAGGCAATGCGTAAGGGTTAACGACCGGTTGTGGTGGAGGCTTTGTTCCATCTGATAAGGGAGATACACAAAAAGATTTATCACTTCAGGAAATCGTTGCTTCCCTGGTTAATTTGATGCATTTACATATTACCACAAAATACCCCACCGAGTACTACTAAAAGCACTAGGAGATTAACTCCCACAGGGAGACTGTTTAATTGGTGTCACAATATTGCATCTGAATGCCATTAGAGGTGTATCTACAGTTTTATCTCTCTCCATTTCATTCCCATATTTTTTTTTTTTATTTTCCATATGCACTTTATCTTCACAAAATTGGATAAATATCAAGACAACTAATAAATATGATAATGTCTGGATCATTGTACAACCTTTAAAGACACTATGAAGTAATGCTTACAAACCATGCCATTTTT
The DNA here is from genome assembly GCA_037179385.1 of Holothuria scabra. NCBI lineage: Eukaryota > Metazoa > Echinodermata > Holothuroidea > Aspidochirotida > Holothuriidae > Holothuria > Holothuria scabra. The sequence goes on from CM074180.1 coordinate 55,145,727, forward strand.
TCAAATGCCAATGATCTACCCTGTAAAGCCTTTTTCACAGCCTAAAACTAATATTGAAAATATTGTAAATGAAGGAAATTTACAAGCTGATTTCAAGCACTGCCAAATATCTTTGCTATCCTGGCAGCCATAAGTACATAAGTTTGTGGGGTCCTAACAAAATGAGATAACATCTGAGTATGTTATGAGGAGGGTGCCATAAATTTCAATATTACAGACAAGTTAATTGCACTGTACAGTATGAATACCATATGCAACATGCAATTGCTATTCTTTGAATGTAATGTTTGTAATAACAGAATAATTTTCATGTTCCCACAGGCAATCTTTACATCATCAGTATGAACAAATGGTCAAAGACTCTGAAAACTATGGATGATTTAGGAACAATTATGTATCCCTCCCTCCTCTGCACTGATTGAAAATAAAACATCTTTCAGAAAGCAGTGACATCACACTTGACTTTCCCCTTTTATGAACCAGAAAGCCAAAAGGTTTTCCTTGTGTGAGGTATGTCTTTCAAATTGAGTGTTTCATAAATTTCCAAAAACAAACTGGGTTCACCTTCTCAATATGGCCAATGCATCACAATGCACAACAACAACATATGAGATGTCTTACAGATGATGATGATGATGATATCATTTTTACAAGTTTTTTAGTTCTGACTTTTGATGATCCCAAGTAACTTTTGACCTCCACCAATGTAATGATTATGGGTTCATTAACAAAATATGACCAATGCACATGCTAAGTAGGAAACCCCTTGCTGTTACCCTTCTTGAGACAGCATGTTTACAAATTTTTGACCTTCTGACCTCTGCTGACACTAAATGACCTTTGACCTCCATCAAAAACAATAGGGTTCATCAACTAATTATGACCAATGCACAGGCTACAAATTATGAGATCCTTTACAGTTACCTTTCTTGAGGTATCATGTTTTTAAGGTTTCCACCTTCTGATCTCTGGTGACCCCAAATGATGTACCTTTGACCTCCACCAAAAACAAAAGGAATCATCTACTCCATATGACTAACCCATGCATCAAATATGAGAGTAGTCACATTTACCCTTCTTGAGAGATGATGTGCATGAGGTTATGAGGTTTTGACATTTTGACCTTGAGAAACCCTGTTTACAAGCAACTTCTAAGATGTTTACCATTTGACCACTGGTGACCCCAAATGACCTATGACCCCCACCAAAACAATAGGGATTATCTCCTCAATATGGCAAACTGACACACCCAAATATGATATCAGTTACACTTTCCCTTCTTGAGATATATTCACAAGCTCAAGCATCACATACACATACACACACACATACACATACACACACACTTCCTTTGACTATGTCAAGAAATAAAAAATGACACAACAATAAGGTTAAGTTTATCCATCTTGAGACATTGGACAGGGAGGGGCAAGGGAAGGGGAGGGGTAGGGTAACAAACCTGGATGATCATAACTCACTTGTTTCAACCTGATTTTCGTTCTCTTTTTTAGCTTCCTGCTCTAATTTCTCTGTCATCGTGGGCTGCCTGAATGAACCCTCCCTGGTAAAACTAGTCTTGTTGACATCAAATTCCACCTTCACACCACAAAGCTTGTCCCTTTGTTGTTTCCTTTCCAGGCAGGCAGCAAAGGCACAACCAACAGCATGGCTCAATCTTTCACCCTGTCAAGATAAACAAAAAATTCCATGAAGAAAGGCTAAGAAAACTGAGCATGTCCAGACCATTGTCTGTCAACACGTAGGGAAAGAGTAAAAAAAGTGAGAATAAAAGGGAAAAAATATTGAAATTGTTGAAAATGAAACACTTTGGCTACACATACTGTAAGGATATACTGTGTGCAGTTTTTATTCCAAAGAGTCACTTTTTCTTCTGAATGTTACAAGAGAACTGCTTCCAGCAAGACCACTGATGCCTGTTTGTAACTCTCAAGAAGACCAATGCAAAGCACTCAGCGAGGTAACACTGTTTTAGCTCGAGCTCGAGAAACATGAGAACGACAGTTTACAATGGGTCAGTGTTTAAATTTCAATCCATCTCAGATCGCAGGATTCTGCAGTATTTTAACACTGTGTGGTAATCAATCGAGGTTAAAGCTGTTTATGGTGTTGAGACCCTTATTTTCTAACATTTTACAGTAATTGGTACTAAGAAAACAAACTAGAAAACATGGGTTAATCTGCAGGTGTGTCTTATTGTAAACATCACCAAGTGTGGCAAGGTTTGTGAGACCAAGACTCAAGAGCATAATGTTGTTTTCTTTTTTAATTCCTAGCAACTGTGTAAACATAGTTTATTTCCACTACACCATTTGATTTATAGCTAGGAAGCACAGCTTCAATTTTAATATTGTCATTTTGAAAGACTGACATTACTTCAAGGTATTGGTCTGATTAGGAGAGGGATATTTTCAGAACAGCCGACCTAGTAGAAAACTGTAATATTGTTCCAATCTGAATTACTGTATCATGAGTAAAAACGATTAAGGTAGCCACTTTTTTGGATCACACAAATGGGGGTGGGGGTTGATTGCAGGAGGGATGCCAATAATTGGTGACAGTAAACCCATGACTGAAATTATCAACTGGACTCTTATTTGAGAGATCATTAATAATGAAGACTAACAAGAAAAAATAACATCTGAGGGCTCTCCTTTACTTGTGGTATAATTGCAATAAATTTTATTAGTATACACCACAAAGCAGCTAAAGGGAAATTTATGACTATCAAATTAACATTTTATCACCCAAAGCAGGAAGCAAAGAACTGTCTGGACACTAAACTTAACCACAAAACCAGGAAGTCTGTTAGTAAAAAGTCTGGTTATTCTCATAACTTGTCATCTGTGGGGAAAATCTATGCAGACTTTAGTTAAGAATATTAAATGGATGTCCAACGTCTCACCAGAAAATCTCTTCCAGAATTGACAAATCACATAAAAACAAGAGCGCAATGAGCATTGTGGTTCCTTGATGAATGTATTCAACTGTGCCATTACTCCACTAGCATACAAAGTTAAGCTAATTATGTGAAGTTTGCTTGTTACTCTGGTGACCTCAACTTGACCTTCTAAGTTGTTGGCACTGAATGTTACCTTCCCACTTAATTTATCTATGTACAAAATATGAAATCCATCCAAACTTCTTACATTGAGAAGCTGTCTTTGTAAGATTTTCTAAGTGCTTGACCTCCCGTGACCCAAATGACCTTGGACTTCTACCATAAACGATAGCATTTGCATTCTCACTGTGTATATTCCACATAAGTTTAATTCAGATCTAATTTTCCCTTGTATAGTTACAGCATACAAACACTTGCATCACAGACACACACTGTACACACACACATCAACCTGACTACATACTGCTTCATATACAGAACCAATAAGGTGGTATTTGTCTCCAGGATACTGGCTAAATCCAATCTTCTTTATTTCATTTGGTAAAATTTTGAGTTCATTTGGTAAAATTTGCCACAAACATTTAAGTACCATTGGCTTGAAATAGTACAGTATCTCTCTTAGAGTATTACTCTAGTAATATCTAGCTGAATACCAATACTTTCACCCTGCCCAAACAATACCTGATTAGAGAACAAGCACCAGGGCTTCTCTTCTGTTCTCATTTGTCAAGGAAGCAACTGTTGCCATGGAACTTGACCTAAGCAAGTGGGGATTCAAAATATTTTTAGCAAGAGGTAAAGTGGGGACAATGTAGCATGAACCTTGAAGTTGAACAGCTAACTTCCTAAGACTACAATCATGGACAAAACTCCTTGGGACACCCCGCTCCCCTTCGCAATGTTGACCACAGTTAGCCTATTCACGGCATACAGTCACTCTTTCAGCGCAACATTGAAAGGGGGAGCGGGGGAGGGGAATTCATGTAAGCCTTTGAACTGAAATTCAAGAATATTATGGCAAAGTGTCCCAACAGTTTTGTCCAAGATTGTCTGAGAATTTCGGGAAGTTAGAACTACTTGCGTCACAAAGTAGAAAGTGTCATTTTGTCTTGATGGGTTGATTTGCAAAAGGGAGTAAGTTAAAGCGCCCGATCGTTTATGTAGCTGTTCTCAACAGTGACTTGTTTTTGGTTTACACTGTCTTAAAATAAAAAGAATATTGAAAAAATGTTCGTGTTTATGTATTTTAAATTTGTTCAAAACAGTGACGTGTTACCTGACAAGTGCATTTTGGAGAACAGAGGCACTGATGCACGTAGAACGTATCCTGGCAATTTCCCGGGGCTGAAAAATATTCAAAAGTCTCTTTCCATATTTCAAATGTTAAATTATTGGCTCTAAAATTGCCTCCTCCAAGTTTAAACATGTTTTAACTGGTTTTGCATCTGTATTACGAGGAGGAATTGGTAGGTGTTCCGCCCGTACCTCTGCCCATGGCTTACGAGATGCAAATTCCCCAAGAATACCTGCAACAGTCTATTCTTTATTTTCGTCCCGACTCTAAACAAATGTATACAAATGAACCAAACAACACATTATAACAACACTTTATGCTACTAAGTCTTTATGCTAAAATCCTCAGACCTATAAGCCTCCGAAAAAGCTTTTCCCAAAAAGTTGGCTCGAAAAATGAAGCATTATCTATTGAATTTGTTCTCGTAAATAATACGCGTGGAGCTAAGACAATCATGGACAAAACTCCTTGGGACACCCCGCTCCCCTTCGCAATGCTGACCACAGTTAGCCTATTCACGGCATACAGTCACTCTTTCAGCGCAATATTGAAAGGGGGTGCGGGGGAGGGGAATTCATGTAAGCCTTTGAACTGAAATTCAAGAATATTATGGCAAAGTGTCCCAACAGTTTTGTCCAAGATTGTCTGAGAATTTCGTGAAGTTAGAACTACTCGCGTCACACAGTAGAAAGTGTCATTTTGTCTTGATGGGTTGATTTGCAAAAGGGAATAAGTTAAAGCGCCCGATCGTTTATGTAGCTGTTCTCAACAGTGACTTGTTTTTGGTTTACACACTTTCTTAAAATAAAAAGAATATTGAAAAAATGTTCGTGTTTATGTATTTTAAATTTGTTCAAAACAGTGACGTGTTACCTTCCAAAGTGCATTTTGGAGAACAGAGGCACTGATGCATCCTGCCTATTACTTCATTTTAAAGTAATTAACCGTGTTTTCTCAAGAAAAAATATGCTGGACATGCGAACTTGACGAGACCGGCAGTGAAAGATAAGTTTAACCCAACGGTCTACCATTTATTTTGAAAGCAAATTTGGAAGCAAAACGCAATGAAATTGCTTCGGTTTAAAGAGGGAAAAAAGCATGCGTAACCAGTTTCATGTAACGTGAAAAATGGAGTCACAGGGGTGCAATTTGCTAAAAAATATGCCAAAAACCAGCCTTAACTAACGATCTACCATCGTTATATTTTAGAAGCTTGGATCTCAGATGTGCCTTTTAACATTTCATGGTAGATTGTGGCGCTCTTTCAGTTAAAATCTCGTCTCCTTAACACCAGTTTGCAATAGGAGTCAGAGTTTTCTATCCAAGAAATTGTTTTAGTTATATGTATATATATACTCTCTATCGGAATTGAACATATCCTGGCAATTTCCCGGGCCTGAATAATATTCAAAAGTCTCTTTCCATATTTCAAATGTTAAATTATTGGCTCTAAAATTGCCTCCTCCAAGTTTAAACATGTTTTAACTGGTTTTGCATCTGTATTACGAGGAGGAACTGGTAGGCGTTCCGCCCGTACCTCTGCCCATGGCTTACGAGATGCAAATTCCCCAAGAATACCTGCAACAGTCTATTCTTTATTTTCGTCCTGACTCTAAATAAATGTACCTGTATACAAATGAACCAAACAACACATTATAACAACACTTTATGCTACTAAGTCTTTATGCTAAAATCCTCAGACCTATAAGCCTCCGAAAAAGCTTTTCCCAAAAAGTCCGCTTGAAAAATGAAGCATTATCTATTGAATTTGTTCTCGTAAATAATACGCGTGGAGCTAAGACAATCATGGACAAAACTCCTTGGGACACCCCGCTCCCCTTCGCAATGTTGACCACAGTTAGCCTATTCACGGCATACAGTCACTCTTTCAGTGCAACATTGAAAGGGGGTGCGGGGGAGGGGAATTCATGTAAGCCTTTGAACTGAAATTCAAGAATATTATGGCAAAGTGTCCCAACAGTTTTGTCCAAGACTGTAGGCCAGCTGTAATAAGTCTACCCTAGGTCACCCCTTCTGTCTTAATGACAGCTTTGTACCAAATCATAAATCAACCTTGCCACAAGCAGCAAAGAATGTCTAGCCCTTACCCCTTCTTTCCAAGACTTAATTTCATTATTAAGCAAACACAAAAATTACTAGACCATTGCCAACCTATATACCATGGTAAATTTAGACCTACATTATTTTAACTACTGCCCTTATGTTTTCATTTTCAATCCTTCTGTGAGACAAACAAGGAAACTGTGTGATCAAATAAAAGCCAATTAAAATGACAGATTCAATCAGTCTGCACAGAGCAGTAAATATTCCAAAGTAGCATGTGTCATCCTCCATTGAGGATGACTTTTAAATGATTGAGTTTGCTTTTATTCACTTCAGGGCTCATTTTGAATCTATTACTGTTAGTTTCAGTTTCAAGTACAGGAATAAAGCCCTATGACTTCTAATTTAATGCTACTCTTGGGTAAAGCAGAGGCATGCAGCTGTCTCAATTTATGGAGTTCCAATTGCACCCAAACTGTAAATGTATCTTTCTGATAACCTACTAGATATTGTCTCTCAAGTGATCCTAGCCGAAACTGCAATATGCATGATGGGGATACTGATGTACCCATGTGTTGCTGGAAAAATGCTGACAGGATCAGTACTGATTCTGGAAAACACACAGACAGCCATGCAGGTTAGCTTCTAAGCTTGACTTTCAATATCAATATACCACAAAAAGGACCCAAGTAATAGACACTGTAGGTCTTCGTCATACTTTGCCTCGATTTGCCAAGTTTTAAGATGTGTAACTTCGAAATGATCTGTCTGATAAAATTACTACGCAACCTAGAGCTTTTCCTGGGGAAATAAATGTCAAACTAAAATGCAGAAGAACAGATCCTGAATACCTTGATAGTGTACTTTGAAATGAATTGGAATATTAAACTTATGTTTTTTCTTTTTTCTTTTGTGATATGACTCCACAAGTCAATTATATGCAGCTTAGATGTAGCAAGGAGTGCAGAAAGTATATATCTGCTATGACCATGTACAGGATTCTTTCTCTCATGAAGATGGTGACTTTGCCCAACTCCAGATCTCACAACAGAATGTTATCAGGTGCCTGACTGAGGCACCAATGTTTGCCCTATTCAGCAAGGTTTTGGCCAGTTGGGGGGGGGGGGGAACTGCAGCCTCACCCCAACCCTCCTGTCTGCATTGTGAATAAATGTTTTTAGGGGATGGTGATCGTCTGTCTATAAATCTAAAATAAATGCATATAAGACCTATAACACAAATTCTGTTGTTGCACACATGTTGATATACAGTACTGTCAATTATGAAGGAATTTTGAAGTGAAGGTTGTGTTTGTTGATCCAGATCTGACTTCCTATGTGGGGTCAGATCAGATTTGTTAATTACATGCAAATCTGAATGTCTGATTTTGGTTTTGGTAAGAGCTGAGGATAAGACCAAACCTGCTAGGCAATTCTAAATTGTAGTGAAATTTTATCTTGTAATGTCTCGTTACAAGATGAGGTGAGATTCCAGCCTGAGCACACATGTGCAAATCAGAGAGCCAAGGTATGTTGCAATCTGTGATATTTATTCACTTTATCCAGAAGACAATTTCAAGAAAAGTAAGCATCGAAGACCATTACATATGTACTGTAATTTTACTATCAATGCAACAGTATCAATGCTGACCCTAAATTATTTATATTTGGTTCACACATGCTTCTACTTTGTAATTTATTCAAAAAACACTCGCACTGAAGCACTTCTCATGCTACATAGAAGCAGATCACAGTTTCAGCATAGATGTATCATCCTAATGTTGAGATGATACAGTGCTCCCATGGTTTCAGGCAGGTATAAATGCACCAAAGTAAACTGTTATTCCAACTATTAATGATATCTGGGAGTAAGATCCACAGATCTAGATTCAATGAAACCTACAGTCTCTTCCATGAATTATTGTGTACTGTGCTATGATTGCACACCTCACAAAGCCAAAGCCACCTGCATTTCTTATGTCATCTGACCCACATTTGAAGACCCAAACCTGCAGCCTAAAACCCTTGAACCAACATGTTAAAGGTAGTTAAGTAATGTGTGTTACATGTCAGCAAAACACCTTGCCTGTACTTGGGAATTATGGAGTTAACTTTCCTATGGTAAAATCTGTTGGAATTATTTCAACATCTTTTACGGTTCTCAAGATATATTTCTTCAAAGTTTGAATCTATGTGAAGAAACTTGTTGCTTATGCAAAAATAATGATGTGGAGTGTTGCAGAGTGTTGACATTTCTTTTTTTATCCCCTAACTAATTATCTCCTAATCATCCAGCAGATAGCTTATGGTTTGGTAATTGATACTGATGATTTTCAAGGACACTATTTGAACTTACCAAATAAAACCCTAACTAATGTTAAAACTGGCCCTGAAATTAATATTGTAAAAACAAAGGAAAACATTAGCCAAATATGGCAAGTCCCTCTTGTGACATCAAAAGATTTGCATGTTGAGCTCATAATTATTAATTATTATAATGCATAGGCCTAAGTACGTACCAACCTATGTTTACTGTTGCAACATCCCTATTGGCTAACCTTCACAGCAGGTATATTCCTGTCACTGCGTAAATAGTGCATTTACATCACGCAACGCAGTGTTCAATATTTAGCATAAATGAATGCCCACTTTGCAGATTAGAGGCGAGGCTTGTCTCAGAGTTTCCCATCAAACGAATGTTCTGGTCCATCTTGACAGTTCTTGCCATATTTGACTGTATATTTTAATGGCTAGGATGACTTGTGAGATGCAAGTAGAAAATATATGTTGGAAATCACTTGCAACATGATACGAACATTGGTGACACATCGAGTTGACGTTTGTAAACTGTAACTGTGCCCCAGCAAAATTTACTGCAACAATAACATCGAATATTGTGATTAGGAGAGGTTTTAGTAATTGCACGTTTGAAAGTTTTTTTACAATATTTTTTGGCAAATCTCTCAAAACAATATTTTTCTAGGTTACCACAAAACATTAAGTACCGTATTGAACTTTTTTGAAGGTAACCTTGGGAAATTGTGTTGACTGATTTGCCAAACAAGTGCCACCATTTTGCATGTAGACACTTCTCAAATTCAAAAATTTTCAAAACCTCTCCCCTTTTGACACAGGCCTGATTACCTTGGTACAGTATTATTAATAACTGTAGCAGCACTACATGGTTCACTACGAACATGCTGCTGTGTAATGATACTTGAACTGTGCTGCATCACAATTTAAGGCAAACAATAAACAACCAATCATTGCTAGCATTTGCCAGTTTATACATTGCCATTATCAGTGCAGATATTTCTGCCAATAACTTACAGAAATTATGTTGGCTGATATGCTCCCAAAATGCCACTATTTTGTGTGTAGATGCTTCTAGCTAAAATTAAAAAATTTCAAAAAGGGGAGGAGGGGACAGTCATCTTTAACACCCTTCCCCCATGCTGGTGATCCACCAGTGGGCAGGTCAACGGTGGACCTGCATCTACAGTAGCTTCTAGGAGCTTGAGAGTATGCGCCATTGGGCATGTTGCCACATCTGCTCTATTTAACCATGAATGAATGATTTTATTAAAGGTCAAGGTGGCATTATGACAAGCAAAACGTTCTTTTAAAAACCAACAATTTCTTTAGTGGCACCACTTCTACCAAATTAAACATAGACAAGGAGACCTAGTTCTTTAAAGATGATTTACTTGTGAATCTTGGAAAAAGCGATTGGAGTGATAAATTCCAAAATGTGAGCAAAAGCAACACAGCCTTGAAGCATCATTAACTCTAAGTGTATCCTCTATTCAACTGAAAATGTGTGTTGTCCCAAACATGGCTGCATTTTCACACCACATTGAACATGCTATCTACACAAAAGACTTTAGAGAAGACAAATCAAATTGACCTCCCTAACTGGGGAATAATTGAGAGATTTCTTTGCATTATTTTGTCATAGACCTTTCTTACACAAGAAGATTTGTTTGTTCAAGTTGGTTTTAAAGGGCAAGAGCAGTCTCCCCAACTTGAAGAAGTATACCTGCAGTAGACTGTCTTGTTTCATGATTGGCTCTTGGGAGTCACATGACAATATTTTTCCTCAAATGTGAAATGAATATGCATTAACTGCTTGGTTTACCTTGGTTTTGCAATATTGGAGTCCTAAAATATTTTGGAAGGTAGTTTTAAGAGACATAAAAAGAAAATTGTGAGCCTTTGCTGTTGCTTCAAAATAATTTAGGAGTGACTGCTATTGCCCTTTAACATTGGGTTATGACACCTTAGCTGAATTCACAATAAACCAGCATTCACAAAATTGACCATAATACCTTGCACCTACCTGCTAATCTTGATTTAAAATTTTGCAACTCTAAAATGTAGCTTTACTGCCAAAGTTGGAAAGGAATTTTTCTCTAAACAAATTTATTTCTTTAAAATACAGTAGGTTAGATGACAATTTATCAATCCCAGAATTAACACTCCTACAATAAGGCAAGATTTCACTGATTTGGATAAAAGTTACTGAAGTATATGTGCAGGTAATTTGTTGCTTCATCTCTGAGAGTTTTGAAAATGTTGGATTAATAGTAAAATAAAATTGGTACCAGTGTTTTCATTGAAGACTTAATCCTCCCATGCCCATCAGTTCCAATTCTCCAAACATACTTAAGCTCCTCCCACAACTGTCTCAAACTCATTTTCATCCAGACACAATCTCAGTTTATTGCTTCAGGGTGGGTATACATGACCCCAATGTGTAATCAGAACAATAGTACAACACAAGCTGTGTAATATGAGCTGTAATACTCTGCATTTTTTGAACTTGATGTCAATCAAAGAGCTGAGCCAATTGAAAATATCTGTAGACTAAGTACAAAAATTTTAGTTTGAGGTGACAGTCGACTGCTAAAGGTGTGAGACTGCCTGACACTCCTGCAGCTGTTTTCAAAATCCACCCTGAGAGAAAATGCAAAGGGGAAATTCTCTTCTACTTATACAAAGGTAAAAATTAATTATATCCCATTTAGTTCTGCTCAGCTACACACAAACCTTATAACTAATCACTAGTTGAATAAAGCAAACTCTGCAAAGTGACTGTTTATGTGATTGTCCAAAATGAACAGTTGGAAATTCACACAAATTCCCAGAAGAATTAGCTCTTCCAAACCTGTTTTATTAATGCATAAGGCACCATACTGTACAATGTAAGCCTATATAAGATGATGCCTGCTGCTTAACAATGACTTGCAATTATGAAATCCCCATCCTCCCCCATCCCTGTCATACTGCAAATTTCCCTCAAACTAGGAATCAAGGAGGTAGGATAATCTCTTCTCCTCCTCCCCACCCCACATAATTCCTTAATATGAACACAGATTGGGATGTTCTGTAAAGTATGAAATATGCAATTTTTGATTCCATACAGAAAGCCAAGGACAAAGACCTAATCATCTCATCTGCCCAGACAGTTCCACTTCTCCAGGTTCCTACTTATTTAAGCCCCTCCCACAAATGTCTAAATGTATCCTCATCCAAACACTATCTCAGTTTACTGTTTCAAGGTGAGTACATACAGGACCTAATGTGCAATCAGAGTACTCAAAGTACTGTATATGCTCTGTAGTTAGTTTGTTAGTTTAAGTTTTACAGCCCGGTTTCCAACCTCCTGGTTCCAAGTCGAGCCGGCCACGACCTTTTTTCCAGTTGTGGCTCACATGCTCTGTAATATGAGCTAAAATACTCTGTATTTTTTGAAAACTTGTGTTGATCTCTAACTAAGGATACTACAGAGCAGAGTTGTAGCTACGTTGGGCAGCACTGGGCGGCCGCAACCAGCACTGGATACTACCAACCCCCACTCCAGGCAAACACACAGCTCCCCACTTACCACAAATCTGCCTGGTGAGAAATAAAACTAGCCCCAAATTTACTCCCTACGGTAAACTGAGGAAAAAAAAGGAAAAATTACTAGCTTAACAAGAACCCAATGGGCACTGTGGTTCCTTGCTAGATATTATGAGAACTGTACAGCCAGTCTGTGAAATAGAGCTAAGCAAAAGTTCATACTCAATGTTTGTAACATCTTCACCAGGGGTATTTTAGTACTAATATTACATGAAAACAAAGATTAAATTTCTGTGGCCTTACTTACATTCAACTTTTGTAATGCTTGGTGATCCTTCAAAAACACTACCTCATTTCCATATGTATTTATGCTTGTAATCAAATTTGATATTATAACCAATAAATGATACACAATGTAGTCAGAGAATGAAAAACACCCCTTGTATTTCTCTCACAAGTTATTTTTACCTGCTCTCAAATAAAACTTGCTGTTACTTTAAAACAATCTACCACTTGTCCTGTTTGCTACCTCTACACAGAAAACAGGGTTTATTCAGCAGTCAAGCAGAAAGCAAGTGATTAATGAAGTGTGATAATAGAATGAGGATAAGGTTACCCCACAGAGCACAGCAGTATTAAAGAGGCATATTGTAGAATCCATGCATTGCTTCCACTGGCAGAGAGACCAGTTTAATGCAGAGTGACCTGTGCTCAGTGAAATCTACAGATTTCAGTTATTACCCTCTTAAAACTTTGAATGATCCGAAATATGTGTACAACCCGAAGGAATCATTACTGAACCAAGAAAAAGGACAAATTTCTGAGGTGTTTGAGTGCATAAGCATGCAAAACCAGGTGAGATAGAAAATCTATTGAAACTATCTTTATCTAGCTTACAAGATTTTCTAAATAACATTTCTAGCAGTTGACCTCCAGTGACCTTGATGATCTTTGACCTTAACCAAACAAAGATTGATTTGAAATCTGTCCTTTCTACCTTAAAATACTGTGTTAATACGTTTTTCAGTGTTTGACCCCTGGTCACCTCAGATGACCCCTTGACCTTCACCGCACATATCCAATTTCATCCTTACACCATAACACATCCACGCACCAAGTATGACATCTATCCAAGTTTCCTAACTAGAAATATCCTGTTGAGAAGGTTTTTAGTTTTTGACCTCTGGTGACCCCAAATGACCTTTGACCTCCACCAAAAACGATAGGGCACACCTTCTTCCTATGACGAATCTATGTACCAAATCCAAGTTCCATCCAACCTTCCCTTGTTGAGTTAGAGCGTACCGAAGCAAGTGTCACACACAAACACACATACACACACACACACGCCAACCTGACTACATAGGTTCCTTTGCTACCGCAAGGAACCAAAAATGGGGTAGATGCCATGGGGTAGGGTGAGGCACTTTTGCCAGATCAGACAATTTCCCAGCACTCAAATTTGGCCAACTACAACCCTGCTACTGAGATTTGAAATGCTGGTTTTTCAGAGGCTGTACCGGTCAGCAGGTTTGGATGTTCCAATGCAGTTTAAAACCTACGAAACACAAATCATTTAAAATTCAATAAGGTCAAAGTCACTAATGCTCAGTATGCAAGTGCAATGCTCTCTAAGCAATTACCATCATCAGATTCTTCTGACAGACACTCAATTTTCTCTACAGCTGCAACCAACTGATTGAAGGGATGATTCTGTTTTAAGCCATTACTTCAACTACTACTGTAGCATGTGAGTGTCAATCTCCAAATGTTATTAGTGGTATGTTTTTCTGAAACTGTCTCAGAAGAGAGAATTTATCTGTAGTACTATGAGGAATGTAAAATTAATTTTTAACATCCCTAAACTATAAATGTAACCAGTCTTACAGTGTTGAATTCTACATTTTCTATCTTACTTGCAGTGGCTAAGCCACAGGGAAGGTTTTGGGGGATACTGTAGAAACCCCCCCCTCATGACCCAACCTTGCAATGCAAAAAACACCTAAAATAGCGGTTTTTTCTCTCTATCCATAGACTTTTCCCTCATATCGTGACCCCAACCGCCCCCTCACCGCATGACACCTAAACCTTCCCCATGACACAATCCTGGCTATGCACCTGCTTACTTGAGTGGACGTTTCTGAGCTTGTAATTAATACTGCACAGTGAACAATTAACAGAGTTCCCCACTACTTCCCTAGGAAAACTAACGTTCTTACTAACGTCAACTTTTTTAGCTTTCAGGTCAGTGTTACGATAAAAGTTTAGGGTTTGAACAGTCACAACTGTATTTAGTCCAATAAACTTGGCAAAACTGCATTCTATGATGCATTAACAGTTCCAAATTTCCCATACCACCAAACTGACTTTTAAATTTTAAGTCCCATGTTTTCATTCATCTCATACAAAGCTGCACCACTACAGTACTTCAAGAGTGAGTTAGTTGATGAGTTTTACAGCCCACTTTCCAACCAATGGGTTTAAGTCAAGCTGACCACTGCCTTTTTTCCAGTTGTGGTTCACAGGCTTGTTTTCTCTTTCTTCTCCAGTACTTCAAGAGAGACTCTTGCAGATCTATATCACATACCTGTAAAGACCTAGGGTGGGGCAACCTGAAAAGGAATGGATAGCCCACTCGGTAAACCTCCATGTGGCACCTTTGGCGGCAGGAGAGTAGTGAAGACAAAATACTTGTGAAAATGAGGATGAGGTGCTAAAACTACTCCCAGTAGCACACATTGCAATAATTACTAGTAACTTAGATGAAGTAAGTGGTAAGAAGCCCATATGTCATTATGTGTGCAATGTTGTACAACATTAATACCTTGCACTTGCAACATTATTTCAACAAGGTATTTTTCAGACAGCCTGCTTCCTGTTATCACACTTTCAAATCAGTTTCATTTTAACCTTTAATAAACAAATATTTATCAAAGCAAGCCAGACTTTACTAAACCCCTAGGAGATGTGCTTTACTTAATTTTTTACCTCAAACTTTTGGCTGGCTACTAGAAACTGCATATGCAATCTCTTGGTGTACTTTCTTAAAGAATATCTGGAAATCTGCAGTTTGAGACAGTCACTTAAAATTTAATGAAGCTAAATCTCTCTTACCCTAGGCGAATCGTGTCACTTATCGATACAATACAAATTATTCTTGCCAGAGTGATTATGAGTGGTGTACTCACGTACTGCTTTAGATTTGAGAAGACTTAAATATAAAGTACTATGAACTGATTCTCTCAGATTTGTGAATCTGAGGAGAAACAGAGTTCAACTGTTCTAATTACAGATTCAAGCAACCAAGAGATGAGATGGTGAAGTTACAACTGTAGGTTAGTATACAGAGGCTTTACTGGTCAGTTTTTGTAGTAGTCCACCAAAATTGGCTGAGTTCTTTGATTGACAGCTAGCTAAAACAATTCATATAGTACCAATGCTCAAATTACATTACACAGCATGTATAATGTACTGACAACTGAGAGTGTTTTGATCCCATATTGGGGTCTTGTATACTAACCCTGAAGCAATAAACTGTGATTGTGTCTACTAGGTGAGGATGAATTTTAAACAGTTTTGGGAGGGTAAAAGAGAATTGGAACTTTTTGGGGTGAGAGGATCAGGCCTTTATGTCAGGGTGCCAACAGCCTTTTTTCCAGTTGTGGTCCACTGGCTTGTTTTCCCTACTCCATTGATTGTTTATATGTTGGGTACCAAGAAAATGGCAGTAGGTTTAAGGTAAAGTTACTAGGGGCACTAGTTTCAATTTTCCTGATTCTTTTGTTTGTACCTGAACAATGAGTCTATGTTGTTAAAAAGTTTATTTCACCATTGGACATAAAAGTTACATGCACCTTTAGAAATGTCAAACCTAAAAATTTAATTGACCAGAATGCAAATATAATGACACATATTCTATTCCAAAAAATGCCCAATTTAACCCCTGGAGACCCAAGCAGACCTTAAACTTCCACCAAAAACTAAACGGTTCTTCCTTAAAGGTCAAGAGAAGTCCCCCAAACTTATTTTGAAGCAACAGCTAAATATCACAATTCTCTTCTCATTTCTGTTCAAAGAATCTTTCATAATATTTTATTACTTCAATATCACATATGAAATGTAAACAAAGCAGTGACTTCCAGTAAATTTCATATTTGAGGAGTAAAAATGTTGTCACATGACCCTCGAGAGCCAATCATGAAACTGGACAGTCTACTACACTGCTTCATGTTGGGGTGACTGCTGCTGCCCTTTAAACCATAACACATCTACATACAAAGTGTCACATTAATCCAAGTTTCATACCTTAAGACATCGTTTGTGCAAGATCTTCAGTTTGAACCCAGGTAACCTCACATGACCTTTAACCTCCATACAACAGAGAGTCTCACAATAACACATCCACTTTCCAAATATGAAATCTATCCAAATTTCCTCCCATAAGATATCTTGTTAATGTTTCAGTTTGACCCTTGGTAAAATCAGATGACCTTTGACCTCAACTGACAACAAAAGTGACCACTTTCTGATCATAATGCATGCAACAACAAATATGAAATCCATCAAAGTTTTCTACCTAGAGACATCTGATTTTCACCCCTGGTGACCTCAGAAGACCTTTCACCTTCAACAAAACCATAAGGACCATATTCTCAACACATGAGAATATGGAATTGTTGTCCAGTGCAGCATAGCTGGCAAAACACAAAAGATTTCTACCTTTTCAGTGCCCAGTTTCATTTGAAAAATGATTTATAGCATATAATTTTTTCCCACCTTTTGGTTTCCCAAAAGGGAAATCCTTTGGACTCATGCAGACAACACTTTTGCAAAACATGTATAGGATCGTGCATTTTAGTGTTGGCTCAGGCTATGATTTGTAAGCTCAACGATTGAAATTTATTTCTTTGTTTTGCCTGGTTTTCAGCAGAATAGTACCAAGCCAAAGACTGTCTTCATTTTGGATCATCGGGGTATATTTATCGGGTATATTTATAATTTTTGATTGCATAATTGCATAAACATCAAATTTCGTCTCAACAATATGTCCACATGGGGCCGTCAGAAACATGTGTACCTTCTGTAAAATGTAGCAATCTTTATAAAGCTTTGTTTCGCTAAGCGGTTGTACATTACTTGATAGCAGGGCATAGTCAAATATTGTCATGTCTTTTTACAAAGTGACTCACATTTATAAATCAGGACTTTGTCAACATTTTTGCTTAGAATTATAATATGACTATTCGCTATCCATGGTAAATGGTACTTTGATGCTCTCGCTAAGAATTGTGAGGTATTTTTTAGTTCACAATACAGCTTTACTCCCTATTATGTAAGTGGAAGCCATTGTACCATCTAAAAGGTCACACGTCGGGCCGGCTTTTCGACTGCAGTTACGTAATAGCATGCACAATGCATGCATTCGGGTCAGTTAGTGGTTGTAACCTTATATCAATGGAGAGCAAAGTAAAATATTGCCGTGTTTCTTGCATAGAGGCTAACATTTATTTGGATTTGTACATCAATACTTCCACAAAAATTTTGTTTTAAATTACTTTTAAAGCTTTGTCTCTTCCATTAGGAAACTTCAACGATACCTTTGGTAGAAATTGTTAGGAACTTTTTGGCTAAGATACACTCTTCACTCCCTATGATTAAGTAGAAGACACTGGACCTCCTAATAGGTCATTTATCCGGTCAACCTTTCTATTCATCGCAGTGACGACACAAGCGTGACTTTCATTGAATCATTTCGTCGCGTCACTTAAACCTGATCATAGTGTACAGGTTACTGAGTCTCACTCACTATTTTCACAGCCTAAAGTTAGACCAAAAGAAAACTTTGCAATTAGGCTACTTTGTTTAATAAGCTGTTTGTTGTTTGAATCTCCGCGTCAATGTCAAGGGAAAACACAGGTTTTCATGCAAAGACCTGTGATAACCCCTGGAAAAAACATGTGAAAACCTGCAAATTTGGAACACATTTTTTTTGTAAGGGTTCCATTGTTATTAGTTACTATGAAAATTATACCAAATGTGTATTTTCTTATGATTTTCTTGCCAACCACATTTTGCAAGTATTTAAAGAGGTCCATTTTCATCGCCTTGCAAACCAGAACCTTTCTTTGTATAACTGATTGCTTTTTGCATGTCTCACAAGTTAAAATGACAATATCATTAGAAATTGTAATTCATGTGTCTTTCTTTTTCTGCCCCCCTGGTTTGTACTTCAATTTCATGTATTTCCGATGTATTACCAAAAGATCACATTTCAGGTTCAATAACTCTGAAGATAACAACTTCAACAAGCCCAAATATTACAGATTAAGTAACTGTTCATTTGTTTCCTTTAAACAACACCTCAAGGCCAAGTTCAGCCCAACTCACAAAAACTGATTAGAAATAGCGAGCCATCAAAGCTCATCTATACCTTAAATTCATTCAGTAGTTATGACCGCAAACTTCGCTCTTGGCTTGTAATTTATCAAGTATATCTATTCTCCCCTCCCCTGCACCCATCCCTTGAAGGTTATTTTGGACTGCCCACATCTGAAGCAATATTTCTCCCTTCTTGCGGGAAACTTTCCATACTTAGGTTTTGATTAATTGTTCTTCCTGGTAGAAAAAAGGCAAAAAATTTAGCATAGATAATTAACCTTTTGGTCAACGGGGTAGGGTGCAGTCCTTAAACTACACCCCCCACCCCCACCCACTCACTTTCATATTCATATCACTTCCCACGCCACTGGCATATTCTACAATTGCCATCCCTCAGCAGGGTTGTTGTCAAGCTTGCAAGTTGTTGAAGAGAAAATTGCCATTGAAACAGATCACATGGACCAGTTGTGTTGTAATGTACATTAAAGTTATTCTTTGTGTTTCATAAAAGGGAAATAAATAGGGTTTTTTGTTACTCATGGTTGAAATCTCTCATTACTTCATTAAAAATGACAATAAATGAGCTCAGATTTAGAAAAAAGCAGCAAAATACTGAAAATTTTGCAGGCTCTTTTGACAAATGTCTTTCAATTATAAGATGCTTAAACCACACCTTTTTGTGGACATGAGCTATATTCTGAATTGCAGTATTGTAGGCCACAAATAGTTTTTGTAGTAAGGAACATGATGACATTTGAAATACTACCTAGCTCATATAGGCTACAGATGTCAGTTCCTTGTGAAAAAAAAAGCATTGTTTAGTGAATTAACATTTGCTCTTCCTCAACAGAGAGCTGTCAATTTGTTCTTCCTAACACTTACATCACAAGATTACAAGAAATTTTCAACCAGCATAGTGACTATACTTTGAATGTTAAAACAACAGTCCAAGTTTCACATTTCATGAACCAAACCGTTTCCTGTGTGAAGAATTTGATTCACCCACACTGACACTAAGGAAGGTCCAGTTGTAAAATCGAGCATAGACGTTTGCCTAACATGGCAAGAAGTATGGTGGTATTAGAATTACCACCTCTGGTACAGTGCTCATCCCGTGTTTGTGTTCTTTTGTTGTATTGAATATTCATACAAAAGTGCACTCGTATTGGTTGGGATACTGAGGGGTGGGATGATATGGAATCAAGTTAACTAGCTATCATTATCAATTTTTATATTTTGATCTTATTTTCATCGAAATTGAGCAAACTTTGGCAGAGTTTTTGAACTGAGGATTGTTTATTTGTCTTCATTGTTCAAATGAACTGTTTAAACTTTCCGTGAAAAGTTTGGTCAGCATAATTAAATGTATTTCCCTTTCGTCAAACACCAAATATCACTTTTAAATGTGTGCTGCAATATAATTAGAAACTTTAATGTTGCCTTTGTACGTTTTTTTTTTTTGCATTTGAATATGTCTAACAGCTTTGAAAATTACCCCTCTGTTACAATACCAACAAAAGCTGAATGTACAGAGTTGGTGTCATGAGTCCTGATGTGTAAGTTGGTCTGAAAACCACACAAAGACCACTGAGCACTAACACAAATACTGAACTCCTCATCTACACAGAAGTGATTTGCCATGAGCTTCTGTAATGCTCCAGTAAGATACTGCACTTGCTATTACACAGTGTACATATCCAGAAGGCATCTGGGTTCTGATGACATTTCTGAAACATCAAGAGACAGGCCCAAGTCTGGAAAACATCTGAAACATTTTCCCATCAAACTCAATAAAACTTTCCTCCTCTACAAAACCAGAAAGCCAAAAGGCTTAGTGATTCCTTGCCATCAAATACCTCACCTGCTTTCAAATTGACAGTGTTTGATAGGTTTTTCTTTACATTTTAGGCACAGAATTTTCACAATTTTACCACTGGTGACCTCAAATGACCTTTGACCTCTACCAAAAGCAATGGGCTTCTTTCTCTCAGCATGACAAATCTATATACCAAATGTAAAGAGTATTGGCCTCTCCTATCTGAAGATATCATGTTTACAAGCCATTTTCGGTGTTTTTGCATTTTTACTGCTTGTGACCTCAAATGACCTTTGACCTCAACCAAAAACAATAGGCTTTTTCCTCTCAACATGACAAACCTATATACCAAGCATGAGAAGTGTCGGTCACTCCTATCTGAAGAAACCATGTTTAAAAGCCATTTTCGGTGTTTTTGCAATTTTACTGCTGGTGACCTCAAATAACCTTTGACTTCTACCAAAAGCAATAGGCTTCTTTCTCTCAACATGACAAATCTATATACCAAATATGAAGATAATCCGTCACTCCTTTCTGAAGATATCGTGTTTACAAGCCATTTTCGAAGTTTTCGCAATTTTACTGCTATTGACCTCAAATGACCTTTGACCTCTACCAAAAACAATAGGCTTCTCTCTCTCAACATGAAAAATCTATATACCAAATATGCAGAGTGTTGGTCTCTCCTAACTGAAGATATCATGTTTACAAGCTATTTTCAGTGTTTTCGCAATTTTACCCCTGGTGACCTCAAATGACCTTTGACCTCTACCAAAAACAATAGGGTTCTTCCTCTCAACATGACAAATCTATATACCATGTATGAAAATTGTCAGGCAATCCTATCTGAAGATATCGTGTTTACAAGCCATTTTCGGCCTTTTCGCAATTTTACCGCTGGTGACCTCAAATGACCTTTGACCTCTACCAAAAACGATAGGGTTCTTCTTCTCTACATGACAAATCTATATACCAAGTATGAAAAGTGTGGGTCACTCCTATCTGAAGATATAATGTTACAAGCTATTTTTGAAGTTGTCGCAATTTTACCGCTGGTGACCTCAAATGACCTTTGGCCTCTACCAAAACAATGGGGTTCTTCCTCTCAACATGATAAATCTATATACCAAATATGAAAAGTGTCGGACATTCCTATCTTAAGATATCCTGTTTACAAGCAAGTGTCACAAACACACACACATACACACACACACACACACACGACATCACCATCGCATAGATTCCTTGCCTGCCTATGGCAAGGAATCAATAAAATTTGGCCCAAAGCATGAAATTCAGTCCAACTGATTCATATGAACTTTTTAAGATGTCACTACCTACATGGAGAAAATGTGTTGCATTCTATTGAGTAAAAATGTGAAGTATCCATGTACAAAAATTAAACCAAATCCCAGAGTTCCCTCTCAGCAGATATTAGGTGAGAAGTGCCTTTAAAGGGACTCATTGAGTTGATATCGATAATTTGGTGAAAGTGTTTAAGGGTACTATTTGAAAATGCTTATAATAAACATGATTAGTCAAGTTTTACATCCAATAGTTACGCAAAAAGTGTCAAAATTTCGAATTTTGTCGTGTCCTGATAAATGTAACCGTTTTGTGCATGATTTGAAAAAGTGTCTGGTCACAAATATTTGAAAATCAAATAGAGCTGTTAAGTTACTCACTCATAAAACATTTCTTAGTATGTAGGATATGAAGATAGTCTTAGTTGGACCATTTGTCATTGATATGTGAAGAAAACTTAACACATTTTGAACAAGAGCCCAAGGGCACTATGGTTCCTTGCATTAAAGATGATACTGTATTAAGGTAGTCCCAAGGTAAGGCATAATTTGCACCTTTAACCCCAATGACTTTTGGCCATCACCCAAAAACATAGGGGCACATTAAATTTCAAAATCATACAAGCACTTGCCGTTTGAGAGAAATGGAACACTAAACTTTTCAAATTATCACACTGCACACTGCCCACTTCCATGCGACAAATACATTCATCACCTTTCACTAAAATGTCATTTACTTGAGTTTGGGGTAGTATAGGAGGTTAGTTAATTGCCTTTTTGGTCAATCTCAACAATTCAAATCAAGACCTTAAAAAGAAGTCACAAAGGTCAAATACAGTCAAAGTAGATCAAAACTGATTTTAAATAAACACAGTCTCTTCTGCACCAAAGAAATTTAACAGTCATCTGGTCATTCCTGACCACCAAAATGTATGATGGATGACTAGAAATTATGTCATGGTTGTCCTTTAGACTACCCAATGTGTTTGCCTGAAAAGCAAAAATAAGGAAAAGCCCACAATTCTGCTACTAAAGGCAGCCCGATAGTGATTTATTACCACCAATTTCTTCTTCACAATTTGGCTAGAAGACCAAGAAACAAACATAGCTCTGTAGAATCTAATAAATGACTTTCAACTTGACCTTTTAACCTAAAGAGGGTGTTAGAAACAGCATTGTAGTCCCTAGGGTAAAAGCAGAGGTAAAGAAGAGAAACTGCTTTCATATTTTACTACTGAAATTGGAATCTTAGCTTGCACTGTGAATAACTTTATTCAATACTGTATGTGAGGAAAAGGTTGTTTTTAATAATAATTGCATTACTGTCCTGATTGTTAACTAAACTGCTTTTAGACTGAGAGGGAGTTATAATTCTTCTTTTTTTTTATACATTGCATTTGTCTAAAGGCATTTAACTTCAGCTGGACTTTTAAACCAATTGAACAAAGACCCAAAGAGTCTTCACGTGCACTTTACTTAGGACGAACACAACTTTCCATTATTTCCACTATGTTACTTGGTTATTGAGTAATTGCACCGCATACCTGGCATTGCAATAGGCCTACATATGACCTACATGTACACACTAGCCTGTCATTTAAATGTCAGTAACTCAAGTAACGAACATTGTAGGAGGGTAGTGTAATAGCCTTTTTGGTTCGTCTGATCAAGACAAATCTTGACGTCACAAAAAAGTCACAAAAAAGTCACAAAGGTCAAAAGGTCAAATGAGGTCAAGTGAGGTCAAGGGGGGTCATCACCTGCATTTCACTTAGACGAACACAAATCTCCATTACACCACCCCTCTAAAATGTTTCAGTGGCAAGATATCAATAAAACATTACTTTTTGACCTTTTGACCCTTTCCAATTATTTTGGTTAATGTACCAACATTTTCACCTCCTACCAATCTAACTTATCCTAAAATGATGCCACTGCTTGAACAACGGATACTGAGTTACAGCTACTAACAGAAATTCAGTTTTTGGCCTCTGGTGATCACCAGTGACCTTTGACCTCCACCAAAAACGATAGGGCACATCTACTCCACAACATCTACATACATACCAAGTTTGAAAAAAATTGATCACTCGGTTATTGAGTTATCGCACCACATACCTCGCATTCCAATCCGTCACATACACACACACATACACACACACACACACACATACATACGCCAAGGTGACTGCATAGGTTCCTTTGTTACACAAGGAACCAAAAATTTGTTGAATTTCACGAACCAACTCAATGAGCAGCTTAAAATTATGCTCCCCTTGCTGCTTGTAGTAACCTTCAAATCAATAATGTTGCTCTCTCTTACACTATACTTACTTTGATAAAGCAAATTGTACCTTGTATCACTACTGTCAGTCTATCTTTTAAGGGAAAATCCAGTCACCGCAACATAAAGAAGCGTAGTAGTACTATCCTGTTTCTTCAATGGCTCTTGAGAATCAAACAGTATGAACATTTTGTTTTTTTTTTTTTTGCTCCTCACATGAGAAATTTTCTAGGAGAAACTGCTTAGTTTACTTTGAATATGTTATTTTTAAGTCCTGAAATATTACTAAAGATACTTAGAAGAGAAATAAGAACATTTTAGAAATTAAACTCTTGTGTTAGAACAAGTTTGGTGCAATTGCTCTTGCCCTTTAAATGAAAAATGTAGAATGTATGGAAGCAATATAGTTCCATCACTGCAAGGTTAGACTGCATAGTTTGGACAACTTTGAATGACTCAATGATATTGTATTTATAAAGCAAAGTATTGTGTAAGATATGAATGTTCCAGTACAACTTTAGTTACCTGCAGGGCTGGGGAATCAACTGAGAACATGAGACAAGTGCCTGGAAGGAAGAGGGGGGGGGGGGGCTGCAGGCAGCTCCTAAATCGGCCAACCTTGCTGAATCAGGCAGACTGTGAGATTGGGCCTTGGTGATGATGGATGGATTTTAGACAGGTGTGGGAGGCTAAGTAAGTAGGTTAGGAGAATTGGAACTGTTTGGGGTGAGTGGAGTAGGCCTTTAAGTCAGATCAGGAAATACTGTAACTTAGTGCTCACAATTTGGATAGCATTGTTAACATTGCTTTGATTTCTTTGTAACAAAGTCATGGAATCTCTAGGGTTGTAAATGCACAGAACTTGTAACAATGTAACCAGTTTGTGTAGCGAAATAAGAAGAACTGCAAAATTAATTATCCGTTAAGTATGAACTGCAGTCAGATCAAACAAAGTGTATTCCCCATAAAATCATATTCATGCTTTTCCATGAAATACATGAATGACTCAAATACATTGCTGGTGGACATAGTTACCCAGGTAGGGTACCTACTGTTGAAATAAAGCCAAAACTAGAGGAGTCATCTGAAAAGTAGTGACAAAAAAGGTGCTACGCTAATTATCAAAGATTTGTTATGGTCTACAGTATGTACATATTAAAGTTCACACATACTAAAGGTCACAAACACTGACAATATACTCAGTGCAGTACATCCTAAAGACGTGTTGTTTCTCACTATCTTGCATGTGCATACCTTCAGGCCTTCAAAGAAGAAGTGGCAAAGCTCCTATTCCACATTAACCTTTTCAAAATGCTACCTTTGAAAAATATCTACATGATTATGAGGAAATCCTTTTCTTTATGGGTAAACTCAGATGAAACTTAATGACCCATTTGTCCTTGGAATAAAGATAAACTTAAGCCCTTCAATCCATCCAAAGGTGATAGCAATATTCTTTTATGCTGTGAATTTATAAGAACCAATGAGAAAAATATGCAGAAGAGCTTTCATCATTGAATAAATTTATGCACAGGAGTCAAAATAGGTGTGTAATATTTTGAGCAATGACAACTGGCTTTAAAATAATTTAAATATGCTGTAGGTTGGGATACAGCACAGATTCTGGCACTCCATAAACCTCTGTACACAGCAAATTATGAGGAAGAGTAATGAGGGAGTACATGTTAGCAGACTGTAGCAACTGCCTGAGGAAACAAAGAGTATGTCAAGAGGGAAATGTAACAGAGGTAATAAAAACACTAAGTGTGACATCCCAGACAAAAAAGTTGACAATGGCACAGATTCTGGAACTCCATAAACCTCCCTATACAGCAACTTGGGCGGAAGAGTAATGAGGGCAATCTACCAAGTCAATTGGGGCACACAAGCACACAGTGCTAAAAATACACCATGGTTCAATTAAGTTTTGAAAAATTTGTGACCAGACACTTTTTCAAATTGTGAACAAACCATTACAAGTCAGGGCACCACAAAATTCAAAATTTTAACTTTCCCTGTAACAATTGGATATGAAACTTGAGTTATTATTTTCTACAGTAAGACACCTGCTAACGAAGGACTGAAATGCTGTACTAAACCTGCAGAGACTTTAATGTGTACTGAGGTACTGTACCCACATTGAACTTCTACAAAAGAATTTTGCAAAAATG